>CM019823.1:54568215-55225693 GCA_009763385.1 Coix lacryma-jobi var. lacryma-jobi | reverse complement strand
AGAAGAGGACAACTTGGATGAACCCATAGATTTGAAGGAGTCCGAACCACCATCAAAACCTCCCATTGAACTCAAACCCCTCCCCTCAGGTCTCAAGTATGTGTTCCTCAATGGTGATCGAGAATCTCCCGTAATCATTAGTGATAAACTTTCTATGGAGGAGACCTTTAAACTCATCACTGTTTTGGAGAAATGTCGATCTGTATTAGGCTACTCTCTTCAAGATCTCGAAGGGATTAGTCCCGCTCTTTGTATGCATCGCATCCCTATCAATCCTGAATCCACACCTTCTAGGGAGCCTCAAAGAAGGTTGAACAATGCGATGAGAGAAGTTGTGAAGAGAGAAGTCTTAAAACTCTTACACGCAGGCATAATCTACCCTATTCCAAATAGCGAGTGGGTTAGCCCAGTGCAAGTCGTGCCTAAGAAGGGAGGCATGACGGTTGTTCAAAATGATAAAAATGATTTGATCCCTCAACAAACCGTTACGGGTTGGATGATGTGCATAGATTACCGAAGGCTTAACAAGGCTACAAAGAAAGATCACTTTCTGTTGCCCTTCATTGATGAAATGTTGGAACGGTTGGCAAAACACTCTTTCTTTTGTTTCCTTGATGGTTATTCGGGTTATCATCAAATCCCCATCCATCCCAACGACCAAAGTAAGACCACCTTCACATGCCCTTATGGGACATATGCATATCGCCGTATGTCTTTGGTTTATGCAATGCTCCCGCTTCTTTCCAAAGGTGCATGATCTCCATATTCTCTGACATGATCGAGCAAATCATGGAGGTATTCATGGATGATTTCTCTGTCTATGGAAAAACCTTTGATGATTGTCTCGAAAATTTGGACAAGGTCTTACAAAGATGTGAGGAAAAGCACTTAGTCCTAAATTGGGAAAAATGTCATTTCATGGATCGGGAAGGCATAGTGCTAGGACATAGAGTGTCTGAGCGTGGGGATCAAGGTGGATAGAGCTAAGATAGAAGTCATAGAACAACTTCCACCTCCCACGATGTCAAGGGTGTTAGAAGTTTTCTCGGGCATGCTGGTTTTTATAGGCGTTTTATAAAAGACTTCTCTCAAATTGCTCGTCCTTTAACAAACCTGCTTGCTAAAGATGCACCCTTTGATTTTAATGATGAGTGTTTAAATGCTTTTTACATTCTCAAGAAAGCACTTGTCTCTGCACCAATCATCCAACCCCTGATTAGACGCTTCCTTTTGAAATAATGTGTGATGCAAGTGATTATGCTGTCGGTGTCGTTCTTGGTCAAACAAAAGATAAAAAGCATCATGCAATTTCTTATGCTAGCAAAACTTTGGCTGGACCTCAACTTAATTATGCAACAACTGAAAAAGAGCTCCTAGCTGTTGTTTTTGCTATTGATAAGTTTAGATCTTACTTAGTTGGAGCAAAAGTAATTGTTTATACCGATCATGCTGCTTTGAAATACTTGCTCACTAAGAAAGATGCAAAACCACGTTTAATAAGATGGATCTTGCTACTCCAAGAATTTGACTTGGAAATAAAAGATAAAAAAGGAGTAGAAAATTTTGTTGCCGATCACTTGTCCAGAATACAATTCCAAGACGCACAGGATCTGCCAATCAATGACTACCTCAGGGATGACACACTTCTCAAGATCACGGACTCCAACCCCTGGTATGCGAATATTGTGAATTTTATGGTTGCAGGACATGTACCATGTTGGTAACACACTTGCCCTACCTTCGCACACGTGTAGGGGGGTGGCGAAGGTGGCCAATCGTCAGAACCGAGCGAAGGTACAAAGGAAAATGGGAACAGTGATGTTGTGGCTCTATTTCCAAAAAACTGTCCTCATTACACTGTTCACCCCTTGGTATTTATAGGGGATACCAAGGGCGCTGACCAAATTACAATAGGGTACAAGAAAGATTCCTCTGCGCTATACAAACGGAAGGGCAGAATCGTACAAACACAGACACTATAGAAACCCTAGTTCGCCTCCCATGTGTCCGCCGCCGTCTGACTTGCACACACCTTCGCCAGGGGCGCGAAGGTTAACTTCTCAGCTCCGTCGGTTGCGAGGCACGCGCCCGAGCGCCGCCCGCTAAGTTTGACCTTCCTTGCGAAGGTGTGCGGCCTGCGCGAGGGTCGTCACTCGCTCTTCCAACGCATCACTCCAGCAAGAACCGTAAGACCACCCGAAAGCCGAGTTGATATTCGAGGGTTAGTAAAAAGGCCCGAGGGGCTTATCAGGTGACGAGGGTTTTCTCAAGGGGAAGCAAGGCATTAGCGAGGGTTGTGTCCTGACTCAGCCCGCGAGACGTCACTGCCGAGGGTTCTTTCCCCCAACAGTAGCCCTCGATGGCTTGGATCTAAAACGATTGATCTTAGGCCCAAGCAGCGCCTTTGTTTGGAAATGAACAGTGTCCCTCGGCAGCGACGCCCGCGGCTGCTTGTGGGCCGGCCCGTTTGTTTTTGTTTGCGGTGTTTGAGGTCCGTTTCATTTTCTGTGCCGCATTTTTTGGGATTCGTGCCGAGTTTGTCGGGTTGGATGTGTTGGATACACACTTGCTCACCTTCGCTCTCGTGCGAGGATAAGGCGAAGGTGGCCAAGTGTCAAAGGCAGAAACGAAGGTTTAGGAAACAAAGACTATTATCGTAGCTCTATTCCCCAAATACTCTTGTCCCTTACACTGTTCACCCCTTGGTATTTATAGGGAATACCAAGGGTCACGGGACTAATTACGAAAGGGTACAACAAAGATTCCCTGCCTCCACGCAGGGAGGAGGGGCAAAGAAGTAAAAACACAGTTACAGCGGAAACCCTAACCGGCCCCTTTCCGATGCGCCGCCACCTGGTTCTGTTTACCTTCGGGAGAGAAGGCCGAAGGTTTGACCTTCGGCCGTGCTCGCCGGTTCTTTGACTTTGCTTGCCTTCGGGCCAACGCACAATCGTCGCTTGCTTGAACCTCCGCTTCAAACGGGGTGGCTTTGTGAGCCAGCGAGGGTTGCCTGCAGTGCGGCTGTCGACATAGACCTGCATGGAACGCAACAAGGCGACGAGGGTTGAACCCACGTCCGAGGGTCAGGGTAACGATCCCGAAGTGGAGAGGGACCTCGCAAGGACATACAGATTTATCGAGGGTTATTCTTTGGACACCAGCTCGAGCGGCGCCTCTGCCGAGGGTCCTTTTCCCCAATAGTAGCCCCTCGTTGTCTTGGATCTAAAAACCGTGTTTAGGCCCAAGCAGCGCCTTTCGATCGGGGACAGTAAACGGGACCCTCAGCAGCGACGCCCGCGACTGCTTTGGGCTGGGCCGTTGTGGTGTTGTTTGTACTGTTGAAGCCCGTTTCATTTTTTGCGCCGCGTTTTTCGATTGTCGTGCCAATTTTGTCGGGTGTGGAGGCTCGTTTCTCGGCCTTTAAATAGAAAGGGTGGATGAAGAGGTTGGATTGTGCTTTCTTCTGCTATAGCTGTCCTGTTGTTGCGGTTTGTTTGCAGGGAAGGTTAGTTTTGGCTTGTGCGCGAGGGTAGGGGCGGGCATTAGTTGTTTGATAGTGTTGGTAGCTGAAGGGATGGCCAGATTGAAGCAGACTGCTCGGGCTGGTTCTCCCGCCGTCGCGGATGAGGGTATTACCTTCGAGTTTGGTCTTAGCCGGGTTTGCGCCAGTGAGGTTGCATCTTATGTGAGGTGGGGCTGGATTGAGGAAGGCAAGGCGAGGACCAGTGTTGGGGAGACGGTGCCGAGGCCGGACGCGGATGAAGTTGTTGTGTTTGAGGAGTTCCTTTCGGCTGGTCTTCGCTTCCCTGCTGATTCTTTTGTGACTTCGGTCCTGCGAAGGTTTAACTTGCGCTTTCATCAGCTTACACCTTCTTGCCTCACGAAGATGTCAGTTTATGTCTGGGCCTGCAGATCTCAGGGGATTGTCCCTAATGTCGAGGGGTTTGTTCGCACTCATCGCGTTCATATGCAACCTCGCAAGATTACGGACGGCGAGGGTAAAGCCAGTCTTGGTCAGTTCGCAGTGTACACTTTCTGTCATCGCGCTGGCGCAGAGCTGCCGGTGCAGGCGCAGAAGAACAAGTGGAGCAGCGGGTGGCAGGAGTTTTGGTTCTATTACAAGCTCAGTGATAGCTCCGAGCTTTGCGGTGAGCTTCCGATACTTGGAGATGTGAGCGCCGAAGCTAGGATGAGCGTCGAGGCTCACGCTGCTGTTGACTGCCTGAGGGTCGTTGCGCGCTCTCTGTGTGCGCATGATTTAGTGGAGGAGTATTGCTGTGCCAAGATTTGGCCTCTTGGCCGGAGGCGGGCCTGGTTCACGGCGGAGAATGATCCCAGGTACGAAGGTAGGGGCTTGAAAAGGCCGAATTTGGATTTGGAGAAGGTTTGGGAGAAAACTCTTAAGAAGTTTCCAAGGCGTGAGGATGGGAACGAAGTTATCTATAAGCGGGTTCAGCAGGGCAGAGGAGCTTGTTGGGAAACTGTCCACATTGGAGGTCAAGGCTATCCACAGCTCTGTTGGTAGCGAAGGTCGAGTGAACAGGATGTTTGATATTCTTGGCATTCGTTATGCTGATTGGCCTGCCCCGTCAAGTGGTGACGCACCCAAAAAGAGGAAACGGGTTGCTGTTGATAAAGAGATTGTCTCGCGGTCGAAGAGAGGTCGTGGTCGTGGCCGTGGCGGCGTTGGCGGCCGAACGAAGGTGCTTGCGACGAAGGACGCTGCTGGTTCTGGTGCTACCGGAGCTTCTTCCTCCTCGGCCGTAGCGCCAACCAGCCGTGGCGCCAGTACAGTTGGGGGACGGGTGCCTCGCGTTGGAGGTATCAGTGCTTTAATTCAGATTTCGGGCAACGAGGATGAGTCTGATGAAGATGAGGTGGAGGGGGAGAAGAATGAAAAGGGGGAGGAAACGGACGAGAGTTCGTCTGATGAAAGCAGCGAAGCTTCCAGTGAAGGACATGGCACTGATGAGGAGGTGTCCATCTATGACACCCACGAGATAGGAGCAGCCTCGCCAAGTGTTGGTGCGATGATTGCCCAGAGCGCGGACGACATCGCTCAAGACATTGAGCCAGGCAGCCCTCGACGAGGGTCGATTTCCAGCTTTGCGGGCTCGCATCTGTGGGTAGAGGGTGTGGAGTTTGGTGGAGAGCTTGAGTCCGACCGAGTCCGGGGAAAAAGGCCGTACGGCGAGGCAAGTCGGTCAAGCCTCCCAGAGTATGCTAAGAAGCTTGGAATTTCTGATCCGGCGACTGAGCTGTTCACCAGTCCGGACCTTCGGGATTGTCACTTGCAATGTGGCCCGGAGGAAAGGCGTTTTTTGGGCCGAATCTTCGGCCGCATTTGTGTGCCGGAGGCGGAGGAGGTTATACTTGCGGACCAAGCGGTTGGTGACACCTTTGACGACGTTGACGTCAAGTTGGCGGAGCTAATGCTCTTGAACCGCGCAGCGAGGCGGAAGGTTGGCTCCGACATGGAATTTATGAGAAACCATATTACTGAGCTTGAGAAGGAGAATAGCAAACTGGCCCGGAGCCTAGAGAATAAAGAAATTGAACTGAAGAATGCTTCGGAGAAGGCCGCGAAGACTCGAGAGGAGGCAGTTGAACTGGCGAAGCGTAATGCTGATCTGATAGCCGCGGGAAAGGAGAAAGACAAGGCTTTGGCCGAAACCGAGGGTCGGCTGGGAGATTTCAACAAATCTTGGCGGGCGAGTATGGAGAATGTCAAGCGTAAGCTTGATTGCTGTCTGACCGAGGCTGGAGGCTCTGCCGGAGAGCCGTTGCCTGCAGCAGACGCGGAGGCCTTCGAGGGCTGGCTGGGTAATGAGCTTGATGTATTTAGCTCGTTAGTTGCCAATGCAGCCGATTTTGGTGGCTACGCCGGGGCTTTGGCAATGGCGAGCACGCTTCGTCTGGCGGATTGTGATCATCTTCGCAAGATCAAAAGGCCGAACCATGCCTTCCCGTCGGTCGATGAAGTTCGCCGGATGAAGGTTGATGACGCAGAAGTCCGGAACTGCGCGATGCGTTTGCTCCGCAAGTTTTGGATCTCCGGAGGCGGCCGAGCTCTCGCCTTCGAAGAAGCTGCCGAGGCTACACGTCAGGTCGCGTCCTTTTTAAGATTTTGGTTTTGTTGGTTAGTTTTAGAGGGGTTATTATTGATTTTGGCGAGGTTTGTCTTTGTTTTGGTTACAGGCTCAGAAAGATGCGATGCCCTCGCCGTCTACGGGAGTTGAAGCAGGAGGTGGCTCCGAAGCTGCCCCTGAGTCAGGTGCTGCGGGAGTTACGCTCGCCGAGATTGAGGCCTTGACTAGTGACGTCCCGAGAACTGAAGAGGCCGTCGTGGAAAAGACCGCGACGGAAGAGGGGCCTGCTTCAACCGTCGAGGCTGCCGTGGAAAGATCTGCGGCGGAGGAGCCGCCTGCTGAAGCCTCGGCCGTCGCTGTTGGCGAAGGTTCAGAGGCTATCGACACTGGAGCTGCGGGTGGTGCTCATAGGGAAACTGGTCAGGTGTGAACCTCGGGATTGTTGGGGCGAGGGAGCCCTTTTGTAGAAATTGTGGTTGTTTGTAAAGACTTGATGAGGCTGAGACATCTCGTATTTTGTGAAACATGCAGGTTCCCGACGGAACCGTGCTAGACGTATTCGACGTGACTCCGCTGATGTTAAATTACCAAGATGTTTTTATAACTGGTGAATCGTGGGCTCGCACTAGGTTTAAATATCCTTCGCTTTCCTTTGAACGTTTTTGGTGGTCGAAGGTGCGGAGGTATGATTTAAAAAATAGCAGGTGGAGTCGATTTTGGCGCGAAGCAGACTATACAGACCGTCAAGCCGATCGTTATTTGTTTGGATCTTCTTCGACCTCGCAAGCTGGCGGTGATGATGATATTGACAAGAGCACAGCTTTAGAATATTTGTTCGGGCAAAGAGAGCTTGATATGGGTTCGGATGGGATGCTTGTGATTCCGAAGGAAGAACCTTCGGAAGTTAGTGAGACAAGGCGTAGATACATGTATAGGGCGAGGGTTTTACCCGGGGACCTACCAATTGTCCCTGCAGCTCCTTTATTGTGGGGACCCCTGGTTCTAGTGGAAGGGGAGTTTGAGGGGGGTACCGAGGGTTTGGATGGTTTGGTACTGATTGAGGATGAGGATGGACCCGTGTAATTTTTGAATTTTTTGGAGTTCGGTTTTTTGTATGTGTGTTGTTGTTTTAAAGTATTGAGACTAAGACATTTGATGTAACCATTTGTGATAATCAGGTTGGAACAATTTGTGGGGCTCGCGTGACCGCTTAGTACACTGATTTTGAGAAAACAGCGACGCCCCCCACTTTCTTTTAGCGAGGCTCGCGTAATGCTTTCGATAAGCTGGTTTTGAAAAAACAGCGCCCCCCACTTTCTTTGAGCGAGGCTCGCGTAATGCTTTCGATAAGCTGGTTTTGAAAAAACAGCGATGCCCCCCACTTTCTTTTAGCGAGGCTCGCGTAATGCTTTCGATAAGCTGGTTTTGAAAAAACAGCGACGCCCCCCACTTTCTTTTAGCGAGGCTCGCGTAATGCTTTCGATAAGCTGGTTTTGAAAAAACAGCGACGCCCCCCACTTTCTTTTAGCGAGGCTCGCGTAATGCTTTCGATAAGCTGGTTTTGAAAAAACAGCGACGCCCCCCTTTACTTTTAGCGAGGCTCGCGCATTGCTCTTCGGTGATAGGCTCCTGTCATGCTTTGCGGTGTGCTCGACTTTTTTGGACTTCGCGCCTCCCCCGTTGGGTGGAGGTGAAGTTTGCTTCTTGCGAGCCCCTGGCACGTTTGTGAGGGTGCTTGACATTTTGTACTTCGTGCCTCCCTCGTTGGGTGGAGGTGGAGTTTGCTTTTTGCGAGCCCCTGACACGTTTGCGAGGGTGCTTGGTATTTTGTGCTTCGCGCCTCCCCCGTTGGGTGGAGGTGAAGATTGCTTCTTGCGAGCCCCTGGCACGTTTGCGAGGGTGCTTGGCGCTTTGTGCTTCGCACCTCCCCCGTTGGGTGGAGGTGAAGTTTGCTTCTTGCGAGCCCCTGTCGTTTGTGCCAGGGTGCTCGACTTTTTTGGACTTCGCGCCCCTTATCTTAGGTGGAGGTGAAGTTTGCTTCTTGCGAGCCCCTGTCGTTTGTGCCAGGGTGCTCGACTTTTTTGGACTTCGCGCCTCCCCTTATCTTAGCTGGAGGTGAAGTTTGCTTTTTGCGAGCCCCTGTCGTTTGTTCCAAGGTGCTCGACTTTTTTGGACTTCGCGCCTCCCCTTATCTTAGGTGGAGGTGAAGTTTGCTTTGAAAAGAAAAAAGATTGTTTTTCGAAGCAATCTTGGTGGGTTTCATCGAATGTAGCGCTCTTGAAAGAGATCCGCTTTTTCGATGTTTGGGAGTAGAGGGTTGGAGATTTTACTTTTTTGGGGGTTCTAGCCTGTATTAATGGTTTGGATACTGCCTCGTTAAAAAACCTTACGCCCCTTCTTAAGGAAAAAGAGTGCAGCTCCTGTCGTTTGGTTACATTCATAGGAATAGAAGGAAACATGAATGCGCAGATAAATTACATCTTGCGAGGGCTCGCTAGGGCTCCGCTATGGGTAGTATTTGCGAAGGTCATCGATGTTCCAGGTGTGAGGCAAGATGTTTCCCTCGCTGTCAGAGAGGTGGAAAGAGCCAGGGCGATTGCTTTCCACAATCAAGTATGGACCTGTCCACTTGGGCTGAAATTTTCCTGCCAAGCTGGCGTTTTGTTTTCTGATGAGGACGAGGTCACCCTTCTGCAGATGTTTGATTCTGATCTTTTTGTCTCTCCATTTTTTGGTTTCTTCTTGGTACTTGCGAAGGTTGTGCACTGCGTTGCATCTTGCTTCTTCGAGTAGGTCTTTATCAAGCGGTTGGGCTTGCTCGTCAGATGCGAGGGTTGTCCTGAGCGACCCATATTTTAGCTCTTCTGGAAGCACCGCTTCTTCGCCGAACAAAAGTTTGAAAGGAGTGAATTTTGTTGCTCTGCACTCCGAGGTGTTGTGAGACTAGGTGACCAAAGGTAGTTCATCGGCCCATTTGCCCTTAGGTCTACCCTGTAACTTTTTGGATATAGCTTGGAATATTGTCGCATTGGCTCTTTCCACCAGGCCGTTGGATTGCGGGTGCCGGACGGAGGCGAAGCATAACATTGTCCCAATTTGCGCACAGAATTCTTTGAAGACCTCGCTGTCAAATTGAGTGCCATTGTCGACGGTTAGATGCTGAGGAACTCCAAAGCGACAGACTATTTGTTGCCAGAAAAACTTTTTTACTGCGAGGGAAGTGATGGAGGACAGTGGCCTTGTTTCAATCCACTTTGTGAAGTATTCCACAGCTACCACCGCATAGCGAAGGTTCCCTGGAGCTGTCGGTAATGGGCCTACGAGGTCCATCGCCCACCTTTGCAGAGGCCAAGTTGGGCATATGAGGGTTGTGGGTGCCCCTGGAGCGTTTTGGTTTTTTGCCATCAGTTGACAACCCTCGCAATGCTTGACGATGGTTTCCGCATCTCTTAATGTTGTTGGCCAGTAGAAGCCTTGCCGGAATGCTTTGCCGACTAGAGCCCTCAGACCGTTGTGAGAACCGCAGATGCCCTCATGGATTAGCCTGAGAATGTCATCGCCTTCGGGCTGAGACACACATTTGAGCCATGGCGAGGTTACGGAGGCTTTGTACAAGGTGTTGTCAACGATCTTGTATCCTCGCACTCTTTGCTTTAGTCTTTTTCTTCTTCTCTATTGCTTGATTCATGGAGCCCCTTGATGTAGGCCATGATAGGTGCTCTCCAATCCTTGCACTGAATTGCGCTGATCAGCTTGATGCTGGTTTCAAAAGCTTCGAAGGCTGAACGAGTGGTAACGTCGTAGAACACATCTGGTGGAAGCTGTAACTACTGTGCGGCTGCTTTGGCTAAGCAATCTGCCTCGCTGTTTTCAGTCCTTGATATTGCTTTTACAGTTATGCCGAGGAAGAAAGATTCTAGCCTTCGGACATATTGAAAATACTTTTGAAGCTCTGGATCTTTTGCTTTGTAGTTCTTTTCAATGTGCCCCGCAATGACTTGAGAGTCTGTGTTGATAAGTGCCCTTCGGACTGATAACGATCATAGTCTTGAAAGTGCCAGAATCACAGCTTCGTACTCTGCAGAGTTGTTTGTGCACTTGAAGTCAAGCCTTCTTGCGTATCTCAGCTTCGACCCGGAGGGCGAGATTAGAATGGCCGAGGCACCGGCTCCAGTTGCACCCCAGGCCCCGTCGACGTAAACGATCCAAAACTGGTCATGCTGCAGCTCACCGGGGCGAGGGTCGGGTGTCCATTCTGCTATGAAATCAGCCAGCACTTGTGATTTGACTGCTGTTCTGCCGACGAAGGTCACAGCATAACTGTTAAGCTCGACTGTCCATTTTGCTATTCTTCCAACTCCTTCGTTGTTTTTGAAAATGTTCTCGAGAGGGTACGACGAAGGTACATGGATCTCGTGCGCCTGGAAATAGTGCTTGAGCTTTCTTGCTGCCATAACGACGACGTATGCTTTTCTCAAGCTCCGAATAATTTCTCTTTGGGCCTTCGAGGGTTTCTGAAACATAGTACACGGGGCTTGTCTGGTCTTGTTGCTTTCGCGGAGCTCCTTGATGAGGACTGCGCTTGCTGCGTGGGGCGAGGCTGTGACGTAGAGTAACAATAGATCTCCCTTGCTTGGGCTGGTTAGAGCAGTCAAGCTGGTCAGATACTTTTTTAGCTCATCGAAGGCCTTTTGTTGCTGGGGACCCCAGTTAAATGGAGCGTTGCTTCTGAGTGTTTCAAAGAAGGGTAACCCTCGCTCTGCGGATCTTGAGATGAATCTGCTAAGTGTTGCTAAACGACCAGTCAGACGCTGAGCTGCTTTCTTGGTCGCCGGAGGTTCCATGTTCATGATGGCATCAATCTTCTCAGGGTTAGCTTCGATTCCTCTGGCTGAAACGATGCAACCTAGCAATTTACCTTCGCTTACCCCGAAAACACATTTTTCTGGGTTTAGTTTCAGTCCGGCGGACCGGAGGTTGCTGAACACCCTCGATAAGTCTGATATGTGGTTTTCTTTTAGTTCACTCTGGACAACTAGGTCGTCGACATAAGCAGAGACAGCGTGTTCATCCTTGAAAACTTCAGAGGTCATGCGAGCGAAGGTTGAGCCTGCATTTTTCAAGCCTTCTGCCATTCTTCGGAAGCAAAGGTGCCCGAGGGTGTGATAAAACTTGTTTTTTCCTCATCTTCTTCATGCATCCAAATCTGGTGATAGCCTGAAAAGCAATCGAGGAGGGATAGCATTTGGCAACCTGCCGCTCTGTCGACCAGGGTGCTTATGTTTGGGAGAGGGAAGTCATCCTTCGGACAGGCTTTGTTCAAGCAAGTGAAATCCACGCACATTCGCCATTTTTTGTTCTTCTTCTGGACTAGGACCACATTTGAGAGCCAAGTTGGGTATTTGACTGGGCGAATGATGCCTGCGTCCAAAAGCCTTTTTACTTCAGCCTTCGCTGCTCCATTCTTTCTTCTGACATCTTGCGAAGCTTTTGTTTGATTGGGCGATAGCCTGTTTTGATGTTCAGGCTATGCTCGATCATTGATCTGTTGACTCCTTTTAGGTCTTCTGCGGACCAAGCGAAGGTGTCAGAATTTTCTCTGAGGAAGGTGACGAGGTTGCCTTTTGATTGAGGGTCTAGATTGGCTGAGATGATCACCTTTCTTTCGGCGTTACCCTCAAAGAGTTGGACTTGTTTGGTTTCCTCCTTTGGCGCTGCCTTCACTCTGTCATTGCAGACTTCACCCTCGTCGCTGATATCGGGGGTTTGATCTTTTGACAAGTTGTGTACATTGCGTTGCCCCGGGGCTACGTTCCCTTCAACTGCCCTTGCAATGTCTTGGTCCCCAAATACTGCGACCACACCCTTCGGAGCGGGAAGCTTCATACATAGGTACGCGGGATGGATGACAGCATGAATGCGTTTGTGACCCCTCGGCCAAAAATGGCATTGTATGGGTAAACATGTTGACGACATCAAATGTTATGTGCTCAGTCCTGCAGTTGATTTGGTCGCCGAAGGTCACGGGCAGAGAAATTTTTCCGACGGCTCTCACTTGTTGGCCACCGAAGCCGTATAGGGGGTTGTCAGTAGGTTGCAGAAGGTTCCTGCCAAGCTTCATGCTGTCGAAGGTTGAAGCGAACAAGATGTCAGCGGAGCTTCCTGTATCGACCAGTATTTGGTGACAGTCCACCCAGCGAGGTTGGTTTCGATCACCATAGCATCTGTGTGAGGGTAATCTCTTAGCTTCATGTCACTGAATCGAAGGTTATGGGGATGTGAGACCAACGACTGAATCTATGTGGTCCTTCGACGGCCACGTGGTGAACTCGTCTGGCATGTTCCTTCCTCTGCCGTTTGTTACCATGGTCCTCATTTGAACCTCCGGTGATAGCTAGAATCACACCGAAGGTTGAGTTGGATTGTTGATGGTGGTTTGGCTCGGGTCTTTGGCTTTGACAGGTTGTGGTGCTGGTAACGCGGGGATTGGCGGTGGTGGTGGCAGAGCGTTGGTGGCTTGGTGGGTTGTTGGAATTTGGTTTTGGGGGGTTGTTGGGTATGTGACTGTGTAAGGTGGGTTTTGGCGTTGTGGGATGGTGGTTGGCTGATAAGAGTTTGGTTGTAGAGTGGGTGATGAGTGTAAATGGGTTGTTGCGAAGGTAGGCCGTAGTTTATGGGGGTATAGTGGTATGGGGGATTTGGTGGGTGGAAACTTGGTTTCCTGGTGTGGTTGATGATTCGGGTGTCTGACGAAGCAGCTTTCCTGGATTCCTGGTATTCTTTTCCCTTGGCGAAGCATTCGCATTGCTTTGTTGTGTGTCCCTTTCCATTCCACAGAAGTGACAATACATTTTGCGGGATCTCGCTGCTGGTTCTGCTGATTCGGCGGAGGTGGCAAACCCTGCGGGGCTTGGTTGCTCGGAGGTTGAGCGTCCCGTCTTTGATCCTCGTAATTTGTTGCTTTGTTGATTGCACCGACGTTGCTTTGCTCTTGGCGAAGGTTGCTTTCCCTCGGTTGAGGCCTCGTTTGTGGCTTCTGGTGTGACCTCCGAGCATCGGACTTCGCTCGGAAGTCCGTGTCTGCTCTACAGTATCTTTCCATTGTCTCTGCAATTCTTCGATTGTATTCGCTGGCTTCCGAGCAAATTTCGAAGAGCACGGGCCGGGGCGAAGGCCGCTGACTGCAGCGAGGATGACAGCCTCGTCGGAAATCCCCGGGGTTCTTGCTCTGATTTGAATGAACCTCCGCCAGTAATCTTGAAGTGGCTCGCGCTCTTCTTGTTTGCAGTTAAACAACTCAATGGGTTTGATGGAGCTGGCGTGATGCCTTTGAAATTTGTGCAAAGCCTGTCTCTGAGGTGGCCCAGGAATCTACAGTTCCGGGCGGAGGTTGCCGTACCAGGTTTGTGCGATGTCTCACAGGATAATGACAAAAGACTTTGCCATTGTTGATTCATCTCCGCCTGCCGCGGCAACTGCTGTTGGGGGAAAGGACCCACGGCAGAGGCGCCGCCCGAACTGGTGGTCTAAATCAGCCCTCGCGCAACGCCTGGTGTGCTTGCGAGGTCCCTCTCCTATTGGAGACCGTTACCCTGACCCCGGATGCGGGGACAACCCTCGACGCTTTGTTGCACTTTTGTGCAGGTCCAAGGCGACGGTCGCGCTGCAGGAAACCATCGCTGACTCACGACGCCACCTTCGCTTGGAGCGAAGGTCCAGGCAAGCAGCAAGCGTGTGTCGCCCCAAGGGTGGCGAAGCCGAAGGTCCGGCGAGCACGGCCAAAGGCTAAAACTTTCGTCTTTCTCCCGGGAGGCAAGTGAAGCCGGAGGTCCGGCAGATGACGAAGGTGCGCGGGCCCAAGGGGGGCGGGGGAAGGTCAAGACCGCTGCACCTCTCCCCGAAGGTGAACAAGGGCCAGGTGGCGGCGCGCTGGGGTGTGACCGATTAGGGTTTCCGCTTCAGCTGTGTGTTTACGCTTTTGCCCTTCCTCCCTGCGTGGAGGCGAGGAATCTTTGCTGTACCCTCTTGTAATTTGGCCCGTACCCCTTGGCATTCCCTATAAATACCAGGGGGATGAACAGTGTAAGGACGACTTTTGGGGAATTCGAGCACTTTCCACTTCCGTTTCACTTCTTGCTGCATCCGACACTTGGCCACCTTCGCTCCTTCCCCTGCACAAGTGCGGAGGTTGGCAAGTGTGTTCCCAACAGTTTGGCGCCGACCGTGGGGACGAAGTCTGAAATGGCGGGAAACAGGAGAGCCTTCGACGAGGGACCAGCGCGTTGCAAGAGAGGGGCGGCGGTGGTCCCGCCTGCTGAGGAAATGTGCAACCCTCGGGAGGAGAGAATGTCACCCCGGAACCCCAATCCCTGGGCCCCAGGCCCGAGTGGCGACGCAGCCGCACCCACACACTTCGGGAGAAGGAGGAGAGAAGAAGAGAGTGGGCCTCGAGGCCCTTGAAAGGCTCGAGGCTGAGCTGCAAGAGAAGAAGAGGCGCCTGGAACAGCTTGAGAGGCATAACCGACTGCGCTCAATCAGACAGAGGGCAGACGAGGCCAGGGAGCAGCTTCGCCGTATGGAGGAATCCCTCGCCGCGGCAGAAGCCGAAGCCGAAGGCTGGAACGATGAGGAGATACCCCCGTTGCGAGAGGGAATGAGGAGCCAGAATCAAGATAACCTTCGTCACCATCCACCACCCCCACCACCACCAGTACACCCAGAGCCATATCCTGTGAGACACCCAAACTCCGCCAACTCTACCCAGATGAGAGAGAACAAAACCTTCGCATTCAGCGAAGGCATCAGCAACACCAAATGCCTATGATCCAAAGTCACCACTCTCCCAAACTCCAAACCCAGCCCTGGCCACCATGTAATCCACAAAACCTACCTCGCTATGATGGACTTTCCGACCCTCGCCAGTTCATCATGAGCTACGAAGCGCGGTTGCCGCAGCAGGCGGTGACGAATCAACAATGGCAAAATCCTTTGTCATCATTCTGCGAGACATCGCACAAACTTGGTACAGCAACCTTCGCCCGGAACTGTGGATTCCTGGGTCCCTCAGAGACAAGCTGTGTACAAACTTCAAGGGCATCACTCCAGCCCCGTAAACCCCATCGAGCTTTCAATTGCAAGCAAGAAGACGCGAGCCGCTCCAAGATTACTGGCGAAGGTTCATTCAAATCAGAGCAAGGACCCCTGGGATATCTGACGAGGCTGTCATCCTCGCTGCAGTCAGTGGCCTGCGCCCAGGACCATGCTCCTCAAAATTTGCCAGAAAACCGGCAAACTCGATCGAGGAGTTGCATGAAACAATGGAAAGATACTGTAGAGCTGATATGGATTTCAGAGCGAAGTCCGACGCTCGGAGGTCTCAGCAGAGGCCACAGCCGAGGCCTCAACCGAGAGAAAGCAACCTTCGCCAAGAGCAAAGCAACGTCGGTGCAATCAACAAAGCAACAAACTATGAACATCAAACACGGGACGCTCAACATCCGAGCAGCCAAGCCCCGCAGGTTTTGCCACCTCCGCCGAACCAGCGCTACCAGCAGCGAGATCCTGCCAAAATGTATTGTCACTTCTGTGGAATGGGAAAGGGGCACACAACAAAGCAATGCGAATGCTTCGCCAAGGGAAAAGAATTCCAGGAATCCAGGAAACCTGCTGTCAGACCCCCGAACCATAAACCACACAAGGAAACCAAGCTTCCACCCACCAAATCCAACATACCACTATACCCCCATAAACTACGGCCTACCTTCGCAACAACCCCCTACACCCACCACCCACTCTACAACCAAACCCATTATCAGCCAACCACCACCCCACAACGCCAAAACCCACCTTACACAGTCACATACCCAGCTACCCCCCAAAACCAAATTCCAACCCCACCAAGCCACCAGCGCTCTGCCACCACCACCGCCAATCCCCGCGTTACCAGCACCACAACCTGTGAAAGCCGAAGCCTCGAGCCAAACAACCATCAACAATCCAACATCGACCTTCGGTGTGATTCTAGCTATCACCGGAGGTTCAAATGAAGACCATGGTAACAAACGGCAGAGGAAGGAACATGCCAGACGCGTTCACCACGTGGCCGTCGAAGGACCACATAAATTCGGTCGTTGGTCTCACATCCCCATAACCTTCGATTCCAGTGACATGAAGCTAAGAGATTACCCTCACACAGATGCCATGGTGATCGAAACCAACCTCGCTGGGTGGACTGTCACCAAAATACTGGTCGATACAGGAAGCTCCGCTGACATCTTGTTCGCTTCAACCTTCGACAGCATGAAGCTTGACAGAAATCTTCTGCAACCGGCCGACAACCCCCTATACGGTTTCGGTGGTCAACAAGTGAGAGCCGTCGGGAAAATTTCTCTGCCCGTGACCTTCGGCGACCAAATCAACTGCAGGACGGAACATATAACATTTGATGTCGTCGACATGTTCTACCCATACAATGCCATTTTTGGCCGAGGGGTCACAAACGCGTTCAATGCGGTCATCCATCCCGCCTACCTATGCATGAAACTTCCCGCTCCGAAGGGTGTGGTCGCGGTATTGGGGACCAGGACATTGCAAGGACAGCTGAAGGGAACGTAGCCCCGGGGCAACGTAATGTACACAATTTGTCAAAACCTCAAACCCCCGGTATCAGCGTCGAGGGCGAGGTCCGCAATGACAGAGTGAAGGCGGCGCCAAAGGACGAAACCAAACAAGTCCAACTCTTCGAGGGTAATGCCGAAAGAAAGGTGATCATCTCAGCCAATCTAGACCCTCAATCAGAAGGCAACCTCGTCACCTTCCTCAGAGAAAATTCCGACACCTTCGCTTGGTCCGCGAAGACCTAAAAGGAGTCAACAGATCAATGATCGAGCATAGCCTGAACATCAAACAGGTTATCGCCCAATCAAACAAAAGCTTCGCAAGATGTCAGAAGAAAGAAAGGAGGCAGCGAAGGCTGAGGTAAAAAGGCTTCTGGACGCAGGCGTCATTCGCCCAGTCAAATACCCAACTTGGCTCTCAAATGTGGTCCTAGTCCAAAAGAAGAATAAAAAATGGCGAATGTGCGTCGATTTCACTTGCTTGAACAAAGCCTGTCCGAAGGATGACTTCCCCCTCCCAAACATAAGCACCCTGGTCGACAGAGCGGCAGGCCAAATGCTATCCCTCCTGATTGCTTCTCAGGCTATCACCAAATCTGGATGAATGAAGAAGACGAAGAAAAAACAAGCTTTATCACACCCTCGGGCACCTTTTGCTTCCGAAGGATGGCAGAAGGTTTGAAAAATGCAGGCTCAACCTTCGCTCGCATGACCTCCGAAGTTTTCAAGGATGAGCATGCTGTCTCCGCCTATGTCGACGACCTAGTCGTTCAAAGCGAACTAAAAGAGAACCACATACCAGACTTATCGAGGGTATTCAGCAACCTCCGGTCCGCCGGACTGAAACTAAACCCAGAAAAATGTGTTTTCGGGGTAAGCGAAGGCAATTGCTAGGTTGCATCGTCTCAGCCAGAGGAATCGAAGCCAACCCTGAGAAGATTGATGCCATCATGAACATGGAACCCCGACGACCAAGAAAGCAGCTCAGCGTCTGACCGGTCGTTTGGCAGCACTTAGCAGATTCATCTCAAGATCCGCAGAGCGAGGGTTACCATTTTTCGAAACACTCAGAAGCAACGCTCCATTCAACTGGGGTCCCCAGCAGCAAAAGGCCTTCGAGGAGTTGAAAAAGTATCTGACCAGCTTGACTGCCCTAACCAGCCCAAGCAAGGGAGACTTATTGTTACTTACGTCGCAGCTTCGCCACACGCTGCAAGCGCAGTCCTCATCAAGGAGCTCCGCGAAAACAACAAAACCAGACAAGCCCCAATCTATATGTTTCAGAAACCCTCGAAGGCCCAAAGAGAAATTATTCGGAGCTTGAGAAAATAGCATACGCCGTCGTCATGGCATCAAGAAAGCTCAAGCACTATTTCCAGGCGCACGAGATACATGTACCTTCGACGTACCCTCTCGAGAACATTTTCAAAAACAACGAAGCCGTTGGAAGAATAGCAAAATGGGCAGTCGAGCTTAATAGTTATGCTGTAACCTTCGTTGGCAGAACAGCGATCAAATCACAGGTGCTGGCTGATTTCATAGCAGAATGGACACCCGACCCTCGCCCCGGTGAGCTGCAGCAGGACCAGTTTTGGATCGTTTACGTCGACGGGGCCTGGGGCGCAACGGAGCCGGTGCCTCGGCCATTTAATCTCCCTCCGGGTCGAAGCTGAGATACGCACGAAGGCTGGACTTCAAGTGCACAAACAACTCCGCTGAATATGAGGCTGTGATTCTGGCACTTTCAAGGTTGCGATCGTTATCAGTCCGAAGGGCACTCATCAACACAGACTCTCAAGTCATTGCGGGGCACATTGAAAAGAACTACAAAGCAAAAGATCCAGAGCTTCAAAAGTATTTTCAATATGTACGAAGGTTAGAATCTTTCTTCCTCGGCATAACGTAAAAGCAATATCGAGGACTGAAAACAGCGAAGCAGATTGCTTAGCCAAAGCAGCCGGCAGCAGCTACAGCTCCCTCCGGACGTGTTCTACGAGGTTTCCACTCGGTCAGCCTTCGAAGCTTCCGAAATCAGCATCAAGCTGATCAACACAATTCAGTGCGAGGATTGGAGAGCACCTATCATGGCCTACATCAAAGGACTCCATGAACCCAGCTCCAAAGAAGAAGAGAACAGACTAAAGCAAAGAGTGCGAGGGTACAAGATTGTGGATAACACCTTGTTCAAAGCTTCGGTAACCTCACCTTGGCTCAAGTGCGTGTCACAGTCCGAAGGTAACGACATTCTCAAACTCATCCACGAAGGTATATGTGGTTCACACAATGGCCCGAGCACTAGTAGGAAAGGCTTTCCGGCAAGGTTTCTACTGGCCAACTGCGCTGAGAGACGCTGAAACCATCGTCAAGAAGTGCGAAGGTTGTCAACTGACAGCAAAAAACCAAAACACCCCAGGGGCTCCCACAACCCTCATATGCCCAACCTGGCCCTACAAAGGTGGGCAATGGATCTCGTGGGCCCACTACCGACGGCTCCGGGGAACCTTCGCTATGCGGTGGTAGCCGTGGAATATTTCACCAAATGGACCGAAACAAGACCGCTGTCCTCCATAACCTCCCTCGCAGTAAAAAGGTTTTTCTGGCAGCAGATAGTTTGTCGCTTCGGAGTCCCCCAACATCTAACCGTCGACAACGGCACCCAGTTTGACAGCGAGGTTTTCAAAGAGTTCTGTGCACAAATCGGAACAATTCTATGCTTCGCCTCAGTCCGACACCCGCAGTCCAACGGCCTAGTCGAAAGAGCCAACGCAACAATCTTCCAATCCATATCCAAAAAATTGCAAGGCAGACCCAAAGGCAAATGGGCAGACGAGCTAACTGCAGTCACCTGGTCTCACAATACCTCCGAATGCAGAGCAACCAAGTTCACACCCTTCAAACTTTTGTTCGGCGAAGAAGCCGTGTTACCAGAGGAGCTAAAATGTTTCACCAAGAACAACCCTCGCAAGTGATGAGCCAGCCATACTAACTGACAAGGACTTGCTAGAAGAAACAAGATGCAGCGCAGTTCACAACCTTCGCAAGTATCAGGAAGAGACCAAGAAGTGGAGAGATAAAAAGGTCAGAATCAAGAACCTGCAGAAGGGTGACCTCGTCCTCATCCGTAAACAAAACGCCAGCATGGCCGGAAAGTTCCAGCCTAAGTGGACAGGCCCGTTCCTGATCGCAGAATGCAATCGCCCAGGCTCTTTCCACCTCTCCGACAGCGAAGGTAATATCCTACCACACACCTGGAACATCGACGACCTTCGCAAATTCTACCCATAGCGGAGCCTTAGCGAGCCCTCGCGTTATGTAATTTTGTACTTTTATGTTACTACTCATGTACTTAACAAAAACAGGAGCTGCACTCTTTTTCCTTACGAAGGGGCGTAAGGTTTTTTAACGAGGCAGTATCCAAAGCATTAATACAGGCTAGAACCCCCAAAAAAGTAAAATCTCCAACCCTCTACCCCAAACATCGAAAAAGCGGATCTCTTTCAAGAGCGCTACATTCGATGAAAACCTGCTAAGATTGCTTCGAAAAACATTCCTTTTCTTTTCAAAGCAAACTTCACCTCCGCCTAAGATAAGGGGAGGAAAGTCGAGCACCCTGGCACAAACGACAGGGGCTCGCAAAAAGCAACCACCTCCGCCTAAGAAGGGGAGGAAAGTCGAGCACCCTGGCACAAACGACAGGGGCTCGCAAAAAGCAATCACCTCCGCCTAAGATAAGGGGAGGAAAGTCGAGCACCCTGGCACAAACGACAGGGGCTCGCAAAAGCAAACCACCTCCGCCTAAGATAAGGGGAGGAAAGTCGAGCACCCTGGCACAAACGACAGGGGCTCGCAAAAAGCAACCACCTCCGCCTAAGATAAGGGGAGGAAAGTCGAGCACCCTGGCACAAACGACAGGGGCTCGCAAAAAAGCAATCACCTCCGCCAAGATAAGGGGAGGGCGAAGCCAAAAACCCGAGCACACGCCCGAGCCCTCCAAGCTAGGCCTCGGGCGGACCCACCTTTCCGTCCCGCCCGAGCCCTCCAAGCTAGGCCTCGGGCGGGCCCACTTTTCCGTCCCGCCCGAGCCCTCCAAGCTAGGCCTCGGGCGGGCCCACTTTTCCGCCCCGCCCGAGCCCTCCAAGCTAGGCCTCGGGCGGGCCCACCTTTTCCGCCCCGCCCGAGCCCTCCGAGCTAGGCCTCGGGCGGGCCCCACTTTTTCCGCCCCGCCCGAGCCCTCCGAGCTAGGCCTCGGGCGGCCCACTTTTTCCGCCCCCCAGCCCTCGGGCTATTCAGGCCATCGGGCGGGTCCAAAAAGCAGAACACTCTCGCACAACACGCCATTGGGCTCGAAAAAGCAGCACCCTCGCAAAACACATCGCCCAAGTTACGTGACGCGCGAAGGCCCTAAAAAGCTCATCACCTCTATTAGCTTAAGCTCACGAGAGCAAATGCGCGAGCCTCGCTAAAGAAAAAGGGGGGCGTCCGCTGTTTTTTCAAAACAAGCTCACGAGAGCAAATGCGTGAGCCTCGCTAAAGAAAAAAGGGGGGCGTTGCTGCTGCTTTTTCAAACCAACCACCGCTCACAAGAGCAAATGCGCGAGCCTCGCTAAAGAAAAAGGGGGCGTCGCTGTTTTTTCAAACAAGCTCACGAGAGCAAATGCGCGAGCCTCGCTAAAGAAAAAAGGGGGCGTCGCTGTTTTTTCAAAACAAGCTCACGAGAGCAAATGTGACACCCTGGTGTCAAGCACTGCATTAGGCACTGCATTAGCCACTAAAGAAAGCATAAGCAATGCATTGCATCATTTCATGTGTAAAATATGCCTTTGATCTTTTGTTGTTTATTTGAAATTGGATTCTATTTGACTTGATGCTTTGATTTTGGCTTTATTCTTGAGGAGGATTTATAAATGGTTTTCAGAAAAAGTGTTCTATATGAAAGTTGTAGAGAGAAAAATATTTTGAGCAACTTTTATATTTGGGGTCAAAGCCTAGTTTGAGTTTTTGAAACTGTTTTGAAATGTCAAAAGTTTGAAAAAGGTTTGAAAAAGAAAAAGGAAAATGTTTTTCTTCCCGGCGCCAACCGTTCGGCCCATCCAACCTTTCGGCCCTGCGTCCCCCTCCCCGCTCGGCCCAGCGCTCGCCGCCTCGCCCGCGATCGCTGCGGCCCGCCCTGCGCACCGCGCTACCGGCCCACCTGACACGGGTCGCGCCGTACGCCGGCCGGCTTGCCGCGTGGCGCCCCTTCTCTGCGCCAATCCACGCCGACCACTCCTCTCTCCGATCTTTCTCCCACCGGAGCACGCCAGCGATCTTCGCCGGCCACTCCCGCGCATCCTCGTCTGCAGAGCCGCCTGCCGCCGCCCTCGCTGACCGAGCCGCCGTGGCCCCCGCCACGACCGGCCGCCCTCCGCTCCGCCGGGACAAAAGCCCGAGCGCCTCTCACTCTCCCTCACTCACTCGCACACTCACTCTCGCTCTCACTCCCCACTCTCACCCGCGCACGAAGCAAGCTGAGCACTCTCCGCATCGCTGCAACCACCGCCGCAAGGCCCCTTTCCAAATTCCAGTCACCACCTCCATCACCCGGCCGATTAACCCCGGCCACTGCCCCGCCTTCGTCTCGGACACACGGTGCGCACCCCCGCGTCATCCGCCGAGCTCCACCGACGCCGAAGTCCGAAGAGCCCCGCCGCGGAAGCTTTCAGCGCCGCTGGGAGCCCGGAGCCGTTCGTCCCCGACCCGAGCCTCACCGCCTCCCTTCTTCCTCCTCCAGCTTCGCCAAGCCAAGGCAAGGTGAGAACACCAACTAGCCCTAACGCTACCGTTCCCTATCCTCTGTTCACCACGGCCGAGCGCCATTGCCGCCATCGCGGACCTCACACGTGACCAGCACGCACCAGCGCACCTCCGGCCAAACCATCACCCCTAGGACTCTCCTCTAGGTTCACTGAGTCTCACACGCCTGCCAATTTAGCCGGCGACCGCCGGAAACGGCGTAGCCGCGCGATGCCGCCGCCGCCGTGCGCTGCCCGCTCGCCGCCGGCACGCTAACGGCCGTGCGTTGGCCAAACCACTGGTACCGCTGGATGCGCCTCGTTGAGACGAGTCCGCCGGGCCCAGCCTCCCCGCCGGCGACCTCCACCGACGGCGAGAAATCGCCGGACCAATCCCTCCCCTGGTTCCGTCTCGTCCGAGCCCTCGAGCCAGGCCTCAGCCTCGAACCAGGCCTCGGACGGGCTAATGTCTTTCCGTCTCGCCCGAGCCCTCGAGCCAGGCCTCAGCCTCGAGCCAGGCCTCGGACGGGCGTGTATGTTTCCGTCTCGCCCGAGCCCTCGAGCCAGGCCTCAGCCTCGAGCCAGGCCTCGGACGGGCGTGTATGTTTCCGTCTCGCCCGAGGCCCTCGAGCCAGGCCTCAGCCTCGAGCCAGGCCTCGGACGGGCGTGTATGTTTCCGTCTCGCCCGAGCCCTCGAGCCAGGCCTCGGCCTCGAGCTCGGCCTCGAGCGAAACCTCGAGTTGGCGGTCTCGTTCGAGCCAGGGTCTCGGCCATTCCCGCTTTCCGCCGTGCGCCCGAGCCCGAATGGGTTCTGCTGACCCACGGGTCCCCGCGCGTCAGCCCCTTCCCGGTCCATGGACCGAGTTTCTCGCAAGCTAGCCGGGAGAAGTTAAATGTTTTTCTTTTCGGTTTTAATTTCCAGAGATGCTTGTTATTTTTGTGTAGCCTGTTTTATAATCCAAATGAAGTGCTTCCAGTTTATTAGCTTTCTTATGAATAGATCTATCATGAGAAAATATGAATGTATTTTTGATAGCAGTTTATTTTACTGTTTCATTTATTTCAGTTATATGCTTTTGTTTAGATAAATAATTATAAGTGTTTTCTGGTTGAGATAATTCCTGGAAAATTTTGTGTAAGTTTATTATACTGTTTGGCACCTGTGAAAAATATATGATGCACTGTTTATGTAGAAAAAGTTACTGTTATAGTTAAAAGTCTCTTTTTGCTGATTTCTTAGAATAAGTGTTAAGGTGTTTTATATGTTGAAATAAAATATGGGAAAATTTGCACAGTCTTGGTGTGTCATGAAGAGTCTGAGAAAAATATAAACTTGATCTGTTTTATGGAAAAACTTGTAGTTGCTTTACAACTGTGCTTTTCTGTATAGATCTTTAGAAATTCATGTAAGAAAATATATGATGATTCTGGTCATGGAACTTTCTGGATAAATATGAAATGTGAAGTAGAATCTGGGAAAAATAGGAAATAGAGCTATGCACTCTTTTACAGTAGGGTTGTAGTTCAAAGTACCTTTATGAGCAGTTTGCTTTTCATTTTTGTATCTGCAGTTCTGCAAGTTATTTTGGCCTGAAACTTGTTTAGTAGGGTCCAGTAGGTGTTGTTGACTTTCTGGAATTTTTGTGGATTTTTCTGAGTCTAGAAAAATGCTTGCAGTTCAATCGGAATTTCTTTTGATCTAGTTAAAAGTGGAAAAGGGTGATTATCGGATTTTGTCTTATGAATTGAATAGTGTTGCCCAATGTTAAAAGTGGTTCAACAAGTTGCTTTGTTGGTTTGCAAGGGTTATTTCCGCATTTATTGAATTATAAATTCATCGCATGCAATAGGATCGACCCCGCCGGAGCTTCACCAAGAGCAGGAGCTAAACGCCGAGCCGGAGATCCAGGAGCTCCAGCAGTCGGAGGAAGCAGACCCCGTCCACGACACTAACCTGCCTGAGTGCCCCTCCCACGAGGCCTCAGTCTTCACTCAAGGCAAGCCCCGGAGCATTCTAAGTCTCCCAGTTTTATAATTAATTTACTTGAGTCCTTTTATATTGTGATGCATTAGGTATAGGAGTTGACTAAATCCTATTGTTGCATTACCATTCCTTGATTATTGACTATTACCTGCCTTGTTATCCTGCTACTGCTTAATAATGTAGAATTGCTTAGCCTGCTTAATAAAAGTAGTAGTTAAGGATGTTTCCGTAATACCCCCGATGGGTATTTACCGGATCACGGTTGGCTATATTTGCTATCGTGGAAAAGAACCTGAGTAGTAATGAAAAACGGTCAACGGGATGGCAGGGCACAAGTTGGAAACTTGGGGCAGTTCATCCGTTGGATCGTATAGGTTTGTATCGATGTTGGCCCTCGTTCATTTTGAACGCGCCCTTTTACTTAGGGATATGTCGGTGCCGTAATCATCGACCCCAAAGCCGGTTAGAAGCTGTTCGGGGCCGGTCTCAACCCGTGTCGTGCCCTCTAGTACGGAAGTTGCGATCTGCCGCGTGAGGCCATCGCCAGACTCTGATTGGGCGGTCCGTGCTTGAGCCGCGACGATTACCACCACGAACAAGCGTCGAGCGGTTGCCCAATGCATGGACCCGACGGGGAAAGTGTGGGCTGGTATTAAAGGTCTTTCATCAGCTGATTTGGAATTCGATTCGAGTCGCCGTCGCCCCCGGTTAGTGGGAAACTATGGCGAGCTTCACCACGATACAACTCCATGTGATGTTTAAAGGTTCAACTAAAATGTGGATAAGTCAACTGGATATGGTTATATTATTGTTTGTTAGATTCAAGTGAGTGCTCTAGTACAGGTAATAACCTAGAACTAAGGAGTAGGTTTAAAAGTAACAACTCTTCATAATCATTAATTATCCCTTATCTGAATTTGAGCCTTTCGCAACTAAAAGATCCCAGCTCCACCTCAAAAGCCTTGCATACCCTTGGAGTCTTTTATTTTCAGTTAGACGGGTAAGTCTAGCTGAGTACATTCCCGTACTCAGGGTTTATCCCGTTTGTTGCAGATGGCCAGGTCTACTTTGGCTATTGTAAGCACTGCCTCTACCCAGTGGAAGGTGATGAGGAGTAGGCCCAGGGCAGGGTCGTCAAGAAGCTTTCCTCCTTCTTTTGCCGGACTGAGACTACTGGTGGCACACTATCTTAAAAAGGAGGAATGACTTGTGTTGAGTTGGTTTATCAAACAATGTTTTATTTGGACCACGTTTGTTGTGGTCGTGTTTTAAACTTATTCAAGCTTCCGCACTTTTTAAACTCAATATTGTAATAACTCTGTTTTAAATTCCGCACTCTGATGTTTTAAATTCGACTTCGTTTCGCTGTGATGTATCTTTACGAATGTAACCTTGAACGATGCGATCCTGTATGTTCTGGTGTAAGAAATCCTTCGAGATTTCCGGACTACCGGGGTTATATGGGTTCAAGTGTGGGTCGAAGTCAGACGGATTTGACTAAGATAATACTTGAGCTCTTATAATCAGGACGGTTCCGCCACAGCTGGTATCGGAGCATGGTTCAAGTGATTACCTTCGTAAAGAGCTATTTTCGAACTAAAATGGGTATTTCAAAACTATTTTCAAAACTATTTTAATTACTAAGTGTGCCCAGTCTCGTCCTTAAGCCCTATACTAGGATTCAGGTGGCTTAAACTGCTAACAGGGTTCAGGGTTTTGCTTCATGCTGGATCTTTATTTGCTGGTCCATTCTCGGGAAAAGAGAATGCGTCGATTGCGAAAACATGCATAAAATGATTTTGTGAGATATGAGAGCATGACCGTCCAACCGTCGGTCTAGGTGAGAGTTCTTATACCAAGTATGTGCGAGCTCCACGCAGACACATATGAGGGTATCAATGATTTTAAGGGTGATTTCTATTGGTGCATGGTGTTTAGTGTTGGCTTCTATGTATTTTGCGCATATTGGCCAATACTCAGTTGTTTTATCATTGGGAATTTTGTTGGCTGAAATGAATCTTCTGCAGGTACACTAACTATGCGAACGAGTAGAACGTGTAGATAACGCATGAGAGATCGTTCTTGCCACCGACTAGAACGTTAGGACTTACGAGTCATTAATAGTGAGTGAGAACGTAAGTACGATCATGCATCATGTTTAAATTCTTGCAATTTACATTACCTCCCCTTAATTAAAAGTTGTCTCTTTTCTATAAAATTTGCCAACTTAATATCCGTCTCACGAGAGTTCGAAACCCTTTGTTTCTACAGATGGCCCGAACCAAGTTGACTGCTCGCAAGGCCACCGGAGGCAGAGGAGTTCCGCATCACCGCTTGGCCACCAAGCTGACCCGGAGGACGTTCCTGACCTACTTTGGGCTGCCGACTATCCTTTGGAGGATTTTGCAGGCCGTTGGCTACGAGGAAGGACAGGAGCCCAGATACTCCTGGCAGAAGGAGATTTACGGGCAGGATTCCTTGGTCATGGTGGAGATCAAGGTCAAGGCTCTACCTGCTAGCCCCACTGGACAGGATGGACAGAGGTCACCAGAGGCACATGTGCCAAGGATGGAGCCAATAGGGCAGCATACCTAGTGCTGAAGGATATCATCGCCCGTTTCCCCGCCGACTTAGCCAGTGCGATGGCAGGAGTGTTTCCCCGTGGATCACTTTTCCCATTGCGCTGGAAGCAGACTCCAGAGTCAGCCTTGACAGGGAAGCCAAAGGAACATGGAAGAAATGCAGAGGCACATGGAGGCCACCCTCCGCAACATCGCCAACAACACCGCGCAACAGCATCAGCAGCGCCAAGGCCCGGAGCCCAATCAGTATAGCTCCTACCGTGACTTCTTGGACACTCGTCCTCCAACGTTCAAGGAAGCCACTGAGCCGCTCGAAGCTGATGAATGGCTCAACTCTATCACACAGAAGTTCCGTCTGCTTCGTCTGACGGAAGAGCTTAAAGCGGAGTATGCCGCTCACATGTTGGAAGGACCCGCAGGTTTGTGGTGGACCCAGTACCGTGCATCTCTGCCAGCTAATGCACGTGTTACTTGGGATCAATTCTCTACTGCTATGCGCAACCACTACATCCCTAGTGGTCTGATGGAAATGAAGATTGCCGAGTTCATGAGGTTGTCCCAGGGGACAAGGTCCGTATCAGAGTACCTCCACAGCTTCAACAATCTGGCTCGCTATGCCCCAGATTTTGTAAATACTGAGGCCAAGAAGATTGCAAGTTTCAAGCGTGGCATGAATGCCACAATGCTATCCAAGATGGGTAACAGTCACCGCACCACCTTCAGTGACTTTGTCAGTGACTGTCTGAATCAAGAGGCCAATGACAGCCGGCTAGCAGCAGAGACACGCCGTCGTGCGAACGAAGGAGGTTCGTCCCAGCAGAGGACCACTTCCGGAGCACGCGCCCCGTACCGCCCGCCTGTCACTGGAGCAAGGTACCGTCCCCCACAGAGAAAGATCACCACCAACCGTCCCCGTCCCAGCTTCCAGAAGCCCTACACCGCCCCCATGATGCAAAGCAAGAGCAAAGCAGGAAATGCAGCAGGTTCCAGGACTCCGTACGTATTGGCCCATGCTACAACTGTGGTCAAACCGGACACCTGTCACGTCAGTGCCCTCGACCGAAGAAGCAGTTCACTCAGCCCCAGCCTCGTACCGTCATGTGCACCACACCACTGTGGAAGAAGTGCCAGAAGGAGAGCCTGTCACCGCTGGTACGTTCCTTGTTAATAACTATCCCGCAGTTGTGTTGTTTGATTCTGGAGCATCACATTCTTTCATAAGTGAGAATTTTGTTTTGAGAAGTAATCTTGAGTTGATAGAGTTAGACCGGGGATATCAGATAAGTTCCGCCGGAGCCGTTCTCCTCCGCGCGTAAAATGGCTAAAGGAGTGGAAATGATCTTTGGGGATAAAAAGGCCATAGTGGACCCCATAGTCATTCCTGGTCTAGGTCTGGATGTAATCTTGGGTATGGGTTGGATGAAACTATGGAAGGTTAATCTAGACACCGCAGAGAGAATAGTGTCCATGGTTAGTCCCAGGAATGGATCTTCTTTCAGGTTCAAGTTATCCCGAAACCCCCATGAGATTGGAGTGTTGTTCAATATCACGGCAAAACAGATAGCCAAGATCCCAGTAGTATGTGAGTTTCCGGATGTCTTTCCTGATGAGTTGCCTGGACTACCGCCAGATAGGGATGTGGAGTTTGCTATCGAGTTAATCCCTGGAACGGCACCCATATCACGAAGATCGTATAGAATGCACGCCAAAGAGTTAGCAGAGCTTAAGATTCAATTGCAAGAGCTTTTGGATAAAGGTTTGATACGCCCTAGTTCGTCGCCTTGGGGATGTCCCGCTATCTTTGTGAAAAAGAAAGATAAGACTCTGAGGATGTGTGTGGATTATAGGCCGCTTAATGCAGTAACCTATAAAGAATAAGTACCCCTTACCCCGGATTGATGTCTTGTTTGATCAGTTGTCTAAAGCAAAAGTGTTCTCCAAAATCGACCTAAGGTCAGGTTACCATCAGATCAAGATCAGACATGAGGACATACCAAAAAACAGCTTTCTCTACTAGATATGGACTGTACGAGTATCTGGTTATGTCTTTTGGGTTGACTAATGCACCGGCACATTTCATGTACCTGATGAATTCCGTCTTCATGCCAGAGTTGGACAAGTTTGTCGTAGTGTTCATCGATGATATTTTGGTATACTCTGAGAATGAGAAGGATCATGCTGAGCATCTACAAGTTGTTCTGACCCGACTTAGAGAGCATAAGTTGTATGCTAAGTTCAGTAAGTGTGAGTTTTGGTTGAAGAAGGTACCTTTCCTTGGTCACGTCCTTTCAGAGGAAGGAATCTCTGTAGACCCTTCTAAAGTACAAGAGGTTATGGATTGGCAAGCACCCACGAGTGTTTTTGAGGTTCGCAGCTTTTTGGGTCTGGCAGGATATTACCGTCGGTTTCATTCCGGATTTTTCAAGAATAGCCAAGCCTATGACCCGTTTGACACAGAAGAACAAGAAGTTCGAATGGACTCCAGAGTGTGAAACAGCTTTCCGCACTCTGCGAACGTTGTTGACTTCCGCACCAGTTTTTGGCTCAGCCAAACTTGGAGGAACCTTTTGATGTGTTTTGTGACGCATCTAAGGTGGGACTTGGATGTGTACTCATGCAAAATGGAAAAGTTATCGCCTATGCTTCTCGTCAGTTGAGACCACACGAAGAGAATTACCCCACTCATGATTTGGAATTAGCAGCCGTCGTGCATGCACTCAAGATTTGGAGACATTACCTTATGGGAAATCTATGTCATGTGTACACGGATCATAAAAGTCTGAAATATATCTTCACCCAGCCAGAGTTGAATATGAGGCAGAGAAGATGGTTAGAATTAGTAAAGGATTACAACCTTGAAGTGCATTACCACCCCGGAAAAGCGAACGTTGTAGCCGATGCCTTGAGTCGCAAGACTCATTGCAACTCCCTACAACCACTTTTGGAGGATAGATTTAACCTTATGCACCCCGTTATGCTGAACAATATCACTCTTCAGTGCACCTTAGAAAGTGACATTATAGAGGGACAGAAAAATGATGCAGAGATTTGTCAGATTAAGAAGAGGTTAGAAACCAGTAGTTCGTTGAACTTCAGAACGGACGAGCAAGGAATCTTATGGTATAATAGAAGGATAGTAGTTCCTAAGGATGCAGAGCTGAGAGAAAGAATTCTGAATGAGGCTCACAATTCAAAGTTATCTATCCACCCAGGAAGCAGTAAGATGTATCAGGGTTTGAAAACCAGATATTGGTGGTCACAGATGAAGAAAGAAGTTGCAACCTATGTCGCCAGATGTGATACTTGTTGCAGAGTAAAGGCAATACATCTGAAACCCGCCGGACTATTACAACCGTTATCGATTCCAGAGTGGAAATGGGAAGAGGTCAGTATGGACTTTATCACAGGTCTTCCCACTACTCAAAAAGGGAATGATTCGATTTGGGTTATTGTGGATCGGTTGTCTAAAGTAGCTCATTTTATACCAGTCAAGACTACATACCGTCCCCATCAGTATGCAGATTTGTATATTCAGAATATCCTGAGGTTGCATGGAATTCCGAAGCGAATAGTTTCTGACAGAGGACCCCAGTTCATAGCCCGCTTTTGGGAACAGTTGCACAAGGAATTAGGAACCAAGTTGGTAAGAAGTTCCGCCTACCACCCCCAAACCGCAGGGCAAACGGAGAGAGTAAATCAGATTCTAGAAGATATCCTGAGAGCTTGTGTCTTGTCTTCAGGAGAGTCATGGGAGAAATGGTTACCCCTTGCTGAGTTTTCATATAATAACAGTTATCAAGAAAGTATAAAGATGGCACCTTTTGAAGGTTCTATATGGACGAAGATGCAGAACCCCAGTAAATTGGGTTGAGTCTGGAGATCGAGGATTCTATGGGTCCGATTATGTAAAAGATGCCGAGGAAATTGTGCAAACAGTACAGCAACATATCAAGGTAGCACAGTCTCGACAAAAGAGTTATGCTGACACCCGAAGGAGACCTTTGGAATTTCAAGTTGGAGACTATGTGTATCTCAAGGTTTCACCTATGAGAAAGGTCCAACGCTTTGGAATTAAAAAGAAGCTAGCACCTCGATATGTGGGACCTTACCAGATCATAGCAAAGAAGGGAAAAGTGGCATATGAAGTGCAGTTACCCCCAGTGATGAGTGCAGTTTTCCCAGTGTTCCACGTATCACAGCTGAAGAAATGCCTTCGAGTTCCCGAACAAGAGGAAGTTCGAGTCCCGGATGTCACGATCAGATCAGATCTGGAGTACTACGAACAACCTAAGGAAATTTTGGATACCAAGACTCGAGAGACTCGTAACCGAACAGTGAAGACTTACAAGATTCTTTGGAGTAATCACGGACCCAACGATGCTACATGGGAAACCGAGGAGTACCTAAGCGTAAACTACCCCGCTTTTTATAAAGATTGGTACGTAACTTAAATCTCGGGACGAGATTTCTTTAAGGGGGGAAGGGCTGTGACACCCTGGTGTCAAGCACTGCATTAGGCACTGCAATTAGCCACTAAGAAAGCATAAGCAATGCATTGCATCATTTCATGTGTAAAAGTATGCCTTTGATCTTTTGTTGTTTATTTGAAATTGGATTTCTATTTGACTTGATGCTTTGATTTTGGCTTTATTCTTGAGGAGGATTTATAAATGGTTTTCAGAAAAAGTGTTCTATATAAAAGTTGTAGAGAAAAATATTTTGAGCAACTTTTATATTTGGGTCAAAGCCTGGTTTGAAGTTTTTCAAACTGTTTTTGAGAAGTCAAACTTTGGAAATTTCTGGAAAAAGAAAAAGAATGTTTTTCTTTCCGGCGCCAACCCTTTCGGCCCATCCGGCCTTTCGGCCCGCTTCCCCGCCTCGGCCCAGCGCTCGCCGCCTCACCCGCGCGCGCGCCCGCCCGCGCACCGCGCGCCGGCCACCTGACACGGCCGCGCCGTACGCCGGCCGGCTTGCCGCGTGGCGCCCCTTCTCTGCGCCAAATCCACGCCGACCACTCCCTCTCCGATCTTCTCCCACCAGAGCACGCCAGCGATCTTCGCCGGCCACTCCCGCGCATCCTCGTCTGCCGAGCCGCCTGCCGCCGCCTCGCCGACCGCGCCGCCGTGGCCCCCGCAGCGACCACCGGCCGGCCGAGCCGACCAAAAGCCCGAGCACTCCACCCTCCGCTCCTTCCCTCACTCACTCGCGCACTCACTCTCGCTCTCACTCCCACTCTCACCCGCGCACGAAGCAAACTGAGCACTCTCCGCTCGCTGCAACCACCGCCGCAAGGCCCCTTCCCAAATTCCAGTCACCACCTCCATCACCGGCCGATTAACCCCGGCCACTGCCCCGCCTTCGTCTCGGACACACGGTGCGCACCCCCGCGCCATCCGCCGAGCTCCACCGACGCCGAAGTCCGAAGAGCCCCGCCGCGGAAGCTTTCAGCGCCGCTCGGAGCCCGGAGCCGTTCGTCCCCGACCCAAGCTCCACCGCCTCCCTTCTTCCTCCTCCAGCTTCGCCAAGCCAAGGCAAGGTGAGAACACCAACTAGCCCTAACGCTATCGTTCCCTATTTCTCTGTTCACCTCGGCCGAGCGCCATTGCCGCCATCGCGGACCTCACACGTGGCCAGCACGCACCAGCGCACCTCCGGCCAAACCATCACCCCTAGGACTCCCCTCTAGGTTCACTGAGTCTCACACGCCCGCCAGTTTAGCCGGCGACCGCCGGAAACGGCGTAGCCGCGCGATGCCGCCGCCGCCGTGCGCTGCCGCTCGCCGCCGGCACGCTACGGCCGTGCGCTGGCCAAACCACTGGTACCGCTGGATGCGCCTCGTTGAGACGAGTCCGCCGGGGCCCAGCCTCCGCGCCGGCGACCTCACCGACGGCGAGAAATCGCCGGACCAATCCCTCCCCTGTTTCCGTCTCGCCCGAGCCCTCGAGCCAGGCCTCAGCCTCGAACCAGGCCTCGGACGAGCGTGCGTTCTTCCGTCTCGCCCGAGCCCTCGAGCCAGGCCTCAGCCTCGAACCAGGCCTCGGACGAGCGTGCGTTTTTCCGTCTCGCCCGAGCCCCCGAGCCAGGCCTCGGACGGTCGCGCCTGTGTTCCGTCTCGTCCGAGCCCCCGAGTCAGGCCTCGGACAGGCGCGACGGTGTTCCGTCTCGTCCGAGCCCCCGAGCCAGGCCTCGGACGGTCGCACCTGTGTTCCGTCTCGTCCGAGCCCCCGAGCCAGGTCTCGGACGGGCGCGCCTGTTTTCCGATTCGCCCGAGCCCGCGAGCCAGGCCTCGGACGAGCGTGCGTTTTTCCGTCTCGCCCGAGCCCTCGAGCCAGGCCTCGGCCTCGAGCTCGGCCTCGAGCAAAACCTCGGGTGCGGTCTCGTTCGAGCCAGGCCTCGCCGATTCGCTTTCCGCCGTGCGCCCGAGCCCGAATAGGTTTCTGCTGACCCACGGGTCCCGCGCGTCAGTCCCTTACCGATCCATAGACCGAGTTTTCGCAAGCCAGCCGGAGAAGTTAAATGTTTTTCTTTTTCGGTTTAATTTCCAGAGATGCTTGTTATTTTTGTGTAGCCTGTTTTATAAATCCAAATGAAGTGCTTCCAGTTTTATTAGCTTTCTTATGAATAGATCTATCATGGGAAAATATGAATGTATTTTTGATAGCAGTTTATTTTACTGTTTTCATTTATTTCAGTTTATATGCTTTTGTTTAGATAAATAATTATAAGTGTTTTCTGGTTGAGATAATTCCTGGAAAATTTTGTGTAAGTTTATTATACTGTTTGGCACCTGTGAAAAATATATGATGCACTGTTTATGTAGAAAAGTTACTGTTATAGTTAAAAGTCTCTTTTTGCTGATTTCTTAGAATAAGTGTTAAGGTGTTTTATATGTTGAAATAAAATATGGGAAAATTTGCACAGTCTTGGTGTGTCATGAAGAGTCTGAGAAAAATATAAACTTGATCTGTTTTATGGAAAAACTTGTAGTTGCTTTACAACTGTGCTTTTCTGTATAGATCTTTAGAAATTCATGTAAGAAAATATATGATGATTCTGGTCATGGAACTTTCTGGATAAATATGAAATGTGAAGTAGAATCTGGGAAAAATAGGAAATAGAGCTATGCACTCTTTTACAGTAGGGTTGTAGTTCAAAGTACCTTTATGAGCAGTTTGCTTGTCATTTTTGTATCTGCAGTTCTGCAAGTTATTTTGGCCTGAAACTTGTTTAGTAGGGTCCAGTAGGTGTTGTTGACTTTCTGGAATTTTTGTGGATTTTCCTGAGTCTAGAAAAAATGCCTTGCAGTTCAATCGAAATTTCTTTTGATCTAGTTAAAAGTGGAAAAGGGTGATTATCGGATTTTGTCTTATGAATTGAATAGTGTTGCCCCAATGTTAAAAGTGGTTCAACAAGTTGGCTTTGTTGGTTTGCAAGGGTTATTTCCGCATTTATTGAATTATAAATTCATCGCATGCAATAGGATCGACCCCGCCGGAGCTTCACCAAGAGCAGGAGCTAAACGCCGAGCCGGAGATCCAGGAGCTCCAGCAGTCGGAGGAAGCAGACCCCGTCCACGACACTAACCTGCCTGAGTGCCCCTCCCACGAGGCCTCAGTCTTCACTCAAGGCAAGCCCCGGAGCATTCTAAGTCTCCCAGTTTTTATAATTAATTTACTTGAGTCCTTTTATATTGTGATGCATTAGGTATAGGAGTTGACTGAATCCTATTTGTTGCATTACCATTCCTTGATTATTGATTTTTACCTGCCTTGTTATCCTGCTACTGCTTAATAATGTAGAATTGCTTAGCCTGCTTAATAAAAGTAGTAGTTAAGGATGTTTCCGTAATACCCCGATGGGTATTTACCGGATCACGGTTGGCTATATTTGCTATCGTGGAAAAGAACCTGAGTAGTAATGAAAAACGGTCAACGGGATGGCAGGGCACAAGTTTGGAAACTTGGGGCAGTTCATCCGTTGGATCGTATAGGTTTGTATCGATGTTGGCCCTCGTTCATTTTTGAACGCGCCCTTTTACTTAGGGATATGTCGGTGCCGTAATCATCGACCCCAAAGCCGGTTAGAAGCTGTTCGGGCCGGTCTCAACCCGTGTCGTGCCCTCTAGTACGGAAGTTGCGATCTGCCGCGTGAGGCCATCGCCAGACTCTGATTGGGCGGTCCGTGCTTGAGCCGCGACGATTACCACCACGAACAAGCGTCGAGCGGTTGCCCAATGCATGGACCCGACGGGGAAAGTGTGGGCTGGTATTAAAGGTCTTTCATCAGCTGATTTGGAATTCGATTCGAGTCGCCGTCTCCCCCGGTTAGTGGGAAACTATGGCGAGCTTCACCACGATACAACTCCATGTGATGTTTAAAGGTTCAACTAAAATGTGGATAAGTCAACTGGATATGGTTATATTATTGTTTGTTAGATTCAAGTGAGTGCTCTAGTACAGGTAATAACCTAGAACTAAGGAGTAGGTTTAAAAGTAACAACTCTTCATAATCATTAATTATCCCTTATCTGAATTTGAGCCTTTCGCAACTAAAAGATCCCAGCTCCACCTCAAAAGCCTTGCATACCCTTGGAGTCTTTTATTTTCAGTTAGACGGGTAAGTCTAGCTGAGTACATCCCCGTACTCAGGGTTTATCCCGTTTGTTGCAGATGGCCAGGTCTACTTTGGCTATTGTAAGCACTGCCTCTACCCAGTGGAAGGTGATGAGGAGTAGGCCCCGGGCAGGGTCGTCAAGAAGCTTTCCTCCTCCTTTTGCCGGACTGAGACTACTGGTGGCACACTATCTTAAAAAGGAGGAATGACTTGTGTTGAGTTGGTTTATCAAACAATGTTTTATTTGGACCACGTTTGTTGTGGTCGTGTTTTAAACTTATTCAAGCTTCCGCACTTTTTAAACTCAATATTGTAATAACTCTGTTTTAAATTCCGCACTCTGATGTTTTAAATTCGACTTCGTTTCGCTGTGATGTATCTTTACGAATGTAACCTTGAACGATGCGATCCTGTATGTTCTGGTGTAAGAAATCCTTCGAGATTTCCGGACTACCGGGGTTATATGGGTTCAAGTGTGGGTCGAAGTCAGACGGATTTGACTAAGATAATACTTGAGCTCTTATAATCAGGACGGTTCCGCCACATCGACGACCCCCGCGCGCCTCAAACACGCATCCATCTCCTCGTCGTCACTCTCGTCATCATCATCGTCCTCTTCCTCCGAGCTCGAGGAGCTGAGCTCGGGGGACTCATCTCCAGGTCGCCGGTTGCGACGAGCCTTCGCCAGCCTCTGCTCCCGAGCCGACCGGCGCAAGTTTTTGTTTTTCTCTTTCTTCTTCCTGGCATCCTTTCTCTCTTTGTCCTTTTGAGCAGAGAGGCGCCTCACTTGTGTTCCGGCGGCGTCCTCCCTCACCGGGGGCCTCGACGCGCGACAAGTAAACACCCCCTGCGAAGAAGAAGAAGCTCGATGAGAAAAACTACGAGGAGAGCGAGCGAGGTTCGAAGAAAGGGAGAGGAGGAGGGCGCTCGAGATAGCCTAACTCGAGGGTGGCTCACCAGGTCGAGGCACCCCTCGTCGGGTGCCATGACGAGCAGGTCGGCCTCCTCTGGGCGGAACGTCCCCTGAACGGTGAGCGTCACCCGGGAGGTAGCCTCGTTCTGAGGCAGCCTCTCCTCGGCCATCCTCGATTGGTTCAGCGCCTCGAGCGAAGCGTTTGGCCCCATCTCAAACATGAGAAGGGGGCGGTCTGTCAGAGAGAGGACCCTCCGCTGATGGAACGCCCAGATAACCGCCTGGACGGTTAGCTTCTTGTCCTCCACCAGCGTCCGCATCATGTTCATCAGCGGCAACAGGTGGCGCTGCCTGTCCGCCGCGACGCCCCAGTTCCACTTCTCCGGGCGATGGGTGATGACCCTGCCGGTGTACTGCGGAAGAAGCCCGTCCACATTCCGCAGGTAGAACCAGTGGTCGTCCCACCCCGCCTGGTTGGTGGACAGCTTGTAGCGGAGGTAGTCACGGGGAACGTTGGCCGACGAAGGCCCGGTCCTTGCGGTGATGGTGAGGGAGCCCACGCGCGCGAGCCTCCTCCCGCTCGGCTTTGCAGCCTTGTTGAAGAGCTCGCCCTGGAAGAGGTGGACGAACATCTCCCAGTGTGGCTCAATCTTCAAGTACCCCTCGCACACGGCGGCGTAGATGGCGGCGTGCAAGATGGAGTTGGGGGAGAAGTGCTGCAGCTCCACCTCGAAGTGGTGGGCTAGCCCCCGCATGAAGCGGCTCGGCGGGACGCCGAGCCCCATATGGTGGTAACGCGTGAAGCTCACCACGTACCCCTCCGGCGGGTGCGGCTCCCGGTGGTCCGCCGACGGGAGAATCCACCACGCAGGGCCCCCCTGCGGGTTGGGACAGAGAAGCCCCCGCTCCACCAACGTTTCCAGCTCCTGCTGCGTCACCTTCGTCGGACTCCAATCTTCAGGCGGCAACACTTGGGCGGCCATGGCAGCGACGGCGCGGATCTGAGCGGCGGACGGACGGCCGGGAAGATTCCCAATTGCTAGCTCGAGGGAGAGGGCGCGTGGAGGCTACGGCGGCGGTGAAGGCGAAGGCAAAGTAAAGGGTTCCTTTTCCCCCTCTTTCGATATTTATAAAGGGAAACCCCAACGGGTGGGGTCTCCCACGACATAAAAAGGTAACTGCATGCATTTAATGCGCCCACCTAACCACGTCTCGAGCCGGATGCAGGGTACACGCGGCAGCTCTCCATTCGCTCCACTACCCGGGCCCGCCACGACCGTCGCTCTGGCTTCGCGTCCGCCGCCCTCCCCGATAGTTTCCGCCTAAAAAGGCGCGCCCAACGGGCAGAAGGATTCCCAGACGACGGAGGCTTCTTCACGAAGGTAAGAACGGGCCCCGGCCCTAAGTCTCGAAGCAGCGAAGGCTGGCCCTCGAAGAGGGTTCGACGGCCGGCTTCGAGCACCCGAGTCAGGGACACCAAGGGGCGCCACTCGCGGCACCACTCGAGGGCCAAGCCCTCGAGGCCCCTCACGTGTATCCAAGGCAGGGAGCACGACGTGCAGTGAGATCCCCTCGGAGGGAGGCATCGAGCCACCGAGCCCTATCGAATGGACCCGGCACTCCTGCAGACTGAGCACCCACGCTTTATGAGATCGCCTCCGGGCTACAGTCGACCCCTATCGAACGGGGCACGAGGTCTCACTTGGATTCCCCGTTACCAGCTCACCGGGAACCTCGATACTCGCCCGCTCGTGGTAGTACAAGGCATCCCACCTCGCATCCGATCGAAAGGACTCGCGGGATGACAAGCCAGGGCAACCGGCGTGCCGGACAGCTCGAAGAGCCGGCCGGCCGGCTCAGCCTGGCACCCCTCGACGAAAGAGGGTCTAAAAAACTCGGGGGCTCGACACTCCCGGACCTAAAAAACGCAACTAAAACTCGCAAAAAGCCCACGAGGGAGTTTTAACCACTCCCCCGTGGCCTCGGGGGCTACACCCACGGGTGTCGCTCGCACGACACCCACGGAATCAAAACGGCCAAACCCTCGAGACTAGTTAGCTAACCTTCGAGCTCCCAGTCGGGAGCCCCTGCTCAAGTGCAAGCACTCGAACAAGGGCTCGGGGGCTACTGTCGGGGGTCCACAAAAGGGGTACCCCCAATCAACGCGAACAAATAGGTTAAACCTAGAACACCGGTAAATAACAAACCTAACGAGACCAACCCCTCGAGGCCCACAATGTTGGCCCGCCGAGCCAGGCCTCGGGCTGGCGCCCGTTCTCCATCTCGCCCGAGCCCTCCAAAGCCAGGCCCCGGGCGTGCGCCCCACTAAAACCTCGAGTCCTGGAATTTAGGGCTCGAGCCCCCCATGGCCGAACACCATACCTCGAGACCCCACGCAGGGGACCTCGAGCCTCTCTGGCACCGCAGCCTATCCCTCGAGGCGCTTATGCTTCCCTCGAGCGGCGCAGGCATCGGATGACAACCCCATACCGCGCATTTAATACATCCACCTACTCCAGTCACGTCCTCTGCAGCCCGACGTGTACCACAGTAACCAGGGCAGAGTCAAGTCTCATTTTCACCACAAGCATGGGCAAAAGGGCGCCAGTACGGCACTGTTAACCCATACCCTACGATGTTGCATGTCCAAGCCGCGTCTCGAGGCTCGGATGCCCACTGCTCAATCAATTTCCACGGGACTTGTCCATACCTGCGGGGGCTCGAGCCCCCCGTAGGCGCCACCTCGAGGCCGGCTCTGCGCCCCTCGAGCCCTAACTGCTTTCATGCTATTGGAAGACAGGTACCCCAAGTTCTGGAGGGACCCCGCCGTGTCCTGTACGTGCCGGAATGGGTGCTGTACGGCTTCTACATCGTCACGTCATCAAGTCCGCGCCCGGGATGGAGGCCACGCCCCAAGGACTCCTCAACAGCAACGCCCACGTCGGCTCCAGTGGCCCCGACAAGACAGGGTTCCTACCCCTCTCCGTATTGGGCATCGTACGCCCCGACACCTGTAGTACCCTTGTGTAACCCTGGCCTCCCCTTGCTCTATAAAAGGGGACGCCAGGGCCCTTCGCGCGAAGAGGACAAGACGCGAGTCCACGGTCACACAACTCCGATAGACAACACACAAGTCCACACACGTACACACTCGAGTCCGGACTCCGATCCACGCTCATTGAGCTTGTATTCGCCCCTGTACAAACACTTAGGTGCAAGTAATACAAGAACCTCCTACCCCGCTGGACGTAGGGCCTTCTTTGCCCGAACCAGGATAAATCCTTGTGTCATCTTGCATCACCATCTTGGAAGAGAGCACGCGATCACATTACTCATTGGTGTCATACCCCCGGGTTCGAAACACCGACAAGTACACACATGAAAACATATATAAGCTGTGGTTAGGAAGTCACCTGTCCTTCTCCATTGCTGCTATGTCCTCTGGATTGCCATTTTTGCAGGTGTACCAATGACTTCTAGTCCACAACTTCTTGTGATTCTCTTGCAAATACTTCTTTGATGGCATATATGGGTTCCAAGAGTAGGAAGATGCCCATAGGTGCTCATCAAAAACTTTGCCACTGTACCTTTTCTTGAAGTTCTGCATAAGGTGATACATGCACTCTCTGTGTTCAGCTTCTCGAAAAACTTCACTGACACCATGCATAACTGTCTATCCACAATCTGTCCTAAAAGTGAGCCCAATTGGGCTTCCTATTGCCTCTTTCAGCCTTTCCATAAACCATACCCAGTTATCATTGGTCTCTAGGTCAAATACACCTATTGCAACTGGGTACATCCAGTTGTGCTCATCAACTGCACAAGCTATGGCCAACTGTCCCCTATACCTCCCAAACAAGAATGTGCTATCTACTGCCAAATAAGGCCTACACCCCCTGAGGAAGCCATCAACACAAGCTTTCAAGGCAAAGAATAACCATTGAACCTAATCTTCTTGTTGATAGTGTGGTGATCAATAACAAAAAAAATGTGCCTGGGCTGCTGCTCTCTAGCTGTGCCTTCAACCGATACAAATTGTCAAAACTCTTGTCCCAGGGCCCATAAAGCTTGTCCATGACAATATTCTTACCATAGAATACCTTCATGTATGGAACTTTCAGCTTGAATTCATTCTTCAATCTCTTTTGCGGCTCAGTTGGACCCAGGGTTCCATCTTCTTTGAGCCAGTCAATAACTTGTTCAGCTACCCAGTACTGGGTAGCACCTTTAGGTAGCTCTCTCCTTCTTTTGCTTGGATAGGTATGTGGATGTGGTACTACCTTCACCTGCCAGTGCATACAAGGTGGTTATGTTCCAATCAAATATATAATAGTGCATACAAAAGGTTTGAATCAGTTCTCTCACCTGAATTGATTTCCCATCCTTCATGGTTGAAGCATGCAGTCTCCACATACACCCCCTGTTATCTTCCTCACAATGGACTTTGTACCTTCCTGTATCACTCTTGTCAATGTGATATTTAAACTCACGTCTGATTGCATGAGAAGCTAAAGCCATCTTAAATTCATCCATGTCTGCATATACACTGCCTACAGTCATAGGAGGGTCCTTTTTATCATACTCACCAGCAACCACATGATCAGGCTCATGATCCTGAACCATGTCATCTACATCCTCTATTTCATCATCATCATCATCATCCGCAGCAACATACTCTGAACCAAACTCAGATGCACTGTCAGTGTCCCCATCAGAAGAGGTGGCTTTGTCAAACTCATTTTGAGGAGGTTTTGGGGGTGGATTGGGTTGGTGTCCAAGGTCAAGGTACAAGCATTCATCATCTACACCAACATGCTCATTGTATGGGTTTGGGTTAGCCAAGTATGCATCCTCTGTTGTTCTGCTCTGGGTTTGGCTTTGATTTTGGCTCTAGGTTTGGCTAGGTTTAGCATAGCTAGGACAGTGGATTGAAGGTGTTAAGGGGGTCTGAACAGAAGGTCCAGCATTGTTGAAATCCCAAAGAGGGATGATAGGAGGAGGACAGCTAGGTGCATGGTAAGCTAAAGTCATGTAGCAACATTTGGAAGCTTTGTGTTTGGCAAACATTTCAAGTAGATGTTGGTCTGAAAGCACTAGGATATTAGAGTTCGTTTCTAGGGAGAAATAAAACATGCTGACAATATCCCCAAATGCACAAGGATACTTATCCACAATTTCATCGACGAAATCGGAGAAATTTGTAACATCAGAGTCCACAACTTTGTTCAAGCTAAACCATCGAGCACGCGAATTCGAAGCAATAATCCAAATTTCTATGTTGTAGCTACTTTCTGGATCCATCCTACACTTCCATTTCACACACATCTATCAGCCCTTCTAACCCTAACCGTCAATAATCACAAGAACTACCAATCGGAAGGGGGGCGCAAAGAAAGCGTCAACTCACCCTACTGGAAGCCATGGAGGACGCTCGGGCGCCCCCTTCTCCGCCGCCATCTGTAGCCAGATCCAGAGGAGACGTGACGGCTTGCTTGCTCCACTACCCCATGCCACCGGGAGCACGGGGGTCGCCTTCTTGTCACCGACGAGCCGCAACCACGGGGGACCGCTTCTCCTCACCATAGATCCGCCACCGACCGTCGCCGACCGCCGCCGACGTCGTCGCCGCACACTAGGGTTTCGGGAGTCTAGTCCAGTCGAGCGAGAGGGAGAGATGTAGTGAGGTAGCGGTCAAGATAGTCAACACTGTCTTCTCCTCTTCAGTCTAAGAGGAGGGCACCCAGGTCATTTTACACCGCGGGACCCACATATCAGGGCTCCCAATCGTCAAAATACTAACAGACCATGGACGGAATGACACCCGTGTAACTAAAGTTCAACGCAGGGATAACTGTATGAGATTTCATTTTGCAGTGGCGCGCGTGTAAAAGCGAACTTTTATAATGGCTCACATGTAAAAGGCTCAATAACATTTGTATGCTGCATTTAATTTGTTTCCACTTTACTCATAAGAGGATAATAGCTCTTGAGATTCTAGACAAAAGGTCTAAAATATTATATAAAATTAGACCACTTCACGCAACTTTAAATCACACAATTCAGATAACATAGTCTGTAGTTTTAATCCTCAACTCTACCTACTAAATTTTAGACGAGAGAACATGGGCGAATCTATGTGTATCCATCAAGGTAAGCTGATCTCGGTAATTTGCCAGATACTCATTTGAAGTTCTTTAATCCACCTGCAAATTACTCTTTCAGACAGAGAATCAACAAGTGTATGACTTGGTTGTTAGAGCATCTCCAAGTGTTCGGTATTCTCCGTTTTGCATCGGTAGAAAAAGAAAAAACATCGAAAACGTGCTTCCAACAGCCTCGCCATTGCCGCTTGGTCGCCATCCGGTTCGGAATACAGCGGCGACCGCTCGGAGAAGATCGCGAGGCAAATCTGCTCACAATCGCCTCCTCCCCGCGCGATTTCCTCTGCTCCCGCCCTCCTCCCCGCGCGATTTCCCCCGCTCCCGCCATCTTGCCGCGCTCTCTCGCCTACAAATCCTTCGGCGCGCGTTTTCCCCGCCCTCCAGCCTCCTCCTGGTAGGTGTCGCCCTCCCGCGCCGCCGCCGGCTTCACGTGCTGCCGCCACCGCAACGCCATCCCGCCCTGGACGACGCGCTGCCCCCTCCGTCGGATCTCGCGCCCTGGCGTCGTCGCGCCGCTGCTTCAACGCCCTCCCGCCCAAGACAACACGCCGCCCCCGTGTCCTGCTTCCGCCGCCATGTACAGGCCGCCGCGCTCCCGGTCAATGGCGGATGGGGAAAGCAACCTGGGGGATGGTTCCGACGAGTTCTCGTTCATAGAAGAGCAAATCTATTGCACTCAGGATGGTGAGTTCCTCGCACTTTTTGCCTATGGATTGCACTTCTCAATTTGAGTTCACTGATGCATAGTCAGAGTTAGAGTTCATATAAATTCATATGAATTTGAGCATCAAATTTGTGAAATAGTGATTGTGCAGCATGCTAGTGTGAACTGATCTGGTATAGATGGTTGTTTGTGACATATTTCAAAATAATGTTCTTGCGCCAATTAGTAGATCCTGTATTCGGACCAATAGAGTGAATTTGGCATGTGTTTACCTTTCTGAGAAACAAGCTGCTTATAGAGTGAATTTGGGAATTGGGACAAACTGCTCATAGAATGAGAGGAAGGATGAGTTGATACAGAAGAGGGAAGCTTTTTCTGTTTTGGGTAGAATTCAGATTGGTTAGCAGAATGTTACTGAACTCTTTTTTTATAACTTGATATTAGAATCAAAGAATTAGACTGAATTTCTCATCCTTGTTGAATTGGTAGTTTGGCATTAAACTAACAATGACCTTGCTGATAAGAAATCCATATGAACTCTTCAATTGATATTCTAGTTGGGTTCGAGTTCGTAGGCAACAGGCCATTGATGGCCTAGCTAATATATTTCTTACTAGGATCTTGAGCTGAGCTGCTTGTATCCTGAGTAATTATATTTAAATGGTTACAATTATTTTTTCAGTGACAGGTGGTACGCAGACACGATCTTTCACTGACCTCCTAGTGAATGGTGTTGACCAATCTCAATTTGCAGCTCCTATTGATGCAACCAGCAATGGAGTTCCTGCAGCAACAGGCAAAAGTTCTCAGGGTAGAGGACCTACATTTAGTACAGAAGAGGATGGCCTTCTTGTGTCTGCTTGGTTGAATGTGAGCACGGACCCTGTTATCGGAGTTGATCAATCACAGGGCACAATGTGGTCACGTATTCATCAATATTTCCATGAGAACAAAGGGACCATGATCTCAACACGTACTGAAAGCTCATTACTGAATCGCTGGTCGACTATACAAGCGGATGTCAATGCATTCGGTGGATGTGTATCTAAGGTAGAGGGTATGAAGAGGAGTGGAACAAGAGATATTGACACGGTACTGATCATGTTGTACTGCACTAATCATTTTATCATACATTGTCCACTTATTGTTCTTTGTGTTTCCTAATATGCAGATGGCAGAGGCATGTCAACTGTTCAAGTCTGAAGACAAAAAGCATAGGAACTTTCCAGTGATGCATTGCTGGAATATCCTTAAGGACCAGCCTAAGTGGACGAGCAGGCGAAAGGAAATTGCAAGTGTCAAGAAATCAAGCAACAAGAAACAGAAGACAGTGGCCAATGCGAGCCCTGCATCAGTTCAACATGCTGCCCCAGATGCTGCTCCAGAAAGACCGCCTGGAAGGAAGAAGGAGAAACAGAAGCTAAGGCAGGGTAGGACCATCGAAGCGGTGCACTACCTCATGGAAAAAAAGAAAGAAGCTGACCTTGAGAGGGAGTTGAAGAAAGAAGATAGGTGCAAGAAGGCCTTTGCCCTGCAGGAAGAACGAATCCAATTGGAGAGAGAAAAGTTTGAGTTCCAGAAGAAAGAAGCTGAGAAAGAAGCCGAGAAAGAAGAGGAGAGAATTCTTGCTTTGGATTTGAGCACACTGAACTCCAACCAGCAGCAATATTATGATTGGCGTCAGAAGCAGATTCTTGCTAAATATTGCAATATCTAGATGTCTTTAGTTTCAGTTGCAGTCTTATTAGGTACCAGGTTCAGTTATCAAACTATTTAATTTCAGTTATTGAACTATTGAAATTGAGTTATCAAACTTTATAAAGTGTGCCTGTACTTCTACATCCTGTGGTTCTGAGATGGCTCATGGCCTTGACAAGAGGCTACTGTTTAAGACAAGTGTCAGGCAGACTGACATTACTTCAGGTGCCAACAAAAATAAGTCCACGGCTAACATATAATGCATAATAAATTCATAGCTAATACATAGAATAAAGCAACATTAATCAATATGGTATAATTCTCCATGGTTTTGCCACAGGTGCTCGATCAGGTCTGCTTGAAGCTGAGAGTGGGTTTCCTTGTTCTTGATATTTCTATAATTCTGAATGAAAGCATCAATTTCAGGTGCATCATCGTGGGAAACTGTCACCCTTTCTCCCATATCCTCATAGTTGCATACATATTGGCCATTATCGTCGAAGTTGTAATCTTCTTCATCTCTCTCGTCTTCGACAATCATGTTGTGCATTATGATGCAAGCCATCATAATATTGTGTAGCGTCTCTTCATCCCACAAACGGGCAGGGCCACGAACAATAGCAAAGCGAGCTTGTAGAACCCCAAATGCCCTTTCAACATCCTTTCGGCAAGCTTCTTGTGCCTTTGAAAAGTATTTTTTCTTGTTACCTTGTGGTTCTGGAATGGTCTTAACAAAAGTTGCCCATGATGGATATATCCCATCTACGAGATAATAACCCATATTATATTGATGACCATTTATGTTGAAATTAACCTGTGGACCTTCCCCCTCAGCAAGCCTTGCAAATATGTTAGATCGCTGAAGCACATTGATATCATTATGTGAACCTGGCATGCCAAAGAATGCATGCCATATCCATAAATCTCTAGATGCAACTGCTTCCAATATAATTGTAGGCTCCTTTTTTAGCCCCTATACATCCCGTGCCATGCAGTAGGACAGTTCTTCCAGGTCCAATGCATACAATCAATTGACCCCAGCATACCAGGAAATCCTCTACTCGCTCCAATTGAAAGTAGCCTAGCTGTATCTTCTTCATTAGGCCTCCTCATGTACTCTGGTCCGAATACCTCAACAACAGCAACTACAAACCTTCTCAAAGCCTCCAGAGTGGTGCTCTCACCAATACGAATGTACTCTTCCAATGCATCAACCGGTACTCCATAAGCTAACATACGAAAAGTTGCAACTACCTTCTGCGTACAAGATAGTCCGAGCACACCGGCTGCATTCATCCTTTGCTCAAAATATTCATCATGATCCTTAACAGCTTTCTCTATGCGAAGAAATACATGTTGCCTCATCCGAAACCTATATCATAATGCAATTACCTTCAATTAGCAACACTATAATACACAGCAAATTAAAAAATAACATTGCAGAAAACATGCGAACCTTCTCCTGAAAATGTCTGCTCCAAACGTAGGGTTTTCTGAGAAATAATCTTTGTAAAGCTGATTGTGCCCCGACAATCTATCACGATGGATGACCTTATGTCCCTGAACCGATCCAATTCGACCCGGATTATTCACTGATTCCTCTATGATCATTTGCACGGCAACATAAAATTCATCATCGTCATCATCCGAGGAGGGATCAATGACTTCATTCATGACAAATTCGTCAAATTCTTCATCTGAATCCATCTGAGCCTATCACCTGCACCTAATCGGCAGTACAAAAATTGTTAGGTCTACCTTCCTCCAAGAGAGAACAGTGGTACGAACAATCTTCATCAGATTGACAAGACAAGACAAGACGTGCTTGAGATAGATCATTCGTGATTAACCTATCTGGACCTATCGTGCTGGGCATAGAAAAATTAGTCCACGTGATTACCTGCGGCGGCGGTGAAAATTCTTCTCCCGGTGGCCTATACAGCTTGATCGATCTACAGCGGAGCCAACGTGCCCAAGTAGGAGAGGATGGATTGATCGATCGTCGCCCACGCGCCCAAGTAGGAGAGGATGGATTGATCGATCGTCGGCAACGGTGCCCAGGCGGCAGGACGGATCGATCTCACGCAACGCCTGGACAGGAGCTCTCGTGCGGCAGCGAACAGTCGCGATACGAAAGAAGTCGCAGATACGGCAAGAGGTCAAGAGTCCCACAAGGGCCCATATTTTAATGACGTGGAATGGATTCAAATATACAGAGTGCAGGTATACAAAAGCCTGTTGGATTCCCCCTTATTTTAAGATGCATTCATCCGCTTTTACAGAGCTCCACACTAGGTATACTTTCAAAAGGATATAAAAACTGTTGGAGATGCTCTTAGTCCTTGACCCCAATGATAAAATATCCTGGATTTGCCCTTGCCAGAGAACAGGCCTTCTTTAAAATTTTAAGTGCTCCCAAACGAACAAAAAGATAGAAGAAACGTGCAGCAAGCACCAGTGTGCGTTCAGTAGACCTCCACCTCCTGGTGTACGGTGTACCATCACTTCACATTAGAGTACTCCGTACACTTCTACGCACGTCCTTGCTGCAACTGTGAGACCTTGTTGTTGGAAAAAAAAAAAAAGAAGAAAGAAAGCAACACACAAACCACGATCAACAGAATTGGTAGTCGCATCCGCCAAACATTTGGGAAGGAAGAAGAACGGCAACAGCAGTGCAGCGCGGTCCACCACGGGCCACGGCGGGTGGTGGGTTCGGCCTCGGCGACGGACCCCAAACACCAGAAAAGGAGGGGGGGCGCCGGGCAGAGAGGCCTCAAAACCCAACGAAACCGACGCGGACCAAGTGGAAAAGTCACGGTTTCTGCCAACACACGCCGAGTGGACGGGGCCCTTTATTCCCAGTCGCCGGCGCCCAGCGCCAGCAGACCGTGCGACCCGTTAAAAAACCGCGTCCCTTGCCTTGACCCAAACTCGAGCCTTGCGCCCTTGCGCGTGTGTGTCTAAAAATTGCGCCCGAATCGTACGCCGGATCGCGGCGGCAGGCAGGCAGGCACATCGAGTAATTTATCGAGTCACAACAGGTGAAGAGGGGCTCGGGCGGAGCAGATCTCGCCGGGCGGGGCCATGGGTGCTGCCGGCGCGATCCGGCGGGCGGCGGCGTCGGCGGTCGACAGGGCGTGCGCGGGGGCGCGGGGCTCCCGGCGCGCGCTGGCGCGGTTCGCGCCGCGGGCCTCGGCGTTCGGCCCCGCCGCCGACGCGGAGGCCGCGGCGGTGCGCGCCGTGCGGAACCTCCGGACCTTCCGCTTCCACTACGCCGTCCTGCAGTGGGTGCTCCTGCTCGCCTCCCTGGCGCCGCAGCACCGGGCGTCCGTCGTCTTCCTCATGGCGGCGTCCAAGGGCCTCCTCGTCTACGGGGGCCTCCTCAAGGCGTTCCCCAACTCGGCGTTGCTCCGGAGGCTCCTCGACCGCCGCCTCGTGGCCGCGGTGTTCGTCGCGCTCGTGCTCGCGGACATCGTCGCCGCGGGCGCCGTCGCCAACCTCCTCACCGCGCTCGCCGCGGGCGTCCCGGTCATCGTCCTCCACGCCTCCTTCCGCGTCCGGGACGACCTCGAGGCGCCCTCCTCGCTGGACGCGGCAGCCGAGAATGGCAAGGAAGACGAGACGTCGGCGGTCGTTGAGAAGAAGGAGGACGGCGACGTTGAGGCAGGACCAACGCGGCGGTCCATGGCGGTGGCACCAAGATCGCCCAAATGAGGAATTAGTACCAAGTAATGATCTTTCAAAAAAAGAGAGGAATTACTAGTAATACGAGCTAGTAAAAACCATACATTTTTCATAGTTTTGGTCCCGTTGTCATGGAATATAGGAACAATTCGTGGTCAAACCTGTCTTCCTGCCTGCTTCTTGATTCATACATGTGAGCCTAGGAATTTTTGGAGAAGTTCAATTAGTAGAATGTAGTGGTGACTGTGACAGTGAACGAGAAACCAAGGGTTATTAAGGAGGCTCATTATGAAGTCCTCTATTCATATTATTCCTTGAGTGCTGACAGATGCTTTGATCTAATATATACACATAAAACATGCTCTGCTGTTCGATTCTGTTACTGCTGTACTTGTTTTAAGCGCTCCATTTTTGATCATACAGTGTACGTATCAGGTTCCGCAAGAAAATTGGACAACGGCAGTGGTGCAGACGTGCAGTGCAGCTCAGACATGCGGCGCTAATGTGCTTCGCGTGATGCGCGTTGAGCTGTAGGCATGGATGTCAGTTTATATGTATTCACACCGTTGTTGTTGATTCCCCAGATCTTGGAGGGCCGTGGTGGACACGAGAGGAAGTGAGGAAGAAGTGCACCTCCCCCCTCCTACTCCTCCTAGGCTCCTACCCATGCGCGCCCACCTAACAAACAAGCCAACCGACTAGAAGTGGTCTTTTCACCGACAGCTGCCCCACCAAGCCACCACAAAAGACAGGTGATGCCTCGAAGGAGCGAGCAACTCGCCTTCCCCAGTTGTTCACGCTCCGGAGATGTTGATGTATGGCCTGTCCCTCCGTGGAGCCTTGAAAGTGAAGTTGCACTTCGCAAAGAAGACAACCCTGTCAACAATTACACTGTTCGTTTGAGCTAGAAACCAATTTTAATTCGTACAAATCAGTCGTGAAACAGTGTTTTATTTCTCTTGCAAAAAATCAGCCGAACAGCCCCAATTACAATCTTGATGACGATTGACGACGATCCAACAGACATCACGTGAATAGAGAGGATGGATCTTGAACTGATGGACCGGCAGTCCTTTAACTTTTCCAAACCCGAACTGGACGTCCAACTGTTGGCCCAGAAAGGCCCATCAGATGGAATGGCCACCCTTTAACAGGCCACAGGTGGATGCTTCAAGTCCAGTGGGCCGGGCTCCTACTGCTTCCGAGAAGCCTGGTCTAGTCCAGCCCACCCAGTTTCTCAGGTTTTAGGGTTTGCACGACCAACGACGACGCGGTTCGTTCGCGTGTCGGCGGTGGGCGGCCTTGCCGGGCCGGGCCCTATATATGAGAGAGAGGACCCCCGTCTAGGGTTTCCTCCGACGGCGCCGACAAACCAGACCAAACCCCCAAACAAGGAGCCAGCGCCCTCTTACAGTCGCCGCAATGGAGAGCACCTTCATCATGATCAAGCCTGACGGCGTCCAGAGGGGCCTCGTAAGCATGATGCTTTCCCATTTCGTTTCCGTTCATTCGATTCAATTTGGTGATGTCCGCGCGATACGTCCTCCGATTTGGTACTAGTTTGTGTTAACTTTATTCTGCTTGTTTTTTCAGATTGGTGAGATCATCAGCCGTTTCGAGAAGAAGGGCTTCTACCTCAAGGGTAATCTAGCGTCCATGTTTTGATTCGAACTTCCATTATGTTCTGAAACTGGCTACAGTTTCTCCATGTAAAGATCAAAGCTTTGGCTTTGGACGGAAATTCAACCGTTTGGGCTGGAATGAGTTGTTAAAATTCAGATTTTTTGTGCTTATGGTTTGTAAATAATTTTTTGCTTGGTAACCTGCCAACTGAAAATGCAGCCTTGAAGCTTGTGAACGTGGAGAGGTCGTTCGCTGAGAAGCACTACGCTGATCTGTCCTCCAAGCCCTTCTTCCAGGGCCTAGTGGACTACATCATCTCTGGCCCCGTGGTGGCCATGGTCTGGGAGGGCAAGAGCGTCGTCACAACTGGCCGCAAGATCATCGGCGCCACCAACCCCCTGGCTTCTGAGCCTGGCACCATCCGTGGTGACTTTGCTGTCGACATTGGCAGGTCAGATCTCAGTCCCAATTTTGTAGCATATGGTTTATATTACTGTTATTCATTTCTGTGATGCAATGGTTATGCTTGGTTGCTTGTAATTTGTTAAGGCTGCGAAATCCAATAGGAGCAGACTTACATTGTATGGAAACAAATGTTCACATTCTGAGTTACTTCCATCATAGTAATATCCTAAATTTGCTCAGTTTCATGGTGAAGCTAAAATTCTTAACTGGCTACTGTTGGATTTGTCTAGAGGAACAATTATTTATTTTTCGAGAATCTGTATATATAGATGTTTGTGACCAAAGGTGGGCTCCCAGTTCCTTTTTATCTTGGGGCAATGAAAACATCTGTGGTTGTCTCATGATTGCACCCACGCTGCAATTCAACTGTCTTAATGCTTGCATTATGTATGACTCGTTGCATCTAATTCATGGGTCCAGCTGGTACACCTGTGTGGCAGGTGGTCACCAGATCTCAGCTTATACTTGTTCTGAATCTGATGTGGGAGTCCACAAAACCTTTAAACATCAGTAGAATCATGTGATGTACTTTCCTGATGTTGTGGGGACTGGTCTGGTTACTGTTGAGTCTGATGCAGTGATATCCATAGCCTTGTTTAGATGGAAAAATTTTGCAAAATTTTTCCTATAGCATTTTCGTTGTTATTTGACAAACTTTGTCCAAATATGGACTACGTAGACTCCAAAGATTCGTCTCGTACATACTAAAAGTACAATTAGTTATTTTTTTTACCTACATTTAATGCTCCATGTATACGTCCAAACATTGATGTGATGGTTGATGTGATGGAAAATTTTGGGAAATGAGAACTAAACAGGGCAATTTGTGTTACCCATGAATACTTGTGGCACTGTATCTGATTCTGGTTTTTTGTTGATGAAAGTTTGCTGTATTGCACTTCTGATTTAATCAAAAACAATTTGAAATGTAGTATAGTGCCCCTCTTGGATTCTGTTTTTGACAAGTTATTTTACTATGTTGCCCAAGTTTTCATGTGACTTATTTTTTTGCTATAGGAATGTCATCCATGGCAGCGACAGCATTGAGAGTGCTAACAAGGAGATTGCCCTGTGGTTCCCTGAGGGCCTTGCTGATTGGCAGAGCAGCCAGCACCCCTGGATCTATGAGAAGTAAACAGGGAATGTTTCACATTAGTAAACAGGGAATGTTTCACATTGAACATTGAGGAAGTATAGCACCAGCTGTGCTTTAGCAATATTTAGAGTTTGAAAAGATTATGATCTGTATCAGAACTTTATTTCCGTGGACTGAATTTCCTTCCTTGCCTTGCATGTTATGCATGCTTGACATTTTGCTTATGAATCTTATATTTAATGGTGTTGATTTCATGAGGTACCACAAGCTATACCACTGGCCGTGTCTTAGGCTTTGCAAAGTCCGGCCTTGAGGACGACGGATGTGCATTGTTTGTGGAGGTGCATGGCCGCATTGGCACGGCTCTGCTCCTCTCACCAGCACCGGCTCCTCTTGTTCATCTTTTATCTCAGGAAATCGAAACGTAATAAACAGTGGTGCTACAATAATTGGGAGGATCCGAATCTCCCTACCAAATAGGACAGTGGCGCCAAGAGCTATACTAAGGCCTTTTTAGTTTCTCCAACTTTCCCAATAAGGCCTTAAGGCCTTTTTAGTTTCTGCAACTTTTCCCATAAGGCCTTTTTAGTTTCTCCAACTTTTCCCAAATATTTTTAGATTTTCCGTCACATCAATCTTTCCCCATAAGGCCTTTTTAGTTTCTCCAACTTTCTCCAAATATTTTTAGATTCTCCGTCACATTAATCTTTAGTTGTATGCATGAAACATTAAATGTAGGTAAAAAAATTAACTAATTGTACTTTTAGTATGTACATGTTAAGATGAATTTTTTGAATTTAGTTAGTCCATGTTTAGACAAAATTTGTCAAATAATAACGAAAGTGCTATAGTGTCAATTCCAAATATTTCTCCAAACTAAACAAGGCCTAAATAGGACTGGCGCTACAACAAGTATGAGGAAGAGCCTCCGCTTGGGAAAGTGACATCCTAGGGCACCCGATCTATTATCTTCAATAGCTTTCCGATATAAATCCCCCAATAAAATAACGATGGGGTGTTGATATAAATCCCTCAATAAAGTAAGTAACGATGGGTGTCGTAATATTAATTTGTGCATTATTGAGGGAGGTTGTACACCAGTAACCTCTCCAGTCGTGAGGTCTACAATCTACCAGATGTGAGGTCTACAATCTACTATGTTTAGGGCATAATTGGATCCCACACACTAAACTTTAATCAGTTTTGGTAGAACCCTTATTTAGGGGCTCTTTGGATTCTACCCACTAAACTTTAGTCATTTTTAGTGGCTAATAAAATATCAAACACCCCCACTAAAAAGGACTAAAAATCTTTTTAGTTTCTTTTAGTCCCTTTTAGTAAAGGTGTTTCTACTAAAAGCGACTAAAGTTTAGGATTAAAGTTTAGTGGGTGGGATCCAAACAGGCTCTAAAAGGGATTAAAAGGAACTAAAAAGACTTTTTAGTCCACTAAAAGTGAATAAATTTTAGAACCACCCCTTAGTATCGGTCCAAACTAGCCTTGGATCTGTCACCACCTCGACGCCAAAAGCCTCGTCCCCCACCCCTCCCCCCATGTCCACCACCAGTGTGCCTCAATCCACTTGGTAGCCAATGTCATGGCACTGCTACCAACCTTCCTACATCAGTACACCACCACTACAAGATTCTAAAGAAACGAACCACAACGGCTTCCAGCGAAGAACAACCATCCACGTCACCTAAAATTTTTCTGGTCGTCCGACCTTCGAATCAACGGTCTAGATTGTCCGAATCAGATTTCGTTAGAAGCAGCTCCTTGTACTTCTCGTTGCGTTCTATGGCTTTTCTTTGCCTTCTCCTGCTTCTAATTGGAATCCAACGAATCAAATATATACGTCCTCAGCTTCAGCTTCTCATTCACGAAACTTTTCTTCCCCTTCTCTTCGCTCCCCATCCCTCTCCTCTCTCCCGACGCGGCCACCGACGACGCCAGCCGACCTCAATTCAACATGAAGACGACTATAGCTCATGTGTCCTAATTGTAGCAAGACATCGTCAGCCGTCATCGACTAGATGGAGGCACAACCGTGCGATTTTGTAGGTCGTTAGCTTGGACTGAGGTGGCAGCCATGGATCCTAGTGTGAAGAAAGGGTAGTGACAATTGATGGATACCTGAGTAAGGGGTACCTTGATTAGAGGTATTTTATACATACATTGGGCTCCCGAAATCTCGCAAAGAATAAGGCCCATTGAATGGGTGGACACTAAGCCCTGGGGCACGAACCCCTTGTGGCACCGAGTCCCCCAAGGTAACTCGGTGGCAGGGACTTGGCTGTGCCCGGACCTAACAAGCCACTAATTTCTTGAAGCATAGCTTAGAAGTAAATGACTCGGTTTTGCTTCGAGCCTACCTTGGATTGTCGAGTACTATCATACTAGTCAGAGGAAAATATATGCTCAAAATGGCCCATGGTGCGGGATGAGATATGCCCAGGGCGGAGCGGGGGGGTCTCCGAGTCTCTCTTAGGGTCAAAGGGTGGATAAATTAAGGCTCTGTTTGCTTGAACTACAAGCTGACTTTAATCTGTATAAATCAGCTTTGAAATAGTGTTTTTCTTTCACAACAAATCAGTCATTTCAGCTTATTAGCTGACTTATAAGTCTTGTCGAACATTGTGTAAGCTGCTATGTCACGTGTGTCAATCATGCTTCATGCCCCATGTAATAAATATTAGTACTTCGCAGTGAAAGCATGTACATAACAATTGTTGGAGTATACATGTGTTAGGCCCATGAGACTCATGTAAGACTACAATATGGCTACCCTCCTAGGGTTGGCCCAATGAATCCAATCAATCTTTCCAGCAACAATGAACCAAGATAGCCCATCCCTACCCATGTGCTCTGTTGGCGCTACGACGACGATACCAATAGGATCACGATGACAGGCCCACTCCATCCCGTGAAGGACAAAGATGAAGAACAACACCTGATGGACCAAAGATTTTTCTCCCTATCCTTTTTATATGCTTCCTCTCTTTCTAGATGTAACTAGGTCCCTTAAAAGCTATATAAGGGAGGTCTGGGATCCCTCTCTTGATAAGCATTCGTTCTCATGAACAAAAAAAATAGACACCATCGATTTGGACGTAGGGCATGTTGCCTGAACCAGTATAAGTCCCGAGTCTTTGAGTGCTAACCATCTGAGACCATACACACAACTACAAATTTACCGGTGGGAGTTGTGAAACATTAGCAAGTAGTCACTATGAGACCCATGATATTAGTGGATATATAACTCCTTCTTTATTTAAAGGGAGAAGATGAGTTTTTCTTTGTGTCCGCCAAAATAGGGGGAGTGGCTATCGCGAGAGATAATGGAGCAAGAAAATAATATCATCTCCTTAACGTGACAATTTTATGTGAAAGAGATTTTATCGGTGGACTGCTGGAGATCTCTTACCTCTCCTGATGAGGGACATGAGCTAAAATAGCTAGCAGTTGTTTTTTCTATAACAAAATTTAACAATACCTGTTTGAACGGCTGCCAACTGCCAATTTACATGGATGAGTGCGTAGCTGGAGCACTGATGGAGGTGGGCAGAGCGGTTAAAGTGAAAAATCATGGAACTGTGTGACTACCCCGTTTACACGTCCCAGTGGCTTTCCGTGTCCATTTAATCTGCCATTTATTCCGTTTAATCACTATTTAGTCCATATATAAATTGAAGAGCCTCAAGCGTCAGGTCAAACTCAATGAGGATTTTAAACATATCAGCAAATTTGCTTATGTGGTAAGTTATTTATGAGGAGAAAGGAAAATAGTTTCATCGGAATGAAACTCGATCATCACGGTTACTCAGACGATGAAACCCGCATTGAGAGTTCAATCTCTCGCCCTTGCGCGGATCTGTTGCGTCGTATGTGTCTTCTCCTTTCCGTTCCCGCGTCGCACACACGAGGTAGTACTTGATGGGACTTCACATGTTGTGTACGCACCTGCTTCTCAGGTTGCTTGCATAAAAATTTTGTTTATATTGGTAAAAGATGTCATTTCGGACAGCGATATGCTCTCCAAAGCATAACTTTAACCACTTGTTTTTTAAAAAATATTTATTAGAAAGTGGTATATGTATATTTTTATAAAAGTACTTTTCAAGAAAAATTTATTTATATCTTTTTTGCATCTCTAAACTTGATAATTTAAAAGTTATTCATGATTTATATTCTTAATATTTGATCTAAACTTTATCCAAAACGACCTCATTTTACCAACCTGAAGAGAGTATATGAATGAACCTGATACTCCTAGTTTGCATGTAGTCGTCTGAAGTAATATTTGGTGAAACATATTGTAACTTGTTCCGACGTCGTTAAAATATATCTTGAATTCGAGATGTACGAAATATAATCCCTTTAAATTATATAAGTAATTATTTTAGTATTGGATTAATTAATATATTTTATTTTATATGATTATTTGTGGGTAAGCGATATATTATTGTTACTAAAGTGATTATGTTTAATTTCAATATATTTTTAAATGGCTATATATATGGAACATAAGATCACAACATCATGCATACATTAATTGTTACAGCTTATGTTGGGAATATTAAAATGAAACCCCTTAGTGAGAGAGTCAGTTTCATTTCTCAATTCGAACATGTAAAGTTAACGTGACAGTCTTGAAAACTGAGAAATGAAACCCACCACTAAGATTGACCTTAAACCTCTACTAAACTAGGGAAGACCGGAGTTAATCAGACAACTGAGCACTCCCTTAGCGATCTGAGCCGCTGTACAGAAACATGGACCTATAAAAAGAACAGTTTTTGAACCCTGTCGCTTGCCTTATTAACAGTAGCAAGCTGTTTGGTTCCACGGGTGGTACCGGTGTATCGCAAATGCAAATAGTTTAAGGGCTTGTTTGGAACAAAGGAATGCAAAACAGAGGAACGATAGGAAACACAGGCAGAGGGAAGTGAAAAACCATGGGATTGCAAACCATAGGAAAGGAAAATGTGGATCGTTTGGATTGCAGGAAATAAATTTGAATCTTCACATTTTCCAATGAACAAAGTAACCGTTGGTATACATTAGTCATCCTTGCTTTCTTTCATGGGCTGTTTCTGTTCGTGCATTCTAGCTAGTAGCCGTTGCTTGTTTGGATGGTCTGGTTGTTCATGCATTCTAGCCGTTGCTTGCTTCTCGTCGTTATATAAGCATGCTGCTACATAGAGTTTCACCTCTCATCCTCCCATCCAGAATAGCAAGATAAGTAGCACACACAAACACATATATGTGTTCATTCTTTAGACTTGCATAGCGCACATCTCTCATCCTGGTGCTAGCAGCCATATTTGTAGGGATAGAAGGTGCTTTTCCTTCTATGGATCCAAACTATCGCTGACGATCACAAAATGAAGATGAATTCATTTTCCTCATCCACCCAACACTAGAAGAAGGCACCTCATCCCAATCATCAGAAAAGAAAGCAATACACAACTCTATCCGAAATGGAGCCACATTTATTCATGAAACTCTAACAGGGCATGAGGCCCTATGCAGAAGGCGGTTCAATATGGAAAGAGAGATTTTTCAAGCCCTTGTTCACAGATTGCGTGAAAATAACCTTCTTGTTGATTCAAGGTACTTATCTGTGGAAGAGCAGTTAGGCATATTCCTTTATGCCATATCAAAAAATGCAGCCAATTGAACATTGCAAGATGTATTTCAACATAGCGGAGAAACAATTAGTCGCCACTTCAGATCAGTGCTCAACGCACTTACACAGCTTACATGCAACTACATACGACTACCTTCTTTGCACCAACATCGGATCTTAAGACAACCTAAATTTGCTCCATACTTTCAGGTATTGTATTTTTTTTTATATCAAGGCATAATTAATTTTATTTGTCGTTTTCGTATTAATAAACATACAAATACATGCAGAACTGCATTGGTGCTATTGATAGCACTCACATTCCTATGACTATTATTCCTCTCGGACAACAAGAGCCATATAGAAATAGAAAACAAGGTCTTTCACAAAACATGATGGTGGCATGTGACTTTGATCTAAAGTTTGTGCATGTGCATGCTGGTTGAGAGGGGTCTGCTTCTGATGCAAGAGTTCTCCAAGATGCACTCAACCATGGATTTAGTATCCCTCCTGGCAAATTCTATCTAGTAGATGCAGGCTATGCCAACACACAAGAATTTCTTGCTCCATATCGAGGAACTAGATACCATCTACAAGAACAGGGAAGGGCTGGACAAAAACCACAAAATCACAAGGAATTATTCAATCTACGACATGCTCAACTCCGAAATCATATAGAGAGAATTATTGGTATATTGAAAATGAGGTACCCCATACTGAAGGCTGCATCATTATATGATATTGATACACAAGTTGATATCTCTGTAGCTTGTTGTGTAACTCATAATTTTATACGACTATACAATGGAGATATGTCATTGGCACATGGCGCCAGCGAAGATATCAAGATATCAATCAAAGTAACATGCAAGTTGTACCGGAAGGAGACGACCAATACACCAATGATGTGTCATCATTTAACAATTTTTGCCAAGCTGGGAATGATATGAGAGATGAAATAGCAAACATGATGTGGCACGATTACATTTTAAGAAGAACAAGTCAGCGACAGAGAAGTTTAAATATTTAAGGTAACTTAGTTTGTACTAGCTTACTGAAGACATGCTAGTATCAATTTTACACTACCACTGGTCCAAAAGGCATGCTAGTATTACTAGTTCAACACACTGCAGAGACATGCTACTATGAGTCCTACAATATCATTAGTCTATACAAAAGACATGCTAGTTATGCTAGCTCTTTCTACAAAAGAACCATGTAGCATACCTGTACACATGTGGATTTGATTTCATAAGCTACATTTGTTTGCGCAACCATCCCAGCCTTGTTTGATCACGAGAAAATGAAAGAAAGGTTTCCCTATTTGCTGGGTTTTCTTTGAATATGTCTGCTGCTTTTATCATCTCTTCCATTTGTAGACCGGGCAACCCCTCAAGAGCCATGACACACTTCTTGATGCGATATGGATCCTCCATTTTCTTCTCTTTTTTGGATGGAAATCGCTCAATTTCTTCATTTTTAAGCATTAAGTACCTCTCCTAAAAATCATTAGTTAATGCAGTACGACTGGTTTTCTGTTTTTTTCCTCGCTTACCATCAACCATCTCTGGAGTTGAACTAGATGGACGAGAAGTGTGACGTTGAGTTTCTAAAAGCTGTTCTGGTTCAAATGTCTCTATATTTAAAGAATCTGGTGGTCGGGTTCCTTCTGGGGAGGCACTAAAAGTAGAGTCATTAACTAGATTTGAGAAAGGACTAAATTCATCAGCCCCAAATCAATTAGTATCATCTCTTGGCCCCTCGACATCAAAATGCAAGGCAGGTACAGTATCATAAACATGTCGTGAAGGTGATTGTGATGCATCAAATTCTGAAGATTGTTTTCCCTTCTTCGCATAATTTGTTAAGTATAAGTACACTAATGTTTAATAAAAATATAGGCAGTTAGATCCATGAACTGAAACACACCATCATATAAAGCATGCAGATCATCAAAATATGGAAATGATTTATCTCGCTGTCGAAGAAGAGTGTCTTTGTTTCGACGTTCCTCCAATCCCGTCCAGACACTTTTTTGGTGTTGTCACCATCGTTCTACTAGAATCCCAGCCAAAACCACTTTCTTCTCTCAAATCCTTTATAACTCGATACTCTTTCTTCATATCTTGCTCTTTTTGTTTACTTGGGCCACAGTGAATGCTAAAGAAAACCTTGAATTGAACTGAGCAGTCATACTAGTCCATGCTTCCTTGCTGAAAGGTCCTAAATGGCTAGAGGGGGGTGAATAGCCTATAAAAAATTCTACAACAACACTTAAACAAACTAGTTAGACAACTAAATGGCGAAGCGAAGTTTGCGTTAGCTCTACACAGATACAAGCCACCTATTCACGATTCTAGATAACCACAAACTCTGAGTCACACAATATCAAAGGAACTATTCAACAACTAAATAAGCAATAATGTATATCACTACACAAGATAAGAGAATGTAACTAACAACAAGGTGTAACATTAACTTGCAAGAAAGTAACAAATGTAAGTACAAGAGATAGAAGTGTGTATACCGATCCGGCAAGAGATTAATAAATGAATATCAAAGAATACCACGGAGACAAGTTGACACAATAATTTTTCCTCCGAGGTTCACTTGCTTGCCGGCAAGCTACGTCCCCGTTGTAGCGATACACCCACTTGGAGGTTCACGCGCTAATAGGCATCACACGCCTAACCCTCAATAGGGTGCCGCACAACCAACACAAGATGGGGATCCACAAGCTACGAGCAATCCACTAGAGTTACCTTTGGCGCTCCGCCGGGGAAGGTACAAGAAACCCCTTACAAATCACCGGGAGATGGCCACGAACAATCACCACTCGTGCCTAATCTCCTCCGCTGCTCCAAACCGTCTAGGTGGCGGCAACCACCAAGAGTAATAAGAATATCCGCAGCAATCACAATCGCCAAGTGCCACTAGATGCAAACTCACAAGCAAATGCACTTGGATCTCTCGATCTCACTTGGATTCGCACTAACAAGCAAAGAGATCGGAGGGAGGGATTAGATCTTGCTCAAGAGGATGTTCAAGAAGTCAGAGAGTCAAGAAGCCTCTCCCCAAAGGCGGCCACGGTCAATTTATAGGGAAGGGAGGGCGACGGCCCGAACCCTACCTTTCTGCGCTTGGTCGGTAGTACCGACCCCTCCTGGGCGGTAGTACCGACAGAGTCAAACTAGCCGTTTAACACACGTCCCGCTGATTTAGGCGAGGCACCGACTCTGGTCGGTACCTCCGAGGTCGGTAGTACCGAGGTAATGGCGGTACTACCGCCAGGCCAAAAATCGCCGCGAACAGAGAGCTCTGCGAAAAACCAGCCACTACCGACCTTGCGTCGGTACCACCGTGGGCGGTAGTACCGAGGTAATGGCGGTACTACCGGCAAGCCATTTTCAAAACAACTGAGAGCCTCGCGAAAAACCAGCCACTACCAACCTTGCGTCGGTACCACCGTGGGCGGTAGTACCGAGGTAATGGCGGTACTACCGGCAAGCCATTTTCAAAAACTACAGAGAGCCTCGCGAAACTCCTCAGGGCCACGGTACCACCGACCATTCGGTCGGTACCACCGCCTGCGGTAGTACCGAGGTAATAGCGGTACCACCGCCAGGCCAAAAACGCCCCAACACAGAGAGGGCTGCACGCAGCACCTATGGGCGGTACCACCGACCACCCTGGTCGGTACCACCGACCATACACAGAAAACTCCATTTTCTTCTCTGTGTTGATCCAAACCAACTCCAACAACTTCTCCTTTGCAAATGTGCTAACACCAACAAGTGTACAACATCATGTGCATGTGTGTTAGCATTTTCACAAACATATTCAAAGGATTCGAGTTAGCACACTAGGTCCTAATGCATATGCATGTATGAATTCACCTAGTGGCACTTGATAACCGTGATCACCGAGATATTCCCCTCTTAATAGTACGGCTATCTATCCTAAATGCACTCACACCCTCTATGGTGTCTTGAGTGCCAAAACAAAATTCCTATTTATACCTTTGCCTTGATCTCCATAGGATTTTGTTTTTCTCTTCTTCTTCTCCCAAATGTGGAGCACTTGATCTATCTTTTGGTCATCACCACCAATACCATGATCATCATTTGGCTCCCGTACTTGGAATGTACCAACCTAGCTCATAAACACTTCATGACAAGGTTAGTACTCTAGGTGACATCAATTATCCAAAACCAAACAAGGACTTTCAATCTCCCCCTTTTTGGTAATTGATGACAACCTTTCACAAAGATATATGTTTGAAAATTTGAGTCACCACTTTGTTAGTATTAGCTCCCCCTACATATGTGCTATAGTGTTTGGTTCAAGTTCGGCACATATGCATAGATATAAAATGTGGGAGAGTAATACTATCAAATGATGCTAAGGTGTAAAGAATGGACCTTTGAAGCGTGATACCAATCGGAGTTGCCAATGTACACCATCCTTAGCATCTTGATTAGCTAGACTTACAAAAACACTAGATACCTTATGAGATCAACATTATATAAAGGTTCTAGTACCGCTTTGCAAAAACGGATTACATCTAGCTACCACTTATGCATGCTAGTTCACAAATCATCATTCAAAATTTATTTCTAGCATACATCACACAAGCATGTATATTGAATTTAAATTGTTTACAATGCAATCACTCATATGAATATGCACATTCAAATGCAACAATCAGTTCATGAGCTTGCTCCCCCGACTTATGTGCTCAAATTTTAATTGATCCTCCCTTTGTTATATACAGCTCTCTTAACCATTTCTCCCCCTTTGTCATTAAGTACCATAAAAGGCACACCAATTTTAGTAGGAGTTAAGGTAATCAATAGGGTGATCAAGTTTGTAGTATGGTTCAGCCTAGCAAACAAACATAAGATATTTAACACGGTTTGCTCTAGAGTAAGCTTCTTCACACATCTTTCAATGGTCATCTTACTCACGTTGGTTAAACCCTTGAATGCTTGTTTTCAAGATCAAACACTAGGTTCACAAGCCCATAAACATGTCATATGCTACCACTAGATCATATCAAACAGAGAAGCAATAGTGGTACCATATGTACATCCAAAGTATTTTATTTTCATGAATGAGCCTATAAGATGCAAGGAATGACTAAATGCACTAACCATATCCTTAGCAAGAATGAATGTCATGCCAAACAATTTTACCTTTGCTTTGCCGAAGGAGAGGCATGTCATATAATGGAGGGTGCATCAACTCATATTTGAGAAATCAAGTATATTCAATTCATTCCTTAGCTTGCAAAATCTCTTTTCATCAAGTGGCTTGGTGAATATATCGGCAAGTTGATCATCGGTACCAACATTCTCAACTGAAATATCACCCTTTTGTTGATGGTCTCTTATGAAGTGATGGCGAATGTCAATGTGCTTTGTTCTTGAATGTTGTACTGGATTGTTGGTGAGCTTCACTGCACTCTCATTGTCACATAGCAATGGTACTTGTTTGAATTTAATTCCAAAGTCATCCAAAGTTGCTTTCATCCAAAGTAATTGAGCACAACAACTTCCTGCGGATATGTATTCTGCTTCGGCGGTTGAAAGTGCAACACTGTTTTGCTTTTTCGATGACCATGATACAAGTGATCTTCCAAGTAATTGACATGTGCCCGATGTGCTTTTTCTGTCAACTTTGCATCCTGCATAGTCGGAGTCCGAATATCCAATCAACTCAAAGTTTGACCCCTTGGGATACCACAATCCAACATTTTGTGTATGCTTCAAATATCTCAATATTCTTTTAGTTGCCTTCAAGTGACTCTCTCTTGGTGAAGCTTGAAATCTTGCACACATGCATACACTAAACATGACGTCCGGCCTAGAAGCGGTCACATAGAGTAAGCTTCCAATCATAGACCGATACAACTTTTGATCCACCATGTTGCCACTAGCATCACTATCCAAATGTCCATTTGTTCCCATAGGTGTACTAATAGCTTTTGCCTCATTTAGACCAAACTTCTTGAGCATATCTTTGATGTACTTGCCTTGACTCACAAAAGTGCCATTCTTCATTTGCTTGATTTGAAGACCAAGGAAGTAACTAAGCTCTCCAATCATAGACATCTCAAACTCATTTGCCATCATATTCCCAAACTCTTCACAGAACTCTTGGTTGGTGGACCCAAAGATAATATCATCAACATATATTTGCAACACAAACAAGTCTTTGCCAATCTTCTTGGTGAAGAGAGTAGTATCAACCTTGCCCATCTTGAACCCTTTAGAGAGTAGGAAATCTCTCAACCTCTCGTACCATGCTCTTGGTGCTTGCTTCAAACCATACAACGCCTTTTTGAGCTTGTAAACATGGTTGGGCTTCTTGTCATCTTCAAAACCGGGAGGTTGTTCTACAAATACTAACTCATTGATATACCCATTGAGAAATGCACTTTTGACATCCATTTGATATAACTTGATATTATGAGCACATGCATAAGCCAATAGAATTCTAATTGCTTCCATTCTTGCAACCGGTGCATATGTTTCTCCAAAATCAAGACCTTCAACTTGAGTGTAACCTTGAGCTACCAATCTTGCTTTGTTTCTTACTACTATCCCATCTTGATCTTGCTTATTTCGAAATACCCATTTGGTTCCAATTACATTGTAATTCTTTGGTCTCTCAACAAGTTCCCAAACTTGGTTGCGGGTGAAGTTGTTTAGCTCTTCATGCATAGCGTTTACCCAATCAACATCCATCAATGCATCTTCTATCTTGGTTGGCTCAAATGATGACACAAAAGAAAAATGCTCACAAAATGATGCCAATCTTGATCTTGTTTGCACACCACTTCTAATATCCCCAACAATTTGATCTATGGGATGATCTCTTGCAATATTGGTTGGTTGGAGGATTTGCACTTGATTGCTTGGTTGAGATGAACTAGCTTGTTGATCTTCACTAGCACTTGATTGATCATGAGAACCACTAGCCTGATTTGCATCAACTTGCACATTTGAGGAGAACATTTGGTCATCTTCATTATCATCCACTTGTCTTGGCCTAATATCACCAATATCCATATTCTTCATTGCATTTGACAATTGAGTGCCTCTCACATCATTAAGATTTTCATTCCCTTCTTGAGAGCCCTTAGTTTCATCAAATTCAACATCATGCACTTCTTCCATAATACCACTAGTCAAGTTCCAAACTCTATATGCTTTGCTTGTTGTTGAATATCCAAGTAAGAATCCTTCATCACATTTCTTCTCAAATTTGCTCAATCTTGCACCTTTCTTCAATATATAACATTTGCAACCAAAAACTCTAAAGTATGCGATATTTGGCTTTCTTCCATTTAATAGCTCATATGGTGTCTTCTCTAGCATGCCATGGCAATAGAGACGGTTGCTACAATAGCAAGCCGTATTGATAGCTTCGGCCCAAAAGGAATGACTGACATTGTATTCACTGAGCATAGACCTTGCCATATCAATCAAAGTTCTGTTCTTCCTTTCAACAATCCCATTTGATTGAGGAGTATACTTGGGTGAGAATTGATGTCTCATGCCAAAGTCATCACACAACTCATCAATTTTTGTATTCTTAAATTCACTCCCATTGTCACTTCTAACTTTCTTGATTGTTGTTTCAAACTCATTCTGACATTTCTTGACAAAAGTTTTGAAGATATCAAAAGTTTCACTTTTATCACTAAGAAAGAAGACCCATGTGTATCTAGTGTAATCATCCACTATCACAAAGCCATATTTACTTCCACCGATGCTAGTGTATGTTGTTGGTCCAAATAAATCCATGTGCAATAACTCAAATGCTTTGCTAGTACTCATTATGCTTTTCTTAGGATGGGAGTTACCAACTTGTTTGCCAGCTTGACAAGAGCTACAAAGTTTATCCTTCTCAAAAGTGACATCTTTCAAGCCTCTAACTAAATCATGCTTCACTATTTTGTTTAACTGTTTCATTCCAACATGACCAAGCCTTCTATGCCATAACCAACCCAAACCAGATTTAGTGAACAAGCATGTTGACAGCTGGGTTTCACTAGCATTGAAATCAACCAAGTATAGGTTCTCATATCTAAATCCTTTGAATATCAAATTAGAACCATCTACACTTATGATTTCTACATCATCAACTCCAAAAATGCATTTGAAACCAAGATCACACAACTGAGCGACTGACAGTAAATTGAAGTTCAAGCTCTCAACTAGCAACACATTGGAAATGCTCATGTCATTTGATATTGCAATCTTACCAAGCCCTTTAACCTTGCCTTTGCCATTGTCACCAAAAGTGATAGAATCAAAACCATGATTGCCACTTGAATTGATTGAATTGAACATTCTTGAATCCCCGGTCATATGTTGAGTGCACCCACTATCAAGCACCCAATGCCTCCCTCCAGCTTTATAGTTGACCTACAAGAACAAATCAATCCTTTTTAGGTACCCAAACCTTTTTGGGTCCTCCAAGATTAGTGACCAAACTCTTTGGTACCCAAATAGCTTTCTTCTTTGAGCCCACAATTGGTGTACCAATGAATTTAGCTTTTATGCCATTAACACCCTTGGTAAGCAAATAACAAGAATCAAATTTAATAGAGGATACATTAGCGTTCTTGTTCTTGTTCTTGCAATATTGCTCTACATGCCCACTTTGCTTGCATCTAGTGCAAAACCGACCATTGCTCTTCACAAAACTAGTCTTGTGAGTAGCAAAAGCCGCCTTGCCATTCTTGGGGGTATAGCCCAATCCCTCCTTGTTGAGAGAAAAACGTTGGCTACCCAAGCACTTAAGCAAGCGGGCCTCACCACCATAGGCTTTACCTAAGGCGTGAGTGAGCTCATTTACCTCCTTCTTCAATGTCTCATTTTCAACCATGAGTGAGGCATCACAAGTGAAGCCATCATCCATAGATGAAGTAGTAGTGGTAGATGATGAGCTACATGAAGGGTTAGTAGCAGCAATAACAATAGGCTTATAGAAAGATTCATCGATTATATCACAAGCTATGCCTATGTCACATGTTTTAACCACTTTTTCAGTTTTAGCTTGATCAACAAGTGAGGAGTGAGCTTCCTTAAGCTTAGTGTGAGCATTGCCAAGCTCCTCATGGGCTTCCACTAGCCTCTCATGAGTAGCATTGAGCTCCTCAAAGGATTTCTCAAGAGCTTTTAGTCTCTTTTGCAATTCTTTGCACTCCTTTCTCTTTTTATCAAAATGTTCTCTAGCATCATCAAGCATTTCAATTAATTCATCTTTAGTGGGTTCATCATCATCACTATCATCACTATCACTCTCATCATCATCAGATAGTACCTTTGTGGCCTTAGCCATGAAGCATGATGGAGTATCGAAGATTGAAGGCTTGTTGTTGATAGCAATACTTGCAAGTGCCTTCTTCTTGCTTGTCTTGCGATCTTCATTATCACTATCTTCATCACTATCACTTGTGGATGCATCACTATCCCAAGTGACCATATATGATTGCCCCTTCTTCTTCTTTGTGTAATTCTTCTTTTCTTTCTTCTCCTTCTTCTTGTCCTTCTTGTTGTCATTATCATCATTCTCACTGTTGTACGGACATTGAGCAACAAGATGGTCCTTGCTACCGCACTTGAAGCACCTCCTTGGTTCATCCTTGTTCTTGTATGAAGTTTTCTTCCTCCTTGCCCGGTAGCCCTTCTTCTTCATGAATTTGCCAAACCTTTTGACAAATAGAGCCATCTCTTCATCATCGTCATCACTGTCATTTGAGCAGTTATCTTCGCTAGAATCTTCTTTCTTTGCTTTGCCCTTGTTCTTTGATGATGATGTTGTGGCTTTGAATGCCACACTCTTCTTCTTCTCATCCTTCTTCACTTCTTGATCATTCTCATCTCTATAGGTGTCATCGGTCATTACATCTCCAAGAACTTGGTTTGGTGTCATAGTGTCCAAACCGCTTCTTACAAGTAACGTGACTAACATGCCAAATCTCTTGGGAAGACATCTCAAGAATTTATGAGAGAAGTCTTTGTCCTTCACCTCTTCTCCAAGTGCTTTGAGATCATTGACAAGCACTTGAAGCCTATGGAACATCTCTGGAACACTTTCATCTTCATTCATCTTGAAGCTAGCAAACTTTTCTTTGAGAATGTATGCTTTTGCTCCTTTCACTGCTTGAGTGCCCTCAAATGATTCTTCCAATTTCTTCCAAGCATCATATGCCATCTCCAAATTTTTGATTTGCTCAAATACCCTCTCATCAACGGCATCATGAATAGCACTGAGAGCAATGTCATTGTTCTGCATCTTCTCTTCTTCGGCATTGGTGAGATGCTCCGGATCAACTATCTCAATCTTGACATCCACAACTTGCCATATCTTTCTATTGATTGACTTTAAATGAGTGGTCATTTTTGCCTTCCAATAGCCATAGTTTGTGCCATCAAATTGGGGTGGCCTTTTGGTGTTGTTGATATGAGTCATTTTGACACCGAAGGTTGTTAAGCCTCAAATAAACGGTGACCTTGCTCCGATACCAATTGAAAGGTCCTAAATGGCTAGAGGGGGGGTGAATAGCCTATAAAAAATTCTACAACAACACTTAAACAAACTAGTTAGACAACTAAATGGCGAAGCGAAGTTTGCGTTAGCTCTACACAGATACAAGCCACCTATTCACGATTCTAGATAACCACAAACTCTGAGTCACACAATATCAAAGGAACTATTCAACAACTAAATAAGCAATAATGTATATCACTACACAAGATAAGAGAATGTAACTAACAACAAGGTGTAACATTAACTTGCAAGAAAGTAACAAATGTAAGTACAAGAGATAGAAGTGTGTATACCGATCCGGCAAGAGATTAATAAATGAATATCAAAGAATACCACGGAGACAAGTTGACACAATAATTTTTCCTCCGAGGTTCACTTGCTTGCCGGCAAGCTACGCCCCCGTTGTAGCGATACACCCACTTGGAGGTTCACGCGCTAATAGGCATCACACGCCTAACCCTCAATAGGGTGCCGCACAACCAACACAAGATGGGGATCCACAAGCTACGAGCAATCCACTAGAGTTACCTTTGGCGCTCCGCCGGGGAAGGTACAAGAAACCCCTTACAAATCACCGGGAGATGGCCACGAACAATCACCACTCGTGCCTAATCTCCTCCGCTGCTCCAAACCGTCTAGGTGGCGGCAACCACCAAGAGTAATAAGAATATCCGCAGCAATCACAATCGCCAAGTGCCACTAGATGCAAACTCACAAGCAAATGCACTTGGATCTCTCGATCTCACTTGGATTCGCACTAACAAGCAAAGAGATCGGAGGGAGGGATTAGATCTTGCTCAAGAGGATGTTCAAGAAGTCAGAGAGTCAAGAAGCCTCTCCCCAAAGGCGGCCACGGTCAATTTATAGGGAAGGGAGGGCGACGGCCCGAACCCTACCTTTCTGCGCTTGGTCGGTAGTACCGACCCCTCCTGGGCGGTAGTACCGACAGAGTCAAACTAGCCGTTTAACACACGTCCCGCTGATTTAGGCGAGGCACCGACTCTGGTCGGTACCTCCGAGGTCGGTAGTACCGAGGTAATGGCGGTACTACCGCCAGGCCAAAAATCGCCGCGAACAGAGAGCTCTGCGAAAAACCAGCCACTACCGACCTTGCGTCGGTACCCACCGTGGGCGGTAGTACCGAGGTAATGGCGGTACTACCGGCAAGCCATTTTCAAAACAACTGAGAGCCTCGCGAAAAACCAGCCACTACCAACCTTGCGTCGGTACCACCGTGGGCGGTAGTACCGAGGTAATGGCGGTACTACCGGCAAGCCATTTTCAAAAACTACAGAGAGCCTCGCGAAACTCCTCAGGGCCACGGTACCACCGACCATCCGGTCGGTACCACCGCCTGCGGTAGTACCGAGGTAATAGCGGTACCACCGCCAGGCCAAAAACGCCCCAACACAGAGAGGGCTGCACGCAGCACCTATGGGCGGTACCACCGACCACCCTGGTCGGTACCACCGACCATACACAGAAAACTCCATTTTCTTCTCTGTGTTGATCCAAACCAACTCCAACAACTTCTCCTTTGCAAATGTGCTAACACCAACAAGTGTACAACATCATGTGCATGTGTGTTAGCATTTTCACAAACATATTCAAAGGATTCGAGTTAATGCATATGCATGTATGAATTCACCTAGTGGCACTTGATAACCGTGATCACCGAGATATTCCCCTCTTAATAGTACGGCTATCTATCCTAAATGCACTCACACCCTCTATGGTGTCTTGAGTGCCAAAACAAAATTCCTATTTATACCTTTGCCTTGATCTCCATAGGATTTTGTTTTTCTCTTCTTCTTCTCCCAAATGTGGAGCACTTGATCTATCTTTTGGTCATCACCACCAATACCATGATCATCATTTGGCTCCCGTACTTGGAATGTACCAACCTAGCTCATAAACACTTCATGACAAGGTTAGTACTCTAGGTGACATCAATTATCCAAAACCAAACAAGGACTTTCACTTGCCCCATGCATTGTTTGTCCGAAATCTTGGTAAATCATGTTGTTTTAAAAGTCCAATAAGATAAAGCTTCATCTGATGGTTCCAGTTTGCTCTAGCAACAGTTTTTGTGGTGCCTAACATAATTTCAGAAATTGAAATTTTTAGTTTCAAAATAATATTAGTAAGATGAATGACATGGACTAAAAAATGCAAAGGGGGAAAGACAATGTCGTGTATGATAAACAATTCACAAGTATTTTCAGATGCAATCTTGAATTGGGGGAAAATAAAATAAATTAGTATTTTCAGATCTAATCTAGGACTCCACTCAATGAACGAGATCCCAACCAGATTATAACAAAGCACAGAAAAATTCCAGCAAGGGGTTATTCAGCTATCAAATTAATTACCTTTTTCTTGTGAGATCTCGCCATCCCCTCCGGACTGGGGAACACCAAGACCGTGTTCTAGTGCTGCAGACGGAAGAGGTGGAGTTGGTTTTTGTCCCCCCAGATGCACTTTGAAGTCGCGGATTCGTCATCTGTCCGAGCCGAAAGGCGGCGAGCGCGTCCGCGTGCTCTCGTGTGGCTAGGGATTAGGCCATGGCGGGAGGGAGAAAGGCGGTGACGAAAGAGTCGAGAGAGCGAGCACAGCTACGTTCCCTCCGTTCCCTTGGGTCGGAGTGGATTTTTCAGTTCCTGTGTTTTGTGCCTAGATGGATACGTTTCCTATGGAATGAAAGATTGTGTTCCTTCATTCCAAACAGCAGGTGTTCGTTCCTTTCCTACGATTCCTATTCTCGTAAAATTCCTGTACGAATCCTTCGTTCCAAACGAAGCCTATAAACCTGCAGATGTTACCGGCGGGAATCACAATTGCACTAGATTTCATTTGCGTTGACGCTACTTTGCACCAACCAAACAGTTCCAAACGAAGCCTATAAACCTGCAGATGTTACCGGCGGGAATCACAATTGCACTAGATTTCATTTGCGTTGACGCTACTTTGCACCAACCAAACAGTTCGTAGATGTGAATGTTTGAGGTGTTGCATTCAGTTACCAGAAACATACTTTCCAGAAATATTCCAGTACTATCACTTGCAATCTTTGCCTCCCATCGTTTTTGCTCTGAAAAACTGGTACAATCCTACAAGAATCGGTTCAAGCTCTCACTCGCACTTGCATGGACTATATTAGGTTCCCAAGCCTGGTTTTGTACACGATGATTGTAGTACCATGTTAATTGTTATATACTTGCGCCGTTCAATAGTGGCCAAACAAAGCTAGGAAAGCAGTATAAAATCTGACTTTGATGCATCCCTTATTCAGGCACGATTCACACCATGCATGTAGAGGTCCATTTGGCTCATCCGTAGCAACGGATGGGGTCATTGCAGCCCTTGTTTGCAGACTGCCTGAAGCCGAAGCGGCCACCCTTCTCCAGGTACTGCTGATGATACTCTTCTGCTCTATAGAACCTCTTCGCTGGGAGGATCTCGGTGACGATCTTCCGGTTCAGAAGCTTCTGCTGCTTCTCCAGGGATTCTCTTGCCGCCTTCTCCTGCTCCTGGGTGTAGTAGTAGATCCCTGACCTATACTGGGTTCCAACATCATTGCCCTACATGCAAGTATGTCGTCAGAAACTTATTCCTGTCATACGTGCTCCAAAGAATTGAGTGAGTTTTATGCAATTATCCAGAGACAAGTTCCAATGCTAGATTCAAACAATGCTTGGTTGTTCAGAGATTCAGACTAACACTTAAGAATAACTTATCTAGCACAGAAGTTGGATGCAGGGTTACTGTTAGAAACACATTGATTCAGTATATAGGTTGATGATGGCATGACGCCCTAGCAAGATAGTAGCTAGGCCAGAAATAGTGAAACTGCGGCTCAATCTTAAGGTCAATCATGCACCACACCACTGTTTGTTTAACACAAGGACTAGTACTGAAAGCTGAAGTTGAAGGACTAAAGCATTCCCAAACTAGTGCAGAACGGTCCGCCATTTTCTCAAATTCTAAGTGTCTCTGTAAATTTGTAATCAACTAAGGATAACAAACTTGGACTCGAGAGAAGCGTAGATGGTTGATCAGTGGCAGTCCCTTGTACAGGAAGCAGTGTCCACTAGCTGAATATTATTACACATCCATAGCAATCAACAATGGAAATCTTACTTCTAGACCTACAAGCCTACACCAGTCCTTATTGGCCGATTAGTATCAGGACTCGAGTTGCATCGGAAACTACCGTTGTTCTTGTTCTTCTCCAAAAAAGGAATGCTCACAGCGACAAGAGCTATCAGAAGCGTCGCTTTGGCCGAGTGGTTAAGGCGTGTGCCTGCTAAGTACATGGGGTTTCCCCGCGAGAGTTCGAATCTCTCAGGCGACGATTTTTTTGTTTATTCATTTTTTTTTTTTTTGCGAAACAGAATCTATTGTTCTGGCGGCGACCGCCCCCATCGAACAAATGAACCTAACGAAAGAGCAGCCTAATTCCGAATCTCCGTAAAATTGTTCACAAATTCGCATCAAGACCACCCAAAAAAAAAAAAATCTCAAAACCAAGCGCCTGGATATCGCTGACCTGTCGATTGGGCGTAGTAGGGTCGTGGCGCGCTTGTGCCTGCTAAGTACATGGGGTTTCCCCGCGAGAGTTCGAATCTCTCAGGCGACGATTTTTTTTGTTTATTCATATTTTTTTTTGCGAAACAGAATCTATTGTTCTGGCGCCGACCGCCCCCATCGAACAAATGAACCTAACGAAAGAGCAGCCTAATTCCGAATCTCCGTAAAATTGTTCACAAATTCGCATCAAGACCACCCCAAAAAAAAAAATCTCTCAAAACCAAGCGCCTGGATATCGCTGACCTGTCGATTGGGCGTAGTAGGGTCGTGTCGCGCCCATAAGGTGTCGAGGAGGTCGTCGAACTTGCAGGCGGCGGGGTCGTACTGCACGCGGACGACCTCGTTGTGATTTGTGGTGCCGGTGCAGACGTCCTCGTAGGTCGGCTCGTGGACGTTGCCCTGGCTGTAGCCGACCTCCGTGCGCGTGACTCCCGGGACGCGCTGGAACGCGAGCTCCACGCCCCAGAAGCAGCCGGCGCCGAACTGCGCGAACTCGTTCCCCGGAGCGGGCTGGTCCTCGTCGGGCCCCTGCGCCAGCGCCGCCGACGCCTCTGACGCGCGCGGGCTGCCGCCCAGCCCGCTCAGGCCCAGCTTCCCAAGCCAGCTCATCGCGGGGGGCGGCCGGGTCTTCCTGCGCGGCGCGAGGAAGTGGACCGAGGCGGCGCCGCGGTGGTGGTGGTGGAGGAGGGGGCCGGGCCGGTGGAGAGCGCCGACGCGGGAGGCGAGGAGGAGAGGAGAGGAGGCGGAGGCGAGGGAGGCGAGGAGCGGAGGCATCGGGGGCGAAGGCCTCGTCTTCCTTTCCCTTTTGTGGCGGCGTGGCCCAGAAGCTTCGACTCGACGGCTCCAAGCCTGGTTGGTTGGTAGTTGGGTGTTTCCACGTCTATCCCCTATTCCTCCTTGCCTTGCTGTTGTACGGTGATAGACTGATAGGAAGCCTCACCCTGAATTGCATGGTCTCCCTTGCTGTTGTTAGAGAAGGGCCCTGCTCATGATCACCGTGGGATTTGCTAAATTTTAGATGTTTGAATTTTAGGCCGTCATTAGATACCTTTCTAAAAAATTTCACGTACGACATCAAATATTATGATACATATATAGAGTATTAAATATAAATTAAAATTAATTTATCAGTCGGAATCTACTTCGTCAGACGAATCTATTGATCTATTGAGCCTAATTAGTTCATGATTTGACAATGTGGTGATACAATAAATATATGCTAATGACAGATTTATCTCATTAAGTATTGTGCAATAGTGTAATTAGTTTATAATTAATTTATTTTTAATAGACTAAATTAGTGCCGCAACATCCGATGTGATTTATCCAAAATTTTCATGCAACGGTTATTATATGGATTTTATATTAAAATTATATATTTTAATTATTATAATTTTTAGACGTAATCTGCATTTTTTATATCAAGAATAAAATATTTGTTAGACAAAACAACAAACTAGATAAAATCTAATTTGTGTTGGCACAAAAATAATTAATAATTTACAATTTTATCTATAGAAGAAAGACAGGAAAAAAATCAATATTTTATGACAATAACAAATCACAAAAGTAACAATTTATTTATATTAATTGAAATCAACTTAGAATTTAAACGCCTGAAATATGTGAGAAGTGGATACAGATATTTTGAACTACTAGCACAGTTTATAATTTTTTTACATAAAATCTAGCAAAATAATCCGCGCAGATGGCACAGCTAACGTTCAGTTTCCATAAAAGGGTGTCCATAAAAACGATGAGATCCCCTGTGTTTTTAAAATTATGTCAAACCAACCTGGCTGAGCGCCGGTTTATCAAAGCTATGATATGTTTGCTTCATCTTCGCATGTTTCGAACTGAGAACTTTTGCAAACAAAGTTATATAACATGTACTTTAGAATTTAGGACATAGGGTGGTAATACTTTAGAATTGCAAGACAAATTCTTGTTCAAATATACGGTGATTGAACGAAAGGTTTCTGAGTTTGAAAACTGACTTTGCTGAACTCGTCCAGACAGCACCGGTGCCTGGTGGTATTTGCCTGTCTTTTAGGCTTTGTTTAGATGCGCATGTATCTACCTGAAACCACATGGATGAGAGTGAAACTTTAGTTTAAATACACTTCAACACATATAAATTTAGCTAAATACATATACAACCAAACAAACCCTTACCGGGGAATAGACATGTGGCTTTGTTCGGGCACAGCATCTCTTGGACAGGCATAAGAGAAGATTAAGCGACGCGGATTGCCAAGGCAATGCGGCCCTCCGCAACACGTGAGGACGAAACAGGCAATGTAATTGCTGCGAAAAGGTCTCCTAGAAAATGATGTTGACCGTTGAAAACTGGTTGTTAAACATAACTTGTGTGTTGTGTGATCAAACGATGGAACACATCGACCTCGTCAAGTCGTCATACACATAAGTGTATACGCCGGATACGGTGAAAGCAGTGGAATCATGTTATGAAATAAAACTACAGATTGTGGAGCAAAGTACACTAACAGAACTTGCTTCCATTCAAAATATATATATATACAGCTAAAAAAGGAGCAAACCGCACGCTCTCCTTGCACGGTGCACGCCAAACTCAAATCTTAGTATACTACTACAGTACAACACTGGCAACACAACGGATTAGTACGCCTTCAGTATAAGTGTTTACTTACATCAAGACGGGAGCCACTGTCTTGTCTATAATCATCTTACCAGTGTTAATATAGGTATGTGCGGTGGAACGACCTATGATTGTTTTAATGTAAGTGCTGTGTTCGGATGAGACGACGAACATGCAGCATCAGAACCAGCTGATCTCCTTAGCATCCTAAGCTTCCTGAAGCTATCGTGGCATGGAGCAAAGAACTCATGCATGAGCGCATCCTCTGATGAGAGCCTGCACCTGGGGTTGACGGCCAAACATTTGTCCACAAGATTAAAAAAGGAGTCAGGTATCATCTCGAGTAAATCTGGCCTGCGTGTGTTGGCTGCACACCACTCCCTTAGATCCACCGAGCCCAACTGAAATTTGACATCAAAGAGATCCTGGAAACAAAGATGAATGCATTAGGAATCATTCAGCAGGCTATTTGAAGGATGTCGGAACTTGAGGTGAGAATTAGCATACTGATGGGTACGAAGATTCACAGTTGTGCAATTTCGCTACTTCCCATAGTTCTTCACTGCCTTTCAACTTCGCTATTTCCTTGATGTTCCTTTTATCAGACAAATGCAACCTTTTAGCAACATTCTTCAGTGAGAAACTGAGGACACACAACACTGTAATGCACAAGTCAACTCACTGTTCAGGATCTCCACCAAAAGGTGTTCTGCCAATTATCAAGTACAAGAGCGTCACCCCAGCTGACCAGACATCAACTTTACAACCCTGGTGGAAGGACCTAAGGAGAACCTATACAAAAAAAAAAAACATCACTTCAGTGTATGTATCTTCAAGATGAAATGCTCTTCTCACATCAGAAATCATAATCAAACCTCTGGAGCCCGGAATCCTTTAGTTCCAACACATGGACCTTCTCTTCGATGTTTTCCATGTCCTGTACTGCCAATTAGTTAGATCAACTGGTATCTAAGGATGTTCAACTGACTAGCAACAAGCAATAAAGTGCAATAGACAGTTACTGGGAAAACCCACCTTTGTTGTTGAATATGCCAGAACCAGCGACAGCACTACCACCAGAACGCAGGGGCATTGGTGTCAGTATAAAGTGCTTTCGATCCACACTACCAAAAGGGGCAGCAACCCTCTTCCTTTGGGAAACAGGAGTAGGAATAGTACTTATGTTTGGATTTTGCATTGTCTCATTTAAGAAGTTCATTAGTTCTTTTCGCCCTTTGTAAGGCATTGGCTGCTTTAACCTATCTAATGATGTTTTAGTGCTTGTAGGATCCTTCGCAGATGTTACACCAGATACATCTGCAGCTTGGTTACCATGTCTACTTTTATTGTCAATCATAAGTGCACGTGCACTATCCACTGGACTTCTACTAGATCTTTTCCTCTTCAAAAAAAGAGGTTGCTTTGAATCAGCAGCTGGTTCTTTGGCTTGAACTACTGGGGCAATAGTTGATAGAGTTTGAGATGTGGTATCCTTCCCACTTGAAGTTGCATCAGATTTACCTAATCAAATAAACAAAAAATTCATTTGCATCAGTCAGGCACAGGACACAAGAAAAGATATGCAGTAATTTGAAAGTTCAAAATCAATAAGCATTTCCTAGCATTCTACTATTAAGTAATATAACTTTCAGTCAGATAGTGACCATTAACGACTGCAGTACATATATATTGTTGAAAATTCAGTAGCTCTGGTTCAGTATTATTCCAAGGAGCAAAAAAGTAGTATGGAACCAAACTTTTCATGTCACTTGTCACTCAGACAGTAGCATGTAGGTGTTTAAGCTAATGAAATTCATCACCCTATCAGGACTATGAAAATGCTTTTTCAATGAAAGGTTTGATCTGATCCATTGGATGGATCTGGGACCGAGCTATTGATTATGTTGGAAAGAGTAATTGGATTATTGGGCTAACCCTAGACGGGGCAGCTATATCAGTCACTTACATGGGCCTCATGGGCCTAAATACATATACTCCAACACCCCCCGCAGTCTGAACTACCGGCGCAGCGGAGTTTCAAGACTGAGTACGAAAAGAAGTACAACCCAACACGAAGCCCCCCACAGACTCAACCAGCCACTAGTGATGTTGAGGCTGGAGCGAAACTCGGAGAACGTCGACGACGGGAGGCCCTTGGTGAAGATGTCAGCAAACTGGCTGGTGGTCGGGACGTGGAGAACCCGAACATCACCGATGGCCACCCGATCGCGGACAAAGTGGAGGTCGATCTCCACATGCTTGGTCCGCTGGTGTTGAACGGGGTTGATGGAGAGGTACACCGCACTGACGTTGTCGCAGTAGACCAACGTGCTCCGGGTCAGGGGACTGTGGAGCTCACCAAGGAGCTGCCGGAGCCAGGAGGGCTCAGCCACGCCGTTAGCAACAGCGCGGTATTCCGCCTTGGCACTGGAGCGGGAGACCACCGGCTGACGCTTGGACGACCAGGACACCAGGTTGCCACCGAGGAAGACAGCATAGCCTGAGGTAGACCGGCGAGTGTCCGGACACCCAGCCCAGTCCGCGTCGGTGTAGACGACGAGCTCGGTGGAGAAGCAGGTCGTAGTCGACGGTGCCACGGAGGTAGCGGAGGAGGCGCTTGAGGGCCGTGAGGTGAGGCTCCCGCGGATCATGCATATGAAGGCAAATCCGCTGAACTGCATATGTGATGTCCGGGCGGGTGAAGGTGAGGTACTGAAGCGCCCCCGCAAGACTCCTGTATGCGGTAGGGTCAATGACTGTGGCGCCCTCAGTCTCCGACAGCTTGGCCTGAGTGTCAACAGGGGTGGAGCAGGGCTTCCAGTCAGTCATCCCAGCACGCTCCAGGATATCAAGAGTATACTGCCGCTGGTGAAGAAAGAGCCCCCCGGGACGAGGCGCAACGGTGACCCCAAAGAAGTGATGGAGCACACCGAGGTCCTTCATCGCGAACTCCTGCTGAAGAGGTGATGATCCGCTGCAGTAGTGCCGAGCTGGAAGCGGTGAGCACAATGTCATCCACATAGAGTAGCAGATAGGCAGTCTCCCTACCGTGGTGGTAGATGAACAGCGAAGTGTCTGACTTGGCCTCCACAAACCCCAGAGTGAGCAGGAATGTAGCAAAGCGAGAGTACCACGCCCGAGGGGCCTGCTTGAGGCCGTAGAGTGACTTGTTGAGGCGGCAGACCAGATCAGGCTGAGTAGAGTCAGCGAAGCCCGCCGGCTGACTGCAGTAGACTGTCTCAGCAAGTGTCCTGTGGAGAAAAGCATTCTTGACGTCCAGCTGATGCACAGGCCAGGAGCGAGAGAGAGCCAGTGAGAGAACCGTGCGGACTGTAGCTGGCTTCACCACGGGACTGAACGTCTCGTAATAGTCAACTCCAGGCCGCTGAGTGAAACCCCGCAATACCCAGCGAGCCTTGTACCGATCAAGAGTGCCATCAGCCCGACGCTTGTGAGTCCATATCCACTTGTCGGTGACAACATTAGAGCCAGGTGGACATGGCAACAGATCCCAGATCTGGTTGGCGAGAAGGGCCGCGTACTCCTCCATCGCACGACGCCAGTGAAGGTCGGCCAGGGCGTCGCGCACGGAAGAGGGTACCGGAGAGACCCGCGTGTCGTCGTGTGTCGCGGCAAGAGCCCGAGGCCGCAACACCCCTGCCGCATGCCGCGTCACCATGGGGTGAACATGACGCAGGTGGCGGTGAAGAATAGGGGGTGGTACACAGGCGGCTCAACCCGAGCAGCCAACGGTGGGGGAGGCGGCGGCGTAGGCGTCGACGGTGGAGAGCCGGCCACGAGAGGGGACCGAGGTGGCGACGACGTTGACGGAGCCAACACCGAGGGCGGTGGGGCCGCCTGCGCACGGCGCTGGTACACACGCACCGGCTGGGCGAATCACGCAGAAGGTGCCGTAGACGTCGGACCTGCGGTGGGCGCAGGGTCGGGCACAGCCACTGGACCGGCGCAAGGCGCAGGGGCAGACGCAGCACCAGGTGGCGCGGTTGCCGGACCCGCGCAGGGCACAGGGTCAGGCACAGGTCCCGAGGTCGGCGGGCCGGGGCACGGGCCCGGCGGCGGGGGACGCGGGAGAGGACCTGCAGGGTAAAACAGCAAAGGTGGCTGGGCCACCGCGTCAGTGGGAAACAGGGAGGAGAGGGTAGGGTCAGAGGTGGGTGGTGGGGAGGTGGTAGTAGTGGTGGTGGTGGAGAAGGGAAAATCAGACTCGTCGAACACAACGTGACGGGAGATGAGGACTCGACGAGAGGAAAGGTCAAAGCAACGGTACCCCTTGTGATCCGGGGAGTACCCGAGGAAGACGCACCGAGTCAACCGGGGAGCCAGCTTGTGGGGAGCAGTGGCAGTGGTGTTAGGGTAACACGCACACCCGAAGACTCGGAGGTGGTCATAGCGAGGAGGGGTACCGAAAAGGGCGTGGTGTGGAGTGGGAGCAGGACAGGCAGTGGAAGGAAGACGGTTGAGGAGGTATGTGGAGGTGTGAAGACCCTCGGCCCAGAAGCGAGCAGGAAGGGAGGCCTGCAAGAGAAGGGTGCGTATGGTGTCGTTGGTGGTGCGAATCATGCGTTCGGCCTTGCCGTTCTGGGAGGAGGTGTAGGGGCACGACATGCGCAACTGCACGCCGCAAGAGAGGAAGAAGGCACAAGACGTGGAGTTGTCGAACTCACGCCCGTTGTCACACTGAACGACCTTGATGGTGAGGCCGAACTGTGTAAACACCCAGGCAAAGAAGTGAAGAAGCATGGAGAAAGTATCAGACTTCGCACGAATGGGAAAAGTCCAGGAATAGTGAGAGAAATCATCCACCAACACAAGATAGTATTTATAGCCAGAAATACTCAGAACAGGAGATGTCCACAGGTCGCAAAGTACAAGATCAAAAATACGGGTCACATGTGAAGAGGAGGTGGAGAAAGGAAGGCGAACATGGCGGCCCAGTTGGCACGCGTGACATACATGCTCATTGTGAGCCTGAGTACATGGAATATCGGAACTACGACTAAGCTGTCTCAAAATGTCGCGGCCGGGATGTCCAAGCCGGCGGTGCCAGGTAGTGGAGGAAGAAACGGCGGCGAAAGCAGCGGACAAAGTGGAAGGCGGTGGAGGAAAACGAAGGGTGTAAAGGGGCCCCGCGCTGTCACATCGGAGAAGTGGACGCCGGGAAACCAAATCCTTCACAGTAAGACCAGATGAGTCAAATTCAACAGTACAAGAGTTGTCAGTGGTAAAACGACGAATAGAAAGGAGGTTGTGAACCATAGACGGAGCAACAAGAACATCAGGAAGATGAAAGGAGCCATGAGTGCCGGCAGCACCCACAGATGTGACAGGAAGACATGAACCATTTGCGACCATGATGGACGAAGGGTGAGAGGAGGAAGGAGAGTGAACCGAGAGTATACCGGGGTCAGGAGTGGTGTGGTAGGTGGCACCCGAGTCAGCAATCCAGTCCGGGCTGACTGGTGGAGTCAGACTCATGGTGCTGAAGGAGCGTGCCAGGGCTGTCGGGTCCCAACCGACAGGGCCAGGCACGACCCCAGGAGGAGGAGTCCACGGAAGCGGAGGGACGACCGCCCCCGGAGTCCACTGAGCGCCCGGGACCCCCCAGCGAGCATGGCCGCCGGAGGACGAGACTCACCGCCACCCGCCGGAAAGGGCCACATTGAGATGTGCCCTGACCATGGGTGGTTGTAGGATGGCCAGGGTACACCGCGTGGAGGTGCCGGTGTGCTCCCACGACCGGTGCCCGCACCTCGCCCGCCGCCGCGGCGCCGGTGACCGCCACCCCCCCCCCCCCCCCCCGCTCGGCCCGGAGGAGGAGGACCAAGAAGAGACGACGCAGGCGGAGCGGTGGGGCGCGGCGGAGGAGTGGCAACCAGAGCAGTTGAGGACGACGAGGACCACGGCGCTGAGAGGGACCCAGGCTGGATGCCCTGAGTGAGCTCCTCCAGGACGAGGTCATCACGAACCTGAAGGAAGTTGGGGAACGGCCACTGCCGAGTGATCCAGGTCCGAAGATGGCCATAGCGCTCGCTGAGGCCGTGGAGGACGTTGAGGACCAAGATCCGGTCCTCCACGACACAACCTAGGTCTCCGAGTGCATCAGTCATGCCCTTCATCCGACGACAGTACTCACCGACAGGGAGGTCACCCTGGACGAAGGTGCGGAAACTCGCATCGAGACGCAGTGCCCGGGCTTCGGGGTTGCCCAGGAACTGGCCCTCGAGAGCAAGCCAGGCACGACGGGCGGTGGCGGGTGTGCCCTCCGGTGGAGCGCGAACAAGGTCATGCAGGTCAAGGGAGATTGTCCCAAGAATCCACGAGGACGATGTTGTCGAGGCGCTGCCACACAAAGGTCTGAGCCGCTGCTGGAGTGGTGATGAGGACATGGTCGTCGAGGGCGTAGCGGCGGAGGGTGAGGAGGACCAGTTCCTTCCAGCGGGCATAGGATGGTGACTCAGAGTCGAGGACGATGGGTACCAGACTGCAGATGTTCTGGACGGCCCCGGCCTGGTAGTGGAGCTGAGCGACGAGAGGATCAGCCGGATCGGGCACCGGGGTGGGAGAGGACCGCAGAGCGCGGGACCCGGAGGATGTGGCACCGGTGTCAAGCAGCACAGGGCCGCCGAGGAGCTGCTCTGCCTCGAGGAGCTGACGAGCGAGAGCATCAGCCGCGTCACGCTCACGTTCCCAGATGAGGGCGGCAGCACGCACTCGCGCCTGTCCATCTGCGGCGGCTGCCCGTGCGGCCACCAGAGCGAGGGCGATAGCGTAGTCGGGTTGGGGAAGAAGCGGTGGAGGAGGTGGCGCGGGGAAGGAGCCACCGGCTGCTGCGCCGAGTGCGAGCGCCCCCCAGCCCGAGCCCAAGGCGCCGAGCAGGGGCTGGCCGCCCTGGCCGCCGCCCGCGCCCAGCAGAGGCGGGTCGGGCTGCTGGCCGCCCTGGCCGAGCAGGGGTTGGCCGCCCTGGCCGCCGCCCGCACCCAGCAGAGGCGGGTCGGGCTGCTGGCCGCCCTGGCCGAGCAGGGGCTGGCCGCCCTGGCCGCCGCCCGCGCCCAGCAGAGGTGGGTCGGGAGCAGGGGCTGGCCACCGGGCTGCTGGTCGTCTGCGCCTAGGCCGCCCGCGCCGGAGCCGCCCGCGCCGGACCCGCCCGCAGCCGCGACAAGGGCGGCGGCGTCAGGCTAGGCGGGCCGCAGCGCCGCGAGCTGTGCCCAGGTCGCGCGGGGAAGGGGAGGGAAGGAGGAGAAGGAGTTGGGGGGAGGAGGAGGCTGCCGGCCGTCGGCCATGGCCGCGGCAGCAGCGGCGAGGAGGCGGCGGCGGCTGGCGGCTAGAGGTGGAAGAAGGGGAAGAGAAAAAGAAAACCTAGCTTGATACCATGTTGGAAAGAGTAATTGGATTATTGGGCTAACCCTAGAAGGGGCAGCTATATCAGTCGCCTCATGGGCCTAAATACATATACTCCAACAGATTATATTTGAATTCAATATTTCAACCCAATGCTCTTTATGCCAGCATGATGACAAATGTTCCAAATGTTTTGTTTTTTCTAGGATTGAGCAATAGCATGGAGAAATGTTATGATCCGTATTCAGTGCATGGAGTCAAAAACTGGGACAATAAGGTATTCTGACAGAAAACAATGAGAAGAAATTCACTATCGAACACCAATTAGTCATTCAAATTTAGGAAGTGAACTTACAGTTTTTCAAGAACTTTTGGTGGAGATCCTGCATTGAGGTCAAGAAAGCACACAATGTCAGAATTTCAGACTCACTTAGCATCAGATAGTAGACTTTAAGTAGGAAGAACAGTACGCGCACTAACATTTGCCAGGTTGAAGTCAATAAGATACCCCTTCTTCTGTTTGCGACAGAAAAGGAAGTTTCCAGGTTTGACATCTCTATGCACTACCCCCTGGAGACAGGAATACCAGTTATCAGATACCCAGGATTAGAAGTAAGCAACAGAAATCAAAAGTTGGCTAGGGTAGCATGCAGTTACACAAACCTGTGTATGTAAGCTTTTAAGAGCTCTGAAAAGACAGTGCCCAAACCACTGCAGCTCAAGCAAGGTTATGTCCTTTTTTAAAATCTGAGATATAAAGAAATACTTTAAAAAATGATGAATAAATATGGGTGCTTAATAGGACAGCTTCAGGGCTAGTAGATTAGTAAACACTAAACCTCTGGTCTGTCATGCTCAACATGTTCTAGAACAAAACAGTCTAGGTCACCACTTTTCAAAGAGCATTCGTATCTAATCACACAACTTTTGCCTCTGCACAGGAAATCATGGCAATCTCATTAAGGTTACTATGGATAACAAGAAATCATAAAGTTTTAGGGAGAGGGCCAGGTAATTAGTACCCAAAACGCTCCAACATCTTTAGTTCATTGTTAACATGATGTGAATGAGCATTTGGGTGAGGACCTGTTAGCATTAACATACATAGTTAATTTCTTCCTCACAAAAGCCTTCATAAAAAAAGCAATAAATACATGAAAACTGGTGGTTTGGTGCTCATACATTTTATAGCAAATGTCTTTCCATCTTTTGTCCTCCGAGCCCTATAAACAGTCCCATAACCTCCTGAAATAATGACATTACCTCTCGGTCAGCATTTAGAAAAGAAAAACTTAAATGATAGTTCTGAAAATATAGAGGATTCTTACCAGACCCTTCCTCCTCTTCTATGACAAAACCCTTGAAGGCAGGAAGTGGTTTTGGTGCCACATGACCCTGGAAACAATGGCACCAGAATGACAACAGATTACATAAAAAGGTCAATAAATAAAATCTAGTAAACAAGGCTGGGATAAGTACAAGACATCAGTGATGCATAAAAGAAGTTAGTAATCATGAAGTCATCATATGTAGTCAAACTAACCTTTTGAGTCTTTGCTGTGTGGTCTTTATCTTCTTTCGGCTGTTCATTTTTCTTGCACTTCTCCTTTTGCTTCACAGCCAATTTATCCCTCCCATTCTTAGATACATTGACCTCCGCCTTGTTCAAGGGCTGCTCTCCATGATTTAGGTATCTGATATCTTTATTTTCAGAAACAACATTCAGGTTCTTCATGTTCCTGCCATCTTGCCTTGTAGTTTCTTGTGGCAATTTTTCAGATTGAACAATTATGTTCATTTGAGGTGCTATAGATCCAGCTTTGTTGTCCATAGAAGGCTGAAATAAAATTTGTGCCTTATCCGTGCAAACTTCTGCATATGCACTAGCACCATGTGGATTTTTTTCCTGAACACAACTTGGGGAATTCTGATGATGCCCATCATTTAGGCAATTGTATTGTAGAACATCTGCTTGGTTGAGAATCATATCAAATGCTTCAATACTATCGGCTGTTTTCGTATTATGATTAATCGGACTGCCAGGATTTTTGCAAACAAGATTTAGGTCTTCATCAGCCCCATTTGTGCTCTCTCCAATTAAAACATCATGACTGGCCATGGGAAGGACAGACTCTTTTTGTAGATCATCACTATCCTCTACTCTACAGTTAAGTAAGGAAACTTGTTCAGATTCACTAATCTTGTTACTTTTACCATCAACTTCCACATTGATGTTTTCCGATTCCGATTTCTCAACATCCAGTGGAGGAAGATTGACAGAACAAGGGCAATCTGAAAAACCTGTTGGCACCAGTGCTGAAGACATGTTCCAAACAACTGTGCCATCATCACGTCTAAGAGGCTGGTCAAGTTTGGGCTGAAGACAAAGCATGGTAACTTTAGCAATATTGGGAGCAAGAGAAACCGCAGTTGAGAACCCCAAGGAGGGTTCATCGAGAAATGTTCCGAGAGTGGGAAGCCTGTCCTGCAACTTTTGCATAACCTCCAAATGTACCTGAGTCAGATAAACATGTTGTATGGGAACAAATTAATATGGATGTGAAAATACAGCACATAAATTTTGTCACCATTATCCTTGTTAAAATATGTCCAAGCATTACAACTATGAATTTCAACTCAACTAGTGTCAACCAAAACAAGAAAGAAAATGATGCCTTGAAGATTGAGAGGCCAAAAATTCACTTCAAGCTATCTCCCATGTCATTTACTCTACTGATGGACCACACCACTCCGGAATTGTGATGGCCTACTGATGAAAACCAGTAAGCACTATGGAACAGAGAGCTAAATATCCCTAATATTTTGTGTATATGGCTTATAAAATGAAAGGATGTCAAATGCCCAATCAAACTAAATACAACCAAATGAAAGCAGATAGGGCTAGATTGGCAGTTTGTTGGGGATTCGGATCTTCGAGATCTTTGATTTAGGACATGCTGCAATGGAATAACAATCATACAACTGGGAAGAGACATCATACCTCTCCAGTAGCAACCATGGTACAGGTCTGTGCAACCAGCTGACACGACTGATGCTCCTTTTGTTCCACCAAATCTGCAGAAATGCTCCCGAAATGAGCTCTGAGAAACGGATAGCCTTCGAGAACCAGCATACATACAGCACGGAAAAGTGAATCTCCTCTCTAAGAAATTGAACTACCTGTGTCCGGTGCCAGTATTCGGCGCCTCTTCGCGCGGAAGCACCTTGCGTCCGACCCTTGCCGCTTACGCTCATACCTAATCGACACCTTCCCGGCCCACCGCCTCGCCTCCGAATGCCTCGGGCTCACCTTAGGCCCCGGGATATCCCACCCCATGAACCTCAGAAACGCCAGGATGGCTGTCTCGGAGGGCGTCACGACGCCGTCGTCAGAGATCCACAGTGGCGACCTAGGTAAGCAACACACGTGCTCGACGAAGAGCGTCGAGATGGAGGGCGCTGCGGCGGCGGCGAGTTCCGATGTGGTGGCGGGGCGGCCGAGGCGGATGAGCACGGTGAGGAGGTGCCAGGCCAGCTCCATCTCCGACGAGGAACCCCCGCCGGAGTTCATCGTAGAGAGCAAAGCGCGTGGATCTGATTGGCTAGGCATGTAATAGAGGCAGAAGCCGGCGAGGTTTGGCTTGGAGCTGTGTTCTTCTCTCGCTTGCTTCTTCTGTTCCACAAGAGGGGAATATGCTTTTGCGATTTGGTCCTCAGAGTTATTGAGTTTTGTGGATGTGAGGGCAACGGGAGGCGGGAAAATTTGTGCGCGAGTGGAGTTTTGGGAGCGGCGGATGCCAGTGCGGTGCGAACCCGTGCCGTTTCCCGCCCGAGATTTCCATCTCGGGCTCGCAATTGCTACGTCCCACACAGCTAGTGTACACACAACTGGAGCGGAACGCTATCGAGGCAAAATGGGATAGGGCTTACCGCTTACATATGGGACCCACACGACTCTGAATGAGGCGCTACAAAAATACAAAATGGGATGGCGCTTATACGTGGGACCCACACGACTCTGAAAGGTAAAAAAAGATCCGTGTGTGCTATCTAGCCATCAGCCTGGGCGTTCGGTTAATCGGAACCGATCGATTCGATTCTTCGGTTCTTGACATAAATTCGGTTCCCTGAAAATAGTAACCGATCGGTTCTTCTCAATTCTTGGAACCGAGCAAATTCGGTTCCGGTTCCGAACCGAACTAACCGAAAATTTATCCGAGCAGTAAAAAATAATAGAAAAATAGGGGACTTTTTAAAAAAACACACAATACCAAAATTTTTAAAAATGAGACTGATAGGGCTATGAGCGGGTGTTATCCAACTTTTATATCTTGGGTTAAGGTGGTATTAGGCCTAGGTTATAAGGTTTATTGGGCTTATTCTGAAATTCGATTCTATTCGATTATTTCGGTTAACTGAGGTAGGGAACCGAATTAACCTGATCGGCTTATTTCTAAAATTCGGTTCTATTCGGTTAACCGAGGAAGGTAAATTCGGTTTCTAAGAAGTGGGAACAGAACAAGGAACCAAAGTTTTCGATTTCGGTTCCGGTTATTTCAGTTTGATTTTCGGATATTTTTGCCCAGGGTTATCTAGGCAAACCTTGCAAGCTTGCAGTTGCAGTCCCCCCCGTATTGCACGGAGTAGCATACAAACAGCACTAAATAACATCTGACTGTAGTTACAAGATTAATACAATTGTGCACAAGTACATCTGAATGAAAGGGGCAAAGGGCGATAAGAGCATCACTGAATAACATCTCACTGTAGTTACAAGATTAATACAATCGTGCACAAATAGATCTGAATGAAAGGGGCAAAGGGCGATAAGAGCATCGTGTCGTCCTTCGTAGATTCAGACTTCAAACGACTTCTGCAACTATTGGAGGAGCAAACGTTCCACACAGCTAATGAATATCATTACTGACTACTGTACTGAACAACCAGAGTTGATCTGCATATTCTCAAAGAGGATATTGTTCTAAACTTGTAATGAAATTAACTACTGTAAGCTCCTGAATAATAAGCGATCAAAATTTTGCTAAAATACAGGAAGGCAATGCCCACTGCTATCTGGTTTTCCGACTTCTGCGGCGGCATTCAAAGCAGTCTGAGCATGGATAGTAGGCCTTCACTCCATTTTTATGACCTATTTGTAATTTGGTTGGAGAAACCTTAAGTTCCTCTATGAGAATTTGACGCAGATTTTCATTTTCCTCCCGCAGTTCCTCAATAACCCTTTGGTGCTTCAGTACCTGGAAATGCAAGAAATACAGAACCGATTAGTAGGCTTGCATTTTGCTAGGAAAGAAAATTAGTTGAGTTGATCTTCACAGAAATACAATATGACAAAAAAGAATAACCAGCCACCAAGTAGTTCTCTACTATCTCCCTACATGTAAACAGAACTTTGTAGTTGAAATGATTAGAGGCAGAACATTTTAGGCTAAAATTGGGATTGATGAGCAAAACGCATTACACAAGAAAAATGGATTGAATTGCCAAGCAAGCATCATAATTGTGACTGAACTCACCAACTGAAGTACACTATCCATTCCATGTAAATTTCCAGGCTGTAAAATGAGAGAATCGATCATTCAACTTGAGCAGCAAAAGACATAGCTGAAGCTACAACGGGACAAACAATACGCTTAAGAATGTTTTAAAGCATACAGCATCTCTGACATCCATCTTTGTATCATTCTGGAACAGTGGACTCTGTAGAAAATTGGCAATGACCTTTTCAGTTCGACTTGCAGTCAATGGTTCTGGCTGAGTAGACTGTACTCTTGACATGTCAGAACTTGATGTGTGGTTCAAATTACTTTCAGCGATCTTAGCCTCTAGATCCATGGACATGCCATTGTGAGTTTGTTGATTGCTAGACAAAGATTGAGCCATAGGATTTGATGAAGACGGCACCTCAGGAGTATCTTTTAGCTTTGACGTCAACTTAGACATAATTTCCTAGGGAGAAAACTAATGCTGTCAATGTTAATGCACTGAAAAATGGAAAGAGAAAATTTGGGGGCAAACTACAGTTCATATTTGTACCCCAACAGATGACTGAATTCCATGAAGCAGTCGTGGCTTCAATGTGATTCCTGAAAGTTGAAGAGATACTTATTAGTTTTGCTTTATCTCACAGGAAACAACTTCACAACTTTTGGTGCAGGAAAAGGTAAGTGGTAAAAACCAGAACATTGCAGCATTGGAAGAAATGGCCATACATGCAACTTATGGATAGTTCTAGCTGCAGGAAATGAAAAGGCAGCCTCCTCCGTTATCATTAAAAGGTATTGGAGTAACTTCTTTGTTGCAACTTGCAAGTGCTCAAAGCATAGATGAACTAACTACACGCACGCAATGAACAGAATCGCAAGTGAGGCACAGAAAACAATCCAAAGGATCACTATTGCAAGAACGATGACATAAGTACTGCATTAGTTTAAATTGAGGAGGAATAGACAAGAAAGGCCACATGCTGGCATGTATACATTGTTGCTCTGATTTAACAGGGAAAGAAGTAAAAGGAACTGAACTGCAGACAAGGAATCATAATTGAAGACAGGCAAGGATAGTTCTTATAAGGCCATGGACAGAGATTCACAGAGTTAATTCTTGGAAATAGCTGCAACATATACCTATTCCAAAACCATGCCCTATACCAACCCCACAGCCAATCCCTGCTTCGATGTTCTTTAACCCAGCCGTCCTTAGCTAAAACACAAAAAACAGAGATATATCAAACTCAGATAAGGACCAAATAAAGGATCAGATTAACATTGTGCATTTGTGGGCACAGAAAAGTGCTACTCTTATCATACCGCGGAATTGACATGCCTTGTGACACCAGAAAAAGCATCTGTTGCTCCCCTTGTAGCACTCATAACTTGCTGAAGCCCAGGTATCATACCTGGCCAACAATACAGAAAACCTCTTAGACAAGATGCTGATCATGAAACTAATCCATTACCCTAAGGCAATTTAGCAAGCCCAAGACTGCATTTGACGTGCAGCTACCAGAGTTACAACTTGCAAGCATGAATTAACCACAGTTATATATTTCCAAACGCAGTAGTCACCATCTCAAAATATAAAGCTATGTTCGATTAATTTACACACTACACGAACTGTTCGACAGAATACCGCAGTCAGTGAGGAGACATCCCCCACTTCGAAAGTCAACTGTTCCACGAGATGCCAAACCCAAAGAACACCTCACCTACCTATGACTGATTCGACTTCTCTGAACCCATCTCAATCAACTAAACCAGAATAAGCTACTGAAAAATTCATTACCTAGGTAGATAGGTCGTCCGACGCCGATGCCAACGCCGCATCCGACGCCGAAACCGGTGAAGACCTGCAACACCTTCACGCTGAAGGGGTTCTCCATCCGGAACGCGGGCGGAGGAAGCCTCCGCTCCCGGGGGCTCGACATCGACGACGGGCGACGGACGCCGGCGACAGAGGGCGGAGGGGAGGTCACGGACCTCAACTTGCAATCTTGGGCTTAATCCGGGCTGGACATCTTGATCCAACAACGGAAGGCATGGGAATGGGAGAGACGACGAACGCAGCAGGCAAGAAAGGCCGCAAGATGGGCTGGCCTATTTAGGCTTGTGTTCGCCCTTCCGTCGGCAAGGTTACGTCGGCACGGGCTTGGCATGTCAGCTTGTGTGAATGTGAACAGGGTTGCTAAGGGCACGTGGTTAGTAGTAGTGGCGAGTAAAAGTTGAGGCATATACTCCATAACCCTCTGTTCTTTAATAAATAGATTTTTAAAATTATCTTAATTAAATTTTTTTAAATTTTAACTAAATTTCTAGAAAAGTAATCAAAATTTATAGTATCAAATAAACATTATTAGATATATCATAGAATGCATTTTTATAATATACTCATTTTATATTATAGATGTTATTAATTTTTCTATGAAGTTAGTTAAAGTTAAAAAAATTGACTGACACGGATTTTAAGTATTGATTTATTCAGAGACAGAGAGAGTATATTTTAATCGCAAGATAAGCTACTGGCATGATATTTAAGCATGGTATCCACCACTGATTTCTTTTTAAACGGAGGATATCATACTTTAATAAATATGAAAAGCCTCTTAGTTTCACTAAGTCTAGCATGGGGAGAGAGGAGAATTTTCTGTGCGCTCAATTACCATGTCACTCTAGGCTAGGGTGCAAGACGCCCACATGAATAGTCCACCAAATTTAGCTCATGACCTTTTGGGAGCATGGTCTCCTTTAGCAGTTTTATTTTTCTTTCGGGATGTACTTTTCTATACAAACAATCTATCAGCCACAGCTAGAAATACATTCATTCGAGTTAGGCTTTGCCACTTTTTGTTGATGCGCCACCATCGTATTTCTTGATACTAGGCGTCTGCGTGCAACAGTGGTCAAGAGAGTAGACCTTTGGAACCACTTGATGTTGCGAATCTGCATCGAGAGAGCAAATAAGATTTTTGGAACGCGTCTTTGTGTGTCTGTACTTGACCTCCACGATAGGTCGCCTTACATTCAAGCCAGACGTTGTCGCATACTGTTGTCTCTGTCATCGGCTGCTTTGATCCATCTTTGCTAAATGTCGACGTCGTCAACAACATTGTCACTCCACCACCAGCCATGGCGTCTCCATCTGCAAACGAGAACGATCTATTATTTTGATGTATGTTTGTCTCATGTTATTGTTCATCATTTTTGTTTTTGTTCATCATATGTAGTATGTTAGACCTTTACATGCTAATTTCTATGTTCATCATAATTTGTGCTCTGAAACTAATTATCGTGTGAACCTGTCTGGTTATGGAACAAATTCTAGCTACCAGGTCCCTCGCTCGTGTCATCAAAAAGACCGAAAGGCTTGACCTCAAACTCATAGTTATGATGGACTGCCGGTACTAAATTTCCATTGCATCTGTAGGTGATGATCTATGTTTCCTTTCTACGCACCAGATTTGCGTCGCCTGTGATCGTGCCATGTGAACGACGATCACCCCTTTGCAATTGGCACTTGGCACCTTTGGGTCAACTAGGACCTGTCTTGATTACATACTCCCTCCATACCCATATTAGTTGACGTTTAGGACAGCGACACGGTCTCCAAAACACAACTTTGACCTCTTATTTTTGTAAAAATATTTATGGAAAAGTGATATATGTATACTTTTATGAAAGTATTCTTCAAGACAAATCTATTTATATAATTTTTATATTTGTAAACATAGAAACTTAATAGTTATTGATGATTTATATTCCTAATGTTTGACTCTAACCTTTTCTAAAACGTCAACTAATATGGGTATGGAGGGAGTACACGATTCACGCATTGACTAGCTTTGTTTTTTTTTAAAAAAAAAAAGAGGAGCTTTGTTTTTCCTGCGAACCTTTGACCTATCGTGGTGGTGGCCTGGTGGAGTCGAGTCTAGTCTAGAGAATCTAAATCTACAATACCCTAGGTACCAAGTACCAACGTTGGCGCAAGAATTTTCGCCCATTATTCCTAGGTTCTATCCAACACCCATGTGTTTTAGATGGTTTCACATGAATTTTTTTAAGGCAGTCATCTCTCTTAGGGCGTCCGCAATAATGTTCAAATCGCTAGCTATTTGACCTTTAGGAAGAACGTTATTGGCTTTCAATGCCAATTTGCAAATAGCTAGCTAGATGAGACATATTAAATAAGAAAAAATAAATATTATTGTGGAGAGTATTATGAGAGAGGTATTTCTAGGAAAACATGCTAGATTAGCTATTTATGAGTCGCTAGCTATTATGAAGTCGCTAGCTATTTGATCTCTCTCCTCGATAGCCAATGAAAGTGCCACTTTTTTATTATTTTTATACGTCATCTCGGTAACTATTTGTAAAGTGTTATTGAGAGCCAATAGAATTCCTCCTAGCTAGCTATTTGACAACCATTGTGGATGGCCTTAGAGAAAATATAATAGTGGGCTGCAAATAAGCTAAATGCTGAGGTGGAGGAGAAAAGAAAGGAGAGAAAAGAGAAGTGGCATGTAAGCTTACAACCCGCTTGGACACAAGAACCAATGAAATTTGTGATAGAGACAAGTGGGTCATCTAGTTATAGCAAAGACTTAACCTTTGTATCCCAAGGTAGGCTGCAAAGATTCTTTTTTTTCAGATCGGGGATATAGCCCGTTTTTCATTAAGCAGAGGAGAGTGGTCAATAGACCTACACATAAACGTTACAAGAGATTCGCAAGTAATCCTAAGATTACCTACGAAAACTCTATTCGAACAGACAACATGAAAAAACAAGAGAGATGAAGGTCACTGCCTCCGACAATGACCAACGAACCAACTAAACTATGCATACAAAAGGGATACATCCCCGCAAAGGATGCCAGTCGAGGGGGGCGAGCCGCGGTGGCAAAGCATCTACCGGAACCTCAAGCGACCAGGTAGCCGCGAAGCGAAATCGCAAGTGACCAGGCAGCCACTGCGAAGGAGACGTCAAACTCAAACCTCCAGCGACCAGGAAGTCGCGAGGTAAACCTCCAGTAACCAGGAAGTCGCGAGGTAAACCACCGGTGACCAGGTAGCCACCGCGAAGAAGACGTCGGACCGCCAATGACCAGGTAGTCACTGCGAACTACAGCGGCGACGACGACACCATCACCCGAACTAGACACACCCAAGCGAAGAGGAGATTAAGCACAGGAAGGCATAGCACCGGCGCGACGACCGTGGGAAATGGACTGCAGGATCAGAGTAGCCGAAGACAGGAAGGCTGATTCTTCAGAGACGCCTTCAAGAAGGGGGGAACGCCCATAGAAGCGACTATGGACGCGTCGTCGCTGGCCTTAGAAGCATCCAAGGCAGGGTTTTCGCCCAGAATCCGTCTGTGATGGCGCAGGGGCACAAGGTCCAAAAGTGACACCTCCAGGAAGGTATGTGACGCCAAGACATCACCGTCATCCGTCCGGCCATCGCCAGACTAAGCTTTCATCCGGCTGCAAAGATTCTTACAGTCAGCAACAGACTATATTATTAAACTTGCTCTTAACTCTTAAGTAACCTCGCCATATCTGGTAGTACTCCATACTTAAGCCTTCCGACCTCGTACATGCAGCGTGCAGGAGGTGCGTGCGTGCGGTGCCCTCTTTCTCGTCGGCCGGCCACCTCGAGATCGAGGAGCACACTCCTGAATCCAGATTCCTGATTCGAATTTCGAAGCAACCCAGAAACAAAATCAAATCAAATGAAAACAGCGGGCGGGCGCTATCGATCTCATGTGATCTTCGCGCCCATTTTTCTATCGATCCCTTTTGCTGAAAGCCTAAAAGCTGTGTAGTGTGTGTCGTCGACCCTCCACCAGCACCGCCGCACCCTCTACTCTACGTCTCTACCACTGCCGCCGGTGCTACGTCGACGGTGAAGCGGTCGGGGGCAAAACAGCGGCGGCAAAAGCCACCTCGACGGGTCCCGCGGGTGGACCGTGGCCATCACGTCCACATTGCGCGCACGATGGTGATGGCCTGCCGGCGCCGCACCACCGTCGTACGCCTCTCGCGCTCTCGCTCGCCGTTGTGTTGTCTGCACCTCCCTCGTGCTCGTGCAGGTGCAGCCAGTCGTGCGTGGACGGACGGACCACATATCCCTGGCGAGATCCACATATCCCGTTCAGATTCGACCTCACCCTTCTCGATCGCTTCATCTTTGCCGGCCTGTCTGTCTGTTCTGGATAGGCTGTGTCTTTCAGAGCTCCATGGCATTTTATCATCTCATCTCCGCATGCTACTGTTGTGGATAGACTGTGTGCTTTCAGAGCTCCATGGCCTATCATCTCATCATCTCTGCATCTACTAGTAGTAGGTTAGGTTATCTATCTATCTATCCTCATCGTCGGTACATGGACCGCAGCAGTCTTTTATAACCGTGCAATTTGGTCGCTGTGATTTGCATGCAAAAAGCGACAGTTCTGCAGCCGCCCCGGCCCGCCTCTCTTTCTCTATTATTACTGTATGGCATCATTACAAGGATTGGCACGGCTTCGTTTTGGACGGCAAGGGCGTGACGGAGCTTACCTTGGCCTTTGTTTGCCACACGGTCACGGTCACGGTCACATCGACGGACGACGGGATGGCCCAATTATTGGGGCTGGGGCGGCATCGTGAGCTCAGAGAGCCACACGAGACACGACGCCCCGCCCTCGCTGCCTCCTCGGGTTGGAACAAGAAACAACGAACACCCACTTGGAAGGAGCCAGGGACCAACCACCCCCGATCGGCTAGCTTCCTTATCCCAGCTTATTCACCTCCAAGATTTCTTCTCACGTACTGCTGCTGGTAGTACAATTGCGATGCAATTGACAACGTACTAGCAGCACGTAGAAACGTACTACTACTGCTAAACACAGCACACAGGAAGGAGTGCACTGGGTAAATCCGAATTCTGCCTGCGCAACACAGCTTGTTGCTAGGACGATCTCCACGTACCAGGGGCCCAACGGCTGCTGGATCCCGTGATTCTCGCGCCCTGATCAGGGCCCCCAGCCCGAGATTGGCTGGTGGGACCCGTCACACTACGCAATATAAAAGAGGTGGGGACCGGCGGGCTCAAGTCACGAGGTTTCTCTGAGCCGCCACAATCCCATCTATAACCCTAATCCGATCCAGAGGGTGCGCAGCCAGTGACGGGAAGCCCCACCACCGGCACGTCACCGTCTTCACCCCGGACAGCGAGATCCGGCGAACCCCGGCCTTCACCGACCGTCGCTGCCCGTGTGTGCAGAGCTTCACCAACGAACGTGATGGCGAACTCCTCCTCAAACTCTGATGGTCTGTATCACTATACTCCTATCCCTCACCCTCGGTTCTTCTCTGTACCCTACCGATCTACAACTAGGGATCCTAATGGGGGTCTTAACACTTGTGCCAACGAGAACCAGCCAAAACTTAAGGAAGCATGCATTTTTTTTCCCATTTCACAAAACATTCCTTGTGCGCCATCGCCCACCAGCACTACTACTGCGAGGAGTAGTACTATAGTAGTAGTATTACACGAAACTACAGAAAAACAGGCACGCCATCGATCGATCGGATCGAACAACACAAAAAGTTAGCATGACAAAGACGACGACAACACAAATACCACCACCAGCAAGACCGAACGAAACTGGCTGCGGCAAAGCCAGGCAGGCAAGGCTGATACTGAACGCAGGCTGGCTCGCAGGAGTCGAGAGCCAACAATGCGAGAGTACGTAGCTCGGCGGCGTCACAGGACTTTGATGGCCGCCCCTGCCGCGCCGCCACAGCCGCACCGAGCGGGGGGCGCGATGCTGAGCTCCAGGCTGCTGACGGACGAGGCTGTTTCCAGGCCGGAGGCCATGGAGAGCGATGTGCCATTGGAGTTGTTCTTGAAATAGTAATGATCAGTTAGCTGATGATTAACCTGCCGGAAAAGAATTCAGTTGTTGTTCACTTGTCAGTTTTGCTCAGGCTGTACTGTAACGTCTTACTACTACTAGTACCCCGTACTACATGAAGATGTCAGATGTCCTTGTTAGTCCTTACCACTGTAATTAAGCTGATATTATTACCTGCATGTTATTGCTGCCTAAAAACTCCCCGAAGCCTCTGTAGCTCGGTGGTATCTGAGGTGAGGATCAAATCAAAGTTCACGGCTCATCAGCTCTTCGGTTTCCAATTTTCTATACCAAGAATTGATGAGTAGATTGATTGAATCTGTATATATATATATTACCGGCACATCGCCACGGTCGGTGTGAATTATCTCCTGCGTAGGAGCCGGCTTGGTAGCAATAATCCTCTGAGGGCTTGGCACCTGAAACTGAAACAGATCGAAAGAGGATTAATTAGCGTTGTTGGCTTCGAGATCTGACCAGCCCGTCGTTGGAATGGAATCAATAGAGTAGTGCTCACCTGATCGTCCTTGTAGTCAGCGATGCCGACGTCGAAGAGGCTCGCCCGGCGCTTCTTCTTGCCGGGGTTGGTCTGCCGGAGGAAGTACTTCTGGGCGTGGCTGGCCACCTGCGTCGCCGTCCTGGTGGTGACGAATCCCTTGGAGATGCCCCTCCAGTCCCCCTTGCCCAGATTCCTTAGGCCGTCCAGGAATTTCCTGTGCTCCTCCTCGGTCCATGGGATTCCTGCACCGATTTCACCGGCCAAGAAGTACATAGACACCGGATCAATCATCCACAGCAAAAAAAAAAAAAAAAGTGTTTGTGTATTTCTGGATTGCAAGAGCTGGCGTTGACTCGCACGTAGATACTATACACTCCTTCCGGTGTGTCGTTTGTGTGTTAGTGTTACTATATATAAAAGGCCTGGCCTGGATCAAATGTTTACTGGATCAATCGTTTTTCTTGATTTCTGAATCAAGCAAGGACAACATTTTTCGTTGAGGAATCCGAATCCATTCGTCCATCCAGGGATTATTATGGTCCTTGACAAGAAGAGAAGTAAAGAAAGCGATCGATCGAAAAAGCTCGAGGGAAGAGAGGGGGGAAAAGAAGGAGGAGAAAAAAAAAAAGCTCACCTTTCTTCCTCTCCTGGGCCTTGCGGCGGCGGCGCTTCTGCTGCCCGGAGGCCAGCTCCGCGTCGTCGGAGGCGTACCCCTTCCCGTCTGCGGCCTCCTCTGGCGACAGCAGCGGCTGGTGGAGGGTGAGGTTGGGCATGCTGGAGCTCTTCTTCAGGTCCATCACGGGCAACTCCTCCGGTTCCCCGCTGCCGCCCCGGCGAACATCCACGCCGAACAGCCTGAGGACCACCACCGGCGTCATCGTCTCCCTCCCCTGCTCCTCCGCTGGCTGCTCCATGTCCATGTCCATTCCCTTTCCCTCGTGCGTCGCTGCTGACGGTGCCTGCTTTGCTTTGGATGGGGGCGCTTTGGAGGCTACTGCAGCAGGCCGCACTGCGTTCGGCACAAGAGGCCACCGAGCAGGAGATCAGTAGCAGCTGCCCCCCCTGGGGGCCTTGCTTTGTCGGCCTGGCTCATATTTATATACAGTACCCCCGGGTCTCTCCGTTCTTTCTCGAGGAAACCGTTGTGTTTTGAAAGGTTTTTAAGCTTTTTTGATGTGTTTTTTGAGCGAATTCTACTGGTTTCAGAGCAAACTTATGGTTGACCGATGAAACCGAGGGAGGATTTCGTGGAAAGGCACGGATGGTTTTTGGCCCAGCTCCAGCTAGCAAGAGGGTAACAAACTAAGACTGACCGCACTCTTCCTACTCTAAATTCATCCTCTATACATCCTAGTCATCGAGATTCTCTCCTCTATATCACTTTCTCCCGCATCCATTCATCCTCTATATCATTCTCTATCCACGACGAGGCCCACATGTCTATAAATAAATTTTATCTAAATATATTCATGTGAGATCTTGTTTTGAAGGATTTATTGCATCGAGTTTAATGGTGTAATCGGAATTTAATTTAGATTTTTGGTTTGTGAGTTACAACATTTTTTAGTTAGTTGAAATGGTGGGGTCCACCTAAGATTCTTTTTTCTCTCTCCGCATTCCCTCCTTCGCTCTCTCTACAGACTTCCCTCCCATCCAGCGCCTGTACAGACGTACGCTAACACGCCAGAAGTAACGGAACACTCGTTCGTCCTGGCTTTTACCGTAGCATTCAGCGTACCCAGTGCAGCATTTTGGTCCGCTATGTAATCCTCCAGAACAATATACCGAACGGCGGTGCAGATAGCCTAACAATATAATAACAATCGCAATCCAGTGACGTCAGTAATCATGTCAGAAACCAAACGCCTCGGGCCGAAGTTGTCCGCGAAATATCACCACATATATCTGACTTGTTTTAGGCCATGTTTAGTTCCTCCATTTTACAAAATTTTCCATCACATCGATCATCACATCAATGTTTGGACGCATGTATGGAGCATTAAATGTAGATAAAAAAATAACTAATTGTACTTTTCGTATGTACATATCGAGACGAATCTTTGGAGTCTACGTAGTCCATATTTGGACAAAGTTTGTCAAATAACAACGAAAGTGCTACAGAAATTTTTTTTGCAAAATTTCCCAACTAAACAAGGCCTTAGTCATCGTCACCGGAATGGACATTGGGGGTATAATTCCTAGGATCGTGCAAACTAAGCAATGTGTGTATAATTCCTAGGATCGTGCAAACTAAGCAATGTGTGTCTCCGGTTTGTTTGAATTTATCAGACAACTTATCAGCTGGTTAGTGTAGGTCTATCCCTGACCAGAGAAGAATATAATTTTAAGAGAGTGTTTGTTTCCCAGGCTAAAATTCTAGCCCTATCACATTAGGTATTGCGACCCTAACTTAATCTATTAAAAATATACTAATTACAAAACTAATTTGTCACATCGGATGTTGCGAGACGAATCTATTAAGCTTAAGTGATCCATGATTTGATAATATGGTGGTGAGTCAACTTTTGCTAATGATGGATTAATTTAGCTTAATAGATTTATCTTATTAATTATCGTATGTCAATATAATTAGTTTTATAATAGTCTATTAATTTTTTAATAGACTAAATTAGTGCCACAACATCCGATGTGACATGAACTAAACTTTTAGCTTTTGATCCAAACATCTCCTAAATACATTCTATCTAAAGTTTGATTAAATATGTAAATAAAAATATTAGTACGTGTTTGTAAAATCAAATAAGCACTTCGCATTTTATAAAAGTATGTTTCATAACGAATATAACAATACTTATTTTAATAGGACAAATGTTAGTAATTTTATATAAAAATTTTAGTTAAAATTGATATATTTTAAACTATAACACTGTTCATTTCTTTTCAGTGAGAGACTACAAAGTAACTCACCAAAGTCCATAATCTAAACTTCTCCAGCAAAATTTTTTGTATAGTGACACTGTAGGACTTTCGTTGTTATTTGACAAACTTTGTCTAAACATGGACTATAGGCTTAAAAGATTCATATCGACATTTACATACAAAAGGTACAATTATTTATTTTTTACCTACATTTAATGTTCTATGTATGTGTCTAAAGATTCGATGTGACGGAAAATCTTCAAAAAGTTTGGGAAATTTTGAGATTGAAAAGTTGGTTTGCTTTGTGTTTTGATAAACTGCCTGGTCACGTGTACTCCCTTTGTCCCTTATTAATCGCCATTTTTTCTTTTCATACCATAAGTTTGACCGGATCTGTACGAAATATGTGTAATGTTGGACGCACTCCTTCCCAACCTCCGCTGCAAAGCAGGGGTTCGGGACGAGGGTGAACAACTGTCAAACGTAGGCGAAGGAACTAACAAAGGTGCACGCAAGCGAAGGTGCTAACGAAGGCGCAAGCGAAGGTACAGGAAAATAAATTGGTTGGAGAATTCTTTTCTCTCCCATCAAAACCCCCCCCTCAAGCACTGTTCATCCCTTGATATTTATAGGGAATACCTAGGGACACTGGCCAAATTACAAAAGGGTACAGAAAAGATTCCCCGGCACTGTACAGGGAAAGGGTAGAAACATACAAACACAGACAAAGTGGAAAACCCTAGTCTGCCTTCCTCCTGCCCGCCGCCATCCGGTATTGTTCGCCTTTGCGGGAGAATGAGGGCCAGACCCTCGGCTCCGCTTGTCACGAGGTCTGCACCCGCTCGCCACTCACCGAGCTTGACGTCTCCGGCGAAGGAAAATCGGAACGCGCGAGGGTCACCTTTCTGTGTTCTCGGCGTGCCTTTACCTGTAAGAGACATGATGGGCTCCGAGGGTCGAGACCGTATTCAAAGGTTAGAAAAAAAAACCGACCCGAAGGGTCCGACGAATGGGAAAAAGGAAGGTTTGTGTGGGCGCGCTTGGGTCACTCCTCGGTCCAGCCTGCGTGGCGCCACTGCCGAGGGTCCCTTCCCCCAACATGTAATATTTGTATCTCCAAATAAATTTATTAAAAAAACTAGTCTAAAATATATTTAGAGACGGAGGAAGTATTTGACAAGATTAATTGTTGCCTACCTGCTGAGCTGCCCGCCATCCAAACAGTCCCTGATCAGTGACTGGGTCGAGATGTGGAAAAACTTAGAAGTTCACAAGATTTTTATAGGTCTTAGGGTTACGTCAGCTATCTCGTGCACTGTCTTATGTAGTGCTATGTAGGATTTTTGTTGACGTGGAGAAAAGAGAGACGTGAGAGAGAAACAAATCATTGTTTCGCGAAACAAGCACCTTATGAACTGAAATTTAGAACTATGAGACAACTATTCTATCATTGTATGAGTTATTGTTACCATATAACTCGCAATTTATTTTTATCCTATTCATAAATTAACGAATTATGAGTTCCTACGAGATAACTTAAAACACAAACCATTATACACGTCATCTATTATAAAAATTACGTGGCACTACATGAGACCATGTACGAGGCAAAAACAATGTACTTATCTTGATATCAGCTGCCTAGAGCCTAGTGCTGGAGCGTGGAGAGAGGTACTACGCGTGCAGAAGTTCACTGTTCAGCCAGCGCTGAGATTTGGCGGGATCATTATTTGTCAATCATGCGGGAGGCAATGCAATTACGTGCAGGTTTCCACTCGATTGCAGTAGCACTGATCCACAGTAGGAGCTGGGTCACTCCAGTATCAACATCATGGCCTGACCAATTTCCTGGCACCTCTTCCTCTTGTACGCGCGCGACACGCACCACGCATGCATCACCAGCTCGATCAGCTCCGATCCGATCCTTCGCAATAAGTTCCAAACTGGTCGGTCCGATCTAGTACCAGTATTCTTCTACCCGCCAAAACACACGCGGTGATTGATCCTCTTCCTCTCCGAGTCATCGTCACTGCACCAGTGCCGAGAACGAGAAGCAATCAAGCAAGCATGGTCCATGGCCATGGCTCTGCCTTTTGACCGGGCCGGAGTTGCCGCGTAGAGTATAGTAGATGGACGCCGTTGCCGGCCCCGGCCTGGCAATTTCCCCCGCACGTAGACGGATGCCGTGGGAATTTCGCCCGTCCGCGCGCACATGATCGGCATCGGTACATGACACACAAGCACGGAACGCGAAATTACTAAGGTCTCATTCGGTTCTGCTGTAATCGGTAGGGACTATTCCGGACTGATCAAGATTATTATGTAAATTAATGGACGACTTCAGGTGGGATGGTTCCAGGGGATCCCGCCGCTGCCTCTCAATAGTTATTCGATCAATGGCGAATCCGGCCGGCCGGGCACTCGTCATACGACGCAGGCTAGTGCACGCCCGTGCCTGCATTGGTGTACCGGACGCACGCACGGCGGGTAGCTAGATTCGCATGATAATGCAGGCCGCCGGCCGGCAAGGGCCTGTTTGTTCCCTGCATATCCTTAAACCAGGCTGGTGGGATACAAGATGTCGCCGTTTGGTTGCATGATCTTCTTCTTCGGTCAGGCTTTGCTCGTGCAGCTCACCCCCTCAGCCAGGCTCTACAGAAACGTGGAAATCGGACGTTCCTCTTCAGCCAGGCTCGCTCGTTAGCATATGATTAGTGAATCTTAAATGATATTAATGTGTTTTAAGAATGTTTAGGATAAAATTAGATAAAATAAGAACTTTGGAAAGGTATTTGCACAAAATAAAAATCATAATCATAATCTTATAATGTTTTTATCTCATGCAGTGTATCTTCGTACAGGCAACCAAACAACATATCTTTTCAGCTAGGCTAGGTAGATACGGTTAACCAAACATAACAGCTTTGCATGCGCTCGGCCTGTCCCATGCAGTCACCGAAATCCGTCGGCGGCGGTGGCTTCCTCCTCCTCCGCCCTCCGGCCGCCAGATCCGCCTCCGGCGCAACGAAGCCGCCGCCGGCGGCGGCGGCCTCCTCCTGCTCCGGCCGACAGATCTTCTCTCCCCTTCCCTCTCTCTGTGGGCCTCGGGCCGGCCCGACTCGTGGAAATGACCGTGCTTCTCGAGCCGGCCCGACACGAAAATGGGTCCATGGGCCCATGCCTGGACCAAAGGCTAAGCCCGTGGGCCTCTTAGGCATGGCACGAGAGGCACGTGGGCCATGTCAGCCCGACACGGTGCGGGTCGTGCTTATCCCGGGCCTGGGCCAGGGTGGGGCGGGCCGGTCTGGCCCGATGGACACCTATAGTAAACCTGACTCTTAGATACGAGCCAGGCTCTATTAGTACACAAACCAATGTCTGGAACTGGATCAGGAAGACTGGAACGTTGCATTGATCCAATCCGATGGCCTAATAGGAGACACTCTATCATCTTTTTTTTAACAGTAATAAGTACGTACTCCCTCCGTATCACAAATAGAAGACGTTTTGGAAAAAGTTTCGGTCAAACATTGGAAATATAAATCATAAATAATTTTAAAATTATTAAGTTTAAAATTGTAAAAACCATATAAATAAATTTATCTTGAAAAGTATTTCATAAAAGTATATATATACCACTTTACAATAAATATTTTTAAAGAAAAAAATAGTCAAAGTTATGCTTTGAAGATCGTGTCATTATCCTAAACGTTTTCTATTTGTGATACGGGGGAGTACTCACTACATGGTCGATCTTTTAACAGATGTAGGGAGGCGTACATACGTAAGAGTAGTAGTACGTACGTACGTACGGGCGGACAAAGATATCTCGTTCCGGTCGCTCAGCACGCGGGGCCGGCACGCGTTTTCACCGGTCAAAAGGCTAAAATATACTTTTTCCATTCTAAATTATAAGATATTTGATTTTTTTAGCCTCAAATCTGATCACTTGTCTTATTCAATAAATTTATATAAATAAAATCAAATTTAAGTTATTTTTGAAGAATTTTTATTAATAAAGAAAGCCACGGCAAAAGAAATGATATTTTACACAAATTTTTAAATAAGACAAGTGGTCAAACTTAGTATCAAAAAATCAAACGTCTTATAATTTATAATTTAGGATGTATTGAATAGCTGCCGCCACCATGTACGATCAGGGTCGAGGACGACTAGGCCACTAAAATCCTTTTTTATCATCTACTACTACTGCTAGGAATAATAATGAGCCAGCCGGTAATCAACTAGCCAAGGAAATGGGACGTCACATTGTAACCATCCCCAGCGATTCTCGGCTCGACATGGATCATCGCGTCCCGCCATATGACCGTACGTATGCGTTTGCGTACGGCCTTCCGACCCTCTCCCACCCACCCTCATGTGCAGATGACTTTCTAATTTTTTCACCTATCATATTAAATATTACGACACATATATGAACTATTAAATATAGATTAATTATAAAACTAATCTGTTAGTCAGAATCTACTTTGTGGGACGAATCTATTGAGCCTAATTAGTCTACGATTTAACAATATGGTGCTACAGTAGACTTATACTAATAATAGATTAATTATGCTTAATAACTTCGTTTCATTAAATATTATACGACGGTGTAATTAATTTTATAATTAATAATAAAATAAATTAGTACCGTAATATTTAATGTGATATTTTTTTTACATACATCTAAACACAGCCATAGTCCGAGGTGGATCCATCGGGTCATGGTGGCTGCTGGCTGATGCATGCACCTGCGCAACGGAGGCCCCCCAGGTCGAGATCGAGATGCCGATTGGCCGGCTTTGGCAGACAGCGAGGAAACGGCAACAAGCCAAGCTTTAGTGGGCCGCGCGTCTAGTTGTCCTCGTCTCCCTGGTTCAGGACCGCCGGAGATCGGGCCGATCGCGCGCTTAACACTCACAATATAATACAGACTCTATCATAAGCTTATTTATTTTCTTTTTATTTATAGTATTTTATTCATGTAGATGTATATTTATTAAAGAGAGTGAGAAAATTTAAAACTTGAAGTCTTATTTAGACTCTAAATCTATAATTAGGTGTATGACCCTTAAAAAAACTCAGTTTAGGTATTTGACCTTATTTTTTTAATTTAGTTTTATGGCCTCAGATCAAATTTTATTTAGGTGTATGACCTTCCGTCCATTTAGACATGTAACGGTGTGAACTCGGGTGGTAAAAAGACCATATTACCAATGACAGAAAAAACTAAAGTTTTATTTGTTTATTGTATATTTTCTTGTACATTGATATATCCATATTTATATATATCAAATTGTCACGGTACAACATATAATTAATTTTCACATAACCACATATATATAAATATAGGTATATCAATGTGCAAAAAATATATAATAAACAAATAAAACTCTAGTTTTTTCTGTCAGAGGTAATATGGTCTTTTTATCACCCGAGTTAACACCGTTACGTGCCTGAATGGACAGAAGGCCATACACCTAAATAAAATTTGATTTGAGGCCATAGAACCAAATTCAAAAAAAATAAGGCCAAATAACTAAACTGAGTTTTTTCCAGAGCCATACACCTAATTCTCCCATAAATAATTTAGACTAAAGTAGGGTTTGTATTGTAAGTATGCTTAGCCTTATCTACGAGTATCTACTACTCTTACTAATATAAGTTATCATCAGATAAGTATAAGCTGCTGGTCCGTGTCTGGGTGGCTGATTCTTTCGAGACGCCACGTCCCTGTTACGGCATAGAGTAACATTACACTACACCCGCTTAATTACCTGCTGCTGTAAGCAAATCCCTTATGTTCTAAGTAGATGTACAACGAATTATTAACCAATAAAGGGTGAACCCAATCTAGCAGTGGCTTGTTATTATCTGTTTACTCTAACAAGCGGCAAGCCTGATCATGATGAGCTGGTTTACCATACTTGACTGGAAGAGTAAAAAAAAATGCTCCCGCGCTTCGTTCGCCTAGAAATGCATGATCTCGTCGATGCGGACTGATAATTAATAATAAAGTCAGGACGAAACAGATCTCGGCGACGCAATTGGTCGCGTCAAGTGATAGATACGTAGACCGGATGCAGATAACAAAGCTGTGCGGCGATTCGCGGTTGTTGATTATGCTAGACTGGGACTAGATACCCAGCAGTAGCAAGCAAATTCCGATATTAAAAAAAAACAGTGGGCTTCTTGGACCATTGAATCAAGCCCAGCGGCTACACTGTTGTGTGAGCCTGGTCCAATTTCTGGATTGGTGAGCCTGGTACATGATGACGAGTTTGATTTGTGCCTGGTCTGTTTGGCCTAATTTTTTTTTATAATTTTACCCTTTTTCTATTAAAAATTCACGTTTGGACCCTTAAGAAAACTATACTCGTTTTTGGACCCTTAGCTTGGCGCCGTTACTCACGACGCCGAAGTAACACAGCTCGGTGTCATAGGTCATGGCGCCGAGCTAGGAGGGTCTAATTGACGTGGCTGGTGACGTGGCGCTGACATAGCAAAGGTCAGCGCCAAGATTCATGGCGCCGAACTAAAAACAAATAAATATTGCGTCCTAAGAATAATGCAAACATGCTATAGAGCAACTGGTTAGAGCATGCACCTTGTTTTCAAGTAGACCAAGGTTCAAAGGCTTGTTTCTTTATATTTTTTGCTCTATATTTTTTGCAGTTTTTGTTCGAAATATTTTTTATCTCTTTTTTTTTGGGTAGATTTTCCGGTAGACCAAGGTTCAAAGGCCTGTTTCTCTATATTTTTTGCAGTTTTTTTTCGAAATATTTTTTATCTCTTTTTTTTGGTAGATAAAGATAGCGCACCATGATGATGCGTCGGCTTCCTCTTGGCCGATAAGGCTATTTTCTATTTATAGTTTCATGTTTCCAAATTAATTTTTATTATTATGCATGTGATAGTCGAAAAATTAATAAGTTAGCTTTATGTATCCAAATTAATTTTTTATTATTATGCATGTGACAGTCAAAAAATTAATAAGTTATTTTCATGTGTCCAAATTGATTTTTATTGTTATGCATGTGACAGTCGAAAAATTAGTAAGTTAGTTTCATGTGTCCAGATTAATTTTTTATTATTATGCATGTGACAGTCTGTTGGCACAAAATGCGTCGCACCGTGCCTCACACACAACAAGCCGAAAAGCGTGGCTTCAATCGGGTGCCCGAACGGTTTGAAATCCGGAGACGTGCCAGTCGGTTTGACTTGAAAGACAACAAGGGATAAAACTGTGAGAATAAAACTGGAACATGGCGGATGAGACCAGACAGTTCCATATTTACGGCTCTGAAGCCACTCACAACGACATATAGCTATAGAAGTTATCTGTCAACAAGTTTTAAAGATCATTCGGCTAACTCCAAACACAAGCACATGTAAACAATTGGTTGCCGAATGCACATTCGTAAAAAGACATGCTTGAACAAGAGATAGATTATAAAATAACGTATAACCAAGCTCGGCAAACCAGCCGAGTTGGGGTCCATGAAGAAGGAACATGCAAACCAAAAACGATTAAACTAATCTAAAACATGCATCTGCCGCACGATACCTAGTTTTATCAAAGCCTAAGCATGATTGACATGTATGAACCCGCAACACGTAACAATCTAGATTAAAAATTAATTCGGCCATCATGGTTATTCAATTATCGGAAGAAACAAGTAAAAACTTGCAAAGTAAGGCCGAACAAAGTTAATCTAGATTGGGCAAAAGAGTGTTGTAAAACTTAATTAAATAAATCATGCAACATAAGGTAACTTAATGAATCTACTAGATTTTGCCAAATCTAATAGAGCCGATAACTATCTCGCTCATGCTAAACGTATCAAGCAAACGCTTGCCGCACGATATTTATTCATAAGCATAACATAAGCAAAGACTTCTTGATTGTCGACATAGATCCACCGCACGATCTTTGTAAACAAACAAGACTACTTGCATCATATCTAAATCCACCGCATGATACTAGACATGATAACAAGGTTGCCGGGACTTACGGAGGTCGACGGATCGATGATTCCTCTCGAAGAACTCGACGACACGACGAAGGACTCGAAGATGGCACGGGACCGATTTGTATTGATATGGGTGTGAACAATTTTACAATGGCCGAAGGTTTATATTTATACTCTGGGCGAAATATGAGTCCTAGAAGACTACGACTTACATAATGAAAACTTGGAAAATACGAGTTCTATTCCTATTTTCCTCTCGGTGTTTTCCATTGTCCCGTGTCTTCTCGTGCAAGCCGACTTCACTTGCCATACTTGCTTCCCGAATAGAATCATCGCCTTGCAAGATAGCCGACCGTACAGACACTTGCCGAAAACCCGAGAACTAACCGATCGCTTGGTCGTCTACCGAATGCCCTTCTCATTGCCGGCTGGGTCCACTTGTCATCTTCTTATGCTTGCGAAATTCTGGTGTTAACACAGTCCAAAAATTAATAAGTTAGTTTCATGTGTCCAGATTTATTTTTATTATTATGCATATGAGAGTCCAGGAATTAAATAAGTTTTTTTATAATTATGAATAGGATTATATTTGATTTATATTTATAGGACGTTGTCTTATGCATTGTACTAGTAGAGTGCGTGGACCTTCACTGAATATGTCTAGATTGTTGGAATAGTGTCTGCACTTAATGATATTCACTTCTTCAATAACAAACAATTATCTTCAATATCTTAACACAAGCTTCGTACTTTTTTTACAGTAATTTAAAATATCTAATTTATTCTCTGATCGAAGTTGAACAAAAAATTAGTAGCTAATAAATTAGAGTTGAGAAAGAAATAAAAATACAACAAAAAAGAGTGATAACAAATATTTCGAAAAAAACTGCAAAAAGTGTAGACAAATGTGCCTTTGAACCTTGGTCTACAGGGAAATAAGGTGCATGCTCTATAGCATCTTTGTGTTCCTCTTAGGACGCAATATTTATTTGTTTTTAGCTCGGCGCCATTAATCATGGCGCCGACCTCTGCCATGTCAGCGCCACGTCGCTAGTCACGTCAATTAGACCCTCCTAGCTCGGCGCCATGACCTATGGCGCCGAGCTGTGTTACCTCGGCGCCGTAAGTCACGACGCCGAGCTAAGGGTCCAAAAACGGGTATAGTTTTTTTAAGGGTCCAAACGTGAATTTTTAACAGAAAAAAGGTTAGATTACAAAAAAATTAGGTCTGTTTGGCACAAATTTAGTTTTGAGGTCTACAATGTATATGTAGTTACACAATTAAAGTGATTTAATTTAAATATTTTTATTGAGTGCAAAATATAAATGTGTCTACAGATTCAGATCTAACATTTCCTAGAGCAGCTACAGGTAATTAGTCCTAAGAAAATATTTTTTTCTAGACCTTGAGCTGTGTCAAACAACTTCGGAGAGAACTTGGAGCGGCTCCTAGGGACCTGCTTATTTTTCTTTCTTTCTTTCTTTTAGTTTTGAGTTTTGTTGAAATTATATTACATTTAGTTACATAACTTCATCACCAACTTCATAAGCTCTTTGAGCCGTTTTTTATCAAACGAGCTTTTTTTACAAACAACTTCACCAATAAAGCTCCTTAAATTATGCTTTTTGTATATAAATAGGATGGGATTAAGATAAAAATAGCAGCTTTTGATATCTTCATCTCACACTTGTGGCCTTTGTGTGAGATTCTATAAGACTATGGATATGTTTGGCTCTACATCCGTATCGCAAACGCAAACAATTTTATACCTATATTTGTTACCGGTGGAAATATAAATGAACTAGTTTCATTTACATTTACGTAACTTTTGAGCCAACCAAACAATTCGTATATTTTAAGAAAATCTACATACAGAATTGTTTTGTCAAAAAGTTCATCGAAATAGCTTTAGACCCTGTTTGGTTGGACTTTTGAATTTAGCTTTTGGCCCCAAAAGCCCAACCAAAGAGGTGCTGCTGGAGGTAGCTTTTGCAGAAGCAAGTGTTTTTCTGTAGTATATTTTTGAAAGCTGTTTTGACCCTGCTTTTGGCTTTTGGCTTTCAGCTTTTCAAAATAGGTGAAATAAAATGTTTTCATAATAATTATTAAAAAACAAAGCTAGAATATACTTTATACTTATTTAACCAAACAACTTTTAGCTTTTCCACAGCTCACAGCCCACAAACAGCTTTTCCACAGCTCACAGTCACAACAACTTTTTTCCACAGCCACAGCTCAACCAAACAAGACCTTAGTTTTACTGATAAAGTTGTTCTGCTCATAGAGTTAAAGAAAAAAAAAAGACTTACTAGAGTTAAGCTATGCCAAAGAAGGCCTAGTATAGTTGGCCCTTAACAACCGTATGTGTATTGTCTTTCACTTCTGAGAGAAAGGAGTCATCACTATCTAGTTCAAAAAAAAATCGGTACTCCATACAACCGTATGCGCGTATGCCCTTTCACTTTCGAGAGTAAGGCCAAACTGGTTGAGAGACGTCGCTAGCAGGGATGCATGCACTGCCCTATACTCTTTCTATTATTCGGTGACCAATTGGCCACGTGTTAATAAGCTAAGCAAGCACTGTTTGTCTCGCTCATCATTTGGTCTCCAACCCCTTCGTGTCGTTGTTTTTCGTTCTGTGTCGAGGAATTCGTTAGTAATCCATAAATTACCCGCGAATCCTTTTGTATCAACTATATGCAAATTTATTGGTCACTCTCTTCTGTTTAATAAAATACAGACATATAGTCTGGTCGCAAAAAAGAAGTTTGATGCCAATCAGCCAAAGCCCTTAGGTACGATGGTGCTTATTAGGGATGTTACCTTGTCTTGTTTCAGTTTTTTGCTGGTTTATATTAGCCAGGAGCCAGAAGACACATAGCGGTTGAACCTAGAAATCTAGAAAGGCTCAGGCACGACTGTATTAATTAGTGGGGCTAGAGGCATTAGCGGCAAGATTTTTTTATAAAGGCTAAAAATGCTATAGCTGACTATAAAGCCTTCTAAATGAAAAAATAAAAATAGTATTGTTCTTTGTGGGTGCAGTTACCCAGCTACTTTGGTCTTCAAATTCCCACATGTTGACCTCTTTGCTACTCTGGTGTCCTCTAAATTTCAATTGTAGCTGATTTTCTTCATGGAATTGATAATCACAGAACTACGTATTGACTTTCTTCTGGCTTATTCTCAACTTGTTTCTTGAACTATTTTCAATTTGTTTCAGCTTAATTATTCTCTCTCTCATAGAATACTATTGAATCAGCCGAAAAACGTACCAGCCGAGTGGAATTGAGGAATGATGCAATTTTGAAGGGCTTTCCACCACATTCCAGAATTGTAAAACGATCTTCAAATAAGAATTTGCTCAGGTTCGTTAGTCAATGGCTAAAAGCCGTTGTGTAATTTTGCTTATTTTCTCCTTTGTCTCCTAGACACCTCTTTGTATAGACTTTTTGTTTGTTAATACCTCCTCCATTCATTTATCTCCGTCGTTTTAGCCTTTGGCGCAGTGAACAAGGAGTAGCAAACTATTGCCGATTTCCATTTAATCATCGCGGTAGTCTTAATGCCTCGGTGGCTCGGTGTCCGTTCGTTTGCCCAAGTAGACGCTGCTAAAAACGTTGTTAGCATCACATGCTCCCTCTCACGTACGTAACCCTGCTTGGCGACGCTCACATAATTTCGCCGGCCACGCACACGTAATTTTGCCACAACATAGAAAAAAAAATTTAGCCGCCAATATATCAAGTTCTATTGTCCGCTACTCCTCAAATTTGTTTTTTGTTATGGCCTATATAAATCACCATGGATGACCACTGTGCCTAGGCAATTCCGACAAACTACCCCCCTCCCCCTCACTTCTTCTCTTTCTCTACCTCTGATTCATGCTGGAGAACTAACAACGTGTTTGGTTTGGGTAGTGGATCCGTGCAGAACCATCCGAACCTGTGTCCGAGGCTAGCCGCGACATTTGGTTTGTGGCATGGAGCCGACACATCCGTCACCAGATGATTCCGTGCACTAGTATAACACGTGACCGATCATCGGTTCCCTCGGAAACCATCGGACGACCATGTCCGAGTGAGTCGATCCTCTAATCCAAACGGTATCAAGTCACTGTCCGATCCAACCGGGAGTCAATGCATGTCGGACGTCCTGATTCCGGATGGGACAACTCGCTGAACCAAACACACTATAAAGCAATGCGTAGATTAGGTGTCGATTTAAACCTATAGTAATCCGAATCAAGCCAAATCTATCCCATAAATTGAGATGACGTTGCAGAGTTTGATGGCCCTACTCAGGAATTAGATAAGGACATGGTATGGGATGATGAAATTCAAGGTGCTCCTTCACTCATTTTCCTGTTTTACCATGTTCTCCTGGACTCCTGGTTATGGTTCATTCTTCCATTTTTGTTTTAGGCCATAAATGATGAAGATGGAGCAGATGGAGTATAAATTGAGTTTACTAAATCTTGTTCAGTTCATTGTACGATTTAAGTTGAGTTTCAGTTAACTGAATCTAGTTCAATGTATGAGCCTTAGCGTTCCTATTGCTACTCTCTTGCCCTATTATTATACCATTGCCTTGCACGTAACATTGCGTTAGGTTTTGAATCACATTTAGCTTGACTTTAGAGTTCAGGTTCCTACAGTCGATGATGAAGGTTGTGGTGAGGCATGAGAGCACTCACAATGCAGACTCTATCGTAGAGTCTAAACCTATTTATTACACTCCTATTTATTGTATTTTGCTGATGTGGCAGTGTAGTTATTGAAGAGAGAGGAAGAAAAAACAAGACTCCAAGTCTTATTTAGACTCCAAGTCTATGATAGCTTCGAGGTAATAAATGGACTTAGACTCTAAGTAGAGCCTTCATTGTGAGTGCTCTGATGGCGAAGGACGATCAAGACAACAACATATTGGTGGAGGGTGTTGGATTCAGTACTAATGGGAGGGGACAGAGGGATATTTCAAGCGACTGAGAACAACCGCAGCAACAAATGTGCAACATGTACGAGGAGTCACAGGTGCTTGGGGATGAGGCGAGCCCATGGACTAGATCTAAGGGCAGGTACAATAAGGCAATCTCAATGGTGAATTTCATTTTGGTGTTTCTAAGACTGCCATGTCATATAAGAGAAAATGAAACTTGAATGAAACTCCCCATTAAGAGTGAGAGTTTCATTCTAAAGTTTCATAGACATTAAATTCCATGACTCATAGAGAGTTGGTATTCGTGCCAAGAGAGTTTCATCTAGATGAAACTCGTTTCATCTCTTTCTTCTTAAATACATTGTCATGTCATCAAAATCGCTTATGTGACACCATATTTAATACAAATGAAACTCCCATTGAGATTGGTCTAATGGGCTTATAGCCAAGCAAATGCTGATGTGGATGAGAGAAGGAAGGAGATAGAGAAGAGCTTGACTCCCATGCAAGCACCAAGCTGGACACGGAAGCATAGGCAATAGTGGGTCCCAATAGAGATGTATGTGAGGATGAATAGGAAAGAGAAATGACTTGTAGCCAAGTAGAAGACTAACTATTGTATAACTTGGCTCTTATAGCTTGGTTTATAGCCAAGCACTTGGCTCTATTATTTCTATTATTGACCTTGCTCTAATACAATGGAGACTTTCAAATTCTTTTTCTTTGCTCAGATGATGAAGATAAATGAACGAAGGCAGTAAAAGCCAATAGGGGAAACATATAGCGGCGGAACCTAAAAACGCTCAGGTACGAGTGTATTAAATAGTGGCTAGAGGCATTAGCGGCAAGATTTTTTAATGGCTAAAAAAGGCTATAGTTGACTATAACACCCGCTAAATAAAATAATATTGTTCTTTGTGGGTGAAGTTACCCAGCCACTTTGGTCTTCTCATTCCTCACATGTTGACCCCTTTGCTTACTCGATCTTCTTCAAATCTCAATTGTAGCTAACTTTCTTCATGGAATGATAATCACAATGTCTTGGTCCCTCTGGGAATTGAGGAATGATGCAATTTTGAAGGGTTTTCCACCACATTCCAGAATAGTAAAAGGATCTTCAAGTAGGAATTTGCTCAGGTTACCCTTCGAACAAAAAAGGCTATGAACCACTCGCTAGTCAATAGCTAAAAGTCGTTGTGTAATTTTTCTTATTATCTTTATTTTATTCTTGCATGTATGGGGCCATTCCGGAGTTTTGCAAACAACAATCATACATGACAAGGAAAATATTGATCCAGATGATCCAAGTGATTGGTTGCATCGAAATGCTAATTACGTCCGACGTTGCCTAAGCACCAATGATCCACTAACTTCAGACCGAGGTGGTCGTGTATAACCTTATATGTATAATAACTCAATATAATTAAATTTTAAAAGTTCTTCATATTGAACCGCTTGTATCTGTTACCAGCTGACAACACAAGCAAACTTAGAAATCTAAGAATGAAGAAATGGCGCAATACAAATCTGATGGCAAGAGAATCAGATCAAGTAACAGAAATCTGGCAGAGGAATATCAGTCTCCCCTTCTTACTGTAAACCCAGGTGAGCACATTTGCGTGATTATAGTGAAACCCAGGTGTTCACCCAGGTGAGCTCATTTGCGTGATTATAGTGAAACCCAGATGTTCTTACTTGTGATAACACCATGCTGGTTAATCCTCTCCCACATACAGAACAAACAGATCAAGAATATGATAGCTTTACTATCAACACTCACCTTGACCCTGTCGGGCAATGAATAATTGCTTGCTAAGATACACATGCATGAACTGGCTATACATGCCCTAGCAGAACAGAATTTGTGCCCCACTGAGATATCCGGACTGAACTAACTACAAGTTATAAATTGAGATATAAAAATATTGAATTGGCTACAAAGTTATATGTCCCAGCAGAATAGTTTTTTTTTTACTAATTTGCTTTCCTACTTCATTTTGCATATCACTGTTATACTCCCAAAAAGTGGCGTCCCATGAGTAATATGATATTTCTTATTGATTCCAAGGAGATTAACATTGAAGGTCTCTAGAGACCCTTGGTTATCTAGATAATCTTAGCCATAAAGAATATTTTATAGAATTAGAAAATATATAATGTATAAGTTGTATTTTTTTCATGATATTTTCAAAGATGAATGCACAACATAATGTCAACATTTATTATAACTAATATAGGGCATTGAGTCAAGCAAAAAAAACTGAAGATGCTAGAACATATTACCTTATTAAAAAAAGATCATACCTTTATAAGTGAATCTTGCCACTGACACTCAAGTATATACCTTAGGGGTGTTTGGATCCTTAGGATAAAGTTTACCCCTCTTGATGTCAAATGTTCAGAGGCTAATTAGGAGGACTAAACATGAACTAATTATAAAACTAATTGCAAAAGCCCTAGGATAATTCACGAGACGAATCTATTAATCCTAATTAATTCATCATTAACAAATATTTACTGCATCATCACCCTATCAAATAATGGAATAATTAGACTTAATATATCCATCTCGTGAATTATCCTCTATATATGTGCAATTAGTTTTATCATTAGTCTACATTTAATACTCCTAATTAGTACCAAACATTCGATGTGACAGGTCTAAACTTTAGCACCGAGGTATAAAAAACAACCTCTAATATTCTACAATGTATGTGTGCATGGAATATTACTAAAGCCACATATGTTTATATGGTGAGTATAACGTGCTTTGTTTTAAGATTTTACAAGAGATTTTTTAACACATGCAGTATTACCCATGTGACAGGCATTAATATTTACAAATAAACTCAAACCTTTTGTACAAGATGATATGGAGATGTGGCAGAACTTATTCGTGAATTTATCGACACACGAAAGAAAAAGATATCAAAGATTTCTACCTGTCGATATAAAACATCATCTTAGTCGCATCATGGAAAGGTCTATACAGTAGAGTTCGTGAGCCTACGACGCCACACTCTCCGTGACTGTGTTAATTCCACAAACTTTATCTTTTAGATTAAATATCAATATTTAATTTTACAGTATTATTATTTTATCGTGCGATCAATGTGTTTTCTTTTCAGTATGAAAGTTTAGTTATCTCGTAGCAACGCACGGACAAGCTACCTAGCTATTAATAAAATCTAAAGAGAGAGGGTCTAGAGTCTCAAGTGCAACAATCATTTGTGTTTCGACTTAACATGTCAGGGAGAAAACATCTCTTACAGATTGTAGTAGGTAAAACTGAAATTCATGATAGATGGATTACAATAACAACTGACATAGCTCAAGCCAAGATTCCAACTAAACACATGTTGAACACAAGAGAAGATCCAAAGCAAATAGAGGTAAACTATAAATGTTATGGTGGAAACACATGTAAAGTGATTGGAACTGAACTCTATCGTAGTTCAAAAATATAGCCATCTGTTTCTTAATATATATATATATATATATATATATATGATGTTTAATACAAAGTAATTAGTATAAACATAAACTAAAAGTAATAAATTTAAAAATAGGTGAAGTACAAAAACATCTATATATACACCATGTTAGAAATACAATGAACAATCAAAGAGACAACACATACATTGTCTAATCAACCGGAGGGTATTAGGTTTTAACGTCAAAGACTTGAAAATTAGGGTGAAATCCATGCAGTGTAGCTTAACCAAATACGGTTCGTTACATTCTTGTGATAAAAATCATTCCTAGTTGTAAGTTTTATTGCATGGATTCAAAAATATCACATGAGCTAAAAGAGCTGTGGGACAATGAAATGAAATAAGACCCACATCATCTTCTCTCTTCTTATAATTTCTAATAGATCCACATCACCTTATTAATTAAGCACGTATGAAACTCTCTCTAGAACTAGCCTAATACAACAAACTCTCTTTAGATAGGATCATAGCCTCGTATCCACAAAGATTTCATAATTATAAACATGAAAACTAAAAATTATGGGCGGCTAACTTAGCCTTAGAGTATGGAAGGGTCTTGTAAAGATTGATGAAATAATATCTTACATGCACCTTTTGCTTTCTTGAGATAAAAATTCTTACTTGCCTACAAGATATCCTCTTTATTCTCTATTTTCTTTCGTCTATCTTTTTAAAGGGCTAGCTTACTTTTGTGGCCCACATGAGGCACACTTTACCTCCTCTCTTTTTAAAAGGTCCTCCTTTCTTTTTTAAAGGTCATCTTATCTTTGTGGTCTATGTAAGCCGCATCTTAAAAAGTGTTTCCTTCGCTTATAAGACATGAGTCATAAAAGTCTAGGATTCTCGTAGAATAGCTCCGCACTATATCATAAGATATCTTACAGCGACATAGCTCATTTTAAACCAAATACTGCCCTCATTCTCTATATAAACAGTAATCCTGCATCTCAATTCTCAACAGGTTGTTTTCCCAGCATCCTTATAAGTTTAAGCATAGCACGCTAGCCACATTACATACGTGCCTCAGTTGCTTCGCCGCTGGACCGAGATCTCCTGTACCCGTCTCGTTTTTGTGCGTCCTCTGAGTCTCTGACCCGTCCCCCCGGAGCGAGTTCGACGATGGGCCTCCTCTCGTGGATCATTGTCGGCTCCATCGTCGCCCTCCTCATCGTCTGCGTCTTGCTCATGGTCCTTGAGAGCTACGCGAAGCGTCGCGCCCCGCAGCAGCTGCTCCCCGGCGGAGGAGCTGCGCGTCGTCAGCTGGGCGAGCCGCCGGCGCCGTGAGCTGCCATGAGTCATCCTCTGTTTCTTCGGTCCGGCTGGTGTGGTATGGACTGTGGACTCGATCACTCGATGCATGTGTGTGCGAGCATGCATGCTAACTTGCTATGGTTGCTGCTTTAATATATCTTCGGTCTGTTGTTGTTACTTGTGTAGCGAGAGTAGGGTGTGACGATGTGTCTTTTGATGATCGATTACTACTGCATTAATTAGCATGACTGTTGGCTAGTAGTGAACGTGCAGCAATTTCGTATGTTCCTCTTGTTGTTCTGTCTCTTCCAAATGATCTGTTGCGGTACCTTCTATTTTTTGTTTACACTGATGATCGCATGCAAGGCGAGGGTGGTGTTTCACGCGACCCACCTGGTTGGCCGCGTCTCAATCTGTTCAAGATCTCAGGTCTCGATCGGTGGCCCATGGCCATGGCCGTCCCGTTCCCGTCCGCTTAATTTTGTATCAGTCCTCTCCTCGATCTTCACAGCACCGTCAGATCACTTCTCCTTGTTTCGACGTGATGACTGACGTTGATCCATCGTCGTGAGAAGAGATGAGCTAAGCAAGGAAGTTGAAGTTGCCGGTGATGTCATGCTTTGTCACTGAGATTCAGTCATCCCTCGTCTGTCCTCTTCACAATTCTCCTCGTTTCCTCCTCCGTCGTCCGTCCCCCCGCGCGCTCTGGCGAGGACGTGGGTACAGTACCCAGTGCACTGCTCCCTCCGTCCTAAAACGTGTTGGTCGTCCGGAAAGCATGTCCGTGAGGGAAACACGGATTTTTAGAGACAGACATTTTGAGACGGAGGGAGTACTCTCCATTCTGCACGGCTTGGATGCGATCGCGTCGCGTCGGGGTGCCGTCTGCCGGGAAGTAGTGAATCCTCGTTTCGGCAACGACGTCCTTGTTCGAACCACGATAATGCGGTGGCCCGTGGCCGGCCGGCCTGCCGCGTCAGGGGCCCAGGGCTGGCACATTCGGGCTTGCCATGGACCGTGGACGCGCTGAGATCGATCGATTGAGTTCAACCTATACGTACCTACTATGTAAAGTGAAGCGATGTACTCCCTCCATATCGAAAAAATTGACGTTTTGGACAAGATTTGGGTCAAACATTGGAAATATAAATCATAAATAACTTTTAAATTATTAAGTCTAGAGATGTAAAAATCATATAAATAAATTTATCTTGAAAAGTACTTTCATGACAATATACATATACCACTTTGTAATAAATATTTTTAAAGAAACAAGTGGTCAAAGTGATGTTTTGGAGACCGTGTCGCTGTCTGAAACGTCAGCTTTTTCAATATGGAGGGAGTATGTAAATCCAGCAGGCTGCTCGGGAGAAGCATCTCTTCAATATGATTCTTGCAACAAAAGAAGGCCACCTAGCGTGGCCACGTCGGCCCTTTTTCTCGACCGCCGGATCGGCCGGGTGGATGGCCCAGATCGTGCTTCCTCCGTTTGTTTGCAAAAAACCCTTTAACTTTGCTAGAATCAACCCACAGTCCAATCCTTCTCTCAAATTGGTTTCGCAAACAAGTCCTCGAACTTTACCAAAATCAACCCGCAATCCAGGCCAGCATGCCTTTTCACTCGGGCCTGATTCTCGCCCTTACGGGGCCTCAGTTGGCCGAATTCGACCCAATGACGTTTTCCTATTTTCAGCGGATTTATTATTTATCTAAATCGGCTTAAATTTTATAAAAAACATAATAAATCAAATAAAAATCATAAAAATATCAAACCAAGTTTGTTGAACTCTACACAACTAGCACTACAATATAAGCACATAACATCACATATTTTAGTATAATTTTATTGCTATAAATGTACATCTATATTCCTCTAGAGTTTTCTGTAAATAATTAATAGAACCAAATTCTATATTCAAATTGCTAGGAAATTTTAATGATAGCTTACCCATACCACACATAAAATAAAACAATTGAATTATTTTACTCGCTTTACGAACTAAAAAACATTGACCTCCACATAAATATTACCCCATGCATAGAATAATAGTTCACAAACTATAGTAATATAGCGAAAAAATGCACCACTACTGTACAACTCACCGAAACTAATCAGATACGCATAGCTTAATTTATAAATTAAAATAATATGCTCCTATTAGGAAATAATTTGATTAATCAGAGTTGAATATAATCAGTTGCAATTTACTGGAATGATCACTTTCTCTAATATTGACCTTTTTTCAAAAATACAGTAAATAAACCAAAACCTCTACCTAAATTATACTTAAACAAAATATTAATTAATGATATCTATTACAATAAAATGGTCACATACTGGTCTGCGCAGTAAAACCGTGTAACTTAATTTTCCAAAAACGGGTACTTAATTTTTTCAAGCACGATGTTCATAAGTGTTCTGATCCCTCTCAACCATCTTTTCACCATGAGTGAAATCAGACGTTACTACTCAGTACAGAAAAAGTTGCACATCAACATTACAAAACAAACCACACGCTGGCCATAAGCGGCAACGCCGCGAGCATTTCTAGTATATTCTGAAGCTGCGCCGATTCTGTGTGAAGGGCAAAAGTGCGTACACATTGAGCCAGCGGGTCCGGATCAAAATTTAAAAGTGCCCTAGGCCGGCCTTCATTTCACTGCATTGTGTGTACTGTGGTGGCGTCCCACGCAGGCCAGGGCGTCCTTGACTCCTGGTGGCCAAATTTCTGAAGCAGGGTGGAACACCGTTCTGGCGTCGCAATTCCCCTCCCTCCCACCCTTTTCCGGCGTCTAGGCAGGTGTCACAAGAGATAACAAAGAGATGTTATTCCCGTTTCTTGCAAATGCTTTGCTTTCGTTGTTGCAGCACTACTTTTACAGAATTGCTACATTGTACCCGTGTGTTTTGTTGTGTGTTAGCACCCGAATTTTCTGTCCTTTGGATAGACATCGTGTGCTTGGCCATACCACAACCGCTTCTTTCTCTGGTTTGGAGAGCCCACTGTTGTGCATGTTGTTTCTAAGCCTTTCATTTCCTCTTCCCCTTTCTCCTCACGACTCTCTCTGCTCAGTCCTCACCACACCCACCATTTCCTCCCCCAAATCAGCATGGATGTCTCCGTCAGCGGGAGTGGGAGCAGCGGAGGCGGAGGCGGAGGCCCCGCCGACGGCTGCGGGCACAGGCAGAGCATTGGCCGGAGATCGGCAAGCAGCTTCTCGTTGTGCACGACCTCTGCAAGTGCATCATGGAGCGGGCGGTGGAGGCGGATCTGCTCCTCCCCGACGCCGACGTCCTCCTCGCAACCCCATCACATCGCGATGTTGGAGGTCTTCCAGAGGTCTCTCGCACCTCCATCTCCTTGCTCCTTTTCTCATGTTTGTATTCGATCCATTTCCCAGTGCCATTTAGTGTGATTAGTGAAACCAGTAGCGTGAGGATGGCACTTGGCTGAGGAGTTTTGTGTTTGAGGTCTCCTGACATAGGAGTCTGCGATTTGGTTGAGTGATTTTGGTGACTATTTTTGCAAATGAGGTGGTGTTCTTGTAGGTTCCCGCATTAATTAGGGTTTGTTTTGATTGTTCTAGGATTTGATGCTTTTTGGGTTCGATTTATAGTTCATTTTGGTACTATCTGTGGTTCATTGAGGGCGTCGGGGGTGGGGATTTCTGGTGTAATGAAAGTTCGGAGGGGAACATCTAGTAGTCTGCTGCTCTTTTTGTGATTTACGAATTGTGATGTAATACTACTTTAACAGATGAGTTGGGATGCTCCCTGACAGGCTTAAAATAGTCTCCTTCCAGCCTGGAGCTGAAAGGACACAGACGCAAGCTGTTTCAAGATTGGAGAGAATTAGAGAGGAATACTTGGCCACAAGGCCCACCTTGCATGCTATGTTTCCATCAGATCAGATAGTCAATGCTAGAGAAGTGGTAGGAATAGTGTTTGTTTAGAAACAGAGGACACACATTAAGAATGTCCATCTTGTTTTATTTGTTCCGGTCAATAGATTTGTAAGTGATTTGTGTAACTTCTGGATACGATTAGACACTTTTAAATGTCTATCTAATTATTTATTTATGACATACCTCCTTACATCTGAGCTCCAACAAACTCATTAATCATTTATATGATCTTACAAAGAGCCTTGGATATTTTCATTCTGCCCATCAATCAATTATTGATACAAATTTTAGAATTTACTTTGAAAAAGTTATTTGATCCTGATATAGTTGTGTCATGCAGGTCATAGAGATCTTGAAAGATCGCCCCTCTTGGTTCTGTGATTGTTGAAGTCTTGAAGTGTTTACAATGTTTCCAGCTGGAAATGGGGGAGCAGTAGAACTTATATATATGCAGGTGCGCAATTTCATTTTGCTTCATTGGTGATGTTTCTTCAGCATTTCTGGTGAACTGCATGACTCATTATGTGGGTGGTAAGAGCATCTCCAAGAGACATGCTATTCTTGTTTTGTATGTTATATTAGAGGAAAAAGTGAAGTCCAACAGTTATGCTATCTCGTTTTGTAAAATAGCAACTTTGCTATTACTAAAATCTCGCATGGTAAATATAGCTTGTATGTGCCGCTAGCCATCTAGTATTGCTATAGTAGAAAGGCTGTTGGAGTTTTCTATTTTTTTGTAGAGTTTTCTATTTTAGAGTTATGTTTAGCAATCTATTTTTACCTATTCTCTTGGAGTTGCTCTAATATCTGTATGTTCCTACAGATGTATGCCCCAACAAATTTAGTCCCTGCACGTGATTTAGTCCATGCACATGGGTGGTAAGATTATATACTTTATTTTGAGTATCTGTGTATTTTAATATGATATATCTTGTTGTCTCTTTATTATCTTATTTCTATTAATAGTTGTCGTTGATGAAAAGCAAACAAATTAAAAATTCAGATATATAATTGCAATCACCAACAATGTAAATTGCATCTATTAGGTACTGGAATTGTTGTTCTCATTATATGCAATTGTAGTTGTAAGCATTATTTTTGAACGTCTTGATGTTTTGTCCTCCTGCTGCATTTTGAATGTTTCTTGTGATTTGTGCTAACACAACTTTCTATTCGACGTGTGCTTAACTTATAGAATAGAAAAGACTAGTTGTAAGATTGTATACTTTATTTTGAGTATATTGATAGCTACTGTGAGTTAATGAATGATAGACATATATATTTTTTTAGAAAACACTAGTAGATTAAACTTTATAATTTTTCTAATCCACAATCGCCTGAAATGTGTCTCCCTCTCAGGTGACGTCTCTGTCCGTGTGATGTGTTTCAAGATTCGTGCGCCTGGTTTGCTTGTTATTGAGTCTGATGCTTCTTATTGGGTCTAGACAGTTTAGACCGCACTGCTAACACCTAAGGTGTCGTTGGAATTGTCTGGATTCAATCCAGACATTTGTTTTTCTCAATCCGCACGTTCCTCAATTCATGGCTGGTGCGCACGCCTCCTCTCCCCTAGCTCTTGCTTGCTAGTTTGCTCAGCTGCTCTGTAGTATTTATGAGGAAGGGATCAGGCTTATGTTAGGCTTGCTTCTCGTCCGTAACTCTGTGTTTTACAGCCCATATCTACTACCCAAAATGGATGGAGGTGTTGCTTCACCTATTAACTAGAAACATTTCTATTGTCCAATTTTTACAGCCCAAAATTGATTTTTCTATGTACATCTGGTTTTGCTTGCGGCTTCATGTTAGTTGGAATCAAGGGTCTTAGCATGGCATGCATGCCAATAATAGCCTAGTTTGTTTTTTCTCGGATTGGGTTGGGTCCATGAACCAACAGTTTAGCATGTACTGCTTTAAATGTGAAGCATGTTAGCCTTTGATGAAAGGAAAAGAGTCGGATTCTCTTCATGCTATTTCACCATTGCACCTGGACTTTAGCACGATTCTTCACTCAAGATGCATTGATCATCTTTCATTCTTTTGTTTAATGCTTTTGTTGGATTACTCGGTCCTATGATGGCATGAAATCTTTGAGACCTGATTATTTCTAATGATGACAACAATAAGCATATCTTTTGAGGACGTATAAAGTTCCAATTTGAGCTTTCAGTTTCTTTTTCCAATTAATATATTGAACTTGTTTGCTGTGATTTGTGCTTGTCCCTGTCCCTGTTCAATAAGTTTCAGTTTCTTTTTTTCCTTGTCCTTTCATAGAAAAAAATTGTTTGATGTGATTTGTGCTAGCACACACATCTTTGTTACTTGTGATTTGTGCCCACACTCACCTCATTTTGTTCTTTTCCTTTTCATAGAAAATAATTTGTTTATTGTGATTTGTGTTAATGCACTACATATTTGAAATTTGTTAATTGAAATCTTGTGATTTGTGATAACACATTTTTGTCTTCTTGTGCTGACACAAACAAAACACATTATCAGTTGTACATGGTTGTGTACATTTCTTATATTATATATATATATAGGGAAATTATTTTCTACTCTTAAGGAATAGTTACTCCCATATTTATATTTCTAGATTTATGGTATATATGACTGAACGAAGTATATTTACATGAAGTATATGATCATACTAGAATATCTATGGAAGTATATACATCAAATATGCATAGAATATGTGGATACTTATTTTATATACTGCATTGAGTGGTATTTTCGTAATATATTAAAAAGTATGAGTTCCTTTGAAATTTTTTAGTGTATTAAGACATGGAATATCTTAACATGAGTATATAAACATACTCAAAGTGATAAACAAGTATGAACACATATGCAACATGATTTTTTGAAGATGGGAGCATAGAAAACTCACCCTTTATATATATATATATATGTTGTAGGGTTTTGTTTATTGCTTCAACGTAGGATAGGTTTTGAGGTGATGCCAATGTCATTGGAGGCTAGCGACAATAAACTAGATGAGGTGCCACCTGTGCCTACACTTTTTTTCTCCGTTGAAATACCTGGTACCTTTTTTAGTCATGGTGGGCTAAATTGGCAATATACATGTGGCCAGATATAGCTACTGTTTTCTTACTGAAATTGTCAGTGTTGAAAATAGGCTGTTTGCAACCAGTGTTACATCTGTGACTTTCTATCCTTAAATCTGATGTCCTTCTATCATCAAATCTGATGTCATTCCTGGTATATCTGTGAATTTTTATGTTGTTGTGCATGTTTTCTCATCAATTATATATGTTTTCTTTGAGCGTCCTATGAGTGCCTTTTTCGTGCTGGTATGCACTTAACTGTAGATAGTTTTTTTTTAATTATTCATTGCAACTGGCTGATGAGTTGCTTGATTGAAGTCCTGTGGGTCAATAAGAATAACAACTACATACATTAAATAGGGCAAACCAATTGATGGCTACTGTAACACCCCGGGTGTTTAATTAATTAAAATAAATTAGAATTTAATTAGAAAATGGACAAAACCCTAGATGGAGGAAAATTCTAGCCAGTTGTTTGTTGCATTCATGCTATTGCATAATTGTATTGGGTGAAAAATAAATTTTGTTAAACCCGCTTAGGGCGAATCGAATTTATTCTATTTAGAAAAGCAACAAAAAGATTTATAAAAGTTTGCAAAATCAAACTAAAATTTTATTTTCAAAACCTAGGAAAAATATTTTGAAAAGTTTTCAAACTGGTTTTGGTTTAAAAAGGTTTTGATTTGAATTGGCAAAAGGTTTGCAAAAGAATTTACAAAAGATAAAAAAAAGGAGAGGAAATGGCAAGGACCTCACTCCCTCTCTTCTCATCTCAGCCCAACTCGCCTAACCGGCCGGCCCAACCTCTTCTCCCCTGCCCGGCCTGGCACCCTCCTTCCCTCCCGCCTTCGGCCCGCTCCGCCTCACCTCCTCTCTCTCTCCCTCGGGCCGCCTCCCTTCTCCCATTCCGTTTTTTCCCTCCTCTGCAAATCCCGCGTGGGCCGAGACCCTACCGCCGGCCCAACCCCGCGCGCACAGCCCAGCGCGCAGCCGCAGCGCCTCCCCTCCTCCTCTCCCAGTCACTGACGCGTGGGCCCCACCCGTCAGGGTCGTCTCCCACCTCCGTCCGCAGATGTAGGAGAGGATGTTGCCGCCGCCACCGAGCGCAGCAGCCATCTCTTCCCGGGCGCCCCCTCCCCTACAAGAACCCTAACCGCATCACAGCCGCCACGCCCCTCCTTCGGCCCTAGCGCCCAAAACACGCCGCAGCCGCTCCGCGTAGCCCCGACCCTCCCCGCCATGGTCGGCCACCACCGACCTCCGCGGACGGCCTTGTTACCCGTCCCCACATCCGTAAAAGGAGCCCCAGGCTCCGCATCTTCATTCCGCCCACGCATATCACCTCTCTAGGCCCTCTTCATCCCTCCAGAGCCTCACCTAGCGCCGCCGCCGCCATGGGCGATCCGAGTTCGAGCTCGCCGATCTCCACACTCCGACCCTGTTTTGCCTCCCCGTTTCCTCCTTCGAACTCGCAAGATCGATCCGCCACCGCCGAATCACTCCTCAGTGTCCGTCCGTGGCCGCAACGCGTTTCCCGCGCACGCCGTCCGCACCTCGCCACCGCCTCCCCTCTGTCTTCGCCGGCGAAGGCCCTCCCGAAGCCATCCTTGCCGCCGTGGTCTCCACCATCAACCTCCCAGTGATCACTTCCCGTCCCTCCACCTTGCGTCGGTGATCTCCGGTGCTAGAGCGCCGTCTCCGGCCGAGTTCCGGCGAGGACGCGGCCGGAACTCCTCTGCAGAGCGCCTGCGCCGGCAGGGACGCGCCCCTGCCGTCTGATCTCCAACCGATGGACCAGATGCGATGTTGACCGATGGTCAACACAGTCAACACCGGTCAACAGCCTTGCCACATCAGCGCGCCCCTCCAACGAATCAGAGAGCGCCACGTCAGCGAGGTGAAGACCCGGTCAGCGCACTTTTGCGATCTATCCCCTGCGTTTTCATCTAACTAGTTTACTGTTTGATGAGTCTATGTAAACTTCCGATCTACCCCTTTGTGACTACGGTTAATTCCGTTTTAATCCAGCAGAGAGGAGAATGAGCTTCATTTGTTTTTTTAAAATGTGTTTTAAGTTTCAGTTTATACCATAATGGTTAATGATGTTGTTAAACTAATTATTCATGTAATTAATCTGTTTTGGTTCACAAAATAAAATAGTTTTATTTTTGGCTTATTAAAATGATTAATGTTTTTATAAACCTCTTTTAATGCATTTAGTGTGTTTTGTGTATAAAATTACTTATGAAAATGTCACCTTTGCAAATAAATAGTTCAGATCAAATAAAATGATTTTGTGGTCCAAATGTTTTATTTTTAGTCACTGATTTTGAAAAGTAATTAAAAGTTAAATTTATTTATTTACCGAATTGCCCCTAAATTTGAAATGCCCATAACTTTTGCATTTTAACTCCGTTTCGACCCATTCAACTTGCGTTAGTTTCATAATTTCGAGCTCTTCGCGATAGATCTGTTTATATACTGTTTGTTACTGTTTGGTGTGCTGTTATTTATTTTGTTGTATTGTGCCATGTATGTTTTGATTGGACCAGAGAGTGCGGAGTTCGAGGATGCTCCTGACTATCCCTGTGATACTGCAGATTCGACCCAGCCCGCAGGCAAGTGTCCTTGAACATTTTGCACCCGTATTTACTTTACTTTTGAGTTTAGAGTAGAGTAGATCCATTAGATGCATGCAGTCTTAAATTAAATCTCATGATATGGTTTACTAGCACTTGATTATATTTTCCTTGTCACCTGGTTTGGGATATGTTGGGTAGATGTCATGCTTAGCCCTGCTGTCTTGGGATGGGATGGTGGTTTAATAATAATCTTGATTAATGATCTATGGAACATGTGGACTGGTAATGAGTAGTATGGTGAGTAGGTAAATCCGGCAGGATGGACCGTGTGGTGGTTTTTGTGCCGTGGGACTCGGCAGCTGTATTTGGTTTCTGGTTCTGAGCTTGTGCTAGACTTATCCTGCCTGGATCCCTAGGACCCGGTTCTCGAAGCCTGTAACCCGGCTTAACAGCGCAACCATGAGATCTGGATGGGCTGGACCTAGCTAATTAATTAGTTACCTCCAAGTTGAGGGTCCACACGGGGTTTGTTGTAGTGGCTCACGAGGGGGCCCTGGGGGTCGTAGACCTTTGTACGGGGTGAAACCTTAGAGGTACGTGTGGAACGGGCTTGGAGGGGACTTTGTAAAGGCCTTGCAGTGCAACCCGCTATGCACCTTGGCAGTGTTTAGCGTGATGGGAAATGCACGACTTATGGGTAACGATGTGCAACCTCTGCAGAGTGTAAAACTGATATATCAGCCGTGCTCACGGTCACGAGCGGCTTGGACTTCTTCGAGATTAGTTGGTGACTGGTTACTGGTTCGGGTCATCTGATGGACTTCAGGTGTGGTTTGCCTGATGGACTTCAGGTGTGGGTTGTGCTTGGTGTGACTCCAAGTGTTGGTTGCTCGGTGTGACTCCAAGTGTGGTTTGCTCGGTGCGACTCCGAGTGTGGCTTTGTTACAGATGGAGACTGTGGTTATAACCTAGTAAATAGGTGCATAGGAAATAGGATTTAATAGGATGTGTTGCTTTAGGCGCTTGAGTCAAACAGAGTCACCCTAGCTTTGTTTTTAGCCTCATAAGCATATATTTCCTACACTTGCAGAGTACATTTCGATGTACTCACCCTTCTTCTTTGAACCCCCTGCTACCCCACCCAGACGTTGGAGTCTACGACGCGGAGCAGGAGTACCCCGAAGACGACAGATACGACCCCGACAACTTGTACCCAGAAGACGGTGGATACGATGCAGACGACTGGTACTAGGATGGCGCAGCCCCCGGTCGACCTTCCTGTGGAGATGGTGTCCAGTTTCCGCGAGTCTACATTGGAGTTAGACTGAGAGTCTATACTTTTCTTTCAGACCCGAGGGTCATTTTTGTAATAATGTTCGATATATTAATAAAGCATTGTTTTGATATTTACTATGATGTGGATATATGTATGAAAATTGATCCTGGCATACATATATTGTGCTCCAATTTTGTTCTTAAAATTGGGGTGTCACAGCTACTTAGTTTGATTTTTTCTTTTTTCCTCTATTGTTTCTTTTGCTCTTGATTTGTAGATTTCCTTTTGTATGTGGTGCTTGTTCATCTGTCAGTTTGAAATGGGGATGTGGCTGTGCTTGTTACTGCTCCAGTTGCTGCTTAGTTTGACATATTAGGTACACCATGAGCTTTATGTCAGAAGCTGAATTCTAATGCCTCTAATTCTCAGTATCATAGTGAAGATCACAATCTTTTTGCTAGGAACCCATTGGATGATATTACAAATGTTGTTTGGAGGAAGTGAAGGCTGATAGAGTTATGATTTAGGGCTTCTTTGGGGTGAATAAGATCTTTTGGAAAAAAACCTCTAATTTTTTTAGAGTTTTGTCTCATTGCGTTCAACACTCATGTCCACACTAAGATCTATTTGATATCTTTGAGGTGGTTTGCATCCCAGAGTATGTTATCAACCTCTCTGTATGTACTTTTACTTATTATTGTGTTTATATTATAAGTCTATCTAGGGTTGAGGAAGGTAGTTAGCAGCGGCGGAGCGTGGAGCAAATAGTAGGGGGGCTTTGTTTTTTTAAAAGGCAATCGATATGTAGTTGTCATCATCAATGTAGTGGGCTAGTGCGTGGACTGGAGCATGCATGTAGATGGAGCAAATGATGTGTTCACCTGTTTAGTTGAAACTTGTGTGTTTTTAAAGCAGCCAACACATGAGTGTTTTGTTTAAAAAAACACTCATGATATGTCCACATGAGTGTTTTGTCCTTGTCTTCCTATAGAAAAAAATTGTTACTTGTGATTTGTGTTGACACATTTCAATATTTGTCTTTGTGTTTGTATAAGATAAAAATATTGTGATTGTGCTTCCATAGAAAAAAATTGTGTTTTGTCCTTCCATAGAAAAAATTGTCTCTTGTGATATGTGATTATGCTTCCATAGAAATAAAATTGTGTTCTTTCCTTGCATAGAAAAAAATGTCTCTTGTGATTTGTGTTTATGATTCCATAGAAATAAAATTGTGTTCTGGCCTTTCATGTTTTTGTGATTGCATTGTGGTCCAACCACAGATAAATATTGTAGCCTATTGTGTTCATGAAAACTAATCAAATAAAAGGTTCAGTTACATAATTGCAGTGCGGAATAATATAAATTGTAGTAGTTTAAATGTGCAATTTATTTATTGTACTTATGTAATTTTTAATTACATCAGGGATTTTCAAATGTCCTGTAGGTTTATGGTGTTTAAGTATTATTTAGGTTCATAGCTTACGAGACATGAAGTTACTAGTTTCTAGTGCAATAAGTATTATTGAATGGCTGAGTTCATTTATTTTGTTATGATGTGTGGGATCAAGTTCATTTCAGAGTTGATTGTTAGGGACAAACCTACAAAATGCGTAATTCAGGAATTTCATTAATTCTGGGATTAACTTTGAATTGCAGTTGAATTTTGTTTACTTGTAGTTTTGTTCTAGTGCCAATAGCCCGTTATTACTTTTCCAAAACTGATCAGAGTAGATCGCTATTTTGTTTGAGCAGACCAGTAGCCCATTAATTCAACCAGTCTATGGCCCCGTTTGTTTCCGATTAAAAGCGCAGTGCGATCAATTGAAGCAGAATAATCCCGCCAAACGGGCTGCAACGATGGGAAAACGCGAACGCACTTTCGCGGTGGACGGTCGCCCGCTCACAGGTTGCAAAACACGTCCCACCCCTTGTGATCTGGAAAACGCGTCCGCTTTTCCGTGCTCTGCCCTCGCTCCTTCCGCTCGCACTCCTCCAACCGAACAGCGCCGCCCCCTCCCCATCCCATCCGCCGCTCCCTCTGCTCGACTCCCCCGGCTGGATCTACGGTGGCGGGCAGGTCCTAGGCAGACGCGCCCCTCCTCACCGGCGGCGACCTCGACGGTCGCGCTCCTCTCCACCAACGACGGCCTTGACGACCGCGCCCCTCTCCACCGACGACGGCCTCGACGACCTCGCCCCACCGACAGCAGCCCCGGCGACCGCGCCCCTCTGGCAGCAGCCCCGGCGACCGCGCCCCTCCCCACCGGCGATGGCCTCGACGACCGCTCCCTTCCCCACCGCCACTGGCAGTGCCTCCAGTCCACCTACCCCATCTCAAGAAAGGGTCCGGCTCCTGATCTCCTCAGCGCCGGCTCCCCTGCCCTACCCACCGGCGCCGCCGCCTCCAAGTCCTACAGGACACTGGATCTCCACGCCACCGGCTCCCCTGCCGATTGTCCAGCAAGGGACTGGATCTCTGACTGTCCTCAGGAACTTGATTATTTTGTAACAATTATATTAATTAACTAGGTATTATTTTGGACTTGTATCAAACTTTACAAATATTGCCATCAATGCCTTAAGATCATTGTAATGAACCAAATGAGGTATTGTGGCAGAACCTCCCGACAATGTGGCCCACATGCACACGTCATCATCTCCCCGAGCTTTAATGACTGTGCACATGTACCACATCACAGGAAAGAACTGTCGGGTGTTCCCGAGAGGACCCCGAATCATCCACGAGTTACAGGATCGTCTTGTCTTTAGGTGGAACAATTAGAACATTACAACAGTTGATACAAAATACGTCGGAGTGCGGAAGCAAGAGAGATAAACTTTACAAAATCATGAATAAGTTACTTTTTACATAAATATAACCGGTATTGCGGAAGCAGAGAAGTATTACAGAACCACACTTAGGTGGAGCACCTAAGTTGGAGAAGAAGAATAACCAGATCACGTCGAGCCCACTGACATGATCTTGATCGACAACACCTGCTAAGAAACCTGCAACAGGGGATTAACAAACCCTAAGTACTGTCGGTACTCAGCAAGGCTTACCCGACAAGAAAAGGAGAAGGAATAGGTATGCTGGTTTGGGTAGGCTCAGTAGTACTTTTCATTTGCATAAAAGCTTACTAAAGTAATCCTAGATCCAAATTTTACTTAATCATTTAAGTACTTGGTAAGAACTGAAAGTGAACACTAGTGAAAGATCATTATCATTCTTTCTTAAACAAGTTCCATTTTATTCTATGATGCGGGTCGAAAGATTGAGTCTCCTTAACCGAGGAGCACGACGATTCGAACCGATTAAACCAGATCTGGGAGTTTTCCACGGTCATACGATATATGTAGACCTTGGATCACACATATACCAACCCCAACCTCGGATCCTCCAAACAAGACCGGGTCCACGCCACCCGAGAGTACTTGTACACCTCCAATCCGGGACTTTAACCCACGAGGGTAGCTAGTACTCCCGCCATCTCTCCACTCCTAGTGCGCGAGTAGCCGTTCTCATCTAAGAATCACCAAAGTAGGGCTTACCGTAGCATATGATCGGTACTTCACAGTTTCTCAATCTAGTAGGCCAACAACGGTTAACCCTAACCCGACACATCCGGGTCACCCTACACCAACCCAAGGTTCGATGCATGTGCCCGTTTGGTCTTAACCATCATTCTTTTCCATTATCATTCCAAAAAGGTAAGTATTGAAAACATTTATCAAAAGCTTCATAAAGCAAGGCTAAGCATTTCTATCATTTGCATAAAGCAGGGATCAAGGAATGATATATCGATAACAAGATTGATCATGCATCAACAGGTTTAAAGCATTTATTTGATAAACATCTAATGCATCAGGTTATCGAAAGTAAGTGTAATTGTAAATCCAAGGAAATGGTTAAATGAACTGGGGCTTGCCTTTGTTGCAGGGAAGATAGGATCCAAGAAAGATCCACACAAGTTAGTTCCTTTGCTGATTTGAAGTCAAATCTCCTCTAAGAAGCTTGTCCAACAAGCATCTCCTTCCGAGGCTTCAACAAGGAGGATTATCGAAGCTTGATCAACCAGACCTTCTGGCTCCGAAGCTTGCTCAACACGATCTTCTGACTCTCGTAAGAGCTACACGGATATAAATGATGTATGCTTAGTATGATGCCATGGAATTCATGCTAAAGTGCAGGACAATTCAAATGTAGAACAAAAGATAACACAAGATAAGGAAAGTAGAGTACAACTTTCCTTCGCGGTAAAGTTGCAAGCCAACAAAACCAACTTGCAACTTACCAACTAAGATTCCTAGCTATACATACAACTTCCACCAAGCACCTTTAGGTGGGTTAAGTAATGCGACTAAGGTTCATCAAAGAATCACTTAAGCCATGTGATATTAAGGGTGGAGAATACCCCATGGTTTTCAATCAAGAACCAAATCACCCAATGTGCAAACCACATTTTGAATGTTTATTAACCATTTTGACAGTTGTTGAATAAGATGACTCTAATTCACCCAAAGAAGGGTAAGGTTATCTTAACTTTCAGAAAGATCATTAATTTAGCCTACACAAACTACTCAAGTTCTAGGCATTATTTAATTAATTAATAAAACCTGGACTATGAATGAAATTTATTTTGTCCAAATAACCTCAAAATTTTTGTAAAGATTATTGACATGATGCAAACAGTAGCAAAAATAGTTTCAAGATTTTTGGACATATAAATTATCCTACACAAATCATCAAAGTCTCATTTATTAATTAAAAGACTTATTTAAATCACATTCAAAACTTATCAAAAATTTACATTTCATATTTTTATCTGATAGCATTTATCACAAGGATAACAACAAACTTTATCCCATAACTTTTGGAGCACCAGAGAATTATCTATGAACTAATCAACAATTAACACGAAATCACATTTCAGAAAAAGGAAAAGAAAACAACTAAACCTAACTCTACTGGGCCAAACCGGCCCATGGTCACCGACGGCAGAGCCCTGGTCACTGGTCAGCTTGCCCCCGCCCGAGCCTTGACCATGGCCGTGACCAGGACCAAGCGGCGTTGACCGATTCCCCAGCTTGCCACCAGCGGGCTCGCCGGCGTCGACGAGGGCACCTACGCGCTAGGGACGGACCTACACAACACCTGAGAGAGTTAGCTCGACGGCTAGGGCACGGGAGCGCACACAGCCGCGGCCATGGCGGAACAGCGGCGGTTGACATGGTGATGCGGCGGCGTTCCGGTGTCTACGGTACGGTAGAGAGGAAGAAGAAGGTTCAAGCGCGACTAGAAGCTCACCACGACTTCAGTGCTCGACTTGGTTGAGGCGAAGACACAGCGGAGGGTGTTGGTCACGGTGAGGAGCTCTCAGCGGCTTTGGCAGTCTGGCGACGGACTGCACGGCGGCATGGCAAGGGTTCCGGGGAGCAGGAGGCGGTAGGGTTGAAGCCGTCTCGCTGGTGAGGATTCTGAAGATGTAGGGAAACTCGGACAGTGGCTAAGTGGTGTTAGGGCGCTTACGAGAGGGCTGGCCATGGAGGAACCAAACTCGGCGGCCATGGTGGCGGCCACGACGGGACTCCGGCGCCCAGCCGATGCAGGCCGCTAGAAGTGGCGTGGGCAGGCTCAAAAGGTGCACAAAGGCACGACGAACTCTACTGCAAGCGCTAGTGGGCAGAAGTGGTGCAGCAGCGGCGAGCGAACCCAGCGCCGGCGGGCTCTTCTTCAGCCGGCAGTGGACAAAGGAGAGAAGCAGAGACGGGGAAAGGAAGGAAGAAGGGAGAAGAAATCGGCGCGGATTAAGGATGCGCCAGCGACATCTCGACCACGCCACGGGGGCCTCTGCGTGGCAGGCGCAAGCACGGCCGGCAAACTAAGCACGGCGGCGGCGGCCTGACCAGAAGCAGAGCACTCTACGCTCTGTTTCCATCCCCCTGCTGTTCACGTACATAGCACGTAGGCATTTTAAAATTTCTTTCTTTTTCTTTTCCAAAAATCCTTAAGCAACTTGATAATATTCCAAAATAAAAGTTTCTCCAAAAATTAGGATCTACATCTTTCATTTAAGGAGCATTTCCAAAATCTGCCTAGAAATCAAAATCATACTTTGAATTTGAAAAGCATTCAAACTTTGATTCAAAATTACTTTTGAATTTATAAAACAACTTTAAATTTTACCAATATAAAAGTTGTTCCTTATACAATTATCTAGAACTTTTCTTTTTGTCATATATCACAATTGTGCTTAATTTTTGAACTACACAAAAGGGGTAAAACTAGGTTTAGAAATTAATTTCTAATTTGAAACCAACTCAAACTAGTTTTCCAAATTACTTCAGTTTTTATTTAAAAACTTGAAAATCTACCTTAATAAAAGATGTTTCTTTTAAACCTCTCTACAACTTTGCTTAAAGAACCAAAGTCTAATTCTTTTTAGTTTTTGAAATCTAGTTTAGGGGTCAAATTCAGGGTTTGAAAGGTTTCAAATCTGTTCAAACTTTTGTAGAGAAACTTTGAAAACTTTGAATACCAAAGTTGTACCTCTCAACAAGAGCTACAACTTTGCTTTTGAAACCATTTTGAAATTTGGCTTACTTTTTGACTTATTGAAAAGGGAATAAAAAGAACATTTAAAACTAGGATTTTATTCACACTTGTCATATCATGTAACACATAACCACCTCATACATCACCTATGAAAGCATCACACAAGATTATGCAACACTTATATTAAAGCATGTGAAGCATCACAAGTATGATTAAAACATGAAATGTTTTTATGCCATGATGCCAAATGATTATGCATACTAAACATATTAATTAGGATTTTAATTACTGCTTAACACCAGGGGTGTTACAGGTATCATCGGCCTCAGGGGTACATACGTCATTTTACATTCAGAACATACAATTTATCAGAAATAATCAGGACAACCAAACTCCTAGCTTATTCAGACAACATATTCTCCAGATCGTGGCTTTTCAGATAAGTCTGCTCAGCTTATAAACGAGACTCAGATAAGCCGAAACAAACAGGGCCTATGTTACTTCTATTTTTTCCTTTACTCTAGGTTGAAGAACTAGAGTGTGATCTAAATATGGTTGCAAGTGGAGGCGCATTGAAGGTATGATCTATTGCATGTTCTTCTTTTTCCAAATCCTCTCTACATAGGCCTCATTTTAGTTGTCACTGCATGGTGCATAAAGAGATGATGTCGCACTGAATACATTCTTTCACTCGGTTCATTGCAGGCATGACCAATTCTCTGAGATCAGGATAGATTAGAAGAACTAGCTGACCCAGGCTTGATAGTTAGTACCTGAAAGATGATTTTGTCCTGTTTAATTGTACGTAGACTCCACCTTCATATACTATTTGCACCATTTGGAAAGTGTAATTTTCATATCCATGCTTTGTAATTTTTGAACATCATATTCTTTGTGCAACAGATTACAACTGTTTTTAGGCTTTTTGACAGAGTACAAATGCAATCGATTACAACTGCAATAGAATCCATGTGCTATTGGCTTGTAAAACACACGGTTTCTCCCTTAAATGAAATTCATATGCTGGTTTTGACAAAAAAAAACACTTGTTTTTTTGTGTTAACCAAGGCTGCCCAAAATCATGTGCTAGGTTCCAAAAAAACACATGAATTTCTATCTGCTGCAATCCATGTATTTTTTTTGGCATAAAACACCCATGTGCTGGTTTGTTATAAAACACACGGGTTTCAGCTAGACAGGTCCTAATTTTATCATGGTATGGCATGGGTATGGTGCGCATATTTTTTTTTGCTTTGAAGAGAAAGCCCTAGCAGGTTTGTGACATGCTACCTCCGACTCTAAATAACTGTCATTTTCGCTTCTAGAGAAATATCTTTGAGAGACTGTTTAGTTGCTAGCCACACTTTGTCACGCTTCACCTTAGATAAGTTTGATCAAGTTGGTAAGTGTTTGGTTGACAACTAAGCTTACACATGATTATTTTAAGCTCCACATGTTATAGAGTAAAAAAGTGTGACAAGATTCTCTAAGACATGACAAAGTGTGGAACAATTTGCTAGCCACACTTCTTGTGGCTTGCCACACTTGCCTAATGTTAGTTGTGGTAGACTATGACTAGCAACCAAACATGCTATGACTAAATATATATTAAAAATATTAATATTTATCGTACATAATTGGTATTATTGGAAAAAATCTTTGAATGTTTTTTAACAAATTTATTTAGAGATATAAATGTTGCACGCATTTAATATAAATCGAGTGTTAAACTTGTGACCTGCACACTAATGGCGACAATTATTCAGTGACGGAGGAGTACCATATGGTCATAGACACATTATTTGGCCGTCACGTCAAAAACAAGTGGGCCCGACATGGCTCGCGAGCCTCCCGTGTCGTGCCTTATTGTCCCACGACCTATTTGCATGTCGTGTCGGCCCGCTGAGCACGACCAAACAAAATGTGTCGTGCCAGCCCACGGTCCGGTGATAAAAAACCCTCTTTCAACACCTAGCTTCTTTGACTCTTTCAACACCGAACTCAAGTTTCAACTTTGAAGAACAGAACTAAAGTTTTAGTTTTCAACTTTCAAAGATTCAAAGATCATTAGTTCATCAACACACACTCACACTGTCACACATACAAAGCACTTAAGCCCAAGACAATAAGAGAGAAACTTAAAAATTTAACAAAATGAGTTGTATGTGCAATGTTGCCTCATTAAAAACCTTTATAAATAAAACTCACCCTTGTGAGAAACCCTACAAATGAAAAAAGAGTGCAGCACAACTCTTAAGTCTTAAAACCAACAGAATGTGTCAATGTCATATAGAATTCAAGATACATACAACATACATAAAACATTCATTCTCACACTCAGACTCAGTCACTCACTATCTCACAGAACCAGAAGGACCAACAACAACAGTAAAAGATTGGCCTTCATCATCAAGGTATAGGTTCTTAAATGCTTCCTCTAATTATGTGTTATCCACATAATGTTGTAGCCTTCTTTCTCCCAACTCCCAATCCTGAGTAACAATCAGATTACAATTACAAGTAAGTGAATGAAATTCTACAAGTTACAAGTGCAAGTAAGCTAAATGTTCATGAAAGTGCTCATTACCTTGATGCAAGTAAGCATCTCCACATGTTCAAGCAACAAGCATCGACGATGCTCTTCAATGATCTTTCCTATCAAGCTAAATGTTGATTCTGAAGACACAATAAAAACAGGAACATACATAATATCTCTTGCCATGATAGATAGGACTAGATAGGTTAGTTTGTGATCACGCCACCATGAATATCAAAGTCATCCTCATACGCAGTGACATTGTCACTGTCCAAATAGACAAAGAGCTCAGAAGCAACAGATGATGAAGTGGGAGCAAAGTCTTTGCAAGCACCAACATTACCAGATCTGCCACGACCACCAAAGATTCTTCCTCATGCCTGCTTTTTCTTGCCTAAGGGGACAACTGAGTGTGTTGCCCTTTGAGACCTAGCTGCACCAAAGTTTGCTTCATATTTGCTAAACAATTTTGATATTTCAGTTTTAACTTCAGCATAATATGAACTATATTCAACACTAGTGCATTCTTGTAGCAATTGCAAAAGATTAAACAAGCTTCTCATCTTAGCTCTAGGATCAAGTATGAATGCGAATGAATACAACAGTGGTATTTTCTTCCAGTACTTAAGAAATTTAAGCTTCTTTGGATAGACAACAAACATTAGGTTTTGATCTTTTTCACAAGCATGTAAGTGAGAAGAAATTTCTAGAACATGGTGCAAAATAAGTGAACTGGTTGGATAGTACACACCGGAAAGAACAACAGTGGAGTCATAGAAGAGTTCCAGGAACTCCAATATTTTTTATCAACATACCAGTGTCTAGGAGACAACAATTCTGAGCCAAAGTTTGAATTAATGAACACAGAAAATACATCTCGGTAAGGAACCAAGTGTTTAAGCATGAGGTATCTAGCATTCCATCTAACATCCATGTCCAATCCAAACTTTCTAGGCCTAAGACCCCGAGCCTGACAGAATTTCTTAAACTTAGCAATTCTTAGATCAGATGAATTTAAAAAATTAATTGCAGTTCTAAAGTCCTCAACGTAAGGTTTAAGTCTTTTTAGACCAGATTTGACAATCAGATTGATGATATGACAAGCACATCGTTGATGCACATATGAATTATTATCCTTATCTCTATTTGTAGGCAAATTAACATTTGAAGGAACAACTTCAGGATCGGGACCAAATACATAGCAAAGATAGGTGTAAGAGTATCCATAACCTTAACATTAGAAGATGCATTGTCTAGAGTAATAGAGAACAGCTTATCAATCAAATCAAACTCTTGGACAACACAAGTAATTCTTTATCAGCAATATTTTCACTAGACTGCCACTATAAGAAATGGTTGCCTTTTTGACATAAAATCCATTTATGATGTTGGATTTTTTACGTTAATTATAACATAGTTATGTGAATTATGACATTAGTTATGTGAATTATGACATCAGTTATGTGTATTATGACAAAGTGCAATGTCAAAAGATGATTGTCCTTCAACTCATGTCATAACTAACGTATTATGACATAAACTCATGTCATAACAAACTTATTATGTCATAAACCATACATAATTAACGTCAAAAAGCCAGTATCACAAATGGATTTTATGTCAAAAAGCTAACCATTTCTTGTAGTGTGCTTCTCCTCAATCAATCTAAGCCCAATTACTTATTTTGTAATTCCTAATCAACACTAATGTAATGAGCACCAACATAGATATAATCTTTGTTAGCATTACCAGACCAGATATCAGGTGTCAATGCAATAGAGGAAACAACAGTTAGTACACATTTTTTAAGCACATCATGACGTCCAATGAACAGCTTGCTAAGGTCTCTAGTTGTGGTTTGTCTAGAGACCTTAACAAACCAAGGGTTATGAGCACGAACAATGTACTCTTCAAATGCCTCTATCTCACCAATATTTAAAGGAAGATCAAGTCGAGCAATCAAATGACATAGGTTAGATCTAGCAACATCAGGTTTGTACTCCCATTTATGAAAAGAACCATCAGGATTAAAAGCTAGCCTTGACTGAACCATAGCAGCTTGATTACTTTTTTGCTTACATAATTTCTGGTGTCTCTTTAAGTGACCAGTGCAAACATTAGATCTAGCAGAGAGTGTGTTTTTGTACATTTTATAGATAGCTTTAATGCAAATCTTCCTGCCATTAATAGTCTCATATACCTTAGTAAAGTCATCCCAGACAGGAGATTTACACTTACCAAGCGTTGATGAGTAAGGAGTAGCATTACCAACATCAACAGAAGCAGATGAGCCAATCATAGTGTCAGAAGTCATCACCGCTACACCATCGTCGTCGTCCAGATCTGGGAGGAGAAGCGTCCTCGACATCGATACCGAACAAGGCAGTCGCGTCCTCAGCGATTTCGTCATCGTTCTCGGGTTCGTTGGCGATGTCGTCTTCACTGATCAAGGCGTTCTTGTCAGTGACCGGTTGGACGACATCGTCTTCGACCATAGTGCCCTCTCCAACGCCGATCCTCGATGGAGCAGGTGGCTTCCTTGGTCGTCGCTCTATGCTGCAGGCGCAACTAGAGAAGGACGCATCGGCTAACGACCTGCAAAATGCTAAAAGAGAAACAAAGTTAGAGATGAGAGAGGCAGAGAGAGTGAGAGAGATGAGAGACAGAGGATGAAGATGAGGGTTAGGGTTAGGGTTAGGGTTTCGGATCTTACATGCGCTCCGGACCCCGGTGCCGGAGAAGACGGGGCCACAGACGAGAAGGGAGATGACAACGACACATCGATTAGAGGACGGTGAGCTGCGGAGGTGGCAGGAGCACGAACTCACATAGCCTGAGACGAGACAGAGAGAGAGGCGGAAAGGGAAAGGCAGAGATGGAGGAGGGGAAGGCTCGAGGTAGGAGCACTGCGCGGTCATCGTCTGGCGGTGGAGGGACGCCATCAGAGTCAGGGAGGAGAGGACGACCACCACCACTCACCAGATCCAGATGCGGACGAGAGATGAGAGGTGTGAGCGGCGCAGCGCGGGAGTAGGGACGTGGGGTGGGGGAATGCTCTAGGGTTTCAGATGAGACTAGGAGCACAACGCGGTCGTCGTCGAGCACTGGGCGGTGGAGGGATGTCACCGGAGCAAGGGAACAGGAGGACTGGATCTGGATTTGGAGGAGAGGAGGAAGAGGTGTGAGCGGTGAGCGGTGAGCGGCGCGGGGTGGGAAAATGCTCTAGGGTTTGGGATGACGGGGAGGGGCGTCATATCGCCTCATTTTATATGAGGGGCGGAGGGGGGATGCTCTAGCGTTTGGGATGACGGGGAGGGGCGCCATATCGCCTCATTTTATATGAGAGGCAGAGGGGGGAGGCCGACAGGGCTGTTAGCAAGCCGTGCCTCCCCCATTCCTGCAGTAGTTTTTTGGCCGTGCCCGGGCTGACCCACGTGTCTGGCCTCCGGCCCAGGCACGACCTGTAGCTACGGGTCGAGCTGGTCTGGGCCCGATATCCCCCGGGCTAGGGCCGGGTCAAAAAATCATGCCTCATATCGTGTCATCGTGCCTCAGGCTGCATGGACATTTATAATGGCATCAAAATAATATTTCCCCTCACGTATATTGCCTCGTCCTAGACCACACAACCCATGGACACCTTCTCCGTTTGGGAAAAAATTCCCTACGATGGTACCACACCATGGACCTAGTGCGACACTTCCCAGATTGCTACTGCGTGTCCAGAGGTGTAACCATGCGCAACATCGTGTCCCCTGCAACCTACGTTGAAGAGAGCTGATGAGTAAACACTGTTCAAGAGCGAGCCTAACACTCTACCAGATATACTGCGAACCAGGGAGAGGGGAAGCGATTAAGTTCGTCTAAACCCTAAACCCTAACCGCTAAACTCCCTCCATCCCATAAAATTGTGATTCTATGGTTCAAAAAAGTCCCAGCCTAGTGCTAGCTTTCAAAACTTCACGTAGGCTATCAAACAAGTACGGTGACTCTCAACTCTCATCCAGAAGCCTCTTCCTGTGAAAGAAATTGTTATATCAACCGCACCACCCACGGATAGGCTACAACTGAGCACCATGAGTGGTCATTGTTTCGTCCCGTGGCCGTGGCCCTTCGCGAGTCGCGACCCGCTCCCTGCCGCCGCCGCCGCCCGTCGCTTCACGGCGCCGCCGTCGTCCGTTGGTCCTCTTCTCTCCTCCCTCCGCCCTATGTCGGAGGTTGGAGAGAGTGGTGATCCATCGCTTTTGATACTTTTTCCTAATAGATCGAATTTTTAGGGTTTGAGTCTCTTCATGCCAAGTATTGTGGTATTGAAGATTTATCTCCTTCTTCTCCTCTTCGACGACGGAGATGGGGAAGGATGAAATTGTCTTCTTCATGGCGGCTTCGTTGAAGATGGTGACGACAATTTCGCCGTCAGAATCTTCACCAGCATGATGACATGGAGATTTTTGTTTCCGGATGACGGCATCAAGACAGAGATGATGTCGTCATCATGGAATAATTTTTCCCGGTCTTTTCTCTGTTTTGTTGTGGTTAGATCTGGCCACAATGAAGGACTAGAGAGAATAAGTTTTAGATCAGTCTTCTTCACTCTTCGGTGGCAGAAAGAAAAAGAAGGAAGACACGAGAAAGAAGAAGTTCCTCAACTCCACCTGCATGAATGTTGGTCGTCCGTTGGGCATCTATTGTCTGGCCTAAAATAATTGTTGCCGAGTATTTGCCTGTGCGATCATCCATACAAAGCGTCAAATAGGTTCAGAGTTTGAGCTATTCACAGTGTGGGTACAATATAGATGAAAATCAGTTTCAGGATATATGTTTTTTCCAGAATACTTGTAATGTGATGATGTACCCAGCTATATTTTAATACAATTCTTCTTTGGTCTAAAAAAAAGAGTGGTCATTGTTCTACTTCGGGTAGGAGAGAGGTTTTAGACATGGTTTCTCCTTGTCAGATAGTATAGGGTATTTCTGTTATTTTTTCACTGCATTGGTTTGCGTGTTTTTTTTATGGGACAGTGGGAGTATTCTCTTTCATGTAAATAAGTTCAAGGGAACCGACCTCATTGTCTCAAAGAACGGATGCACACGGCCGTGCGGTGCGGATCGGCTTTGTTTAATTTGTAGGCAGTAGCGGATGCAGAACGCTGATCAAGAGGGAGGGCTGATCTCTTCTTCTACCTCTATTTCTTTATTTTTTCTTCTTTTCTCCATCAATTTTTTTCCTAATTACCTCTATTTTTACATTGATGTACCAGTTTTTAGGGGGAGCTGGAGCCCACCCAACCCCCCTTTAGATCCGCCCCTGTTTGTAGGTGAATTTTTTTAGGCGTATGTTCCGACACTAATTTAATAGACTAATAAAAATCAAATTACATATTTTGTTTGAAAAGTGTGAGACGGTTTTATTAAGACTAATTAATTTGTCATTAACATATATTTACTATAGCATAACATTAGCATATATTTACTATAACACAATATTGCCAAATTATAAACTAATTAGGTTTAAATAGTTGTCCCGTAAAATTTATCGCAATCTGTGTTATTAGTTATTTTTTAGTCTACATTTAATACTCTAGGTTGTCTAAAAATTTGATGTGATAGGAAAGGTGGGAACTAAACAAGTGCAGCAGTGAGTCATATACAGTGCATCTCACGGTGCCCACGTGCACTCGTCACAAAACCTCTCTCGTCTCCGGCCGTGCAGTGCGGCATGCCTCCGTGTCGATCCGTAGTGGTGGCATGTCCGTTTAGGTCAGTCTCAGTGGAGTTTCATGGAAAATTTTATGCATATTAAATAGTGTGTCACATCACCTTTAGGAGGGAAGAGAAGGGAAATGTTTCATCCTGGAATAATTAACTTTTTACCATTCTTATGGGGTGGGTGGTATATAAAACACCATGTCAGTGACACATATTATGGTGACATTTGTAATAGTGGTAAAAAGAGATCTATTTCATCTGTGATTTTATTTGTCTTGAAAACCGAAATATGAAACTGTGCATTGACACTGGTGAAAAAGGACAGGCATGGTTGGTGCAGTCCAGGGCATGGGCATTGAATTGAGGGACATTTTGAATGGTACTATTATAATTTTACAAAGTTGAAGATATGTTATTGGTGTCTTATTGACATGTGGGGCACATATGAATCAATGACATATGGGTTAGGATGGTATATCTCTAATTTTGTAAAATTATAAAGGCAGTCTTCAAATTTTTTCCCTTGAATTGATGCCAGCTTCACATCTTCGTCCTGTCCTGATTGTTCTTGCAAAGTTGCAAGCATGCCCGCTCTTCTCGTATCAGCCTGCCTTATTTGCGTCTATCAATCTGGCCCAGTAATGGCCGTTGCATGGGCCGGGATCTACGTCGTCCGGGCCAGGCCAGGCCAGGCCAGGCCATCTGTTCGGAACAAGGCAGCTGAGCCATTGTCAGCAGCCGATCTAATGGTTGTCAGTTGCTGACGCGTCAGGGGCTCAGGGCCGACTCGATTCAAAACGCCGGAAAGCTGCTGAATCGAGTCGCGGATGTCGGCCTCCGGCTGACAGCCGAAAGAACCCATTTAAATGCAAGCAAATTTTGCTGTCTTGTTTAGTTTCCCGAAAAACTCAAAAAATTTCTAGATTTCCTGTCATATTGAATTTTTAGACGCATGCATCATAGAGCAAATGTTGGTAAAATAATAAATAACTAATTGTACTTTTAGTATATAGATGTCGAGATGAATCTTTTAAGCCTAGTTAGTCCATGTTTAGACAAAGTTTGTCAAATAACAACGAAAATGCTACAGTAACCCTTTCCAAAATTTTTGGGAAACTAAAAGCAAGCAAATGCTGACGTTGCCATGGTCCGATCACCATCTCAATTCTCAACTGCACCAGTACTACGATACGACAATGTATTCACTCCGTACTTGCACAAATGAACAGGACAGGGCCACCCAAACCCAACTACTCCCGATTGCCATATGCGCGCGCGTCCTGCATCCCCTTTCGCTTTCGGCCGCGTAATGACACAGCGCTACTGCACATTTTTCATACTCACCGAATGAAACGGAGCGGGTCATCATGCCGTTGGAAGTTCTGTCCTCCGGAACTGCCACCACTGCTAGCCTATTTACACGCCTTTTAAACGTTACACGATGGTAGATTATTTCTGTTTAGTCGGTTGTTTTGATCGTTTAAACAATCGTTTTATCTATTTAATTTAAACACTGTTTTGTTTAAATAATGGTCTGAATAGTAGATGATCAACTATTTGCCGTTTAGCGTCTAGGATAGCACTGACTGCAACTGAAACATGTCATCCTTCTTCCTTTCTCTACTTCTTTATTAATTATAATATATTATCATATATCAATGTTGGAATTGATCTCCCAGCCGTTAGGCCCAACGGCCTAACGGGCCTTAGATCTGCGCCCTGATCGGGGGCGCCCAACCTTGTGGTTGGTGGGCCCCCGCCGCACAGCGCTATAAAGGAAAGGTGGGGGCCGGGGCACTCGGTACGAGGTTGACCGCGCCGCCAGTCTCCCCACCGACATCCTAACCCTAGCCGATCTCGTGGGTGCGCTGCCAGCGGCGGGAAGCTTCCACCGGCGCCCTCTCCTCCTTCTGCAGCATGTCTTCGACTCCGACCAACGGCGCCGGCGACCAGGGTACACCGGCGAACGCCATGGCGGTATCCAGCTCCTCTGCTCCCCATCTGGACTCACTCGGTCAGCAATCCCCTTCTCCTCTCTTTCTCTCTGTTCTACTAGATGTCTATTAGGATCTGTGCACGTGCATTTGCTTACTCCCCTCTAGATCCGACTGCTAGTGTGATCTTGTATTCTAACAATGGTATCAGAGCCGAACTAGACAGTGGATCTAGATCGGGGAAGGAAGAAATGAACGTAGAATCAACCGATTTTCAGATCGGGATCGAACCTAAGAACGATTGATCTCGGATCGGTGTGGAGAATGACGAAACATGACGGATCCAACTGATCCCGTGCGGATCGGAGAATGAACCCTTCCACCGACAAGAACGAATCGAATCGAACAAGAATCAACCGATCTCAGATCGGGAAGAACGATGAACAACAAGAACCCTAACCCTAACTTGAAACCCTAGCCTGAGAATACGAAGCCGGTCGGTGAGGAGACCTACCCGGTCCTTCTCTCCGTCGGGGCGCCGTCACGACGCCGAAGAAACCCCGGCCGGAAGTCGCGCCTGCGCGGACTTCGGCTTGGACCCGAACGCTCGGACTAGGGCACCGCGGAGAAGCCGTTCGACGGCGGTGCGCTCAGCCAGAGGCGAGCGCACGCACCGGCGAAGGGCTCCCCGGCGGCGCCATCCTCCACCACTGCTCACGCTCCGTCGTCGCCGTCGCGGCTGCCGCTACCGCGTGCGCTGCGCTCCGAGGCAGAGGAGAAAGGCGGCCGGGGGGGAGAGAAATGCGCTAGGGTTTGGGAGTGCGGCCGACGGGAGGGGGTTTTGATCCTCCGAGATCCGCTCCTGGCCGTCGGATCAGATCCGGCGGATGAGGATCACCGGGCCGAATTTGGCCCAGGCGGGCGCGCGCGCAATCGCGCTTTCCCGGCCCAGGCCCAGGTTGCGGCCTGGGCGCCCGGGGGCCTGGCCGGGGTGAAGAAAGGCCCCCCATGGGCCACGCCCGGTGGCGGGCCGAAATAGGCCCTCGGGCCGAATCTGAAGAAACTACAGTGAATTGAAATTATTTTCATTATTATTTTCCAGAAACAGTTCTAACGTAAATTTGAATGCTTTTTGAATGAAATCTGAACCAAATTTTCTGTGTAAAATTTATCCAACGATAATTTTATTCAGAGAATAGAAGAATATGATATATGCTTCTGGAAAAATAATTATGAAATAAATTTATTTGTTTCCGCTGCGTATTATGTTTTATTGTTTTCATTATTAAATTCGAACCAACGGGAGAATTTAATTATGAAAAATGAATATTTCTGTTTTGAGATTATTATGATGTTGTTATTTTCTGACCAACGTTGTTAATAACAATATTATAATATTGTGTTCATATGAAATTATACATTAATTCTACTTCTGCCCAACGGTGATGTTGAATTTTGTTGTATAAATGAATATTGTATGTTTTAATTTTGACCAACGTTGAGATAGGGCATGCAATTTTCATATGTAAATGTTCTTATTTTTCTTTGAAATGGTTTCAGGAGGAAAAACCGTGTTGAATGTCAACAACATCCCGCCGCTCAATGGGACCAACTATCGGGTCTGGCGGGAGAAATATGAACTTGAACTTGCGCTTGGAGAGATTGATATGGCAATAACCACACCGTGTCCTATTGCACCACAGGACCCGGTGAGGGGAGCCGATGAAACTGATGCTGATTTCCTTGCTAGGCAAAGAGATCATGCTGAAATCAGGATGAAATATGATCTCGAACACAGACGTTGGATACTCTCCAATCGCAAGTGCTTGATGGTGGCTAAGGCCACGATTGAAGAACCCATAAGGGGGTCGATCCCAGAATGTCTCACTGCCATTGAATACCTGGAAAGGGTTAAGAATCAGTTTACTGGGTCTGCAAAGGCCACAGCAAGCACATTGATCAAGGAATTGGTCACTATGAAATACAATGGTGGTAGCATTAGGGATCACATTGTGAAAATGAGCTCCATTCAGGCTAAGTTGACGCCAATGGAAGTAGTGGTCAATGACCAATTCCTACTTCATTTGGTTTTCCACTCTTTACCGAGGGAATATGAAACCTTTACTGTGAACTATAACATGCAGCCTGAAAAATGGGATATTGAAAAGCTCATTGCCATGTGCGTTCAGGAGGAAGAGCGGATTAAGTCCTCACATGGTGACTCTGCTTACTATGTGAAGGACAATAAGAAAAGAAACTTTCGAAATAAGAACTTCAGACCACAGGGCAAGTCCCAGTGGGAGAAAGGCTCTACCTCCAAGGCACAGGAAAAGGCCCCTCAGGTTCCTCAGGTTCCTCAGAATCCTGAAAACCAGAATCAGAATCAGCAGGACAATCTTTATGGCAATGCTGAGAAAGATCAGTGCAAGTTTTGCTTCAAAAGGGGGCACTACAAGAAAGATTGTCCTGACTTCATGAAATGGTTGATGAAGAAAGGTAATGATTTGATTACATTTGTTGATGAATCCCTGTTTTTATGTTATTCGAAAACCACTTGGTGGATTGATTCTGGAGCAACTGTTCATGTTGTGAATTCTTTACAGGGCTTAAGTGGGAGGACCACTCAGCAAAGAGGAGAAAGAACAATTAAAGTAGCAAATGGAGTACAAGCCGATGTTGAAGCTGTGGGAAATTTTCCCCTAACATTGAAGAATGGCTTTTCTCTTATTCTTTATGATGTACTTTATGTTCCCTCTTTGCGTAGAAACTTAATAAGTGTATCGAAACTTGATGATGATGGATTTGATTGCCATTTTGGTAATGGCAAATGTGAGATATTCTTTAATAATGAAAGTGTTGGTCTTGCCTTCCGACAAGACAAGCTTTATTTATTATCTCTCGCTGAAAATTTGAATCATGTATGTGATGGGAATGTGAATCATGTATGTAATTTGAATGTGAATGACTCCCAATCTACGAATAAGAAGCGGAAGAGAATCGATTGCAACTCTTCGAAATTGTGGCACTGTCGAATAGAACGTTTGGTTAATGAATCAATTCTTCCGCATTTAGAATTTTCAGAATTAGAACAATGCATTGATTGCATTAAAGGAAAATATGTTAAGAAAATCAAGAAAGATGCCAAACGAAGCACGGGAATTCTAGAAATAATTCACACAGACATTTGTGGTCCGTTCCCTGTGAAAAGCGTGGATGGTTATGACTCGTTTATAACTTTCACGGATGATTATTCCCGTTATGGCTACATTTATCCAATTAAAGAAAGATCGGAAGCATTGGATAAATTTAGAATATTTAAAGCTGAAGTCGAAAATCAGCATGATTTGAAGATCAGACCGTGGTGGAGAGTACTATGGGCGACATACCCCGTATGGCCAAATTCCTGGACCTTTTGCAAGGTTTCTACAGGAAAATGGCATAGTTGCTCAGTACTCCACACCAGGGGAACCTCAGCAGAATGGAGTAGCTGAAAGAAGAAACCGTACCTTAATGGATATGGTGAGGAGCATGATAAGCTACTCTACGCTACCGATTAGTCTATGGATGGAGGCACTGAAAACCGCCATTCATATACTTAATCGAGTACCAAGTAAATCGGTGCCAAAAACACCGTATGAATTATGGACAGGAAGAAAACCCTCACTTAACCACTTGCGTGTGTGGGGTTGTCCAGCTGAGGCGAAGGTTTTTAACCCAAACATTGGAAAGTTAGACTCTAAGACAGTTAGCTGCCACCTTATTGGTTATCCCGAAAGATCGAAAGGATATCGATTTTATTGTCCTGACAGACATACGAAATTTGTTGAAACCAGGCATGCTGTATTCTTGGAGAATGACATGATCAGGGGGAGCATGGTAGCGCGTGAAATTAACCTTCAGGAGAAGCGGGTATATGTACCCACTCCGATGGTTCAAGAACCTTTCTTCACGCTACCTGTTGTTGTTGCACCAACAGTCCAGGATGCTGCGGTGACAACACCTGTTGCGAGTTCTCCCGTGGTGACAATAAATGAAAATGTAGAACCTGTCCAACAGGATCCTATAGAACCAATTGTCACTCATGAGGAAGAACAACAACAGCCCGTTGTGGCACAAGTGCCAGAGGCCCCTAGAAGGTCTCAAAGAACCAGAAGGTCAGCTATTCCAGACGATTATGAAGTTTATGACACTGAAGAATTTCGTATGGAAGATGACCCAAGAACTTTTGAAGAAGCCATGAGAAGCGATCACTCATCCAAGTGGTTTGAAGCCATGGAAGATGAGATAAAATCAATGAATACCAACAAAGTTTGGGAACTAGAAAATATTCCTAAAGGAGCCAAAACGGTAGGCTGTAAATGGGTCTACAAAACTAAATATGACTCCCAAGGGAAGGTTGAAAGATTTAAAGCGCGACTTGTGGCTAAAGGCTTTACGCAACGAGAAGGGATTGATTACAATGAAACTTTTTCCCCGGTTTCATGTAAAGATTCCTTCAGAATCATCATGGCACTTGTGGCTCACTATGATTTAGAACTACATCAGATGGATGTAAAGACAGCATTCCTGAATGGGGATTTAGAAGAAAACGTTTACATGGCACAACCGAAAGGTTTTGTCGTAAATGGGAAAGAAAATATGGGATGTCGTTTGAAAAGATCAATCTATGGATTAAAGCAAGCTTCAAGGCAGTGGTACTTGAAGTTTGATAGAACGATAAAATGTTTTGGGTTTAAAGAAAATGTCGAGGACAATTGTGTCTATATGAAATTCAAGAATGGGAAATACATATTCTTGATCCTATATGTGGATGATATCCTACTCGCTAGTAGTGATGTTAATCTACTAAATGAAACAAAGAAATTCTTGTCCTCGAATTTTGATATGAAAGATCTTGGTGAAGCTTCATTTGTCTTGGGAATTGAAATTCACCGAGATAGAAGGAAAGGGGTCTTAGGACTATCGCAGAAGGCATACATTGAAAAGGTTTTGAAGAAGTTCAGTATGCATGCGTGTAGTCCCTCACCTGCTCCCATAGTCAAGGGCGATAGATATGGGGAACATCAGTGTCCCAAGAATCAATATGAAATCGAACAAATGAAAGCGGTACCATATGCTTCGGCAGTTGGAAGTTTGCAATATGCTCAAGTGTGTACTCGCCCTGACATTGCTTTCGTTACCGGGTTACTTGGCAGATTCCAAAAGAATCCAGGAATTGAACATTGGAAATTAGTAAAGAAAGTCTTGCGTTATTTGCAAGGTACGAAAGGTCTCATGTTGACATATGAAAAATCTGATTCTCTCGTCATAGAGGGATATTCAGATTCTGATTATGCGGGAGATGAAAGAAAGTCCACGTCAGGATACATATTTACTCTCGCTGGAGGAGCCATATCGTGGAAAAGCTCCAAACAAACTGTGACTACATCCTCGACTATGTATGCCGAGTTTGTAGCTTGTTATGAGGCCACGGGGCAGGTGAATTGGTTAAAGAAATTCGTACCCGGATTGAAAGTGATAGAAAGAATACATGAACCACTGAGGTTGTATTGCGACAACAACCCAGCTGTGGAATATGCTCACAACAATAGGTCAAGTGGTGCTGCCAAACACATTGACATAAAGTATTATGTTGTGAAAGATAAAGTTCGGGATCATATCATAAATCTTGAGCACATACGAACTGAAAGGATGCTCGCGGATCCGCTTACCAAAGGCCTTCCACCCAGTGTCTTTAGAGGACACCTAGCCGGCATGGGTTTAAGGGAGAGCCTATGATTCCCGAACAAGAAGGGCCCAGAAGGAAATGAAGTTTTCATTTCAAAACAGAAAGGTGTGTCGTGGCTGTTAGTCTAACGGCACTAATGGCTGTGACGATGAGACATGCTCGATGCACTAGACTGTGATGGAATGAAACGTTTTAGAAAGATTGAAAATTTGAGATTTTGAAATGTTGAATAAGAAATTGAAGAATGAAAGAATGTTGAGAGATCAAGGGGGAGAATGTTGGAATTGATCTCCCAGCCGTTAGGCCCAACGGCCTAACGGGCCTTAGATCTGCGCCCTGATCGGGGGCGCCCAACCTTGTGGTTGGTGGGCCCCCGCCGCACAGCGCTATAAAGGAAAGGTGGGGGCCGGGGCACTCGGTACGAGGTTGACCGCGCCGCCAGTCTCCCCACCGACATCCTAACCCTAGCCGATCTCGTGGGTGCGCTGCCAGCGGCGGGAAGCTTCCACCGGCGCCCTCTCCTCCTTCTGCAGCATGTCTTCGACTCCGACCAACGGCGCCGGCGACCAGGGTACACCGGCGAACGCCATGGCGGTATCCAGCTCCTCTGCTCCCCATCTGGACTCACTCGGTCAGCAATCCCCTTCTCCTCTCTTTCTCTCTGTTCTACTAGATGTCTATTAGGATCTGTGCACGTGCATTTGCTTACTCCCCTCTAGATCCGACTGCTAGTGTGATCTTGTATTCTAACAATCAATAGATAAGAGGTACGCTAATTGCCTTTTCCCCAGTGGCCTAACATGTCAGCCTTTTTTTTTCCTTTTCTGCTGTTTTCTTAACAGAAAAAAGAGTAAAGATCCGGGACCGAGGGCCCCCTGCCGTCCAAGTTCCAAGTTTGTTTATGTGGTCGGTGTGGTGTGTAGCAATGCTTGAAACGTGCCCTCATCGATTCTCATTAGATCACTCCTAATGTGAAAAGCTTCAATTTCAGCTTAGGCGAATTGCGGCTCAGCTTTGCTGGGGCAGTTCTTTTTCTACACGTCACCAGAGAGACCAGGCATGGACTTGGACGCTCCGTTTTAGGCCAGTTTGAGTGGGAGTTTCATTTGCATTAAATATTCTGTCACATAAGCGTTTTCGATGACATGACATCGTATTTAAGAAAAGAGAGATGAAATGATGAAACTCTTTTGACACGAATATCAACTCTCTATGAGTTATGGAATTTAATGCCTATGAAACTCTAGAATAAAACTCTCACTCTCAATGAAGAGTTTCATTTTATTTTATATGACATGACAGTCTTAAAAACAACATAATGAAACTCACCATTGAGATTGACCTTATCAGTATCACGTTTTTGAAAACCGGGAGATGAATCATGTTTGCTCGATATCTTAGGACTTGTACGCTTCTAGAACATTTTTAAAATAGTGGTTAGTAGCGATTGCAATATTAACGTATTATCTGTCAGTCTGAGATTATGTAGATGGTAAGTATATTCTTATATGATGAACAATTGGTAACATGTGCATCTACATGTTTGTGCTCGAAGCATGCATGTGTTAGAGCTTGCGTTATGTACGTGTGTGCACGGTATTGCATAGAGAGAATTACCTATATGGTCTCAAAAAATTATGTATTTTTTTCTATAGCCTTATTTTTTTGAAATTACCTATATGGTCCTAATATTATTTGTTGCTTCATTATATGGCTTTTCTGTCAAATTTGTTAGCTTTCACGGTTAGATCACTTCTCGGGGTGAGAAATATCCAAACTACCCTTTCTTCTTTTCTTTCACTTCTGGCGCTCGTGTTCCGTCTTGTCGGGAAAAAATAGGGGCGTGTGACCAACGTTGACTCCTTGGTCTACTCGTTGCCGGTGGAGGGCAATGTGGCACCAGATCTGGGTGGATCCACACCGGCGCGAGATCTAGGACGCATGCAGTCATCCGTCCGTGGTCGTATTAGACCGGGCTGGGGAGTGACATCTGCTCGCCTGGTCCGGCTCGCTTGGCACGGCGGCTATAGCGCGCATGGCTGTTGGCCCTGGCCACCTAGCACGGTGGCTGCGCTGGGCGCTCACCAGTGGTGAGGGTTTTGCCTCTTCAGAGAAGGCGGTGGCTATAAGAATGAGTTCGTGGTGTGAGAGAACTGCATGGAGGAGGCAGAGGTTGCGGGTGCAAGTGCCAGCGTTGTGAAACGGTGCCAACACGTCATGGTTGTGAGTGCATGGCCGTGCACGCCACTACTACGAGCCTATCCTTCGGGTCGAGCGCGCCATATGGCTAAGGCCGCAGTTTCCAAGGAGAGCTGAGATTATGCACCCTGATTGGGCGAAGAGACAACGACATCTTCATTTTTTGTGAGGGATTTGAGGGTACAAATTCCCTTTCTTCTTTGGAGCATCATTTTGACATGAGAGATTGGTGACTAGTGAGGGAAATGGATTTCTGTCCATCTTCTCTCTACGTGAACATGTGATTATTTTAATTGAAATCAACTTATACACATGTTGTTTATGACTTTGAACTCTGTCTAATCATACAAGCATCTCATTCTTCAATAATCTGATTGAATTGATATCTGCACGCCATGCATCGATGTTTAAATGAACACTTTAAACCAGACACAATTTAAAATAGACAAACTAAACTCTGCACTTTAATCTTTTTTTGTCAAGGGTAAAATGGCCATTTTACCTCTCACTTAACATTGTTAAGTGGCTAAAATGGACAAAAGGCCATACAAGTTAGGATTTTTTTTGTTTTTGGATCTTATAGGTGAGTTTTGAAAAATAAGGTCACAGAAGGAAAACATAGTTTTTTAGAGGCCATACAGATAATTTTGTCTATTATGGTGCATGCAGGGTGTATGTAATATATGTTTAATTTAGTTATGCAACTAATGAATGTTGATGATGATGCTAGCTACATTAGTGAAAAGTGCAATCAACACCAGAGGCTTAGTCAATGCTTAATTTTACATATAGAGAGGGCTGATTATGAACATGAAGATTCAAGGGCATTGGGTGCTCTGGTGACTGGTGGGGAGCATAGGATGCTTTACTAGACAAACTAGCAACCTTCATTCGAACATCTTAAGAGGAAGACTAATTCTTAGCCTTTGATATATATATATATATTATATATATATATATATATATATATATAGAGAGAGAGAGAGATTTGGGATATCTAAGGTCCTTGTTGGCTAGGCATTACTCATGATTCGTGAAACTCCCAAGAACTTGTGTGTTTATCCTTAGTGTGTTGGTCAAACCTCAGAATAAATCCTTTGTTTCTTGCGCTTCTTATGTTTGTTGTGATTTTGGCTTTGCCCCTTTGCTATCACTTGTTGTTCTTGCATTGGACTAGTGCTTGTAGGTGCCCTAATTTTGAAACAAAATACATCTCCAACAACTCCTAAACTCACCTCCTAATCTTTTGGCATACCGAAGAATCAACCATGTTGCGCAGATAAATACATGTCGTATATATCGCACCAATCTAAGGTGGAAGGATGCGAAAAAGAATAAGAAGTAGGATATGGTCCATGATACAAATATACAAGAGAGAAAGAAAGTATAAAAAATATTAGGGTAATTTAGAAATAGTTAGGACTCCTGATGTAAAATTAGTTTGTATCTTTTTGGAGCAATATTTTAGAAACTTTAGGACGAAGCCAACAAATATGCTCCTAACTCTTTTCAGTCACATGAAAAACTCATTAGTTTACTTGATGATTTTTTAGAAACTATTGGAGGTGCTCTTACTATGCTATAATTATATACTTTTATGGACCACTGACATGAATGGAGTAGCACATACAATTTTTTTCATTTGGTCCCTTTTATCAAAATCTCAGATTTACCCATCATCGAACCTTGAGCTTAGCGTCATGATATACGGATATACGACAACGAGGTAACACGTCTCAACTTCGAGATAGAAGACCTCGTATGGCATGGCTGGCGATGTGGCGCTAACATGGCCAGTGGCATGATCCACAACGTCGACTACCATGGTGCCAAACTCAACACCGTGAATCATGGAGCCGACCTGTTGTTTTAGGGCCAAAACCCTAAAATAGCAGGTCGTTGCACAAGTGAACACAAGCAAGACGAAAGGCAAACCAACAGGCGAGAACCAACGGTAGCTCGAGTAAATTGAACAGTGATCCTCCTCGCCCCTCTCTCCATAGGGGAGGTCAGCCCATTTATATTAATCATGCAGTCTTTACCTGTACGGAAATGCCCTTCCAACTACTCTTTGTGTAACTACTCTTTTGGATAAGACACCTCTGTCATCCGGAGGGTATTTTCGTACACCAACGTCGAGGTGGCCCCATCTGCTCTCCATCCGTCGAGCAGCCTCCTTTCGGCAAGTGGGTCCTCCTTTGCTAGTTTTGGACTCTGGACTTGCACGAAGACATTCGGAAGCCATCGCTTATGGACGAAAGTGCTTTCAGATGAAAGCGTCGTCTCTCCACCAACTTTGGAAGATGAAAGCGCTTTCGTCCGGAAGGGAAACTATCGCTTCGGTCGAAAGTGCTTTCGGACGAAAGCGTCGCCTCTCCACCAACTTTGGAAGACGAAGGCGCTTTCGCCCGAAAGGGAAACTATCGCTTCGGCCGAAAGTGCTTTCGGACGAAAGGCGCTTTCGCCCGGAAGGGAGACTATCGCTGCATAGCTGATTGAAACCCACTAATAGCATTGTATTAGTTCGAGAACATATTCGGTTGAAAGCATCATTGCTCGAGTGACCACATTCGTTCCTGATCGTCTAGCGTTCATATCGCTCGAAAGTATTCGGCTCACAGTTGCTTCCGTTTGATAAGGGATTCGTCGAAAATGCTTTTGTGCGGAAGAGAGATTCCTACGATTGGGGTACCACCCCAACAATAGCCCCTTACCATCGATCCGTGCGTTGTCGCGGGTCGACGGTGCCCTTGTTAAAGACTATACGCCCGCCCGCTAAAGGTTGGCGAAAGATTGATTTCATATTTGCCATACCTTGAAGCGTTTTTGACGAAGCCTGATTCTATGTTATTTATTATTATTATTATTATTATATTACTTATATAATATATATATTATTTTAATTTTATATATTATATTTTTAAGTAATTCGCTATGTTTATCGCCCGCCCCCATTCGTTTATCGATGAGGGCCACTAACCTATTCACCCCGAGGGTGCTTTCACCGGTAGCCCCTCGGCATGTAATGTAAAACGCTCGCAGATTCGTTTTTCGACGAGAGCCGCTAATGTATTCGTCTGAGGGTGCTTTCGCCGGTAGCCCCTCGACGCTTAGTGTAAAACTCTCGCCTCCATTCGTTTTTCGACGAGGGGCGACAACATATTCGCGCGAGAGTGCTTTCGTCGGTAGCCCCTCGGCGTGTAATGTAAAACGCCCGCCCCATTCGTTTTTCGACGAGGGGCGGTAACGTATTCGTCTGAGGGTGCTTTCGTCGGTAGCCCCTCGGCGTGTAACATAAAAGGCCCACCCACATTCGTTTTTCGACGAGGGGCGATAACGTGTTCGTCCGAGGGTGCTTTCGTCGGTAGCCCCTCGGCGTGTAATGCAAAACACCCGCCCCATTCGTTTTTCGACGAGGGGCAATAACGTATTCGCGCGAGGGTGCTTTCGTCGCTAGCCCCTTGGCGTGTAATGTAAAATGCCTGCCCCATTCGTTTTTCGACGAGGGGTGGTAATGTATTCGTCCGAGGGTGCTTTCGTCGGTAGCCCCTAGGCGTGTAATGTAAAATGTCCGCCCCATTCGTTTTTCGACAAGGGGCAATAACGTATTCGCGCGAGGGTGCTTTCGTCGCTACCCCTCGGCGTGTAATGTAAAACGCTCGCCACATTCGTGTTTCGACGAGTGGCGGTAACGTATTCGCGCGAGGGTGCTTTCGTCGCTAGCCCCTCGGCGTGTAATTTAAAACGCCCGCCCCCATTCATTTTTCGACGAGGGGCGGTAACGAATTCGTCCGAGGGTGCTTTCATCAGTAGCCCATCGGCGTGTAATGTAAAACGCCCGCCCCATTCGTTTTTCGATGAGGGGTGATAAAGTATTCGCGCGAGGGTGCTTTCGTCGCTAGCCCCTCGGCGTGTAATGTAAAACGCCCGCCCCATTCATTTTTCGATGAGGGGCGATAACGTATTCGCGCGAGGGTGTTTTCATCGCTAGCCCCTCGACGTGTAATGTAAAACGCCTGCCCCATTCGTTTTTCGACGAGGGGCGGTAATGTATTTGTCTGAGGGTGCTTTCGTCGGTAGCCCCTCGGCGTGTGATATAAAATGCCCGCCCCCATTCGTTTTTCGATGAGGGGCGATAACGTGTTCGTCCGAGGGTGCTTTCATCGGTAGCCCCTCTTCGTGTAATGTAAAACGCCCGCCCCATTCATTTTTCGACGACGAGCGATAGCGTATTCGCGCGAGGGTGCTTTCGTCACTAGCCCCTCGGCGTGTATTGTAAAACGCCCGCCCCATTCGTTTTTCGACGAGGGGCAGTAACGTATTCGTCCGAGGGTGCTTTCGTCGGTAGCCCCTCGGCGTGTAATGTAAAACGCCCGCCCCCATTCGTTTTTCGACGAGGGGCGGTAACGTATTCGTCCGAGGGTGCTTTCGTCGATAGCCCCTCGACGTGTAATGTAAAACGCCCGCCCCATTCATTTTTGGACGAGGGGCGATAACATATTCGGCGAGGGCGCTTTCGTCGCTAGCCCCTCGGCGTGTAATGTAAAACGCCCGCCCCATTCATTTTTTGACAAGGGGCGATAACGTATTCGCGCGAGGGTGCTTTCGTCTCTAGCCCCTCGGCGTGTAATGTAAAATGCGTGCCCCATTCGTTTTTCGACGAGTGGCGGTAATGTATTCGTCTGAGGGTGCTTTCGTCGGTAGCCCCTCGGCGTGTAAAGTAAAACACCCGCCCCATTCGTTTTCCGACGAGGGGCGATAACGTATTCGCGCGAGGGTGCTTTCGTCGCTAGCCCCTCAGCGTGTAATGTAAAACGCCCAGCCCCATTTATTTTTCGACGAGGGGCGATAACGTGTTCGTCTGAGGGTGTTTTCATCAGTAGCCCCTCGGCGTGTAATGTAAAACGCCCGCCCCATTCGTTTTTCGACGAGGGGCGGTAATGTATTCGGCTGAGGGTGCTTTCGTCGGTAGCCCCTCGGCGTGTAATGTAAAACGCCCGCCCCATTCGTTTTCCGACGAGGGGCGATAACGTATTCGCGCGAGGGTGCTTTCGTCGCTAGCCCCTCTGCGTGTAATGTAAAACGCTCGGCCCCATTCGTTTTTTGACGAGGGACGATAACGTGTTCGTCCGAGGGTGCTTTCATCGGTAGCCCCTCGACGTGTAATGTAAAACGCCCGCCCCATTCGTTTTTCGACGAGGGACGATAACGTATTCATGCGAGGGTGCTTTCGTCGCTAGCCCCTCGGCGTGTAATGTAAAACGCCCGCCCCATTCGTTTTTCGACGAGGGGTGGTAACGTATTCGTCCGAGGGTGCTTTCGTCGGTAGCCCCTTGGCGTGTAATGTAAAACACCCGCCCCCATTCATTTTTCGACGAGGAGCAGTAACGTATTCGTCCGCGATAGGTAGGAATATTTATGCCCGTAGGCTGTCTCCCACCCTATCTCATTTTTGTAGGGTCGGAATGTTTATGCCCGTAGGCTATCTTCCGCCCTCTCGCATTTTTGGAGGGCCGGAATGTTTATGCCCGTAGGCTGTCTTCCGCCCTCTCGCATTTTCGGAGGGCCGGAATATTTATGCCCATAGGCTGTTTTCCACCCTCTCACATTTTCGGAGGGTCAGAATGCATATGCCCGTAGGCTGTCTTCCGCCCTCTCACATTTTCAGAGGGCCGGAATGTTTATGCCCGTAGGCTGTCTTCCGCCCTCTCGCATTTTCGGAGGGCCAGAATGTTTATGCCCGTAGGCTGTTTTCCACCCTCTCACATTTTCGGAGGGTCGGAATGCATATGCCCGTAGGCTGTCTTCCGCCCTCTCACATTTTCGGAGGGCCGGAATATTCATGCCCGCAGGCTGTCTTCCGCCCTCGCATTTTCGGAGGGTCGGAATGTTCATGTTCGTAGGCTGTCGAGATTGTCGAGCCTCGTCGAAGAAGGTTTTCATCTGACGGACTGACATTCTCTAATAATGCAAATTTTGGACGAATGTCTCAACCCCTTTTTGGTTGTTTTTGTCATTGGACCCGTGATCGAATGTGGGGGAAAGAAACTCTATTCTAAGGATAGAAGCTACGCGAATTGTTGGCGTTCCAGGTGTGAATTGTATCTTCTCCTTTTTTTTGTTCACTAAGCGGAACACTCCTGGCCTTGCCATGCTTGCGACGACAAAAGGACCACATCACTGTGACTGCGACTTTTCCTTGCTTATCCGGGTGATGAAAGATCACCATATCGTCTTGGATGCTTGCTGATCGCCGTGTATAGTGATTATGCCAAAAGGAGAGGGAATCTTCATGTAGAGATAACTTTGCTTTATGACAACATTGAACCTATTGGTGAATCCCCTGCCAAAAATGGCTTTGTAGGGATAGTCCATGTTGACTATGTCGAATGTCACCATTTCGGTTCACACCTTTTCGTCCTGGGCGAAAGAAACCGGTACCTGCTTTTTCCGATAGCGTCTACCTTTCTTTTGCCGAAACTGTATAATGAGTTACCGGCTGGGTCCAACCCCCTCCTGTCCATGCCCATTGCTTCGAAAGCCTTGATGAACAATATGTCAGCTGAACTTCCAGTGTCTATCATTACCATGTCGGCCTACTCAAAGGCAACCATGGTGATACCATTTGCACTCTTTTGTGGTAACCTGTCTTGATCTCTTGCTTTTGTGCTCCAGATTGGACCCGCCGGTTATGGTGAATATGTGACCTCGAGACGGAAGGATGTTGTTGATTGCATTAGGCTCGTGCTCGCCATCTTGCATTTGCTGGTATGGTTGTGATGCCGCCTGGCTTTGTGGCCGAGCTTGAACTGAGACTACCGGTGGCTGAGTTGGCTGATGGTGATACTGCTCCGGTGAAGACGCTGCCACAGATTGGACCAGATACTGTGGGTGCTGGTAGTGCTGGAAAGTTGGATTCAACCAGGGCAAGTTTCGGGGAGTAGCTAGGTATGGCACGAAATGTTGCGGAAAGGTTGTGTAGTTGCCATGAAAGGCGCTTCCGGTTACAGGATCACATGTATTGTGGAAGACATGCTTGGTGATTTCGCCAGAAGCAGAAGTTTGGTCTTTCTCTTTTAGCTCCTTAGCCATTTTACTGTATTTGCACTCTTTGGTGTTGTGCCCGACATTTCCGTCACAGATCACACAATATGGGGGTTTACTTCCTCTACCTTGTCCCCTTTCGTCGTCGCTCCCGTGAGTCGGATGCTCGAACTCTCTGGATTGTTGGTACTATTCGGGGCCTCTCCCTCTGGATCCACAGCGGACTGGGTAGATTCTTCGTGCGATGTGTTGATTGAGTGAAAGGGCCTCACATTTCTTTGGTTTGGCGCTTGCGGCGAATGCACTGATTTCATCATCTGCCTTTGTGCGAAACGTGCTGCTTTACGACGCCGAAAGTCATCATCTCACCTTGCATAACCGTTCATTATCTCGAACAGTTCTTTGACTGAGTTAGGTGGCTGCCTGGAAAAATGCGCTGCACATTGTCCCGTCGCCAGCCCTTCGATGGCCGCGACGATCACTGCTTCTTCCGGTACATTCGGGGCTTGAGCCTTCAGCTGAATAAAGCATCTGAGATATTCGGACAGTGGTTCATCATCTTGTTGAGTGCAATTCATGAGATCTCAGGTGGTTTTGACATCCGCCCGAAAGCCTTGAAAAGTGGCGAGCAATCCGGCCTTCAACTGAGCCCATTTATAGATGGATAATGGCTTGAGAGACGTGTACCAATCGTGCGCTACATCTTCGACTGCCAGAATGAGGGATTTAGCCAATGCCTGGTTGTCTCCACCTGCCGAAAACACAGTTGTTTCGTACCTTGCTAAAAACTTGCGCGGATTGGCCTTGACATCGAAAGTTGGGATTCGAGGCTTGTAGTTGAGCGGCCAAGGATGTACTTGCAACTCCCTCGAGAGCGGTGAAGTTTCATCGATGACATCGCCGAAAGCTTGCGGTTGCTCACGTTGTGGTATGAACACGTTCTCTAGAATTCTTGGAAGTGGGCCCCTTTTGGTTCTTTGCAACTCCTGCACTTCTCTTTCCAATTGTCTTCATTGTGCTTCCGTCTGACGAATGGCCTCATGAGTTTCGTCTTCTCTTGCTCTAGCTGCAACTTGTTGCTGAAGCTGATCCCTTTGTTGCAACAATTTCTGTATCTCTTCCTGGTGCTGCGTCAACAACTTGAGCGCCTGAGCGTGCCTAGTGACTTCCGCATCGTCATCTTCATCTTCATCAGTCACGTTCTGGACATGGCCTTCTGGAGTTTCCTCTCCGCCGAAAGGCTGCTGGCCTTGAGGCGGTATGTACTGGCTTGAGGATGCCCCCGCAGGTAGCTGAGTTTTGGGTGGGACTGTGCCGACGAAAGCTGAGGGATTTGAGTTTACGCTTTGTGGAATATGGGCTATGGGAGCGAGTGCTACGATTGTGCCGTGGGCATTTGTGTTCGCAACAACCACCCTTTCGGTTTCTTGAGGATCAGCCGTCTTCAACGCCTTCCTTGGTGCCATGACAAGCTCGGTCAACAACCACGGTGGGCGCCAATATTGTTTTAGGGCCGAAACCCTAAAACAGCAGGTCGTTGCACAAGTGAACACAAGCAAGACGAAAGGCAAACTCACAAGCGAGAACCAACTGTAGCTCGAGTAAATTGAACAGTGATCCTCCTCGCCCCTCTCTCCATAGGTGAGGTCAGCCCATTTATATTAATCATGCAGTCTTTACATGTACGGAAATGCCCTTCCAACTACTCTTTGTTTACAAGTACTACAATGCCCTTGTAACTACTCTTTTGGATAAGGCACCTCTGTCATCCGGAGGGTATTTCCGTACACCAACGTCGAGGTGGCCCCATCTGCTCTCCATCCGTCGAGCAGCCTCCTTTCGGCAAGTGGGTCCTCCTTTGCTAGTTTTGGACTCTGGACCTGCACGAAGACATTCGGAAGCCATCGCTTATGGACAAAAGTGCTTTCAGACGAAAGCGTCGTCTCTCCACCAACTTTGGAAGATGAAAGCGCTTTCGTCCGGAAGGGAAACTATCGCTTCGGTCGAAAGTGCTTTCGGACGAAAGCGTCGCCTGTCCACCAACTTTGGAAGACGAAGGCGCTTCCGCCCGAAAGGGAAACTATCGCTTTGGCTGAAAGTGCTTTCGGACGAAAGGCGCTTTCGCCCGGAACATATTCGGTTGAAAACCACTAATAGCATTGTATTCGTTCGAGAACATATTCGGTTGAAAGCATCATTGCTCGAGTGACCACATTCGTTCCTGATCGTCTACCGTTCATATCGCTCGAAAGTATTCGGCTCACAGTTGCTTCCGTTCGATAAGGGATTCGTCAAAAATGCTTTTGTGCGGAAGCGGGATTCCTACGATTGGGGTACCACCCCAACACGACCTCTGAATTTAACTCTAACTATAAACTATCTTGACTTGGACAACGTAAAATTTACCATGACATCGTCGTAAAGACATGGACATGGTAAATTTAAGGACTTAGCCAAATTCTAGGACATCCTAGCCACTCCAAAATTCTAGATTCTCCATCTCATGAAAAAACACATAGTTCATCTCATGGTAAAATTATAAGGATCGATCATTGGCACTAACTTCTAAATTCAGAGGTCAGCACCAAGATTCATGGCGCCAAGTGATATGTGGGGCTGAGGTCGGCGCTGTCTCCGGCGAGTCAATGCCACGTCGCCAGCCATGCCCGGCCCACCATGACCTACTACCTCGGCGCGGTGTCCTATAGCGCCGAGACGTGTTACCTGTGTCCAAAGATAGATTTTTGATGTCCAGGAATATAAATGTGAAGTTTTGATAATAAAAGGACTAAATTGAAAAATCAGTAGGATATTATAATGGAAAGTTCCAGAGGAGAATTTTTAAAGGGTCTAGATCACCCCTTCTTAGCATTATGCGAGGTCCTAAAATTGTCAGCTACAGCTATTACGATGGACAAACGAAGTTGCTACATATACGTATATTGCACTGAGCCACTGAACAAAAAAAAAAGGCTATCGTGCACTCAAATTAATATTGTAGCGCCGTGACCTGCTTGCTTCTCCTTTTATATTCCTGATGATGAAAGGAATGGAAAGCTATAGCCTTCAGCATGCTGCTTGTCGTCGCTCCTTCGAGTGCCGGTTACCACGTTTTGCCATCTGTATCACTATCTTAGCCGGTCACGCTGATCTTGGCGCGGAATCTGCATTTATGCACAGATACGTACGTGTTGCAAAGTGGAAAGTCCACACGTATACAAATTTAAAAGCTCTCCGGCATGTCACACCCAAAGAACAGCCAGGCGCATGCGCATTGAGTGAAGTGGGAGCAAAATCATTTCACTGGAAATCACCGAGCCATCGGCATAACAAATCATATATAGTACTATAGTTATCCCAGGTATATGTGCCACACGTTCAACAACAATAAAAAATTTGTGTCGGACGACCTTTTGCTTAGACTTCTGTAAAGAAATTTAACGGAAGATTAAAAAAAAGCACACATACTACTAGTACAGAACAGGGCAGTGAGAGATGGATCTCCATTATATTAGCTCTGCTTTAAAAACTTCTTTTTAACAAGCTTTTGAAAAGGAACCGAGGACGACACAAAATTTTCAAAAGCCTGACGAGTACACCAAAGGGCACATGATCCACATGCTGATGCCTGCCTCTCTCCGCTGCCCCTGCCGCGTGCTGTGCTGCCTATAAGGCAGCGCACTTGGCCAGCATGCTGCACCCACAGAGACAGGAACAGGCAACCACTAGTGCGCTCTCTCCAGATCTTTCTCCTAGTTTCCTCGCAGAGCACAACGACGCGACGAGCCCATGTCCGCCGCGGTGACGGCGCCGCCGCCCTGCCACAGCCACAGCCGGCCGTCCCCTCTCAACCCCAACTCGGCGAGGGCCACGCCGTCGTCGAGCAGCAACGGCAAGCCTAACACGGTCTCCACGACAAGGAGGCACCTCGCCAACCTCGACCGCCTCCTCGTCAAGCCGCCACCGCTCCCGCTCCCGCTCGCGCCGCCGCCCAGGAAACTGCCCGCATCCGAGGCGCCAGCAGGCGACGGGGAGGCCACCCCCGACGGCGACGACCGCAGCGGCCACGGCGGGCTCCTGAACGCGCTGAACCTGTCCACGTTCCTGCCCTTCACGCGGAAGGCAGCCGTGGACGAGATGTCCCCGCGCAGCCTGGCGTACATGCAGAGCCTCCTCACGCTGTCCCCGCGGCAGTCGCCCAAGGGCTCCATCGCGGCGGAGTGGCGGAGGTACCACGGCGAGGGCGGCTGGGAGGGCCTCCTCGACCCGCTCGACCAGAACCTGCGCCGCGAGCTCCTCCGCTACGGCGACTTCGTGCAGGCCGCCTACACGGCGTTCCACTCCATGCCGTCGGCGGCGGAGGCAGCGTCCAACCGCACCCTCGTGCTCCCGGACCGCTCGTACCGCCCGACGCGCAGCCTGTTCGCCTCGTCGTCGCTGTCCATCCCGCCGTGGGCGCAGCGGCGGTCGGCGCCCAACAACTGGCTCACGCAGCGCACCAGCTTCGTCGGCTACGTCGCCGTCTGTGACAACGAGCGGGAGGTCCGTCGCATGGGCCGCCGCGACATAGCCATCGTGCTACGTGGCACCGCCACGTGCCCCGAGTGGGCCGAGAATCTCCGCGCCAGCCTCGTGCCGCTCACGGAGGAGGACGACGCGTCAGCGTCTTCGTCCGCGTCCGCGCCCAAGGTGGCAAAGGGGTTCCTGAGCCTGTACAGGACGCCAGGGGACCATGTGCCCAGCCTCTCGGCAGACATAGTGGACGAGGTGAGGCGTCTCATGGAGGTGTACGAGGGGGAGGAGCTCAGCATCACAATCGTCGGCCACAGCCTTGGCGCGTCGCTGGCCCTCCTCGCCGCCGACGAGCTTAGCGATCGCCTTGGCCTGGCTGCTGACACAGACGGCACCACGGATGATCACCGGCCGCCGCCGATCGCCGTGGTCTCCTTCGGCGGCCCCAAGACCGGGAACCGCGCGTTCGCGGAGCGGCTGCAGCGCGAGCGCGGCGTGAACGTCTTGCGGGTGGTGAACGCGGGCGACGTGGTGACGCGCGTGCCGGCGCCGATCGCGCGGGAAGGGTACGCGCACGCGGGTGGCGCCGAGCTGAGACTGCGCAACAGCGACTCGCCTTGCCTGCGTCCCGACGCGGGGCCGGCGTGCTGCCACGACCTGGAGGCGTACCTACACCTTCTGGACGGGTTCGCCGGCTCCGGGCGGCCGTTCCGCCCCGACGCGAGCCGCAGCGTGGCGCGGCTGCTGACATACCAGCGGCCCAACGTGAAGCGCGCGTACGTCGAGCGCGCACGGATGCTCGGGTTCGAGCCGGCCTCGCCGAGGACCGCCACCGCAAACGGCGCCGCCGGCGCGGATGGCCAGTACGGCTACTTGGCGAGCCCCACATGACTCGACTCTAGCTAGAAAGCAAGCAAGCATGCATGCATGCATGCAAACTCCATTCTTAACAAAGGATATATGCACGTGTTTCTTGACGTGCAATCTATTATCGTGTGTATATGCGACTATACCATCGTGTGTATTCGTATTTGTCCCTCGCGCTGACGATACATGTCACCCTGGCCAAAAATAACCGAGAACCGAGAACCGAACCGAAATAACCGGAACCGAAACCGAAATAACCGAAACCGAAAATTTCGGTTCCCTGTTCGGTTCTCATTTCTCAGGAACCGAATTTAATTAGGTTAATTCGGTTCCTTACCTCGGTTAACCGAAATAACCAAACAAAACCGAATTTCAGAAACAAGCCCAATAAACTTTATAACCTAGGCCTAATACCACCTTAACCCTAGATATAAAAGGTGGATAAAACCCCTCTTATACCCCTATCGGCCTCACTTTTTAAAATTTTGGTATTGTACTTTTTTTTTAAAAAAAATCTCGTATTTTTCTATTATTTTTTTACTATTTGGATAAATTTTCGGTTAGTTCGGTTCGGAACCGAAACCGAACCGAACTAACCGAAACCGATTTTGCTCGGTTCCAGAAATTGAGAAGAACCGATCGGTTCCTATTTTTAGGGAACCGAATTTGTGTCAATAACCGAAGAACCGAACCGATCGGTTTCGGTTAACCGAACGCCCAGGCTGAGATACATGGATGCTGGTGACGAAGTCATCGGTTGTTAACACCTTTCATGGCTAAAAGACGATTTTATAGGAGATATATAACTCCTTTGATTCATAGAAGAATATGCCTATCAACAAAACATATTGATTTTTAGACGGGTAGTCAACTAGTAAATTACAATTTTTAAAAATTAATTAAAAGATGCAGGTATTTTAAGTGGACCATCTCCGAAGATCAAATGCACACACTTAACACACTCATCTCTCTTAATTAAGGCTTGAGCAACTCCAATAGGCTTTCCATATTCTTCATGAATGTTAGAAATAGAGATTTTGACGAAAAATTACACTCCAACAGCTTATCTAAATGGTTGTCCAAATATAACCATCTTTTATTCTAGATTTTTTGCTAGCCAAAAATAGAAGACGAGAATAACTCTCTAGACTGCATGCGAGATATAGAAAAGCTGTTGGATATTGCAAAGATATAAAAAATGATTTTTATACAAATGACTCTCTAAATGATGGTTTAGAGAGTGAGATTTAGGAAGACTCTTGGAGATGCTCTTAGCCTGTTTTAACTTGACAGCGATCCATCTTGACCTGCTATCGGTCTTAGAAGGTGTTTGTTTTCCCTAACAAAAATTTTAGCCCTGTCACATCAGATTTTGCGGCTCTAATTTAGTCTATTAAAAATAGAGTAGTTAAAAAAACTAATTTGTCAGCGGAAGACTAATTCGCGAGACGAATCTATTAAACTTAATTAGTTCATGATTTAATAATATGGTGATGCAGTAAACATTTGCTAATAATAAATTAATTTACCTTAATAGATTTATCTTGTTAAGTAGCATATGATGATGTAATTAGTTTATTTTCAATAGACTAAATTAGTACCGGAATATCCGATGTGTGGTAGGCTTTTTTTTGCCAGGGAAACGAACACTCCCTTAGATTATATAACAGAGGTACCCCTATCTTATCACTTCCCCCCTCTAGCCATAGCCACATAACTCTCTGTTCTGTCCTACCTTGTCGGTGTTTCGAACCCGGGGGTATGACACCAACGAGTTATATGATCGCGTGCTCTCTTCCTGGATGGTGAAGCAAGATGACACAAGGATTTATCCTGGTTCGGGCAAAGAAGGCCCTACGTCCAGTGGGGGAGGAGGTTTTTGTATTACTTGCACCTAAGTGCTTGTACAGGGGCGAATACAAGCTCAATGAGCGTGGACCGGAGTCCGGGCTCGAGTGTACGTGCGTGTGGACTCGTGTGTTGTCTCTTGCGCGCGAAGGGCCCTGGCGTCCCCTTTTATAGAACAAGAGGAGGCCAGGGTTTACATAGGATTGACATGTACAACGCTCGGTATGGCGAAGGGTAGGAACTCTATCTTGTCGAAGCCACTGTAGCCAACGTGGGTGTTGCTGTTGAGGCGTCCTTGATGTGTGGCCTCCATCCCGGGCGCGGACGTGGAGGCGTGGCGATGTGGAAGCCGTACAGCACCCATCCCGGCACGTACAGAACACGGCGGGGTCCCTCCGGGTCTTGGGGTACCTGTCCTCCAATAGCATGAAAGCAGCCAGGGCTCGAGGGGCGCAGGGCCGGCCTCGAGGTGGCGCCTACGGGAGGCTCGAGCCCCCGCAGGTATGGGCAAGTCCCGGAACGCTCGGGCGTACAGTGGGAACCCAGGCCTCGGGGTGAAGCTCGAGTGTGCTACATTGCGTGGTATGGTCGAACAGTACTGTACTCGTGCCTTTTTGCCCATGCTTGTGGTGAAAACGAGGTTTGACTCTGGCTTCGGTTCACTGTGGCACACGCTGTGTACCGGAGGATGTGACCGGAGTAAGAGGACGCATTAAATGCGCAGTGTGGGGCTAGTACGATTGTCAGAGCTGAGAAGCAGAGAGCTTCCTTCTTGCGGGAGGCTTGAAGGGTAGTGGAGCGCTCGCCCGAGGCCTGACGCGGAGGGCTCGGGTGAGACGGAGAACGAGCGCCAGCTCGAGGCCTGGCTCGGAGGGCTCGGGCGAGACGGAGAATGAGCGTTCGCCCGAGGCCTGGCTTGGAGGGCTCGGGCGAGACGGAGAATGAGCGTTCGCCCGAGGCCTGGCTTGGAGGGCTTGGGCGAGACGGAGAACGAGCGTTCGCCCGAGGCCTGGCTTGGAGGGCTCGGGCGAGACGGAGAATGAGCGTTCGCCCGAGGCCTGGCTTTGAGGGCTCGGGCGAGACGGAGAACGAGCGTTCGCCCGAGGCCTGGTGGGCCAGCGTTGTAGGCCTCGAGGGGTTGGTTTTTTAGAAGGTTAGACTTGCTAGGCTTGTTATTAATTGGTGTTCTAGGTTTAACCTATTTGTTTGCGTTGATTGGGGGTACCCCTTTTGTGGACCCCCGACAGTAGCCCCCGAGCCCTTGTTCGAGTGCTTGCACTCGAGCAGGGGCTCCCGACTGGGATCTCGAGGTTTAGCTAACTGGTCTCGAGGGTTTGGTCGTTTTGATTCCGTGGGTGTCGTGCGAGCGACACCTGCGGGTGTAGCCCCCGAGGCCACGGGGGAGTGGTTAGAACTCCCTCGTGGGCTTTTTGTGAGTGTTAGTTGCATTTTTTTAGGTTCGGGAGTGTCGAGCCCCCGAGTTTTTAGACCCTCTTTCGTCGAGGGGTGCCAGGCTGAACCGACCGGCCGGCTCTTCGAGCTGTCCGGCACGCCGGTTGCCCTGGCTTGTCATCCCGCGAGTCCTTTCGATCGGATGCGAGGGGGGATGCCTCGTACTACCACGAGCGGGCGAGTATCGAGGTTCCCGGTGAGCTGGTAACAGGGGAATCCAAGTGAGACCTCGTGCCCCGTTCGATGGGGTCGATTGTAGTCCGGAGGCGATCTCATAAAGCATGGGTGCTCAGTCTGCAGGAGTGCCGGGTCCATTCGATAGGACCCGGTGGCTCGATGCCTCCCTCCGAGGGGATCTCACTGCATGTCGTGCTCCCCGCCTTGGATACACGTGAGGAGCCTCGAGGGCTTGGCCCTCGATCGATGCTGCGAGTGGCGCCCCTTGGTGTCCCTGACTCGGGTGCTCGAAGCCAGCTGTCGAACCCTCTTCGAGGGCCAGCCTTCGCTGCTTCGAGACTTAGGGCCGGGGCCCGTTTTTACCTTCGTGAAGAAGCCTCCGTCGTCTGGGAATTCTTCTGCCCGTTGGGCGCGCCTTTTTGGGCGGAAACCGTCAGGGAGTGGAGATCGTGGCGCTAGGGCGACGGACAGGAAGTCGGAGCGGCGGCTGCGGTGGGCCCCGGAAGTGGAGCAAATGGAGGATTGCCGCGTGTACCTGTCAACCGGCTCGAGACGCGGTTAGATGGGCGCATTAAATGTGTGCGGTTACCTTTCTTTTGTCGTGGGAGACTCCGCCCGAGGCCTGGCTCGGAGGGCTCGGGCGAGACGGAGAACGAGCGTTCGCCCGAGGCCTGGCTCGAAGGGCACAGGCGAGACGGAGGACGAGCGTTCGCCCGAGGCCTGAAAATCTCGTGTTTACACAAAGAAAAGAGATTAGTCGTATTCCCCGAGCCCCCGGGCTCCTTGGTTGCCGATCGATGGCTTTAGGATTGGGGGTAGTCCAAGGTTTTTTCGACCTTATCTCGGGTGCGAGGCGAGCCCCAGAGCCCTTTTTCGCAAAGGGTCGGTCAGAGGCGGCCTCGTCTTGGTTTTTCGACCCTCACGCATCCTTTTCGCAAGGAAGAGGGGTGGCGACGCCACGCTACCATCGGCAGGTATCGGCCACAGCGTCCCTGATGAGCTATTAGCGGGTAAAATCAAGTGCGTACCCCGTGCCCCATTCGATAGGGGTCGGCTAGGGGCCCGGAGGCGCACACATGGAGCCAGAGGACAGTTTCCAGGGCCCGGAACCGTTCGATTGGTTCCGAGGGCTAGTTGCCTCCCTTCGTTGGGATCCCGTTTTGAGACCGTCCGGCTAGCCTCGAATACGACTCTGGATGCCCTGAGCGGTCGTGCTCGGGCTTGGCTCGGGCCATGCGATGGGCGCATCCGTGGCCATTCCTGACTCTGTTGTCCTAGGGCGGCTGTCGAACCCTCGGAGGGGTTGGCCTTCGAACCCCTGGAACGTAACGGGCTCTTTGCCCTGGGTTCCTTCGCTGGGAAGGAGTCCGAGGCAGGTTACCTCTTCCGTCGGAGCGGCGGGCGCGCCTTTTTAGGCGACTTTCTGGGGACGTGGGCGGCGCCCGTTGTGGACGTGTGCAAGGGCCCACGACCAGGCATTTAATGCTTGCGTGTGCACCCGTATCGAGGGGACTCTCACAATCATGAGATCTCCTAGCGTGCAACGCATTGAATGCGGGTGAACAGTGACTGACCGGGATCTGGCCATTGGTTTTTACCCTATAAATACGCCCCTTGGGGATTTCGGAGCGGTTCCTTTCCTCATTCGCTCGTACCCCTTACTCTTTCATCTTCCTCCTCCGGCCAGCCGCACAAAAGCAGAGGTGGGGAGGGAGAGACAGGGCCAGCAGCGGAGTAGAGGGTTGAGAGGCAAAGAAGAAAAAGAGAGAGAGAGAGAGAGAGATCGACCTTTCCTCTTCGCGACATCTGCGCCTCCGCCTTCTGTCGTTCGAGATGGCCGACGCCGCTGAGCCATGGGGCGCTTCTGCCGCCACCCCGGAGAAGCTAGCGGAGCTGGTGCAGAGAGGACTTCTTCGGGGCCTTTCCGGCTCTGATAGGCCAGAGTGGATCGCCCCCGGTCCGGAGGAGGAGGAGCCGAGGCCCCCGAACGGCTACGTGGTTAGCTTCATCGCTTTCCACGAGCGTGGGTTCGGGGTGCCGGCAAGCCGGTTCCTCCGGGCGCTTCTTTTCTACTACGGGCTCGAGCTGCATCACCTTGCCCCCAACTCTATTTCACAGGCGGCCATCTTTGCGACCGTCTGCGAAGGCTTCCTGGGGATCGAGCCCCACTGGGAGCTCTGGATCCACCTCTTCCGGGGCGAGCTCTTCACGAAGGCGGTTTCGGAGGGTCGGCAGAGATTGATGAGGTCGGGGAGCTGCGTGCTCTCCGTTCGCCAGCATAGGTCGGGCCTGTACATCCCGTCCCAGGCGGCCACCTCGAACAAGGACTGGCGCATGGGCTGGTTCTACCTTCGCAACGACGACGGGCTGCTGCCAGCATACACCGACCGCGTCATCGAGTCGCGGCCGGACCTTTGGAACTACGACGTCGTCGACAAGAGGAAGAGTCGACTCGACCCGCTACTTGAGGCCCTGTCGAGGCTGCGGAAGGCGGGTCTTACGGCCGGGATGGTCGTGGCCTGGTTCCACCAGCGGTGCGTGCTGCCGCTGGTGAACCGGCCCCTGATCATGGCGAAGATGAGGGACGATGCGCCTCTCCTGCAGGAGTGCCAGATGAGGGCGTCCCCGGTTGCCTATCCCGAGCTCGTTCGCCGGGCGAGGGATGCAGTAAAGGAGGTGAAGGACGCGAGCAAACTGCTCAGTATTCCGATGCGCCCGTTCCGCGGGTACATCAGCTTGGTAAGGGGATCGATCCTGTGGGTGTGTTGCCGCGGAGCTTTCTTTTTTCATGTTCGATCCTTACATCCTTCTCTTTGCAGGGTTTATAGGGGGTCAGCGCCTCGAAACCTCCCCTTCCTGAGGAAAGGGAGGAGAGGCGGCGCCTGGCCGAGGAGAGGAAGAAGAGAAAGGACGACAGGAACACCAGGCGGGCTAAGCGTCGGAAGGACCGTGACGACCTGGAGAGGCATCGGCGGCAGCAGAAGCTCCATGGTGAGCCGGAAGAGTCCTCCCCTACGGAGGAGGATTCCGATGATGAAGACGAGGAGGGCTCGGAGGGGGACTCCGAGCCCCTGGCGGGGTTCCCAGACGTGGACCGTTCGCCGGTCCGGTTGGCGAGCCCCGTGAGGGGCGCGCCCGGGGCGCAGGCGGCGGGGAAGAGCCCTGTTCCTGCCCCGGGCGCGGGCGGCGAAGCTTCTGCGCCTCGGGGAGGGGGGGCGACGGGTCCACTCAGGGCCTGTCGACGCCGCCGTCGGTGGAGGTTTTGACGGAGACCCTCGAGACGGAGCTCCCGCCACCCCCGAGCGAGCTTCCCCCTGCAGGGACACCGCGGCTACGGACCTCACCCGTGCCCACTGCGAGGAGGGCGCCAAGGGCTGGGTAAGCACTCGTCGCTTGCCCATCCCATGTTTGCTCGTGTGGGGATTTATTCTACATGATGCGTATCTTGCTTCTCTTGTCTCAGTGGGAAGCGGTCCGTGGAGACCTTATCCCTCCGCCCTCGGAAGGCGCTGAAAGTGGGCGCGACTTCCTCCGCCGGCGCGGTGGTGGCACCGTCTGTGTCGCCACCACTGCCGGGGTCCGGCGGGCCGGATGTCACACCCGAAATTATCAAGTCCCTAGAGGGGGCCCTGGTCTCTGGTGGGGCGCCAGAGGAGGACCCTGCTTCTGGGGCGTCGAGGGATGAAGGCGCCCCGGGGGCCTCGACCGCTGAAGTCGAGGCCGCTAAGGCGGCTGAGGCAGAGCCGTCTTAGGCCGTTGCGCCCGAGGCTGGGGCCGACGTCCTGCCTCAGGGGTCTCGCTTGCCGGAGGAGATCCATAACATCTCTTCTGACGAGACTTCCCCAAAAGGTGGGACAGAAGAGGTGGAGGGCGAGGTTACCAGCGTGCCGCCGAGGCTGCCGGTGCCAGAGGTCGGAGGAGGGGGCGAAAGCTCGGCCCTTGCCCTCTTGGGAGGTCGCTCTCCCACTTGGGGCGGTCCTCGAGTGGAGTGGAGGGATCCAGCTGATCCCGAGGCCGAGCCGGTATTCGTCCTCGACGATGCCCCCGAGGCCGAAAACTGGAACGACCTCGGGCGGCTCGGCTCGCTCCTCACGCGGTCGTTGAAGACGTCTCTGACGATGGTGGAAAGGGACCTCCCTCGGGCCGTCCAGGTGAGGAACCTTGTTTGGGCGATCCTCTTCTTCCCGTTTTGTCGTAAAAAGGGGGTTAATGTTTGGTTGATTATCCACCTTAGGAGCTCATGGAGACCTCTCGGGCTAAGTCAGATTTCCTCCGTCGGGAGAGCCGCGTCTGGGAGCAACTTCAGACGTCGAGCGCTGAGCTCACCCGCACCCAGAAGCAGCTTGCCGAGAAGAGTACCGAGGCGGGCGGGCTGAGCGTCCGCTGCTCAGACCTGACCGTCGCGGTTGCCGAAGCCCAAGAGTACGCCGCCCGGGAGGCGGAGAAGGCTAAGAACTTGGTGTCGCGGCTGGAGGAGTCCGAGAAGGCGGCCGAGGCCCTTCGTGCTCAGACTGCCGAGGAGGCGTCCAAAGCGCGGGCCCTGAGCACGGACCTCGAGCAGGCTCGGAAGTCTGCTGAGGCATCGACCACTGACGCCCAGAAGTGGGAGGGAGCGGCGAAAGGTGACCTTTTGTTCCGCAGGTCTTATGGTTTCCTCATCGCGTTTTCTTTTTCTTTTGACGAGTTGTATCGATCCTCTGTAGAGCTGAAGGGGAAGCTTGCTGAGGCCGAGGAGGCCTCGGCCGCCCTGCAGTCGGTTTACCAGGCTGAGGCTTCGGATCACCAGGCTCTGCAAGATGCTGCCGCCGAGGCCTGCGCGTCCCTCGGGACCGTAGATGGTCAGTCGGGGAGCTCCCTGATCAGCCGTCTGGCCGCCCTGACGGGTCAGGTGGATGACCGGGTGCGCGGTGCCCTGCATCTTGGGGTGAAGCGAGCCTTCGCCGTGATCTCCAGCCACTACGACGGCCTCAACTTTGACGCCATCAGCCAAGGATATATCCTGCCGGACGATGAAGACGAAGCCGAGCGGGAGATCGCAGAGTTCGCCAGGGCCATCGAGGCCCCTCGGGAGGCCCTGGCTCAGTTCTTTGAAGAGGACGTGGGGCTTCCCCCAGCAGCATCCTCGGCTCCTGAAGACCCCTCTGTGATTGCTCCTGCGGACGAGCCTCAAGAGGAGAGACGAAGCTAGTTTGGGCCACCGAGCCCTTGCGTTGTGTCCTCCGTGGGGGGGGGATATTTTTGTGAGAAAGAACATGCTCACGGCCCTCGAGGCCTAATGTAAAAACATTTTCGCCTTTCGCTCCTTGTTGCCTGTTTTTTTTAAAAAAGCGAGCGAAAACGTAAGTCTCGGGGGCGTCGGACGTCGGGTCGGAGAGACCCTTCTCCTGATAGCCCCCGAGGCCTCGGAGGAGTGGGAAAGACTCCTTCAAGGGCTTTTGGGGTGAGAGCCCGAGATGATATCGAAACATCTTTGCACTCGAGTTTTCTTATTTTTCTTTGCCTGAGTTTTGCTTCGACTAAGTTTTCGACACAGACTTGAGTCCTTCGAGGGTGGGAGCGAGTGGAGGTACCGTAGCCCGGGGGCATAGGCGAGCTCCCGTCTCGACACCCTTGACCCTTAGGGAGCCCAAGGTGTTTTCTTCTTAGTCGTGAGGCGCGTTCGAGGCATAGAAAAATAAAATAACGTCGAGTTTAGTAAGAAACGTGCGAGGTTTTTAGGAACTTAAGGGGGATCCCCCAGTTAGTCCCCGAGGGAGTCTTGACTCTGACTAGACAGAGTCGAGGCTACCTCTGTTTTGAACAAAATAAAGAACTTGGAAACGAACTTTTATTCATTCATGATGCGATGTTTGTACAAAATACGAGAAATGTACGAAGCCTCGAGGCTTTTAGGGATAGAAAATGACGTAGCTGTTCGATGTTCCGAGCTGGAGTCGGGCTCGGGATTGTCAGGGGAGATTGACCGAACTCCTTGGTTGTGCGCATGGCAAGGGCGAAGTTGGAGCTTCCATCGAGGTCACTGGTCGATGCGCCAATCGTCGCGGGTTTGTTTGCTGGTGACGCTCTTGGTTGTGTGGCCTCAGACGCAGCACCGTCGAGGTCCCGTTGGAGGTTTCACGGGTACTCGACCGAATGCAACAGCGCCACGCCCCGGGCCCCGTCGAGTTGGTCCTGGGTGGCCGAGGCTTCCTGCACATTCTGTATTAGATTATTTGAAGTTTAATCAAGGGAAGAACACTGCGCCCTTCTTGTTGATTTTACGAAAACTTCTCCTTAGCCTCTGCCCCGCGTTTCCGTCCCATTGTCACGTCGTGCTCTTTGGTGCGGCCGGCAAAGGAGACCGTAGCCTTTCGCAGGCGATAGGTTCGCTCCTTGCCTGCTTTGGCATGACCCCTGAGGGTCAGCCGTTCCTCGAGGTTTGTCATGACTTTTGAAAACGGAGCGACAGTGCCGTAGGCTTGTGTTTTTTCTTAGCGTGCCCGCCTTTGTTTCTTCCTTTACTTGAACCTGAGGAGTTCGATCTACGGGCCGTGTCCCGGTTCTGCGGATGGACCGGTGCCGTTAGCCGTCGGAGGCGTCAGGCGGCCGGGACCCAGTCCGCTTCCTCGAAGACCCGACCCGCATCCCTTGCTCCTCTGGTTCTTATTCGGAATGAAGCAAACGCGGGTGCGGATATTTTAAACATTGTTTTCGCAAACATTGGCCTTTTTAAGAAACAGAACGAAAAACCAAACGTTAGAAAGAGGAACGTAGCTTTTTGATCACGGAGAGGGATGCTGTTCCTCCTTGTTCGAAATGGTCCTGCGTCTATCATCCTGATGCCGGGGAGGGGAGAGCCCCACGGCGTTGTTGCTGGTGGCGGGTCGTGGGGCCTCGAGGCTAGGCCTCGAGGAAGGCCCGCTGGCGCCCTCTGAACTTGTTGCACAGTCGTTGGCGGCGTCGCGGGGCCTCGAGGCCAGACCTCGAGGAAGGCCCGTTGGCGCCCTCTTGCGCAGTCATTGGTGGCGTCGCGGGCCTCGAGGCTAGGCCTCGAGGAAGGCCCGTTGGCGCTCTCTTGCGCAGTCGTTGGTGGCGTCGCGGGGCCTCGAGGCTAGGCCTCGAGGAAGGCCTGTTGGCGCCCTTTTGCGCAGTCGTTGGCGGCGTCGCGGGGCCTCGAGGCTAGGCCTTGAGGAAGGCCCGTTGGCGCCCTTTTGCGCAGTCGTTGGCGGCGTCGTGGGGCCTCGAGGCTAGGCCTCGAGGAAGGCCCGTTGGCGCCCTCTTGCGCAGTCGTCGACGACATCGTGGGGCCTCGAGGCTAGGCCTCGAGGAAGGCCCGTTGGCGCCCTCTTGTGCAGTCGTCGGCGGCGTCGTGGGGCCTCGAGGCTAGGCCTCGAGGAAGGCCCGTTGGCGCCCTCTTGCGCAGTCGTCGGTGGCGTCGCGGCCGGACGAGGAGCTTTGACGGTACGTGGCGTAACGTCCCCGGACAGGTCGGTGGTGGCTCGTAGGATCACGCCCGGACGTTCCTCCCGCTCTGCCGCCGCCCGGTCCTGACGGCGCTCGTCGAGGTGGTGGGCGAAGACGGCTGCGGAGCTGTTGAGGCCGAACGGGGGCCCGCTGGCGTTGAGCGCGGTACATCTCGTGCGGGAGAAAGCTAGGTGGTGTCGACGGAGCATGGCTCGGGGGCCTCTGGCCAGGCTCCTGGTCCGTGCGCATGACGAACGCGAACTCGCTGGGAGATTGCGCGCGCGCCCTAGAAGTCGCTGGCCGTGCGCCGGGCAGGTTTCCCCTCGGGGACCCTGCGCCGGCCGCGGGGAAGTGGGCGTACGCCGCGAGCACCGCCTGTGCCTGGCGACGATGGTGACGACGGCGCCGCCCACGAGGTGGCGACGCGCGATGGTGCGGGCAACGTGCCACGTCCCTCGCGCGGGGTGGCGTGACACGCCCTCCGCTCGGGCTCTCCGTGGAGAGCAGGGTCAGCTCATTGCCGCTGCCGGTGGCTAGGAACTCGAGGCTCCCGAACCAGATGACGGCACCAGCAGAGAACGAAGGAGCGGAAGAAGCCATCCAGGACACAACGCGAAGCCCCCTACCTGGCGCGCCAACTGTCGATGTTTCGAACCTGGGGGTATGACACCAACGAGTTATATGATCGCGTGCTCTCTTCCTGGATGGTGATGCAAGATGACACAAGGATTTATCCTGGTTCGGGCAAAGAAGGCCCGATGTCCAGCGGGGGAGGAGGTTCTTGTATTACTTGCACCTAAGTGCTTGTACAGGGGCGAATACAAGCTCAATGAGCGTGGACTGGAGTCCGGACTCGAGTGTGCGTGCGTGTGGACTCGTGTGTTGTCTCTTGCGCGCGAAGGGCCCTGGCGTCCCCTTTTATAGAACAAGAGGAGGCCAGGGTTTACACAGGATTGACATGTACAACGCTCGGTATGGCGAAGGGTAGGAACTCTGTCTTGTCGAAGCCACTGTAGCCAACGTGGGTGTTGCTGTTGAGGCGTCCTTGATGCGTGGCCTCCATCCCGGGCGCGGACGTGGAGGCGTGGCGATGTGGAAGCCGTACAGCACCCATCCTGGCACGTACAGGACACGGCGGGGTCCCTCCGGGTCTTGGGGTACCTGTCCTCCAATAGCATGAAAGCAGTCAGGGCTCGAGGGGCGCAGGGCCGGCCTCGAGGTGGCGCCTACGGGAGGCTCGAGCCCCCGCAGGTATGGGCAAGTCCCGGAACGCTCGGGCGTACAGTGGAAACCCAGGCCTCGGGGTGAAGCTCGAGTGTGCTACATTGCGTGGTATGGTCGAACAGTACTGTACTCGTGCCTTTTTGCCCATGCTTGTGGTGAAAACGAGGTTTGACTCTGGCTTCGGTTCACTGTGGCACACGCTGTGTACCGGAGGATGTGACCGGAGTAAGAGGACGCATTAAATGCGTAGTATGGGGCTAGTACGGTTGTCAGAGCTGAGAAGCAGGGAGCTTCCTTCTTGCGGGAGGCTTGAAGGGTAGTGGAGCGCTCACCCGAGGCCTGACGCGGAGGGCTCGGGTGAGACGGAGAACGAGCGCCAGCCCGAGGCCTGGCTCGGAGGGCTCGGGCGAGACGGAGAATGAGCGTTCGCCCGAGGCCTGGCTTGGAGGGCTCGGGCGAGATGGAGAATGAGCGTTCGCCCGAGGCCTGGCTTGGAGGGCTCGAGTGAGACGGAGAATGAGCGCCAGCCCGAGGCCTGGCTCGGAGGGCTCGGGCGAGACGGAGAATGAGCGTTCGCCCGAGGCCTGGCTTGGAGGGCTCGGGCGAGACGGAGAATGAGCGTTCGCCCGAGGCCTGGCTTGGAGGGCTCGGGCGAGACGGAGAACGAGCGTTCGCCCGAGGCCTGGCTTGGAGGGCTCGGGCGAGACGAAGAATGAGCGTTCGCCCGAGGCCTGGCTTGGAGGGCTCGGGCGAGACGGAGAACGAGCGTTCGCCCGAGGCCTGGCTTGGAGGGCTCGGGCGAGACGGAGAACGAGCGTTCGCCCGAGGCCTGGTGGGCCAGCGTTGTAGGCCTCGAGGGGTTGGTTTTTTTAGAAGGTTAGACTTGCTAGGCTTGTTATTAATTGGTGTTCTAGGTTTAACCTATTTGTTTGCGTTGATTGAGGGTACCCCTTTTGTGGACCCCCGGCATACCTCGATCAACGTTCTTTATCTTCTTATCACATCTAGATGGCTAGAGGTGGGTGAATAGCCTATAAAAAAATTATCTACAAACTCACCAACACTAGAGCACATTGGTTAGACAAATATAAGCTCCTAAAAGCAACTACTCTGCCTAGTTGTATTTCACCCACAAGTAACCTTCCTACTCAATTCTATTAGCAAGGTGATCACTGCTACTATCACACAGAACCATACCAGAGGCTAGCACAACCCTAGTGAGGTAAACTAGTGAAACAACTAAACTAGTTATTCCTACCAACTAGCTACTAGTATGCTAGAGAGCTACTCACTACAAGCAACTACCACACACAAGCAATGTATTCTCGCTGTGGCGAGCTTCAATGTGATTTATATCACCAAGGTTTAGTTGCTAGTCGACAACCTATGTCCTCGATGTGGTGAGTTTCAATGTGATTACCCGTGCAGCATGATCCATAACTTGGGTGGCGCAAGAATCAATCAACAAGAATTTAAATTTTAAATGTGATATAAATGTGAGGAAATTCAAATATAATTTTTTTTGCATAAATGAATTCAAATAAAAAAGTTCTCAACTACAAAGTTATATAACTTTTTGAGATCTATAAGTTTTATATTGGCCATTTCTTCATTCGAGGTCGTTTGAAAAATTCGAATTTCAAATGTGAGAATTCAAACGTAATTTTAGTTGGATAGATGATTTCAAATGAAAAAGTTGGCAACTATAAAGTTACATAACTTTTTGAGATCTACAAGTTTTGTTTAGGTCATTTCTTCAGTCGAGATCATTCTCTACTAGTACATGTTCAAATTTCACAACTCACTTATGAGTACGTAGATACGGATTCCTTTGTATCAACTCTATATAGTCTTAAGAATTAAATATTTTAACATCAAGACGATCTCAAATGAAAAGGTTGTCAACTACAAAATTGTAGATCTCGTCGAGTACTACAACTTTGATATAAAGTTCATCTTCGTAAGACATCATATGAGGAAGTTATGAAGTTTTTCGTGCAGCCTAACACTACCGGTTGAAGCAACGGACCGACAGTGATAGTATCACTAGCGGTTCATTGCTAAAACCGGTAGTAATATGAACTGGTAGTGATGACTGAAAGGTCCGAATTGGCTAGAGGGGGGTGAATAGCCTAATTAAAAATCTACAAAGATACTTAGGCAAACACTATTAGTATAACAAATGGCGAAGCTTTTTGCGCTAGCCTAATAGTGTGTTGCAAGCCACCTATCTAACAATTCTACCTAATTGAAAGGACCGTGACGCCTAAGAGGGGGGGTGAATTAGACAACTTAAAACTTCTACTCTAAACTATGACCTCTAATTTCCACCTAGTCAAAACCTATGCAAGAAAGTAAACTATCTAATGTGCAACTAAGGTTTTGCTAGATGTGTTTGCTATCTCTACCACAAAAAGGAGTAATGCTACCTAGTTTCCAAACCTATCAACTAGTAAGAATAAGCTAGGAAAGGTAAAGCACATGAACAAGGTAACAATATAAATGCGGAAGCTAAATAGAGTGATAGAGATACAAACTCCCGTCAATGACTCCGGTATTTTTACCGAGGTATCGAGAAGCGCGCAAGCTTCCCCTTAGTCCTCGTTGGAGCCCCTCGCAAGGAATCCCTCGCAAGGGCCAAGCTCCCGGTCGGGTAACTCCGTGGATAGCTCCGGTCTTCCCCACGTGCAAGTGGGTCTCCGGTTAAGCCACTCGTGGCAAAGCCTCTCCCGGATGCTCTCCGCCGTCTTTACTATCAAGTTTTTGGCCGAAGCGTCGCGGACCTTGTTCCCTTCGGTACACGGAGGCGGCCACACCACAAACGCGGTTGGTGTGATCTCGCAAGACTACAAGCCCCGCCGATGTACAACAACGGTGCGCGCAAGCACCGGTAGTCAAGAGATTTTCAACCTCACTAACCACTAGGCCTAACACCTAGAGCAAGCGCAAAGCGGTGGTCTAACTAGCCTAAGCACTTCGCAAAGCACCTACACTAATCACCTAGTATATCACTTGAGCACTTTGGTGGCTAGAGCAACTAAATATGTGTCTATACACTTGGTACACTTCCTTGAGCTCCAACACTATTGTTTTGGCCGGCCATGGGGGTATATATAGAGCCCCAAGCAAATAGAGCCGTTGGGCAAAAAGATGGGCTTTTCTGCCATCGACCGGACGCTCGTCACGTCCTGACCGGACGCGTCCGGTCTCTCACAACGGCTAGTTGCCAGCCTGCACAGGCACTGATGGGACTCTGGCATGAGTCCGGTCACAGATGACCGGACGCGTCCGGTCACGATTTTGTGCCTCTCGAACCTCTCTGTATTCGATCGGACTCTGCTGAGCTCCAGCGTCCGGTCGTCGTCGTAACGTCCGGTCACGTGGTCGCGCTGAGGAACAGTAGCATCGGTGCATCCGATCGCGACTGTTGCAGCGTCCGGTCTCTCTGTCGTGGCGCTGCTGGCTTAGAATACTGACCGAACGCATCCAGGTCAGCGTCCGGTCACTGCGAAGCAGCGTCCGGTCACTTGTTCTTCTTGCCTTTCTCTCGTTCTTTGCACCTGACTTGGTTCCATTCTTGTGCCTTGGACTTTGCTTGATCTTGAGAGTCTTCTATTGAGCTTCTAATATCTTGCTTGAGGTGTTGATCATCGGATCATCACATAACCTTTGTCCAAGTCACATTTGCACCCTATTTGACTACAAAACAAACACTTGCAAATGCATTAGTCCAATTTGGTTATGTTGTTCATCAAACACCAAAATCCGAAGTTAAATGGTCCGAGGTCCATTTTCCTTACAATCTCCCCCTTTTTGGTGATTGATGACAACACGACCAAAGCAAGCAAATAATAGATTCATAATTTAAAATGCAATCTACTTGCTAGGATGCAAATGCAAAGGCAAGGTCATATGATATTTCAAAGATACCAAAATGAAACATTTTTAATCTAACATATCTTGCCCTTGCCATAGAGTCTCATTATGTGACTCCCCCTTACTCCATAAATCACTTCCTCCCTTTTTGAACCATTCCCATGAAAATAACCATAGAATTTTTTGAAAATTAGATTTTGGTTATTTTGTTTGTTTTAGTTTGGGCTTGATTTTGGTCCTACACATTTCTCCCCCTTTGGAATCAAACACCGAAAAGGAAGACATTAAAGCTCAAGGGAGGAAACATTATATAAGCTAAAACTCCCTCTAAGTATATGCATACATATGATGTAAGGCAAAAGCATATGCATAACCGACAAATTAATACACAAAGGAGTTTAATCTATATAATGCATGGAGAAAGCATATAAGAGTATCAAATTGAAATCAACATAATGATATCGGTTAGGAATACCACATGTAGATGCCAATTGGATTATCATCACACATGATGCTTGTCTCCGAGAACTCCATTTTTCTTGCAATGAGACTACTACACACATGATAATCTTGAAAGTAGTGTTAGTCTTCAAAGCTTCCAAATTGTAGAGTAAACTCCCCCTAAAAGTGTGCATACAAGTTTGAAATACTTGTAGGAGACATGCACATTGACTTGTAAGGTCAAACTACCATTTTCCATATTGATATTACAAGAAGTGTGACATCAATTGAAGATGGTAATTGGGGTAGTTTATCTATAATTTGGACTCTGGCACATATAAGATAAATACAAAGTAAAAGAAGCTATGTGCCGTGCTTCTAACCAATTAAAACCATGTAGTATTGCTCTAAGAATGTGAGTGATACCGAGCAAAACTACCATATGATAAGCCTAATTTGCATGACAAAAGATACGAATATACCAATGCAAACCTAGGCAATGAAGGAACTAGATGCTAAAAGTAATTGCAAGAATTTATACCAAATGAAAGTAATTGCAAGAATTTAAATCTAGTTACCTAACATGGGAAGGGGAACTTGGGTCCATAGTATTTACTAACATACTTGGCAATGACATGATCCAATGTGATGCACCCCATTATATGCACCCAAAACTTTGCCAAGTCTCCAAATTCACCGTCGCCGATTTGGCTACTTCCCTTTCGGGACCCAAACCTTTTTGGTGCTCTTCATTGTTGAAATAATATCCATAGGCACCCAAATGCGTTTGGCCCCATTGTTGGCTTGCTTGTTCACCTTGATGGCCACCACCTTGTCATTCTTCTTCTTCTTCAAGAGGTAAGGTGTGGAGGCCTTCTTGTTCACCTTGTTGGTGTAGGTGTTGGAGAGCTTGCTTGTTTGCTTTTTGTTTTTCTCTTTCTTCTTTTCTCCCCCATGCTTCACCTTGCACTCATAGGACTTGTGGCCTTCCTTGTGGCAAACGTAACAAACCACGGTTTGCTCCTCATCAAGCTTCTTCACTCCCTTGACGGTGTTATCTTGATGAGTTAGGGTTTGCTTCCCCTTGCCTTTTGCTTGGGTCAAGTCCTTGTTGAGGCGAGCCACTTCTTGCCTTAGTAGCTCATTCTCCATTGCAACCTCTTGTGTGCATGTTTCTACAATCACATTCTCAACACAAGCTTGTTTGCATATGGGTGAGTCTAAATCAAGTAAATCAATGCAAGAAGTAGAGGCATCCTTTTTAGGCATATTAAAGATTGATTTTTCAATTTTAGGTGCCTCGATGGGTTTTGCTCCGATGGTTTCAAGATTAGCAACTTTATTTGTTAGCTCATCACAATGTTTGCACATAATTTCCATTTTGGCAAGCAAACTTTTGTAAGCATCTTGTGTGCTAGCTAACTTTGCTTTTAGTTTTTCATTTTTCTTAGCAAGTTGCTCATCATTACTTGTGCTATCATATGTGCTTATACTAGCCTCAAGTTTCTCAATTTTATTAGATAGCTCAACATTTAAGTTTGAAAAAGTTTCATATTGATCTAACATAGCATTGTAGGCTTGTTGAGAACTATCTATTTTTTCTTTTAAGATATTAATCTTCTTTTGTTGGCTAGTACAAGCTTTAGCATATTTGAGATTATCTTGCACAAGTTGATTGTAAGAAGGTAGCTCATCATCACTATCACTATCTCTATCACTATCACTAGAGATAGGGCTTGTGTTACCTCGTGCCATAAGGCACATACGTGAGGAGCTTGATGATGAGTGCTTGCGGCCATGCCTCTTGTGATGGGCTTCATCATCACTTGATGAATCATCCCATGTCTTGATGGTGGTGAAAGCTTTGGCCTTGCATCCCTTCTTTTTCTTGTGATTGGGTGTGGGCTTTTGTTTTGGACAATCTTCCACAAAGTGCCCTTTCTTGCCACATCTATAGCAACCCTTTTTTCTTTGCTCACTTCTTTGATTGGTGAAGAGGCAATCTTCTATGGTGATGGGCACACCCTTGACATTGAGCTTGCGGATCATCCTCTTCACTCCTTTCATGAGCTTGATTGTTTCTTCTTCATCTAAGGAGGAGTCAGATGAGGTGGAGGCTTGATCATCATCACTTGATTCTTCATCTTCATCATCCTCTTCTTCACTTGAGGAACTTGAGCTTGACTCAACTTGCTTCTTGCCCTTCATTTTTTTGTGCTCATCACATGTGAGAGCAATTCCTTTGCTTGATGAAGTGGCTTCTTCTTGACCCATCTTGCGTGACATCTCAAATGCCACCAATTTGCCAATGACAATGGTCGGGGTCATGGTGCTCAAGTCCTCCATGTTGTGGAGGATGGTGATGATGGTTGCATATTTGTTCTTTGGAAGCACGGAGATGATCTTCCTCACAATATCCGCATCACCTAACTTTGTAATTCCTATAGAATGGAGCTCATTGATAATTAGATTCAACCGAGAATACATATCACGAACAAGCTCATTATCATTCATTTTAAAGGAATCATAGCTTGTTTTAGTTAGGTGATGTTTTTGCTCACGTACATTACTTGTACCATCATGGAGCTCATGTAGTTTTAACCAAATTTCATGAGATGTTTGCAAAGTAAAAACTTGGTTAAAGACATCCATGCTAATAGATTCAAACAAGCAATTTTTAGCTCTAGCATTAAGATGAATTTCTTTTTCATCACCCGCGGTAGGCTTCTCGGGATTCTTAATGGGTTTCATCCCGTCGCGGGTGACTCTCCAAACACCTAGATCAATGGCTTCTAAAAAGCAAGCCATCCTAGCACTATAGTAAGGGAAGTTAGTGCCGTCAAAGTGTGGAGGCCTAGAAGTATCCATCCCAACCTCTCTTAGGGGCGTCGGCTCGGAGGCGATTAAACCAAGAGTCCACAAGAGAGCCAACTTGGCTCTGATACCAATTGAAAGGACCGTGACGCCTAAGAGGGGGGGGGGGTGAATTAGGCAACTTAAAACTTCTACTCTAAACTATGGCCTCTAATTTCCACCTAGTCAAAACCTATGCAAGAAAGTAAACTATCTAATGTGCAACTAAGGTTTTGCTAGATGTGTTTGCTATCTCTACCACAAAAAGGAGTAATGCTACCTAGTTTCCAAACCTATCAACTAGTAAGAATAAGCTAGGAAAGGTAAAGCACATGAACAAGGTAACAATATAAATGCGGAAGCTAAATAGAGTGATAGAGATACAAACTCCCGTCAATGACTCCGGTATTTTTACCGAGGTATCGAGAAGCGCGCAAGCTTCCCCTTAGTCCTCGTTGGAGCCCCTCGCAAGGAATCCCTCGCAAGGGCCAAGCTCCCGGTCGGGTAACTCCGTGGATAGCTCCGGTCTTCCCCACGTGCAAGTGGGTCTCCGGTTAAGCCACTCGTGGCAAAGCCTCTCCCGGATGCTCTCCGCCGTCTTTACTATCAAGTTTTTGGCCGAAGCGTCGCGGACCTTGTTCCCTTCGGTACACGGAGGCGGCCACACCACAAACGCGGTTGGTGTGATCTCGCAAGACTACAAGCCCCGCCGATGTACAACAACGGTGCGCGCAAGCACCGGTAGTCAAGAGATTTTCAACCTCACTAACCACTAGGCCTAACACCTAGAGCAAGCGCAAAGCGGTGGTCTAACTAGCCTAAGCACTTCGCAAAGCACCTACACTAATCACCTAGTATATCACTTGAGCACTTTGGTGGCTAGAGCAACTAAATATGTGTCTATACACTTGGTACACTTCCTTGAGCTCCAACACTATTGTTTTGGCCGGCCATGGGGGTATATATAGAGCCCCAAGCAAATAGAGCCGTTGGGCAAAAAGATGGGCTTTTCTGCCATCGACCGGACGCTCGTCACGTCCTGACCGGACGCGTCCGGTCTCTCACAACGGCTAGTTGCCAGCCTGCACAGGCACTGATGGGACTCTGGCATGAGTCCGGTCACAGATGACCGGACGCGTCCGGTCATGATTTTGTGCCTCTGGAACCTCTCTGTATTCGATCGGACTCTGCTGAGCTCCAGCGTCCGGTCGTCGTCGTAGCGTCCGGTCACGTGGTCGCGCTGAGGAACAGTAGCATCGGTGCGTCCGATCACGATTGTTGCAGCGTCCGGTCTCTCTGTCGTGGCGCTGCTGGTTTAGAATACTGACCGGACGCATCTAGGCCAGCGTCCGATCACTGCGAAGCAGCGTCCAGTCACTTGTTCTTCTTGCCTTTCTCTCGTTCTTTGCACCTGACTTGGTTCCATTCTTGTGCCTTGGACTTTGCTTGATCTTGAGAGTCTTCTATTGAGCTTCTAATATCTTGCTTGAGGTGTTGATCATCGGATCATCACATAACCTTTGTCCAAGTCACATTTGCACCCTATTTGACTACAAAACAAACACTTGCAAATGCATTAGTCCAATTTGGTTATGTTGTTCATCAAACACCAAAATCCGAAGTTAAATGGTCCGAGGTCCATTTTCCTTACACTAATAAAACTATATCACACAAACAATTAGAGCTAGAAACTAATGTGGAATAAATAACCTAGCTCTAGTACAACTAAGATCAAGATGATCTAAGATTAACAACCATGTGCAAAAGATGAACTATGTAAATCAATCGCAACTAGCTACACAAGGTATATGACAAAGGATATACACCAAGTAATAGAATCTACACAAATGAAATAGATGAAAGGACCTTGATGTCGCCTAGAGGGGGGGTGAATAGGCCTGTTAAAAATCACAGCTCAAAACTTTGTTAGAGATACCCGGCACTGCCGGCCTCAGCCCGGTACTGCCGTGCCAACAAACTGCCCAAGCCTGCAATTCAAAACTAGCCACAGAAAACCAGATCTATATGAATAGAAGTGTTGCTCTTGGTTTCCTGAACCTGCAGAACCAACTCAACAAAGACAAATATGTTGTATGAAGTGGATCGGGGCCAAATCCTAGAATCAATCACAAGCTCACAAGTATGATAAATGAACACAAGTAAACACAAGAGACAAGTGATTTATCCCATGGTTCAGCTCGCCATCAAGGCTTGCCTATGTCCACGTTGTTGAGGTATCCACAAAGGATTGGCTCACCACCAAGGCGCCCTTGCCCTCGTTCTCAAATCAAGGAACCAAATCCTTGAAGTGAGGGGTAATTCCACTAGTTGCATAAGAGGATTACAAACTTCCCGCTGCTCACCACAAGCACGAGAGCTCGTCGGGCGACGCCTAGCCGTCTAGGAAGCTTCACCTCCAAGAGTAAAAGATGCACAACGAAGATCGACGAAGCCCGACAAGTGCTCAAGGTTTGGAATGCTCTAATCTGCTCTCTAACTCTTAATCACACAGCCCCAACACTTAATCATGCACTAAGCATGTCACTCTCACAAGAGAGGGTTGGAGAGAGCTCTCAAATGGCTCGGAATGGGTTGGGAGTGTTTTGGGCACCAGCAGCCTCACCTGGAGGCGTGGGGTGGGTATATATACCCCCCACACTCAAAACTAGCCGTTAGAGGTCAGAAACTAGCCGTTACTGGCTGTACAGGCCCGGCACTGCCGCACTTAGCCCGGCACTGCCGAGGAGCGGCACTGCCGCTCGACCGAGCGGCACTGCCGCAGCTCCCTGAGACAGCACAGGTGACCTCACAAAAAATGCCATAACGTTTTACTCCGAACTCCAAATTTAGTGATCTTGGACATTTCGAAAAGCTTATTTCGGGGCTATGTAACCCTGCAGAGAACAAGTCCAAGATCAACAAGTGCAGGTGCAGTGCTAAGTGTTTTCTCTCATGTTAGCACTCGGGTTCGGTTAGTTTGAGCACTTGAGACTTGTCTATGATTCGTATTGCACCCCGCTTGATAGTACGACATAACTATACTCAAGATAAAGAAAATATAACCATTTTAACCACTTGAGTCTTCAATGTCTTCATATGCCATTTCTTCTTGATATCACTTCAAAAGGGGTTGCAATCATCTTTGTCTCCTTTCTTTGAGCAAGCACACCTTGAGCATGTGACTTGAACCATTTCCTCACATATGAGTTCAATGCATGGCTTCAAGTCACTTTAGTAATGATTTGATCCTTAACATAATATGACTCCTCATAGCTTGATTAGTACCTCGACTCAATGCAAGTACTCTCTTCTTCACCCTAGCCATAGTACTTCGGTCTCTGACCTTCACTGTCGCTTAGTACCTCGAAGCCCTTTCTTTGCTATCTTCACCCTATCAAGCCATACTCAAGTCACGTTATATTAAACATCCATTAAAACCGTTTCTTCAATATTGTGATCTTTGCTTGAATATCTTCTAGATATGAATGTTGAGATCAATCAAGCTCTAGTTAGATTCACATAGATATAGTCAAGCCAATTCATGATTCCTTGTATCCTCATCATTTTGGCTTGACACTCCTAACACTCACTTCCAAATCTATCTTCATACTTCTAGCTGGATCAAAGCAATGCAAAGTGATTTCCCAAATCTTTATCCATACAAGCAAACCAAAGTAGAGAACGACTTATATCCAATATGAGTTGTGTCCTTTGTCATTTCAGCTTTGCTTGCCATTTACTCACTTATGCATTCTTGATTCATTCTTCAACCTTGATCAAAGCTAGTTCACTATCAAACTCTTCTTGCTCATGAAAAGAAACCCATTGTTGAGACCATTCCAAAATCATCAATCCATGTCTCACTTGTCATTTGCCAAATATGCTTGCTTTCTCATGATGCCATGATATCCCACAACATAGAAGCCATATCATCAACTCTATTTGCATTGTTGTCTTTTGCTTGAACAAGATTGTTTCCATGATCTTCCAATACAACAATACACAATTTTGGCCTTCATTTCAACACTATGTGAAATATTGTTGACACTTCTTAATGCAATTGCTTTTAATAATCTTTGATGAACTGATTCTAGCAAAAGCCTTCAAAAATGTACAGGACACTCCTAGCATCACTTAAAGTCAAGTTGTCATCCCTAACATAATACTAGAAATGTAAATTATATGTGACACTAGCTCAAAAGATATAAACAAATATTTATCCGCAAGCGCACAAATAAATATACCTGTTGTAGCAGCATTTCACCCAGGTTATCTAGGTATCGTTATTTATATTTTACCGAAGATAGTAACAAAGCTGGGAACTAGTAATGATTCAAAAGTGGCAGAGATTATTATTCATTCATTCATTACTCACATGTCTAAGCAGGGGTAAGACAAGGTAAAGATAATAATGATAATGATAAAAACGGGAATTCTAGAGATAGAGTGAACTACATAGATCAAGCAGAGAGTCAGGAGATTAATTAAGAGATTCGAATCCTAAGTTACTTCGCATTTACTAAGCCTAGTGATTACTCTAGTTAATATACAATCATTTATAGCTAATTAATCTATCATCCATGATCAAGGGACATTACTAAATTAGAATCAAGAACAAAGTAATGAATTCTAGCTTGCAACCGCGTCCTACTAAGATCTACATTCGGGGGGAGGACTACAAAGGACTCAACAGGACTGTCACTCCTGCGATCTACCTCTCGACCCGGAACATAGGATGTATTCGCAGGTAAACTTAGCCTAAACACCATGTTTACACCAGTTTGACCACTTAACTCTATCCGGAATAAAGCTAAGTACTTTACGAACATGATCATAAACTCTATCATAATCAGATCTATATTAAATATATAACTAGAATAAACTCCAAAACTGAATAAACTGAAATATATTAAAGTAGCATAAAGTCGAATAAAGATACAAATTACCGAGTCTTCGACAATAATCCGGAGACTTAGACGAAGCTTCTAGCCGGATATGCCGACGAAGTCGCCAGCCTCTACTTGAATCTAACTAGACTAAACTCTAATCTTGATGTAGAGCTCTAACTCTCTCTCTCTCTAGGAACCCTAATTTCTGTCTTGTCTTCTGATCTTGATCTGATGATGATCTGGAGGGGGGTCAGGGGTCTGGTTATATAGCCCTGGGCGAGGAATCGCGATCGTTGGATCAAACCGACTTGAGGTACGGTCGAGATGCATCCTAGAGGTCGGTGGAAGTAGCTTGCAGAAGACGGAGGCGTGGCAGCTCTATGGACGACCGACCGGTGGGCCCTGTGGGACCAGTCGGTCCCACAGGTAAGCCTCCTGTGGTGCTCCGTCTCGTGGTGTCTTGTGGTGTCCTCCGGAGTCTTCTAGAAGTATCCCGACATGGCGGTGAAGAAATCTGCGTCGGGTTCCTTCTTGGGGAAGCAATGTGGTTGGTTTTCCTGTTTAATCCCTAGAAAATGTAGAATCACCAAAACTCATGGAATTGGTTAATTTAAACCTCCTATTTCTAAGTTGGCAATCCTTTTTGACATTTATTCAAGTCTTGTTGACAGTAAATAATGATAGTTAATAGACGTCAACAAACTCCCCCAAGCTAAACTTTTGCTAGTCCCTTAGCAAATATCGGGTTCTGAGAGTAAAATACAAGCCATCAACTGAAAACTTTCTTACAAAGAGTTTGGAAGAATTTTCTCATGTTCCTTTTTGCCAATCTTTTACCTTAGTTCAGAATAATTGAAAGTTAGAAGCAATCAAGTCAAGCACTATGTCTCAAATTCTTTATTCCAACTTTACTCCGGAGTTTTGCATGACTTTCATAAAAATTCAGAGATCCTTTGTATGACATTTTTTTCAAATTGCATATATATTTTTAAGTTTAAAAAGCATACCTTACTAAGTCGAAGTTCAGAGCTTAGGGAGAGAAATGTCATACTCTTAGATCAAGTATTTGAAACTTTTTGAAATTGTCGACTCTTACTGGCATATTGTAGTTAGAGGAACCATGGGCTATCATTCTTTTCCTTTTCATATTTTGGTCATACATTTTTCTTTTTCTTTTCTCTCTCTTTTTTTCTTTTTTGTTTCTGAGGTAGTCGGACACTTGTCCCTTTTTCTTTCCTCCTTATCATATTTTTGCATAGCCCATGTCTCTAACACAATACTACTTCGGAAGAGTGAATCTTTTACATTTATAGAAGCTTGATCTTTAGAGCATGACAAACCTCTCTACCATAGCTAAAACTTAAAAACAAAGCAAGCAGCCTCAAAGTATGAATTATTTATTATGAGGCTTATGTTATTATGTCATACAGGTTCTCATCAAATGTTTGAAGTTTTCAAAATTAAAATTCCGGAGATTCATTGAAACTAAGAACAAGATAAGTAGTAGCTTAGACTTTTTCATCTCTAATTCTCAACTATCTGAACTTTGGTTAAGATTATTGTTTTGAGATTTTCTGAAAATTTGAAAGGTATTATTCTACATCAAGATTATTTTATTCAAAATACTAAACAAAAACTAACTAGTAGTACTAAATATAAACAAACAGAGGGGTACATCATACTTACCTCGGGAATAGGGGGTCCTCCCCCAAGCTAGTTTCTCTCGTACGGTGGTGGTGGCTGAGGTGGATTGATTCCCATCTGCCCGAAGAGGTAGTAGAAATTCTCGTTCGTCTGGGCTCCTTGATGATGTATCTCTTCAAGAGTGTGGCGCATATCTTCTTGACCCGTCTCCAGATGAGTAAGACGAGTGTCGATGCCCTGAAAGTAGGGGTCTCTGTGGTACGGGAACTGGTGGTGTGGCTGGTATTCTGGGTAACCATGGGTGGCATGGTAAGAGTGTGGATGATGAGTGGTGTCATGAACACCTCTCCCAGAGAAAGACATTGGTCCTCCATGGAAGTCATACATCGTACCCTCTTCGCGATGAGGTGGAGTGTAGTTGCAAAAATTTCCTTGCCCCCGATGAATCTTGTGGTGTATGTGGCTCATAGGCAGTAGTATCTTCCTAGGCTTGATTGTGTGATGAAGATGGTCCAGCTCGTTCGAATCCTTGATAGTGAGTATAGGCTGGTCCGGCTGGTGTAGTGTCTTCTCCTTGATATCTCGGGGCAGCGTTTCTAGTGAATCTTGCGGAGGGGCTTCTTCCTACTCCCGCGCCAGGTCTCTGTAAGTTAAGTAAAAAGGTTTCCACGACATACAGACCAAGTGATCTGTTTGGCAACTCATATTCATTTACATATCCTTTATATTGCATATAGAGTTTGTTATTTCTCTTCTTAATAAGATGTGCTTGGCTGAAGAAGTAGAAGCCTATGACTGGACGTGGAGTGGAGATGTACATAATATTTCCGTGCAAGTTCAAATTTCCAGCAAGACGAGTAACCCAAGAAGTGATGGATATGGGGCCTTGTAGAGTGTGAATGTAAGGCCAGTAGTCTACCAGGAGTTTTATAGGTAAAATTTTAGTTTTCTTAACCATTGCGTACATAATCTTTAACTCCTCAGTTCTAACAATACGACCTTCTTGCCTAGGAAAAATAGTAAAGCCTAGCCACTTGTGCATCACCCTTAATGTGGGGTTGTGTATATCATTGGTGCAAGGGTGATGATCTGTTCTCTTACCAGTGATGTCCTCCCAAAAGCTATTTCTATCAAAGTTTCTTAAGGCTACATCTAAGTCTATAGTGCAGGTTTCAGGAAAACCCAGATTTAGGCTGAACTGTTTCCAAGTGAGAGTGAAAGGATCATTGTACAACCTAAAATAGACATATGTGTCATCCGAAGAGAGAGTGCAAAGAAATTCTAGAGTGAGCAATCTACAACCCTCTTCGGAGAGCTCCCAAGTGTTCTCCCACCCAATGTTATGGAAGACTAGATCGAACTCAGAGTCCATACCTGTGTCTCGGAGAAATTGTGAATCGAAGGTGGGGGTGTGAGTGTACTCTTTATCGCGGTAATGCCTAAATAGGTCCTTCTCGTAGGCTGTTTGGAGCTTGATGTGCCTTTCATGAAGAAGATCACGTGGCTCGGACCGGCTTGTGGTAGAGGATCGAGGCAGAGATGAAGTATCCATGTCCGAGCCTCCCTGTGATGAGCCAGCTCGCGAACGGCTTCTTGTTGATCGAAAAGTGAGCGTGTTCTTCGCCTTTCTCAAGAAGTTGCTCATCTTTGCTGCAAAAACAAGAGAACATACAAACAAAACTAGTAGAACAAGTGAGGGTTAGAGAAAATAAATGTTAGAGAGTTAGCGGTCCAAAAGTTAGTAGTCCAGGAGTCAGTCGATCAAGTTGACAATTTTTATTTCAACTTCTCCTAGTTTATTAACTAATTGGGCAGCACTTCCCCTCTCTTATTGATTTTTCTTGCTTGTTCCCACTTTCCCTTTCCTACTTGCTATTTGCTCAAAGCTTCCTCCTCTCTGCTCTTATATCTTCTCTTACTCAGAAACTATCCAAATGAAGTGCTAAGTGAACTCGAAATTGGAATTCTGAATTTCGAAGTGAGGCTAGTATTTCTGGAGAGTAGAGTGTGTGAAGAGAGTGAAGAATGCTTGCCATTTTATAGGGGGAGAAGGGGATGGCCGGTCGGTCTAGTGGTGGGACCGACCGGTCCTCTGTGGGGCCCACTTCCTTCCATCTTGCTCCCTCTCCTACCTTGCTCAAGTTCCCACTCTTTGGAGTATATGCCGATGGTTGCATGTGGTGGTAGGTGAGATGAGTGGTTGTGAGTGCATGTGATAATGTGAAGTGATATGATGTGGGTCCCAGGTGTCTGTGGGTCCGTATGTCTCCCATATTTGTACAAAGCAAGTATAAAAGAAATTGCTTTTATGAAACTATAGAAAATGAGGATTTTATTGATGAAATTCATATATGTTTTTGTTGCCGTAGTAAATAATACTTACGGGATTCGTAAATATTAATTACATGAGGCCAATTTTATGATGCAGTAATGATGTAAATAAATTTTTATTTTGTTTTTCTATGAAATGCAAAAGTAAATGCTGATAATTACCGAGTTACCTCTGGCGAAGATTCGGGGTTTAAAGTCCACCGAATTGGACTCTCCAGTGTTCTTCATTCTCCTTGATGGATCTCCGCTACCGGAGATAGTAGTTTTGTCTCTTGAGCTTTATGGTCTACTAGAGTTGAGCATTGTTCGGGCCGTGGTTTGAATGAGAACTTTTCTTCCTTCCCATTTATAGTGAATTTGATTTCTCCAGCTCCGACATCAATGTGGGCCTTGGCGGTGCTCAAAAATGGTCTTCCGAGAATGAGTGACACTTTTGAATCCGGATGCATTTCTAGTAGCACGAAGTCTACTGGTACGAAGAACTCTCTAATCTTGACTGGGATGTTTTCAGCAATTCCTATAGGGTATCTGAGTGATTGATCAGCTAGCTGAAGACACATTGGTGTTGACACAAGTGTTGAATGGTTGAGCTTATAGTAGACTGATGTGGGCATCACACTAACACTATCTCCAAGATCGCACAGTGCATTGCTAAACCGTTGATTTCCAATTGAGCATTCAATAGTGGGGCATCCTGGGTCCTTCTTCTTTTCTGGTATTTGATTGAGGATAGCCGCACTACATTCTTCTGTCAGCTCGATTACTTCAGTAGTTGGCAGTGGTCGTTTGTTGTTAAGTATATCCCTCACATACTTGGCATAGGTAGGTACCTGTAATGCATCTAGCAGAGGAATATTGATATATAGTTTCTGAATTACTTCAACAAACTTACTGAACTGCGCATCTAGCTTGGTGTTCCAATTTCTGCGTGGGAATGGTAGAATGTTGGTGTCTTGAAAGTCTATCAGTCTTTCTTCATTTTGTACTTGAGTTTCTTCATCATCTCTTTCTTCTGCCCTTGGAGGGGTTACTGGTGTTGTCTGTCTTCTTTGTGCTCCTTTTGGGTATGGTGGATCTCGAGTGGTCCTCCCATGTCTAGTAGTGATCCTCTTAATCTGCTCATGGTTAGTGGTAACAGGCAAAACAACAACCAATTGTGATATTTGGGTTTCTATTCTTTTATTATAATTGAGTTGATCTTTAATGGCAGAAGAAAAATCATCCATCTTAGCATTTATGTTTTCAAGAGTCTTGTCATTTAAAACAAGTCTTTTAGTAATGCTATCATTTATCCTGGCTTGTTCTAAAATTAAATCTCTTAAAGTAGGTTGCTTAGAATCGGAAGAACTAAATTTACTAGTATACTTATCTGGTTTGGAAGGTTGTTGTTGACGCAATCCTTGCTTGTGTAGAGTGGTGGAGTTGTTGATGATGTTAGCTTCTTCTTGATCTTCGGGAAATTCTATTCCCAAATATTCTCCACTTCTAGTTTGAGCATCAAATGCGTCTTGAATAGCTTGACGTTCTTCCTTGTAGTTGGCTCTCTGAATGAGTCGATCCATAAGTACACCCATCTTAGTTGACAGTGCATATACTTGTTCTGGAAATTCTTCAATTTGGTGACAGCGTTGAGTAGTAACTTGTTTCCAGCTTTGATTTTCAGCTATCTTATCCATTAGACATTCTGTTTTTCCGAAAGTGAGTGCCATAAATGATCCTTCAGCAGTGGCATCAAGTTGCTCTCTTGCTCTTGGTAATAATCCGTGATAAAACAGTTGCATGAGCAATTCGTTCCTTATTCCATGATGTGGGCATCTTAAGATTTGTTCCTGAAAATGCTCCCAAGTTTCTGGAATGGTTTCTCCTTTTTGTTGCTGAAAGTTGTATATCTTTTCCCTTAAGATATTGACTTTGCTAATTGGGAAAAATCTTGATAGAAAGGTCTCTGAACACTTCTCCCATGTATTGATGTTGTCCATGTTTGAATAGAACCACTACTTCGCTTTTCCTTTCAGTGAGAAGGGAAAAAGACGAAGAAGTATAATGTCCTGGGGAACGTCCTTGATGATGATGGTGCTTCCAATCTCCAAGAAATCTTGTAGATGAGCGGTTGCATCTTCTTCTTCCTTTCCACCAAATGTAGTAGCTTGCACCATGTTGATAAGACTTGGCTTGAGTTCGAACTCAAGGTTGTTCGTCTGGAGTGTAGGTCCGGTGCGAATGTTCCTGACACTTGGAGTAGAGAACTCCAGCAGAGTCTTGTTGGCCATGGCTTGACTACTAATGTAGATATTCCACACGATCAAGTTGATTTCTGGTTTGTAAGTGATGGATTACAACTGAACCTGTGTTACCCTGTATATGATATAAACAAAGAAAAACAAGGGTAAGCCTGCCAAGACAGAGGTACAAGTGAATGAATGAATAATCTCCTTTGTTAAATTCCTAATAAGTTTTGTTTAGTTCCCGGTGGCTTCCGTTACTTAGATAGATGTCCCCGACAACGGCGCCATAAATGCTTGTTGACACTTCTTAATGCAATTGCTTTTAATAAACTTTGATGAACTGATTCTAGCAAAAGCCTTCAGAAATGTACAGGACACTCCTAGCATCACTTAAAGTCAAGTTGTCATCCCTAACATGATACTAGAAATGTAAATTATATGTGACACTAGCTCAAAAGATATAAACAAATATTTATCCGCAAGCGCACAGATAAATATACCTGTTGTAGCAGCATTTCACCCAGGTTATCTAGGTATCGTTATTTATATTTTATCAAAGATAGTAACAAAGCTGGGAACTAGTAATGATTCAAAAGTTGCAGAGATTATTATTCATTCATTCATTACTCACATGTATAAGCAGGGGTAAGACAAGGTAAAGATAATAATGATAATGATAAAAACGGGAATTCTAGAGATAGAGTGAACTACATAGATCAAGCAGAGAGTCAGGAGATTAATTAAGAGATTCGAATCCTAAGTTACTTCGCATTTACTAAGCCTAGTGATTACTCTAGTTAATATACAATCATTTATAGCTAATTAATCTATCATCCATGATCAAGGGACATTACTAAATTAGAATCAAGAACAAAGTAATGAATTCTAGCTTGCAACCGCGTCCTACTAAGATCTACATTCGGGGGGAGGACTACAAAGGACTCAACAGGACTGTCACTCCTGCGATCTACCTCTCGACCCGGAACATAGGATGTATTCGCAGGTAAACTTAGCCTAAACACCATGTTTACACCAGTTTGACCACTTAACTCTATCCGGAATAAAGCTAAGTACTTTACGAACATGATCATAAACTCTATCATAATCAGATCTATATTAAATATACAACTAGAATAAACTCCAAAACTAAATAAACTGAAATATATTAAAGTAGCATAAAGTCGAATAAAGATACAAATTACCGAGTCTTCGACAATGATCCGGAGACTCAGACGAAGCTTCTAGCCGGATATGCCGACGAAGTAGCCTGCCTCTACTTGAATCTAACTAGACTAAACTCTAATCTTGATGTAGAGCTCTAACTCTCTCTCTCTAGGAACCCTAATTTCTGTCTTGTCTTCTGATCTTGATCTGATGATGATCTGTAGGGGGGTCAGGGGTCTGGTTATATAGCCTTGGGCGAGGAATCGCGATCGTTGGATCAAACCGACTTGAGGTACGGTCGAGATGCATCCTAGAGGTCGGTGGAAGTAGCTTGCAGAAGATGGAGGCGTGGCGGCTCTATGGCCGACCGACCGGTGGGCCCTGTGGGACCGGTCGGTCCCACAGGTAAGCCTCCTGTGGTGCTCCGTCTCGTGGTGTCTTGTGGTGTCCTCTGGAGTCTTCTAGAAGTATCCCGACGTGGCGGTGAAGAAATCTGCGTCGGGTTCCTTCTTGGGGAAGCAATGTGGTTGGTTTTCCTGTTTAATCCCTGGAAAATGTAGAATCACCAAAACTCATGGAATTTGTTAATTTAAACCTCCTATTTCTAAGTTGGCAATCCTTTTTGACATTTATTCAAGTCTTGTTGACAGTAAATAATGATAGTTAATAGACGTCAACAAATATCATCAAGTTTGCTTTTCTTGTTGAACCTTTGATACACTTAGCAAACTTGTTAGACCTTTAATTATGTTGTCACTCAATTCACCAAAACCCACTAAGGGCTAGATGCACCTACAATAGCTCAAAGTAAATGCACAAGGTAAATGAGCTAGATAGAGGTGGTTTCACCGAGCCTTCGGGATCGCCTAGTAGAGAGCCAATCACCAGTGAAATCCACTTGTGAAGCCAATTACCAAGAAGGATGCACAATCACAATAAGCACACGAGACACCAATATTTATCCCGAGGTTCACGTGCTTGCCGGCACGCTACTCCCCGTTGTGTCGACCAACACTAGGTGACCCGGTGGCTAATCGGCACAAAGCCAAGCACACAAAGAGCGCCACAAGAATCTACCACTAGCGAGGTAGCTCAATGACACGAGCAATCCACTAATGATGCCTCTTGTCGCTCCGACGAGGTGAGACTCCACAACCTCTCACAATCACGTACGGTGGTGGCCAAGAACAATCTCCTTCTCTTGCCAACTCCACCTCAATGCCTCCAAGCCGTGTAGGCACCGGCAAATGCCAAGAGTAACAAGCAACTCAATGTCGATGCGAAGAACTAGTGCCACTAGAATGTACTCTTTTCAAATCTTAGCACTAATCACTCAATCTCACTTAGTTTGATCAAATCAACTCTAGAGATGAGTGGGAGGCTTGGCTATGCTCACAAGGATGCTTAGGGATCAAAATGTGCAAGAGAGAACCCATGTGAGCCGGCCAAGCCACTTATATAGGCCACTCAAGTCGGCCTAGCCGTTGCGTCCGATGCTCCTGATGGAGCCACATGCCCCCTGATACGAATTCAGTTCGTTGGATCCCAACAGTCATATCTCTTCGCGCCACGGTTAATGTGACATTGGACGCGCCGATGCCAGGCATCGGACGCTCCGATGCCACTGCTCATCTAAGCTCTTTTCTGCGCCACAACGGACGCGTCGGCACCCTTACATTGGACGCTCACCCTTTGCGTCCGATGAGCATGCAGAGAGGTTCCAGAATGCTCCCAAACACATCGGACACATCTGATGGTTTGTCATCGGACGCAGGCCAGCGTCCGATGCTCCCTGCAAAGCTTGCTCGCGCTACGTCATCACCATCGGACGCTGCAAAAGTGTTTCCTCAACGTCTGTTGCCAGCGTCTGATGCTTTTTCAGCATCGGTCTGTAGCTAGGGTTAGCCATCGGACGCTCGGCCCAACGTCCGATGATGGCGCCTCCAGCGTCCAATGCTGCTAACTCAGCACCTTTCGCTTTATAACTTCTACCCTTGCTCCCATGCGCCAACACCAAAGTGTTTCACCACTTGTGCACGTGTGTTAGCATTTTGCAAATCATTTTCCAAGGGTTTAGTTAGTCACTCACTAGGTCTATAGCATTGATATGTTAGAGAACTCCTAATGGCACTTGGACACCACATAAGCCGTAAATTAACTTCTCTTAATAGTACGGCTATGTATCCTAAATGTGATCACACTCACTAAGTGTCTTGATCACCAAAACAAAGAGCCCTATAAGTTATACCTTTGCCTTCGGGCCTCTTTGCTCCATCTCTTTTCTTCTTTATTTCACCAATAGTAGAGCACTTGATCTTTTCAATTGCATGTGGCCATCACCATCCTCCATGGTTGTCATGTTGCTAGCTCCACCACTTGGCTTGGTCTTAATCCTTTGTTAAAAGCTACACACATGCTTACCAATAGGATTAGACCAAATATGTTTCATCAATTAACCAAGATCAAACTAGGGCTTTCAATGACCCAAATATCACTACCGGTTTTAGACAAAAACCGGTTGTGAAGTGTACATCACACCGATTCTTTGAAACCGGTAGTGATACGTCGATTGTGAAGACTAAATCTGTAGTAGTGCCTAGGATGAGGGACGGTCGACAAAAGACAAAGCACTTCACACACAATGACATACAAAGTCACACACAATGACAGACAAAGCAGTTGGTGTAACTTTTTTTTAAAAAAAGTAATAATAAATCAATTTACCTGCCTCTAAAGATACCATTTGCAAAGCTAGGTATGCACCTTACAAAATGAGTTTTTCCTAATAATAGCCATATTTAAGTGTGTAAACATTTTGTTTACATAGACCTTTGAGTAGCGGTGGAATTTCTACCCGTCTCAAAGTTCGGTTTTGTACTAGGAGCACCACCGAGGACCACATGCTTGTTCGTGATCACGATGTGATTGCTCTAGGTTTGTGGCTGGGTAATTGAGCGCTCGGAATTAGTCAACCACTCACGGTCGTGCAAGAACAACATCATTAGACGCCTTGCTGCGAAAATGAGTCGTTGCTGCATTATTCTCAGAGAAAAATCCTTACTATCCTGGTATCCTCTCTATCGTGCGCATATTACACATAGCACCCCTTAATTTTGCCTGTCGCGTAGGTTGTGAATCGATTGATTTTGGAGGTACATGATCGAGAGAGAGACGTGATTGGAACCGCATATTTTCTCTCGTTTTGTTGACATTTGGGCCTCGTTTAGATTGCAATTTTTTGCAATTCTAACACTGTAACAGTACACATTCGTTTATATTTGACTAATATTATCTAATTATGGACTAATTAGTTTCAAAAGATTTGTCTCATAAATTATAAATAAACTGTATAATTAGTTAATTTTTTTATCTATATTTACTGCTCTATGCATGTGACAAAAAATTGATACGATAAAAAGAGAGTGTAAAAAATTGAAAGTTAGAAGGAATCACGAAAGGACAGAGACAGCCACGACACTCCTAAAGTGAAATAGCAGCTAGCGGTAGTGGATCTGTGATGATGTGGTGGTCTAGTAGCGGCCGGATGGATCCGCATGTCGGACTCGTAGGTAGTACTGTACTAAGATGCTGGTCAATAGCGCTTATAGTGGAGTGGAGGTGGAGCGCCGAAGCATTAGCTTAAATGCAAGTTAAGCTTAAACAACTACGTGCTAAATTATGGGACATAATCTGGTGGCCAAAAGTGTTTAGTGCATGCAAGTTAAGCTTAAACGCAACACATTGTTGCGGCGGAAAAGATTGTTAGTCAACTAGCATGGAGCAGTAGATATAGATAAAAAAAATTAACTAATTATCAGGTGTGTAAAAAAACTATTTGCGGCCTCTCTTGGAATTATGTATAAGTTTGTTTGACTAAAAGTTATTAGCAAAAACCAATAGAAAATCAGAATTGCTATAGAAAATTGAGTAGTTAGGGTTATTTGTGTTTGAGTGAAACTTTGCGACTTTGCTAATTCTAATATTTTCTTCTTTTGTCGTTAAAGTCTCTTTTTAGATATATATGTTAGAGTTCATGGTCGATCTGGTCCGGCTCACTATAACTATGTACGGCCCGACGTCCCTTAGACCCAGGTCCACCGGAGTTCACAACATAAGGTCTTAATTTAATTGTTCATATGATATCTTTTGGTTGTTGATTTAGAACTATACAATCTAGATATATATGATCAATGTGGTAATTTTTAGTCCTTGAGTCAAAGAGACTATTATTCTTAATTGAATAGTAACTTTATATTATTTATGTGATTTTCCCATCATACATAAATCAAATTACTATTTTTCCATAAATTATGTTTTTATATTTATCTATTTACAGATTATAATTTGTAAGGGCCATTTATCTAGGTATTGTTTCTTTGGAGTTCATTTGGGGATCTAACTATTAAGTTTTCATAGTTATGATTAAAAAATTTCCTTTGCTAATTACATGAACAATTTAAAGTCATATGGGAATCAATTTTTCTTAATTCATTATTTCTAATTTATTACTTGTTACTCCCTCTGTTTTAAATTGTATGCCATATTAGCTTTGTCCTAATTAAGTCAAACATTTCTATTTTTTTATCATCAGTTTTCATAATTTTGTATGAGTTAACAACATAAGATTTGTGTTTTAGATTGTCTGTGGTAAATACTTTCATAATATATAATTCACATGTGAAACTACTCGAATTCTCAAAATTGATGGTCAAAGATTAAAAATGTTTGATTTGAGACAAAACTAATATGACACGTAATTTAAAACAGAGGGAGTAATTGTGTTAGGGACTCTTTGGTTAACTCATAATTTCTATGCTCTTCATTTTGTTTTTCTTTTAGACTAAACTGAATATACTAAACGCACTGAACATGGTGAAAGCAAGCGCATGCAGATGTGTAATAATAACGAGATTTGTTGTGGTGTGTCGATCGAATCCCAGCAGTCATATATATTACTAGAGAGACTGGCGCGCTTCGCTGCGCTCACTGAGTATGATTTTGTAAATTGAAGTATGGAAGCTAGTTGTTTGTCGTTCAGCCACCACGTGCATAAACCTGCTTCATGTAACCTCCTTTGGTTTATTCCTCGGCTGATTTGTTTCGAAAATTTCTTTGTACATTCAACACGCTTGTTGCCAAATATGCAAGGAAAATGACAACAATTTTATTATATTCTCTTGGGTACAATTCACGGAAGTACATTCATACTATTTGATCGTAAGAATATTGTATAATGAGATGTGCATGAATAATTTTAGGGCATGGCAATATAGGCAGCAATGTATGACGATTTGACCAAAAATTATTAAACTTGATATAGATGTTTCGGGTACACGCAGAAAAACCAAAGAATGTGCCACCAATCAGCTCAAAAAGCTTAACAAATGATTTTATCAACATAAAGCAGGGAGGATCCACTGTGCTGACATGATTTTGCCAAAATAATTACAACAAAAACCAAACATATACAACAAACTAAGACAGAAACTGGAAGAAATATGTGTTGGTAAACCAGTGAACCTTATCAATATTACAATGTAAATTAAGAAAACAACCTTGGAGGCTTGTGAATTGTGATAGGCGTCATCAGAATCACTATAAGCAGCCAAGTTGTTGAGTAGAACACATTGTTTAACAACATGATGTACTGTTGTTATTGGCCCAAATCATCATTATGGGTTGTATGAAATTCTTGTATGCTCCATAGGATGCCTGCACATAGTAGGCTAACCTAGAAAATATTGCACATTAATTCAAGAGCGTAGCAGGTCCAATACCCACATTTTATAACTAATGAAACTAACCAAATTAGGTAGTCTGACAACCAATAAAACAAAAGAGGAGCAAAGTCTAGTCCAACTGAAAACTAATGACAATTGAGTAATAACCTGTGTCCCATGTGGGAGCACTAAAATTAGTTACTTCGGCTATAATCTCTAGGGTTCATACAAATCTGAAATGTAATTGGTAGTACTCTTATTAGTAAATTAGTAAACTTAGATACTTTGTATCCTTCTTTGGCAATGTACATACAGAAGCTAAATATACGGAGATACAAATTGGTAAAACAATAATTAAATCATCGCTGATTATCACAGTCTAATAAGTATTTTACGACACCAAAGTGCAAGACAAAAGACTAACCCTGTCCAATTAGTAGATAGGAAAAGCACATCTAACAATCTGAACTAACAAAATCATTAAGATCAATTTCACTCCTTGTAATGTTCATTTATCTGCAGTGTCCTCCATGATGTTGTCCTATGCACAAAATTACTTGCCCGGCTTTGGTATAAACAACAGATGTGCATATCCGCAGCGGCAAAGGACAAACACAAAGATTAGTACTCTTGTAATTACCACCAGCACATTGTTCGTTGCAAATTTAGAATGGGATCAAGCAAGCAAAAACCCATTAAGACCAAGGCACTTTCGTTGCAAATTTAGAATAAGAATGAACCAAGCCAAAACCCATTACGTCCAAGGCACTACAACAAAGTTTGGTGAAACAATATAAGAGGGCAAAGAACAAAACAATTAGCAGATACAATCACCAAAGGGTCTCAAGTATTTGTCAGCATGTAGTGCTAGTACATCCTCTTCACATACTCTGAAGCATATTGAAATGTTGTTCCTAATGAACAAAGAGTAGCAACAAAAATGTTTTACATATCGATTACCTATGTGCATCATCTGTTACTTAGCAAGTCATGTTCTTGTCATATACTAACTGGTACAAAGCATATTTTTTAATATAAGCAACAATAAAATTTGATTTTAACTAAGAAGCACAATCAAGTTTCGAAGTAGTACTTAGCTAAGGCAGGAGGGGAAGAAAGGTGAATCAGAGCCACTATTTTTAATTTTATTTTGTTGAATCTTCACATCCAATCTCCCATACCTCATGGCTACAGCAAGCACTAAAACGATTGAGATCACCTTTTCTGAAAAAATCAAATCAGAATAGAGAAATTATCTACAAATCAAACCTACCAAAGAATTTAATTTATAACAAATCTTAACCTTTTTTCACAGAGGCAAAGCATCATATTTATGCTGAGAGCAACAAACAGCAAAGATATTGATGCAAAAGCCAACCTAAGCAAAGTAAATATTTCATGAATACTCAAGATTGGTTCTCAGTTGTATTGGTAAATAATAAGCTGGTGCCTTCAGACCAGGCATATTCATGGAAGTTCCATACCCTGTAGTTTCATTCATGTGATTGTTTTATTTACATGCTGCACTGGCTAAGCTGATTGTTCCAGTTTGACATGGGGCTGCATGGTTCAGCTGATTGTGCAAAATTCACATGGGGGATGCTGACAATGAGGTATTCTTTTCGTACTGAAAAAGAAAGCAATGAGCACATATCTGTGTGTTTCATAGGTGGAGGTTTCATGTGAGCTGTGTGATAGGACTAAAGAGGCTCATATACCACACATGCCGCAAACTGAAAATGCATCTAAGTTGTTCGAAGCTACTAACCTTGACGATGCTACTAACCTTGATCTGAATGGCTGAATTGGAAAGTAGCAATCAGATTCACATTTTAGTGCATATGAAACCAGGGGTCCAATAAGCCCAACTTTCATCAACACACGAGAAAAGGGAAAGGGATAAAATGATATCTAAGCAGGAAGGGGCTGGAAGATTAGTAAGCAGCAGCATGTGCTCTTTACGTCCATTGTATGTGCAGTTTTGTTACTCAGTCATTTCTATAAATAGGCGATGCACACACCAGCCATGGCAGATGTAAAGAACACAAATCCAGTTAGGAATAATGCAGGAAACGAAAGCAAAAATCTATTCTTTGGAAAGACGAAGCTAACCCTTTCATTTGATACAGGTTGGCCCAGCTAAAATTATCCATAAACAAAATTTTAGTTCCGAATTACCTGCAGGCGATTGCTACAGCTGTCTCAATTAAGAAAATTTGTAGGAAAATGTTGCATCTATTAATCTTGTGGTAGCAAGAAACATACTTCATATCTCTGATTCCATCATCTGAAGCCACCCAAAGAAACAATTTGGTTAAGACGATAGTAAAATTAGATGCAAATCAAAAGCACATGGAAACGATGAGAAGTAAGAAATGCATATATCTGAGTACCTGGTATCTTTCATGGTGTAGTGGTGTGTTTCACAGAGGTCTCGCTGTTGTGTCTATTGCCGCTGCTTTTGCCATGGCCAGGTCTGTTTGCGTGGTCGGCACCACGGTCACCAGGTCAGCAAGCGGCGGCAAGACGACTGCTCAGGGTCGGTACCAGCAAAGGAGAAGATGATGATGCATGTAAGCTAGGAAGGTTGGAGGGGGATGGGGGGGTGGGGGGCTGAATGTGTGATTGCGAGAAAGACGATGTCTACGAAGGAGGGTTGGAGCGGGAGGGCAACGGCGACCGGAACCCTAGCGTCGGAGTGTGCCCGAGGAAGAAGAACAGAAAGAAATAGTGTGGTGCCGTGAACCAACAGGCGGCCAACGATTTCATAACCAGATAAACAAACACCGACTCTTGTTGTAAAAAAAATGCTGAAATCCTTATCCCACGTCAAACGGACACAATACCATCGATGCCATGTGTCGCAGTCACATTCGACACATTAGCCATGGAGCGCTCGGAGGACGCCAATTCTCCCGCAGGTGAAGAGTCTACTATACATTTATACTCAAGCGTATACAAATTAATCATGTTGCATGCCTGCCGTGAGAATCGTGGACGTAGAGCGACGAGCGAGCAAAATGTTGCAACATGGGCCATGTTTGGTACAGCTCAGCTTCACTAGTGAAGCTGTTTTTTTAGAAAATAGCTTCATGAGCAACTTATTAGGTGAAGCTGAGCTGTTTTGAAAAATGTGTTTGGCAAAACAGCTTCACCACCAACTTCTTACATGGTTGGGAGAGAGAAATAGAGGTGTAAGCTGTAAAAAGCTATTTTTTCAACTTCATGGGTGAAGCTGTTTTTGTGAGAGGGGCACTACTACAGAAATCTTTTGCGTGACGAACATTTTTATTTAACCGTGACGGGCAATTGAGCCCGTCGCGGACACCTCGTCACAGTAAATCGAGGCTAACCGCGGCGGGCTCAATAGCCCGTCACGGTTAATACCATTAACCGTGACGGGCAGTGTAACTTGCCCATCACGGTTAATGGTATTAACCGTGACAGGAAGATTACGCTGCCCGTCACGGTTAAAGTTTTCAGGTTTAAAAAAATACAGCAGCACATATTTGAATGCATAATCGAATCCATATTTAACAGGTCAAACACAGACATAACACATGACACATACGTATACATACATACATTAACTTATTCTCATTGTCATCCATAGAACATCGACGAAATCGTTAAAGTGTTATATTACATGTCAGATTGCAAACAAACTAATTGACGAAGTCCATGTACATATAATCCTTCATCTCTTTGCGTAACATGGTGCTCCATTTCCTAAGCTTCTCGTACTCGGGAAGCAGTGCTAACGGGGCATCTGTATCAAAGAACGGTTGTCTTTCATGCACTACACGGTAAATGACAAACTTGCACATGTCTGCCACTATTTGATCGAAGTTATGTTGATTGCTCTGCTCTCTTTCCCACCATTCAGTTGCTTTCTTGAGCTGCCGCCAGCTACCGTTGTACTTCCTGCAGGCCCTTAGGTACTTGCAGACGTAGTACCCACACAAAGTTGTCCCTGGTGGTTGCTTGGCACACTGCACGATACACAAGCATTACAACACTTTGGTATAGATTGATAATATATGCATGGTGTGGGAAAAAGTATAAGTGAAGCTTCAAGTAAACGTACCGGGAACTGACGCTTGATTTTGATTCTATTCCCATGCTTCTTCTTGAACTTCTCTGTCCTTCGATCAAATTCACTTGGCTCCTTTACGTACTCCTTATAAGCGTTGTATATATGTACTCCACTAGTGTTAGTCAAAGTTGTAAAACGTATGATAAAAATTAACTAATATGAAGTTCCTTGACTTACAATCTCAAGCAATCTTCAAAGTGCTTGTACCCTGCTTTGTTTGAATGCCTCAATGAGTCAAATATGCAGGCCCTGCCTTCCTGAGGATAGATGATGAATGCAATCCAGTGCCCATGGAGGCCCTCGCTGCACCATTCGAACAAAACAAAGACTACGATGACCATGGATGATCTTAGGTAGCCACTTATCCCATCAACATACATGCTTTCGACTTACCCAAAGTGGACGGCATCGAGGATACAACCATCTCTCCTGACCTTCTTCATGACTCCTAAGATGTATGTCCCCACTTTCAACTTCTCGGCGTCGATGGCCTTTTTGCGTTTGTTGTCTCTCTGACGATTGGTGAAGTCAATAAGGTCAGGGTGGTTGTTCGGTTTCTCGTATCCAATGATCTGTTTCTCAGCAACATGCATTGGAGAGAGATAGAGCACACCAAGGTTGCATTCGTTGCTTACATGGGCCATCATCCTGCAAGTACAAGTCGTCTCATGGCATTAGTTAAATTGACAAGGTACCTATACGAATGCAAGGGATGTGTGAAAAGTGGTAATCCACTTACACAGAAAACAAGGTGAGGTGAGCGACGTCAAGGTCCTTCCTACGCAGTAGTCTATGCATGTCTCCGAATTCCAAGACGAGTTGAACATCTGTGCCCAAGTTAAAGATCTCTACCGGAATCCTGGCCGTGATGTTTGAAAGGCCGGCTTTGGCCGCTTGCATATACCACAAATGGAACCTCCGTACCTCCCACTTCTCGTCGCACGCAAGTTGGGCCAGAGGTAACATGAACTCCCCATTCACAAAATCATCGGGGCATTCATCTGTGACGAATCCCCTATGAGGTGGTGATTTTGGCCTACAACAATGGGATAGCAACGTTAGTGTGTGAAAACGAGAAGCTCAAAACCTATAAATAGATTGATTACATGCAAGACAGAAGCATATATACCTTTCAAATTTGGTATAGAATGCGGCGCGCTCGGGTCTAGCCTCCTCGGTGTCTATAGTCTTTTTTGGCGCGCGAGGACACTAGCTGGAGCTCGGTTGGCTTGCAGGTGGTGTCATCGGCCCCGCACCTCCGACCAGTACTTCGTTTTCACATGTGTCGCCTGTGGCCTGCGGTGTCTTCGCCTTCGGTTCTGCCTCCATAGATTCCGCTCCTTCGCTCGGGGCGGTAGGCGGTCGATTGTCGGGAGGCGGAGAGCTTGGTCGTTGTGGACCGCTCGTGCTCGGATGTCTTGGAGGCGTTGTTGTCCTCTCCTCTGGTGCTGCCTCCTTACCTCCATTAGCATTGGTCGGTCCAATGGGAGGGCTTGCAGGAGGGTCCGTGTCTCGGGCTTCATTGTTCTCCTTGTCTTGCTTGCCATCATTGTCGTCATCCTCATCACCGCTGCCATCCGGATCCGGGGGACAAGATCCGACTACCGACGAGGGTTGTGATGTCGGCGTCGGGGTCGGCGTTGGCGTGTTCCCATAGATCTCGATGTCTTCAGTACACCATGGCACTTCTAAATTGATCGCCTGACATGGCTGCTGAAGATGATGATCCAAGTGCTCCTACAGGATTGCCCTGATTCACTGGTATAGATGTCGGCGTCGACGTCGATGAGCTCACTCCAGATGGACCACCACTCGCACCTTCTCTTTCACCGTGAAGAGTCCAGACCGTGTAATCCTTCACGAAACCATACCTAATCAAATGAGATTGCACCATGGGATCTGGGTGGGCTTTCGTGTTCTTGCATTTATTACACGGACATATGGTTGCAATCCGCTTTGATTTCTCATGATGCCTTTTTGCAATAGTAATAAACTTTCTCACTTCCTCCAGGTACCACAGATCACCCACTCTATCGAACCGGTACATCCATTCGGACCTCTCCATCATACCTACACCATATAAGCAAAAGAAATAGACAAAAATGATTAGAAAATAGAAAAAGCATCTTCCAAAGAGAGAAGGATCGGGAGATCTACCATAGAACATGGTACATTCATGCATAGAAAGAGAGATAATTGATCTAGATCTAGATCTACATCTACATCTAGATCTAGAACACTTGAGCCAAAAAGAGGGGAAAAGAGAGATAAAGGGTGGGAGAGAGCCATTAGAAACCTTTTGTGTTGCCCTCCACCCCCAAATTCAATCCTTAGACCTCAATTCAAAAAGTTTATCAAATTTTAGGGCAAAGCCTCCTCCCCCAAATGTTGGAAGAAGAAAGCTCGTGGGGAAGAAGAGGGGGCTGGCTGCTGTTTATATGGAAAATCTTAACCGTGGCGGACATCCTAAGAAGGCCGTCACAGTTAATGGTCTATTAACCGTGACGGGCCACTAAGGTCGCCCGCCACGGTTAACATATTAACCGTGACGGATGGTTTAAGTAGCCCGTCATGGTTAATAGACCGTTAACCGTGACGGTCCACTTAGGTCGTCCGCCACGGTTAACCAATTAACTGTGACGGGCGCCTGGGCGACCAGGTGGCCAGACCAGCCACCCAATAACCGCGACGGCCAGGTCAGAAGCCCGTCACGGTTAACTAATGCAAGGTATCACGCAAAATAATTTCTGTAGTAGTGGGGGGATAAAACAGCTTCATGGGTGAAGCTGTTTTGTAAAATGGTGTTTGGCAAAAAAAAACAACTCACTACCAAACAGGTCTATGGTCTCTTGGTAGTCGATAGATATCGTCAACTCGTCACACACAGCGGCACAGCGGATGACCCGTGCAAGCAACACTAGCATGAAACACTGAACTCCACAGTATATATCAGCATGTCACCAACTGCTGCGACTCGTGGCGAACTGAGCGTAGCTCAGCTGGTTGGGTTTCTTGTGGTGGAACCTGCCCACCCGGGTTCAAGTCCTCGACTTGACACGGGTGTTCGTATTTTCCTGGATTTATTCCAGGATTTAACGACGCTATTCTTTCAGTGGTAGGCGACGTGCCCGTCGACAACGAGGCGACTGTGTTGACTTCGTCAATCTCGAGATTTGTCAGTCCAACTCGGTTCTTCGGAGGTGCTCATGGGGGTAGGGTGTGCGTGCGTGCGTTCATGGTAGGGTAGGGTGAATGTGTGCTCGTGTTTGCGAGCGTCTGCGTCTGTAACTGGGTCTCGCAAAAAAAAAAAACTACTGCGACTCGTGCATGCATGTGGTCCTCATGCAATACAGCACTCCGATCTTGCAACTTGCAAAGTTTGTTGCAAGCAACATGCAAATTAAACGGGTGCTTAACTTCATTTTTTATTTATTTCGTAAATAAAGATGGACATAGGTCTCCGTACCAACCCTCATGCATCCAACGTCAAAAGCAAAAGAAAGCATGCGTGCAGGCACTGAGGTGAACAGTATAGGCGCAGCGGTATTTAGGGCTTGTTTAAGTTAAAAATTTTCACACATCACATCAAATATTTAGATATATGCATCAAATATTAAATATAGATTAAAAATAACTAATTACACAGTTTGCGATAACTTTGCGAGATAAATTTTAAGTCTAATTAGTTCATAATTTAGCAATGTTGTGCTACATTAAATATGTGCTAATGACAGATTAATTAGACTTAATTAATTCGTGTCTCTGTTTCCACACGGAATATGTGATATGTTTTTCTTATTAGTCTATTTGTAATAGACTAAATTAGTACCGAAGCATCCGATATGACATCAAAAACTTTTAACACATGAACTAAATAAGACATTAATCTGTCGAAACAAATCGCTGTATAAGCAAGTTTAATCTGCTCACACCACAGAGACAGGCGTTGTATCACATCAGATGGAGCGTTTTATGAAAACCAATGGAAGGGAGCCACAGATGTTGTGCTTCGGGATGCATCTGGGAGCTTCGTAAGAGGCATTATCACCCTCCGTCTCAAAATAAATACAATTCTAGAGTTCAAAATTTATCCCAAAATAAATACAATTCTACGTATAAGACCAGAGAACTTTATTCGTCTTTTTTTTGTACTTTTTTATTTTCCAAAGCGTAATGATTACACCTTTATAAGGATATTTTGATAATTTTGCTAATGTATTAGTAACCGTGTACAATCCTACAATTGTATTTATTTTGGTACGGAGGGAGTACGTGGTGATATGACCATTGCCTTGGTGCTCTGACTGCAGAAGCATTAGCCTGTCGGGATGGCCTGGTCGGAGGTGGTTCGGCTGTGGCAGGTACCGTGCGAATGAAAGGTCCAGCATTGTGACGATCCTGAAAGAGATCAGGGAGCTGAGCTCTTTGCTTCCAAGGATTCAGTTTTTCCTTCGTTGCTCGATCATGTAATGAGATAGCACATACATTGCTAAACAGGTCACAGGTGATACACGGGCTGGGTGGTGGTCTTATGCCCCGGATTGTGTTTTGAAACCTGCTGAACTCAGATTGTAATCCCCTCTCCCTGTCCATGAATCATGAATGAATATCGTTGATCGCCAAAAAAAACAAAGAAGAATACAGAGACAAGCGGTCACCACACCTTGCTTGGGCGGCATCCGTAGTTATAGCACCCGCGTCATCTGAAAATGAAGCATGCTGCTCCGACTTGTTAGAATCTGATACCCCTAGTTATGCGCAGCAGCCCTCGGATCTTTGAAAGGATGTTGCGAATATGACACAAGCTAGCACCGTATCAAGAACGATGTAGTCGAATCGCGTAGAAAACCCTAGATGACGATGAAGCAACCACAACAACATATTAGAATTTGGCGAAGCCGACCGCAAATTCTATTAGCACAACTCCAAAAGAGTACAAGAGATTGTCGCTCTCTCACAACCCTACTTGACCCTCCAGGACCCACTGATTCTTGCCCTATACAAGAATCTGGTGCAATAGAACTGTCTAGTCTAATCCTCTTGAGCGCTCCTAATTGCTCCGTACAAGCCTTGGATGAGACCCCTTGTGTTGGCTTATGATCTTGTTGTGATGCCTATGGCCTCTACCCCTTGATTTATATAGTCCCCTCCAAGGCCCTCATACATACAAATAGGAGTCCTACTCCTAGTAGGATTCTACACTCAAGACCTAGTAGAATTAGAAGTCCTAATAGCACACCTTTTCGAGTCCTATTCTAAGTAGGATTTGAGTCACCATACAACAAACTCCACCTTGACTCTAATCCTTTAAAGTCATCGTGCTCCTCCAAGAATTTGCTCCAAATCGGCTTCTTCTTTTTTTTTATACTCCCACCTCGAGAGTGCCTCCACCACAGAGGCTCATGCACATCACCACAATGTGCTTGTCAGTTCCAGGCTGGAGTGCCTGAACCTTCCATCTGAGAGCTCTATCGTTGTGTAGTTTGGTTAACCACACCACCTTCTCCTTTGGCCCTCCATGCCATAGGTTTGTACCGCCTTCGAGCTCCACCTACTCGTTGGTACTGCGTGGTTGGTCTGACCACGTCTTCTTCCTCCAATAATGCGTAGCTTCGCCTCTACGATTGTTAGATTTTGCAACCGTCTTTGTAGCCTTGCACTTGACCACAATTGAGATTTGAGCACCTGCCGTTGACGAGACGACTTCCTTCTCCTGATCAGGATTTTTACCAAATCTCCTCATGGTTGCACCAGCCATAAGATTTACTATCACTCGGTATCCTCCATTAATCCAGATACTTTTCATAATTACCTGCCCTTTGCAAGTAACTCGCATGACTCCACCTTGAAGTGATAATTCACAACCTTGGAGTTCTAGCGACCTCACAGATATTAGATTCTTTTTCAATCTCGGGATATACCGAACTCCCGTCAGTGTGCAAAGTGTTCCATTATGCATCTCCAATGTAATTGTTCCCACCTCAGTGACTGCATACTCCTGGCAATCCGCTAAGTGAACAATTCCATTTGCTGGGTGTAGAGATCCTTCGTCAAACATCTCCCTCACCGAACATATATGGAAACAGCTTCCTGAATCTAATATCCAATCATGAATAGTACCTGGTTGACTGACGATAAGTACGTCACCTTCATCCTCACTTGCCACTGAGCATGTTCCTCTCATAGTCTTCAAACTTGGACAGTCCTTTATCATATGACCCTCCTTGTCACATAGATAGCATGTACGTTGTCCCTTGCTCTTGCCTTTCTTCTTCCCATGATTCTTGACTTTTCCTGCTCCACTTGAAACAGTCAAAGCTTGATCACCCGAGAATGAAGAATCCTGCGGCTTCTTCAAGGACTCTGCCTCCAGTAGATATGCAACTGTCTCATTGAAGTTGAGAGTAGTCTTCCCGACGAGAATATTCATCACTACCTACTCCCACGATGGTGGTAAGGATGAAGCCAATATGACGACTTTATCGTTCTCCTCAATTTTCTCATCCACACTAATCAGCTGCGTGACAAGCTTGTTGAAGACATTTAGATGGTCGACGAATCATGTACCTTCCTCCATGCGTAACCTAAATAGTTGACGCTTAAGTACCCACCGATTTATCAGCGACTTTGCCATATACAACTCTTCTAGGCTCTTCCATAATTTCGTCGGTGAATTCTCCTTGATTACCGAGTACTTTACCTCATCAGAGAGACATAGTCAAATTATACTGAGAGCCTTTCGCTCCATCACCTTCCATTCTTCATCAGTTATCTTGTCCGGCTTGGTGCCCTCGAGAGCATCAATCAATCCTTGTTGGACAAGCACATCTTGTACCACGCATTTCCACACGCTGAAATTCTCTTTGCCATCAAATTTCTCTACTTGATTCCACATCCCTGACATCGCCTTAATTTTGTGCTTCCTAGCCCTGTCAACCTTCTCACAAAATCAAATCAATCCGACCTTGGCTCCGATACCACTTGTTAGAATCTGATACCCCTAGTTATGCGCAGCAGCCCTCGGATCTTTGAAAGGATGTTGCGAATATGACACAAGCTAGCACCGTATCAAGAACGATGTAGTCGAATCGCGTAGAAAACCCTAGATGACGATGAAGCAACCACAACAAGATATTAGAATTTGGCGAAGCCGACCGCAAATTCTATTAGCACAACTCCAAAAGAGTACAAGAGATTGTCGCTCTCTCACAACCCTACTTGACCCTCCAGGACCCACTGATTCTTGCCCTATACAAGAATCTAGTGCAATAGAACTGTCTAGTCTAATCCTCTTGAGCGCTCCTAATTGCTCCGTACAAGCCTTGGATGAGACCCCTTGTGTTGGCTTATGATCTTGTTGTGATGCTATGGCCTCTACCCCTTGATTTATATAGTCCCCTCCACCTAGTAGGATTCTACACTCAAGACCTAGTAGAACTAGAAGTCCTAATAGCACACCGAGTCCTATTCTAAGTAGGATTTGAGTCACCATACAACACGACTGACAAGGACAAAAGGAGCCGGTCGATCGAAAAAAATGTCCATGTTGTGGCAATGCTCATCGATGTCCCCACGACCCCACCCACGCCTTGCTTTGAGGTGTCCATGTTGTTGCTGTTGTACATCATTGGCTGCCCGCCATGCATTGGATCCAAAGCCGATATGCATCGCTGTTTCCACTTTCGGAAAGGAGGGAGAAAAAGACACAGAATCTTTCTGTAGCATTCCATGGACCATTAGCATCTAAATCCAATCCATTCTCAAGAAAAAATAGGACCATTAGCCTTAGCGCGTTTCTCTTTGTTGTTTTGCACGCGCATTCATGCATCTCAACAGTTGACTGCGTGACTTGCTTAAAGCCTGGAAATGGTTGTCCCTCCCTCCAGCGTTTTTTTGGACTTCAACTTCATATGTACGTGGGCCAACGCGCGCGGCGGGGGTCTTCCACCGTACACGCGTTGTGTGACCGAGTGAGCGTGACAGCGTTGTTTCTGTTTGGGAGTATGGCCCAACGGGCGTCGAGACGCGCGCCACTTTTTTGTGGCCTGATGGGCTAGTGTCCAGGTTGTGAGGCCCATCGTAAACCAGGCCCCGCTCGGACCTTCCATTCTGCCTTGGCCAGGCCGCCGCGGCCCGCGGGGTTAAGGTTACGACTTACGAAACCTTGCTCGGACCCGCCGCCGCGGTCCAGTCCGTGCATTGTTGTTGTTCCTCCTCCACGACGACGAAGGCCCGCCGCGGCCCGCGGGGGTAGGTTTCGAGTCTGTTCATGGTCTCATGGATGCCTGGCTGCAGTGGAGACGCTGGTCCTGAACTCCTGATGATAACCGCTACAGACATGCACAGCACAGCACAGCGAATCTAGTGATGGTCAAAAGCGGCGTGTCAGGCTGGCTAGTGCCGCTTCCCCTCCGTCCCATATGTCATTTTCGTTTCCAGAAAAATAAATACCGGTAATTATATATTAAAATATATAAATATTTGTACTAAGTAATTAGTATCATCGGAAAAACTTTTAAGTCTAGTTTTTTAACAAATTTATTTGGAGATATAAATATTGCATATATTTTATACAAATTGAGTCAAATTTGTAGCACGAAAATCCAAAACGACCTCCTTAGTACGGAGGGAGTACTCCGTATTTTACTGCCAGTAAAATTCAAAGGAACCTCATGCGATCTTGTAGCTAGTACTAGAAACAAAACTAGAAAACGTAAAAAACAATGATTCGTCAAGGTGGGCGATGGATGAAGTGACCATCTTGCTAAAGCACTAAGCAGAGCGTCGATCCATACTTTTACTTTTACTGTACAAAGCAGGAGCAAATCCTTGTACGGTTGTACCCTAACACTGACGCTACACTGCTCCTGAAAGTGAAATCGGCGCCTGAAAGGACGAGAACGCAGCCGCCGCTTTGACCGTAGTCCGGGGCCGTTTTCCTCACCTTTTGTAGCACAAAAAATGATCGATCTGTGATCAGATCATGGAAAGCCATGCTCCCTCGCTTCTTTCGATAAAGAGGGTGGAGAATCCGGACCTTTTCCTTTTCTCCCTTGTCTAGAATAAAGGCCACCTTGGGTTTTGAACGAGAAGATCCCTAGGACTGTTTTGGAGGAAAGGAATATGGTCTCTGCCAATACAGTGACCACTTGGCGCTAAAGAAACCCGAGTATTTCTAAGCTAGATAACTAATCGTTGCATTTCAACAGATATCACCGATAACTTTTAGTGAATGGTATAACATGTCGCAGACAAAAAGATTTATGTAAGAAAATAGTGGATGATATAGCTTGTAGATATGGATAGCTTGTATAAATAGATACTATCTTTAATTGCATGTGCTAGTAGTTTGCTTAGCATTGTCAGATATATAGATATAAATATAGATATAGGTATAGATAAGGTTATGTGAAACTTTTAAATTTTATTTTGATGTTTGAACTTATAGGTTGTTGTTATTCGAGTATACATTAACACATTCAAAATGTCATGTCAACATCCATGATAAGTTTAAAACCTAAAATAATACCGTAAAAATGTGAAGACTCAAATACCAAATTAGAGAGTTGGAGAGCTAGTTAACATACTTCCTCCATCCTTTTTTAATTATAGTTTTTATATTTCGAGAAGTAACATTGACTAAATGTATAGATAAAAATATTAATATTTACGATACATAATTAATATTATTACATATATAAATCTTTGAATCCATTTTCATGATAAATGTATTTAGAGATATAAATGTTGCAAATATTTTTTACAAATCCAGTTAAATTTATTAACATTAAACAAATATTTAGGAACAGAGTGAGTATATATATTATTCAAGTTTTTATTATTTATATCCAAGTAATATGGTCACATACAAGAGTTTAGTATTTAGGGTTCATCAAATTTCTTGTATTTATAGTTTATCACAATGTGGGGTTCTTTTTTTGTTGTTTTCTGATTAGGGGCTGATTGTTGGATTTAGGTTATGATTTTCTCCCCCCCCCCCCCAATAAATTAGGGGCTGATTAGGGGCACATTAAAGTTATAAGTTTTCCCTACCATCCACTGTGATTACGGATCGCAGGAGACATGTTAATTAGTGTTGCAGCATCCATATTGATTAGGGTTGCAACAATCATAATAGTTAGGGTTGCAACCATGGTTTTAAATAGCCTGCTATAGCTATTTCATATGGTCTACTACCAATGATATTGCCAATTGTTCCGCTAATGATGCTTTAGCTCCACCATCACATTTGGTTTAGTCGCAAAATATTTTTTAGCACTGTTAATTCTGTTTGAGGAAGATATTAATTTCTTAGCTTAGAGGACTATGATCTTTGACTCCCCGTTAACTTCATTACTTGATAAAATGATGTAATAAACCACTGAACAGTTATTGGGCTATTGAATATTTGAGTATAAAATGAATATTAAGGTTGACCACATCGGTAAGAGCAACTCCAACAGGCTTTGTATATTCTTCCTAAATGCTAGGAATAAAGATTTTGACGAAAAACTACACTCCAACAGCTTATCTAAATGGTTGTCCAAATATAGACATCTTCTATTCCGGATTTTTCGCTAGCCAAAAATAGAAGACGAGAATGACTCTCTAGACTGCATGCGAGATATAGAAAAGTTGTTGGAGATTGCAAAGATATAGAAAATGATTTTTATGCAAATGACTCTTTAAATGATAGTTTAGAGAGTGAGATTTAGAAAGACTCTTGGAGATGCTCTAAGTATGTTGATTGATACATTGAATGTAAGTACTAGACATGGAGAAGTGTTCTCCTAAAGCCTCTACATGTATTTGGGAATTTGTGTTTATAAAGTTTTGCTAAGTTAATTGTTTCCATGCACAATCAGTTAAGAGTTTTTATGTTTTCTATAAAACCAATAGCTTCCACTATATCCTGATATAGTTTTTTATATATTTTTCAGAGAAGGCCTCTGCTTAATGTTTTAGCCCACTATTTAAACTTTTGGTTGCAGCATAAGTGGTGATTAGGGGGTCACTGAAGTCATATTGATTAAAGCTACAAGCCTACAACATTAACATCCATATGGATTAGGGTTATAAGGTATTATTAAGGTGTGCCTTACCGTTTGCTTAGGTTACTTCTTTTTAGAATTCTTAAACATGGATCTTATATGATCACGTATATATATTGAATACTAATTAGATTTGTAGCTAACATAATAATTAAGGATATTGTTTACAGATTTTGTATATAGTTGACAATCCTTTCCACACACACCACATGCACCAAGGTTGTAGTCTATCATATTAATTAAACGACATATGTGGATTATAATCCCACCTTTCTCTTTCCCCGCACACTACCACCCACACCTCAGCTTGTTGGGTTTTAGGTTTGATGCATGTGGTTGTCTATTTTGTATGTCCTAGTTTATAGCTTGATATTTTTCATATATCGTAACATAGATTGTCATTAAGGAAGATTTAAGTGTTTTATGTTAGGAGTCATAGCATAGAGTTTTGATTAGCTCGTAATTGGCTTTGTGTTACATAATTTATTCTTAGTTGTCAAACATGGTTTCCTTCGACATGTTTCTCTTTGTTTTGCTGCATTATTTTATACGTGAATCAACACATACGTCGACGTTGTGTATGCAACATGTCCAAATTTTTGAAATGAATTAGCTTTCCTTATTATTGATGAAAACACAAGTTTTTTAAAAACAGGCCAGACGTTCACGTTTAACCACATATCCATCCCTTCTAGGTTGGTCACCTTACCAATGGTAAGCAAGGCACATAGAAATAATCAGCAATTGGTGGGGATTGGATAGAGCATGCCAACTCTTCTTGTTAAACGCTAAAAGCTGCATAATTATTAAGTACTATCTCTATTTAAAATTATAGGTCATTTTGCCATTATATCTAGATAAATAGCAAAATTGATGTCTCAAGAAAAGTCAAAACGACTTATAATTTAAAATAGAGGTAGGATAATCTACTTCACCAAGGGGGTGTTAGGATCCCTTCATTTTGGAGGAATTAGAATCCGTTCAATAAACTAGGTTATTTGGCTTGTAATTTGACATTTCAGCACTTTCCAAAGTTCTGTCTCAAATTCATAGGGTGAGAGGAAAAATTGGATTCTATAGATCATTATGCTATATTTCTATTTTGGAATTTATAACATTCTCTTCAACTCACTTCGCTACAGTAGAAATACAACGCACAGGTATCTTTCTCGTATAATCAATAATAATATACAAATATAATGCACATATAATCATGTTAGCTTAATTAATATATATCCAAATTATGATTCTTAAAATGAATTCAATTCCATGTATTGGAATACTATTGATGTGGGTGTTGTAAACTTGAAATGTGCATCGACCATCAAGCCATCCTAATCATGTGGGTGTTGTTTAGCCGAACAGCGTACAACTGGCCAGCCCGTAGCCACAGCTAATGTGCGACAAAACTCACATCACCTAGGACTTGAGGAGCCACAAGGAGAAAAATGTCCGTGCTACAACAAACATGATCCTATCTGACCTTTAATTTTGTCCATTACGACTGATTCTAGACAGTATGGAGCAAGTGTGCCTTATTAACTTCAACCATGTGATAGTGATCATGGGTTCTGAAATTCGGTGGTTTCAAGCTCCTAATAAAACACATGGTACGTTTTTCTCCAGGTGGTGTGCACGGTTGTTTTGTTTGAAGGGCGGTAGCCGTCGGTTGTCGATCAAAGCATGATGAATCCACCGTCCATCACAGATTTGATCTCGACGCGTAGTACCACAGTGACGTCAATCCTGCACCACAAGTGAACACAGTCAGAGGAATCGACGAGGAGCGTGATAATCTGATCTGACGACAGTGCGTGACGGTCGGGCACGCTAACGTTTTGCGTCACCTGAGGCGAGGATGGCCCAGCGAAGCTCTGGCGTGGCGGCGGCGGCGGCGGCCGACCGTGCTGCGTCGGCCGAGGAGTCGCAGTTGGAGGTGGAGTTCCAGTCCCCGCAGAGGCACAGGTCGGCGTGGCTCTCCATGTCATGGCCGCACGCGCCGCCCGTGGCGCGGCACGCGCCGCAGAAGCCGCGGTTGGACTCGGGCAGCGTCCACGACACCCGGATCCCGTACGCCCACCCGGCGGCGCCGCCCTCGGCGCGCACGGGCGCGAGGCTGTACGCGCTGCTGTACCCTTCGCACTCGAGCCGGCTCACGTTCACCGCCCGGATGGCGCCCCAGGGCACCGCGCAGCACTCGGGCGGCTGCCCCGCGGTCGCGCCGTACGCCGCGGCGTCGCCCGACGGCCGGCGCCCGCCGCCGCCGCCGGCGTAGTAGTCGTCCCAGGCGAGGCAGCCGAGGTAGTCGCCGCAGCCCATCCCGGAGACGTTCCGGCAGGGGAGGTGGCGGTCGGGGAAGCCCTGGAAGAGCGGCGAGGTGGCGCGGCAGCCGAGGAGGAGGAACACGTTGTCCGCGTCCGGCGACAGGTACGGCTCCCGCCACGGCTCCAGGACGAAGCCGTTGCCCCGGCCCGCGGGCGTCAGGTCCAGCGCGCGGCAGTCGGACATGCCCGGGTCGTGCAGGGTGAGGCCCCGGTAGGCGTAGTCCACGTCCAGGACGCGGTACGAGCCCGAGGGGAGGTGGAGCATCAGCGCGCCGTTGATGCAGAAGAGCAGGTCGCGCAGCCCCGCGTGGCCGCACCCGGGGTGCAGCGCGAACGGGTAGTCCACCGTGATGTTGCCGCAGAACGACCGGCACGTGGTGATCGGCACGTTCGCGGCCGCCGCGACGGAGGCCGCCGGCGCCGTGGTGGTGGTGGTGGTGCACGCGCATAGCAGCACGGCGAGCAACGCGGCCAGGTAGCGACGCGGCGGTGCCATGGCCTTGCACGATGCGAAGCGGAAGTGAGAGTGGCAGGAATCGAGCAACACACGGCGTGCTCACTGCTAACTGCTAAGGCCTCGATCGGGGTGGTATGAACCGTGACAAAGCTACACATGACAGATCGATTCGTTGCTTCCTTCGGAAGAAGAGTTGGAAGCATCATTTGCTTTTCTTTACCGACGTTCTGCCTTTACCTTTCTTTTTATTTTATTTTATTTCCACACACACACAAACCTCATCTTGTCTTGTGAGGTGGACGAACAAAACAGTCACAACTCATAATGTGTTTGGATAAACCGTGGCTTTGCGGTTGTAAAGCTTTGTTCCCAGAGACCACAAGGACCACGATATACTCTCTCCATCCCCATTTTCAAGTGTCGTCCGGAAAGCGTGTCTGTGAGGGAAACACCTATTTTTAGACACAGTTATTTAGGGATGGAGAGAGTAGTATATTATATAGTCATGTCATGTGCAATTCACGTTTCTTTCACATGACATTAATCTTGCCAACGCCTAGGACGCCGTCAAACAATGCCAATACATGTTTGTGTATGCACGTCGGCGCGTGAAAGCGGTGACACAATACAATGCAGCCAAGGCTCTTCATCATCCACTCCAGGAATAGTTTATAGAGATTTTGGATTGGGGTTAAGGGCATACCGAGGCTGCTGAGCTTAGAGGGTCCAGCTTTTTTTTTCAAAAAAAAAACAGCTAATCAAATGAAGCAATCAACCTCTCTCGGCACACACATCTAATCAAAAATTTCTAAACCGACTATTCCCTTCGTCCCTTTTTAACTATCGTCTGGAAAACATGTTTGTGAGGGAAACACAGATTTCTAGAGACAGTTATTTAGTGACGGAGGGAGTATATCGGTGAGTTGTCTTGCACCTTTCGCATATATAATTGTCAGATGACCGCACCTTCAAGCTAATATAAGTTAGCATCGTATTAAGTCTCCAGTTTCTAAAAAAACAAGTAGATGTTAAAAGAATAAGCAATTTCCAGATTAAAACCAGAAAATAAATCATGATAAATTGATGATCTAGATATCTCAGATTGTATTGTTTACTAGCATAGCAAAACATGCATAACATGATCTCATACATGACAACCGGTGTAAACATAGCTCGTACACCAGATAAATTAAAAAGCAAGAACAAAGGCATAAGATCTGATATAAGCATAGAGATTAGATCACAAACGGCGTACCTTTCTGATGCTGGAGAAGACGGTGGCGGAGTCGGCGCTGGACGATCCTCGATGAGCGCTGGAGGAAGAGCTCGGAGCAGTTGACGACGAGTACGTCTTGACGCAGCGCCGCCTGACTTCGACGGTAGACGACCCGTTGTTGAAGACGAGGGCAGTCGCGCGACAAGCGCTTCCCAAAAACCTTATTCGCCTTCTCCCGGTGCAGGATCACAAAGACGAGAGTTCCGGAGACCTGCTCGCCCGGTCGCTGGTGCACGCAAGCGAACGGACTGGAGACGACTAGACGGCAGCGCAAAAGCGATATGAGGCAAACCCTAGCTCGAGAGGTGTTGAGATACGTTTTGGCGTGGCCGATAGGCTGCTTATATAGCCCTGTTGAACCGACCTCGTGTCGCGATCACGATCTAAATCGGTTTAGGACTCTTGAGTCGTAACTGTTTAGGACTCTGCAACTTGAAGGCCAAGAAACCAAAAACTAAAACTGCAAAAGGAGACCGCGCTCCCGCAAGGCGAGGAGCCGGATTTCGGCGGACCATTCACGCAGGTGCCGCGCACCCGCGCAAGTCGCCACGCCACGCCACGCCACGCCCCGACCGGCCCGGCCCGGCCCGGCGAGGCGAGGCGAGCGAGCGCGCGCGTGTGGGTTTCTCTTTCTCCTTCTCACACTAGACTTGAGGAAGTGGAGAGGACTTCCATATTTAAGCAAGTCCTCCTCCCCTTCCACTAGCAAGGTGGGACTAAAGGGTTCCACTTCCCCTCTTTGCTCACACATGAATGGGCCTTTGAGATTTATTATGAATTTCAGAATTTGTTAATGGGCCAAGCCCATATAATTCTAACAATCCCCCACCAGATCTCAAATTCCCATTTAGAGTTTTTCCTGTTCCCGCTACTGTTTGATATACTAGTGTTTAGCAGAGACTGTTAAGTTGAACTTCCGCCTATAACCTTAAGTTACACTTATTCACAACTTGAACAATGGACTATGCCTTGAATTGCAAGTTTTGCGTGAAGCAAGTTTTACTCAAGGTTAAACTAGTACCTGGCTGCCAATAGCCTTTCTCCGTGGGTGGAGCATATACGTCATACTCTATGGTCTCTTCATGAGCTTACTAGAGATCACCCTAATCTCATAGACTGCGACGTTTAACAGTCATGGCTCATATAGGTATGTTCTTTCAAGAATACTCTGTAGGACAACATCTTTGCTTTTAAAAGCCAATAGAACATATTAAGGCCTTTGCCAACCTTCCATACAGTGCCTCATAGCAATGAGAGTATTGCATCTTTCACATAGAGAGGGTTTAAAGGTTACTCTCCTCAGTTTACCAATAGCTTGTTCTTCCCAGATCCTTAGTCACGGGATCTCCGATCAAAAAGGTTGGGTTGCTACTACTGTAAACTCATATGGGTCTCATACCCATCTCCCTTGATGCGATTTCTATCACATTCCGTGATAACCCTTTTGTAAAGGGATCTGCCAGGTTTTTGTCTGTTTGCACATAAGTCACAGCTATTACTCCGGAGTTTCTCAACTTCCTGACAGACTTCAAACGTCTTTTAACGTGTCTTGTTGACTTCGCATTATCCTTAGCACTATTCACTTTAGTGATCACTGTTTGATTATCACAGTTCATAAGGATAGCCGGTATTGGTTTTTCAACCACCGGTAAGTCAGACAAGAGCTCACGCAGCCACTCTGCCTCTGCAGAAGCTGTATCCAAAGCAGCAAGTTCTGCTTCCATGGTTGATTTAGTCAATATAGTCTGTTTACAAGACCTCCATGACACTGCACCACCTCCAAGGGTAAAAACATACCCACTAGTGGCGTAGATCTGATCAATATCAGAAATCCAGTTTGCATCACTATATCCCTCTAGCACAGCTGGGTGCCCAGAATAGTGAATTCCAAAACTCATTGTACCTTTGAGATAACGCAAAACTCTTTCAAGTGCATGCCAATGATTATCACCCGGGTTGGACATGTACCTACTCAACTTGCTCACAACAAATGAGATATCTGGTCTAGTTGCGCTCGCTAGATACATGAGTGAACCAATAATCTGAGAGTATCTCAGTTGGTCTCTAGCAATCTTTCTGTTCTTTCTCAAAGTCACACTGGGATCATAAGGTGTTGGAGAAGGTTTACTATCCATAAAGCCAAAGCGACTCAAAACCTTCTCAACATAGTGAGATTGCAATAAAGTAATCCCACTCTCATCTTTAATCAGCTTAATGTTCAAAATAACATTAGCTTCACCCAGATCTTTCATATCAAAACTCTTTGATAGGAAAGAATTGACCTCATTAATAACATCAATATTTGTTCCAAAAATAAGAATATCATCAACATATAAACATAATATAACAGATTGACCCCCACCATGTCGATAATACACACACCTATCAGCTTCATTAACAGCAAAGCCTGCACTAATTAAAGTAGTGTCAAACTTCTCATGCCATTGTTTAGGTGCTTATTTCAAGCCATACAAAGATTTCAATAACTTACACACTTTTTGCTCTTCACCTTTTACTACAAACCCATCAGGCTGATCCATATAGATCTCCTCATCCAACTCTCCATTAAGAAAAGCTGTCTTCACATCCATTTGATGAATGAGAAAACCATATGAGGCAGCCAGAGAAAGTAATACTCGAATAGTGGTTAATCTAGCAACAGGTGAATAAGTATCAAAGAAATCCTCGCCTTCTTTTTGAGTATAACCCTTAGCCACAAGTCAAGCCTTGTACTTGTCAATAGTACCATCAGGTCTAAGCTTCTTCTTGAACACCCACTTACAACCCACAGGTTTGCAACCAAAAGGCAACTCAGATAACTCCCAAGTACCATTAGAAAGAATCGAGTCCATCTCACTACGAACAGCTTCTTTCCAATCATCTGCATCTGGAGATGCATATGCTTCTGTAATAGAAGTAGGAGTATCATCCACAAGGTACACAATAAAATCATCACCAAAAGATTTTGCAATCCTTCGTCTCTTGTTCCTCACAAGAATTTCATTGTCATCCTCCTCAAGAACTTCATTAAGTGGTTGTTCAAATGACTTAAACGGAGACTCAATAGGTGTAGTAAAATCAGGAGTTAATTCAGAGGAAAACTTAGCATTGCTACGCATATCTTTCATAGGAAAAAAGTTCTCAAAGAATGTAGCATCACGAGATTCAAAGATCGTATTCACATGCATATCAGGTACTTCAGATTTTACTACTAAAAATCTATAGGCAATGCTATGATGTGCATATCCTAGAAAGATGCAATCCATGGTCTTTGGTCCAAGCTTACACTTCTTAGAAATTGGAACATTGACTTTCGCCAAACATCCCCACGTGCGTAAGTATGTAAGTGATGGTTTCCTTCCAACCCAATACTCGTATGGAGTTGTCTCTTTATTTCTGTTTGGAACTCTATTCAGGACATGACTCGCAGTCAATAAAGCCTCCCCCCACCATGCCTTAGAAAGACCAGCAGTATCTAACATGGCGTTCACCAAGTCAGTCAACGTGCGGTTTTTCCTCTCGGCAATCCCGTTTGATTCAGGAGAATAGGGAGCTGTCCTCTCATGAATAATACCATGTTTCGTACAGAAATCATCAAAAAGCATAGGAAAAAACTCACCACCACGATCTGACCTTAGACGTTTAATCTTTCTCTCTAGTTGATTCTCAACTTCAGCCTTATAGATTTTAAAGTAGTCTAGAGTTTCATCTTTAGTTTTAAGGAAGTAAACATAACAATATCTAGTTACATCATCAATTAAAGTCATGAAATATCTCTTTCCACCTTTTGTCAACACACCATTCATCTCACAAAGATCAGAATGTATGAGTTCTAGAGGTGCCAAGTTTCTCTCCTCCGCTACCATGTGAGGCTTGCGAGGTTGCTTTGATTGCACACAACTATGGCACTTAGAACCTTTGGCAATAGTGAAATCTGGAATTAAACTCAGGCTAGACAAACGTGACATTAAACCAAAGTTCACATGACATAAACGAGAATGCCAAATATTAGAACTATCATTAATTGTGCCACAAATATGATTTACTGACTTATTACAAAAATCTGCCAAAGATAGGCGGAACAAGCCTCCGCAATCATAGCCTTTACCAATAAATTGTCCATGCTTAGACATAACTACTTTATTAGACTCTAAAACTACTTTAAAACCATCTCTCAGAAGAAGAGATACACTAACAAGGTTCTTGCGTATAGTAGGGACATGCTGCACGTTCTTCAGTTGCACGATCTTCCCCGAAGTAAACTTCAGATCTACCGTGCCAACACCACGAACAGAAGCATGTGATCCATTCCCCATTAGGACGGAGGAACCTTGGAGCCCCTGATAAGAAGAAAACAGAGAGATATCGGCACACACGTGAATATTAGCACCTGTATCAACCCACCAATTTGGTGATTGAAATACTGATAGTACAGTAGGAAAATTACCATACCCGTCATCATCATCGCTAGTAGTCACAAGGTTGACATTCTTCTTTTTCCCTTTGCGGTCCGCTCGCTCCGGACACTCTTTGGAAAAATGCCCAAGCTCTACACAAGTGAAGCACGACAACTCTGCTTTATTCTTCTTCTTCTTAAATGTAGTAGTAGTTTTGGCATTGAAAGACTTAGGCTTTCCTTTGTACTTGCCATGGTTTTTCTGGACGAAGTGGACGCTAGCTCTTTCCTCGTTCCCCTTCTCAGTGTTATCTTTAGCCCGAGCCTTCTCTTCAACATCAAGAGATGCTATCAGGTTTTCAACTGATATTTTCTGTCTCTTGTGTTTAAGGCTTGTGGCGAAATTCCTCTAAGAGGAAGGTAGCTTTGCAATAATGCACCCAGCCACAAATTCATCGGGTATAACACAGTTGAGGAGTTCAAGCTCTTTTGCCAGACGGTGTATCTCATGAGCTTGCTCGACTATAGATTTGTTCGCAACAATCTTGTAGTCATGAAAAGTCTCCATGATGTACAACTCTTTGCTAGCATCTGAAGCACCAAAGGTAGCTGCCAGATAATCCCACAAAGTCTTTGCGTCTTTAATGTACAGAATTGTATCAAAGATATGATCAGCAAGGACATTCTGCACAACTCCCACAAAGATTTGGTTGGCATCCTGGAAAGCTCTCTGATCCTCTTCAGAGATATTTCCCTCCGGCATACCAGCACTCACCCAGAACACTTTTATGGCCGTCAACCAATTGGTGACCTTAACTTGCCATCTCTTAAAGTGCTCTCCAGAAAATTTTTCTGGCTTCAGCGCATCAACAAAACTAGCCATAGTTAATTCTGGAAACCTATAATAAGGTTTTTGGATTGTTAAAAGAATAAGCAATTTCCAGATTAAAACCAGAAAATAAATCATGATAAATTGATGATCTAGATATCTCAGATTGTATTGTTTACTAGCATAGCAAAACATGCATAACATGATCTCATACATGACAACCGGTGTAAACATAGCTCGTACACCAGATAGATTAAAAAGCAAGAACAAAGGCATAAGATCTGATATAAGCATAGAGATTAGATCACGAACGGCGTACCTTTCTGATGCTGGAGAAGACGGTGGCGGAGTCGACGCTGGACGATCCTCGATGAGCGCTGGAGGAAGAGCTCGGAGCAGTTGACGACGAGTATGTCTTGACGCAGCGCCGCCAGACTTGGACGGTAGACGACCCATTGTTGAAGACGAGAGCAGTCGCGCGACGAGCGCTTCCCAAAAACCTTATTCGCCTTCTCCCGGTGCAGGATCACAAAGACGAGAGTTCCGGAGACCTGCTCGCCCGGTCGCTGGTGCACGCAAGCGAACGGACTGGAGACGACTAGACGGCAGCGCAAAAGCGATATGAGGCAAACCCTAGCTCGAGAGGTGTTGAGATACGTTTTGGTGTGGCCGATAGGCTGCTTATATAGCCCTGTTGAACCGACCTCGTGTCGCGATCACGATCTAAATCGGTTTAGGACTCTTGAGTCGTAACTGTTTAGGAGCAACTTGAAGGCCAAGAAACCAAAAACTAAAACTGCAAAAGGAGACCGCGCTCCCGCAAGGCGAGGAGCCGGATTTCGGCGGACCATTCACGCAGGTGCCGCGCACCCGCGCAAGTCGCCACACCACGCCACGCCCCGACCGGCCCGGCCCGGCGAGGCGAGCGAGCGCGGGCGTGTGGGTTTCTCTTTCTCCTTCTCACACTAGACTTGAGGAAGTGGAGAGGACTTCCATATTTAAGCAAGTCCTCCTCCCCTTCCACTAGCAAGGTGGGACTAAATAGTTCCACTTCCCCTCTTTGCTCACACATGAATGGACCTTTGAGATTTATTATGAATTTCAGAATTTGTTAATGGGCCAAGCCCATATAATTCTAACAGTAGAATGGAAAGACAACACCGATGGTAAAACAAGTTAGCATCTCTTAGACGAACAACTACCTAGCTAAACTTTAGCCTTTGGCCAAAGTCCAAACTAGTTGTTAGTTCGCTTGTCCATAGAACCCAACTATCAGGGACTAACTAGTTCTAATCTATAGAATCCGAACCGGTTCGTAAAATGCTTAGGTCACTCTGTTCGTTTAAATTTATCAGCCCGGCTTATCAGCTATGATACAATATTTTTTTACAACAAAACAACATAAACCGACTTAATAATCGCAAGAGCATCAACCGAGCAATCTATCCGATAATAATCAAAGCTAAAATTGTTCGCATTGAAAAAACCTACATGGATGTTTGCACAAATGAAGCAATAGTAATACTAAGATATGTTCTAAGTCACTCCTTTTTATGAACAAATGAGCGGACCGGGCTCTACTAGCTCATAGTCTATACATACATACTGAAATACAGTACAAGGTATCTAAGTGGTTGACAAAATATAATCTTATATTCTTATCCCTCATCAATTAGGATGGAAGCAGTAGTTTAGTTGTTATTTTCTTTAATTATTGGTTGTTTGTTTTGGCTGACGTTAAATTAAAAGGAACCTCAATATTTTTCCGCCAGAAAAGATAGAGGAGAGAGAGTTTTAGGGCCCAAAATATCTTATATTTTAGTACAAATTTTAAATTTTGAATCTCTTACGGAGAGAGTATATATCTCTAAAGGAAAAGGAAAAATGAAATTGGCTTAGAGCATCTCCAACAGATATTCTAAATCTCTCCGCAAGATCCGGTTTAGCGATTTAGGAGTAAAAACAGGCTCCAACAGCTTATCTATCGGCTTCTCCAATTTATCACATCTTGTATCCCGTGTTTTGCGCTCGGAAGAAAAGACGAGCGCTGCTCGCTCGCTATCCCGGCTTCCAGCCTCTCTCTCCCATGCTCCTCCCTCTCCCGTGCGGCAATCTCCTCCAGGTGGCCCAATCTCAGTTTAGGCGTTCGACTTGGGGACAACAAGATACAGAGGCTGTCGTGGTGTTCTTTGTATTTGGAGGGCTATTTTATTTAGAGAGCATCTAAATCTTGGTTTTTAGAGATCTATTTTACCTAGTCTCTTGAAGATGCTCTTAGTTTTCCTTAATTCTCATATGTATTGTACAAAATTGCCTCACATCAACACCTGAATGGTTTCTACCAAAACTGGGACCATAGTGTTAGGTCACGTTCACTTTCCCAAAAGTATCCAAATTTTTTTAAGATTTTTCATCACATCGAATTTTTAGACGCATGCATGGAGCATTAAATGTAGGTAAAAAATAACTAATTATATTTTTAGTCGGTTCATGTTGAGACAAATCTTTTGAGCCTAGTTAGTTCATATTTGGATAAAGTTTGTCAAATAATAATGAAAATGCTACAGTAACTTTTCTTCAAAATTTTCGCGAACTGAACAAGGTCTTATTCTGAGCGCTTTCGAAACAGTAGCATAAATGGTTTGCACGAGAGTGTCTAGCTACCTATAGACAATTTTTTTTATAATCAGTTCAGTTATTTTTCTTTTATAAATGCAACCTCAGTAGACAGTTGTAGCATAAAATCCTAAAACACAATTAAACACACAAAAGTTTAACCATCAGCAACATCTATCAACAGATAAATAGCAATAAATAATTTTCTAAATTTGGCGCGTTTGGCCGTGAATAAACAAGGACCTCCTACGGTCCTACTTCGATGTATTGCACAGCCTTGCAGGGGACACGAGATTTTTCTTCAAACCCGCATGGGCCTACATACTTATTTGATTGCAAAAAGCGCGGTCCACCGAACCAAACCAAGCCCGTTCCTACTAGTCTAACGGTAATATATAAACGTTGCGCAAATCTCAAACAGGCGAAATCAGCGGAAGACGCCGCCCGCCGCGTAGCCTAGAGAGGGACAGCGCCAGTACTGCTCTGCTCTGCCCCTCTGCCGGCTGCCGCTGTGTCTTCCTCGGCCCAGAAGCCAGACGAGACGACCACCATCCCGGAGAACACGCGCTCGTACTCTCTCTCCTCTCCTCTGTCCTTTCCCTCTCCACCAGACCACGCACTGCACCTCGTGTCACATCCCCAACCTCTTTTGTCCGTTACATCACTCTCTCTCTCAAGAAGCTGCCCACGCCGCCGCAATGCAGCCGCCGTCACGCTCGCAGCACGCCAAGCACCACCCAGTAGGACTAGGAGGGACGGGAGCGCACCCGCGCTTCCGCACCCAGGTGCTGGAGGCGCCCCTGGATCCGGGGTCCGATCCTGAGTACCAGGACTTCCAGTTCCGGTTCATCCCGGAGGTGTTCGAGCTCCAGATGGGCGGCGTTGCCGTCGGCGGGGCAGGGAAAGGAGACGGCAAGGTGACGGCGGAGAAGGTACTCGGGTTCGAGTTCGACAAGGTCAGGATCAGCATTGCGTCCAGCGACGACGAGACGGACGGGGACGCGCCGCCGAGGAGCTCCTTCTCCGGGGCGAGCCACCCGCCGGAGCCGGTGGACGAGATGGACACCGTCTTCGTCGCTGTCGACGGCCGGGAGAAGCAGAAGCCGAAGCCGGTCCCGAAGCCAGCCGTCTCGTGGGACGCGTCCCCGCCGCCGAGCGGCGCGGCGAGCCCGCACAGCAGCATCGACAGCAGCTCCGGCGCCGCGGCCACGGTGACCAGCCTCGCGCCCAGCTGCACCGTCACCGTCACCAGCAGCCGGAGCGCCAAGACCAGCGTCAGCAGCACCGCGGCCAGCGACGGCAGCGGCTGGAGCAACGGCGCCGGCTCCGTCGCGAGCGGCAGCGCGGGGAAGCCGCACAAGGGCGGGGACCCCAGGTGGAAGGCCATCCTCGCGGCGCGCGCGCGCGACGGGCCCCTCGCCATGGGCAGCTTCCGGCTGCTGCGGAGGCTCGGGTGTGGCGACATCGGGACGGTGTACCTGTCCGAGCTCAGCGGCGGAGGCGGCGGCGGCGTGGCGAGGCCCTGCTGGTTCGCGATGAAGGTGATGGACAAGGCGTCGCTGGAGAGCCGGCGGAAGCTGAGTCGCGCGCAGACGGAGCTGGAGATCCTCCAGCTGCTCGACCACCCGTTCCTGCCCACTCTGTACGCGCACTTTGAGACCGACCGCTTCGCCTGCCTCGTCATGGAGTTCTGCCCCGGCGGCGACCTCCACGCGCTCCGGCAGCGACAGCCCGGCAAGCACTTCCCAGAGCACGCGGCAAGGTAATGTTTCATTCTTTGCTTCAGACCGGTAATGTCGTTTTGGAATTGCAATTTGCAAACAGTATATGACGCGAGTCAATCGTCATACTGAGAGACTGTGCTATGCATTGTTGCACTGTTGTGGGGTAATTTTTGCTTTCAGTTGCAGGCTTGCGGCTGTGGGTTAATCTTTTTGCTTAATAGTTCTCTGGATTTTGAAACAATTTTGTTTCTATAAAGAAATGGTCTTCACATGTTTTAGCATTAGCGTCACTCTCAATCCCCATACCCATATACTCTGACATGACTACAGGAGTATAGAACACTAAATTTTAGTCCTACAAAAGTAGAATTCGCTTTAACAGAGCCTAAGAGATGTGCTTGGTGGCTCCATTCGTAGAGCTGGCAGTTTAAGTCGTGCTAGTATTTTTTTTTTTTTTGAAGTCATGCTAGTGAAGTTAAAGTCGATTTTCTTATTTACTGCTTTTAAAAGGAGTGCTAGTTAAAGTGATGCTATCTTCTTTGCTTTCCTCAGTGTTTCTATCACGCTTAACAAATTGATGCCTAAATTAGCATAGACGCAATGTTTAACGCGTCTCATGCTGTAGAACTTGATTCCTAGATTAGGATAGACACAATAATGTTTAATGTCTCACTTGCACATTTGTCATCATTGCCTCTTGCACTATTCGTGAATGCATACAACAACGACATGCAAGTTTGAGACCATCATTCTTTGCCAGACTCTGAACCTTTGAATAATAAAACAGATGTTCCCCAATCGCAATACGTGTTTTCCTAATCTAAAGAGTACAGATGCAGCGATTCAGATCGCCTAATGTTCTGCCAGATCAAGTTTGATCTCACGAAATCTGTAGTATCATCGCACTGTTTTGATGCGTATGATCATTTCCATGTCTGCCAGGTTTTACGCCGCAGAAGTGCTCCTTGCGCTGGAGTACCTGCACATGCTTGGAGTGGTCTACAGAGACCTGAAGCCTGAGAACGTCCTCGTGAGAGAAGACGGCCACATCATGCTCTCCGACTTCGACCTCTCCCTTCGTTGCGCGGTGTCGCCGACGCTGGTGAGATCTTCCCTGAGCTCCGACCCCAGGAACGCGCAGGCCTGCGCCCAGCCTGCGTGCATCCAGCCCACCTGCTTCATGCCCAAGCTCTTCGGCCAGAGGAGCAAGAAGAGCAGCGGCGGCGGCGGCAGCGCCGCCAAGAAATCCAAGGGCGGCGGCGAGCAGCAGGCGCCCACCGGGCTGCCCGAGCTCGTCGTGGAGCCGACGGGCGCGCGGTCCATGTCGTTCGTGGGGACGCACGAGTACCTGGCGCCGGAGATCATCAAGGGCGAGGGCCACGGCAGCGCGGTGGACTGGTGGACGTTCGGCATCTTCCTGCACGAGCTCATGTACGGCAAGACGCCGTTCAAGGGGCAGACGAACCGCGCCACGCTGTTCAACGTCGTCGGCCAGCAGCTCAAGTTCCCGGACTGCGGCCCCGGCACGAGCACGAGCAACGCGAGCAGGGACCTGATCAAGGGCCTGCTGGCCAAGGAGCCCCAGAGCCGGCTGGGCGTCAAGAGGGGCGCCGCGGAGATCAAGCAGCACCCGTTCTTCGAGGGCGTCAACTGGGCGCTGATCCGGTGCAGCACTCCCCCCGGCGTGCCCAGGGCCGTCGAGCCCGCCGCGGTAGCACTGCCTGCTGCGCCGGCCAAGCCAGCGCCGGTGGAGAGGGTGGAGGTCAACAGCAGCAGCAAGAGGATGGCGGGAGCTGCTGCCGGTGCGGAGTCCGGGGGCAAGTTCCTAGACTTCGAGTTCTTTTAGCTAGTTTTATTTTAGTTGACGATACTCGTTGCGATTCCAGTTGTAGGTGTAGTTCCATACTGGAGTGCTAGCATTTGGCCAGTGACATGTCTGACTGGTTCCAGTTCTAAGTATGTTGCATTACCTCACTCTGTTGCTTGTTGAGAGTTGAGACTCGTCCCATGTCACTACTCACTAGACACTAGTAGTAGTTACTTAGTCAAAGAGTAAGCCATGAACTTTGAGCAGTCGAAGAAGCGATTCTCATCATGTCTGTTGCCATTAAAAGTTACAGTATATTTCTAGCAGATTACTACATGATCAATCACAGCACCGAAATACACCAGGTAATAATGTGCCCAAGCGTACTGTACCAAAATGTTAATGCCCCCATATCCCATAATATGAAGTGGAACAGAGAAAATACAGAGGTACCACTACCACCTCGTAAACATAGTACGTTAGTATACGTGCGTGCACTATACGACCAGGTTCTCCGGTGCGCCGATGAGCCCCATGCCGGCGGCGGGGCTCCGGTGACGCATGAGCACGCGCAGCTGCGCCCGCTGGCACTCGAGGTTGGACACCAGATCCACCCTCTCCTCGCGCGGGCGCAGGCGCACGGCCTTGGGGAACTCCACGAACCCCTTGATCCCTCTCCGGATGTGCGGGTTCTCGCCGCCGCCGCCGCCGCCGGGCTCTCGCCGGTGCGGTTGACTCCGGCTCGGGCTCTGCTGCCCGTGCTGGCTCGTCGACTTGCTGCCGTCGGGGCTGCTGCTGCAGCAGCTGCTGCTCTTGTTGATGTCGCTGGCGGCGGCGGTAGCGTGGAGCAGGGCCACGGCGTCGTCGACCTCCCGCAGCTTCTCCTCCACCAGCGCCCTGGCGTCGGCGAGCTTCATCTGCACCCGCTCCTCCCGCCAGAGCTCCGCGACGCGCAGCATCCGGCGCTCCTCCTCGACGCCCGCCAGCGCGCGCTCCGCCTCCGCGCGCGCGGCGCCGGCCTCCTCCCGCAGCGCCCGGCACTCGGCCTCGCCCCGGCGTCGCTCGTCGGCCAGCTCGGCGGCCAGGGCCTCGCTCAGCGCCTCCGCCTTGCGCCGCATGCGCCGCTCGAACTCCAGCTCTGCCCTCAGGTCCCTGATGCGCGCCACGCAGAGCTCCAGCTCCGACGACGACATGGCGCCGTACCCGTACCCGTGGTCGAGCTCCACCTCCTCGTCGTCGTCGGCGGCGGCGGGCGCAATGATCATAGGGGGCTCGGGGTTCCTGCGGGCTTGACAGGAAGAGGGCGAGCAGCAGGATGAGAGGTGGGTGTCGTGCAGGGCGTAGTGGGGGTTGTGATAAAGCTTCCAAGGTGGAGATGAGCCGGCGCCATGATTGGCCTCCACTTGCACCGACGCCATGCATATTTTCCGAGCTCGGGAATCCAGTATTTTACCCGTCCGTCGTCCTTGTCTACTCGAGAGGAGAGCAGGGGGTGGTGGGACTCGGGATCGGGAAAGTGATGCGTGCTGCGTGCATGGCCCCAAGGTCTGGTCACCGGCTCCTCCCCAAGCTTCGTCTTTGTGAGCTGTAAAAGGTAGGAGACGGTCACGTCTCGCTCTCACATGCATGGATCCCCCGATCTCGACGCCGCCATCATGGCGGTTCATGATCCTCGTCGGTCGTCGCTTTTTCATACGCAGCGGCAGTTTATCATTCCGTCTCTGCTCCTTCGGTCGGCTATGCTGCTGATGAGGTGACGCTGGCTATTGTGGGTGTAGGAATCATGTGCGCGCCATCCGCCATTGCCTTTTCAATCAGTCGAAGGCGCGCATGACACACGCAGTCGAAGGCGCGTCGCCTCCTTGCAGAAGCTAGTGCTGGCTACTATAGCGTCTAGTGCTTGCTCTCGATGAACATTGAACAAGCTCCACAGGCACAGGGGGCAGGGCATAAGCGCTGGACATGCGGGCATGTTTGGTTCCTAGCCACAGTTTGCCACGGCTAAGGTTAGATATCTGCCATACATGTGGCTTGCCATATTCCGTAGCAAATTAAGTTGTTTGGTTTATGACTAAGATGTGGCAAAATTTATGTGGCCGTTGTTTGGATGGCTACCACAAATATTATTGGAATGAATGTTTCGATGTAGAAAAAACATTAGTGTGGACAAATTTAATCATGTTAAGCATGCACAAATAAGTCATAAAAAATATCTGCCATAAAAAACAAACAAATAAATCTTTCACAAAAAATAAACAAATAACAGTACTAATTTAGGTTGTCACATCAGATGTTCTTGTATTAAAATTTAGTCTATTAAAAATAAACTAATTATAAAACTAATTACACTGCTATATGCTAATTAACAAGTCAAATCTATTAAGGTAAAATAATCTGTCATTAGTAAATGTTTACGGTAGCATCATATTGTAAAATCATGGACTAATTCAGTTTAATAGATTTGTCTCGCGAATTAGCCTTCGACTGACAAATTAGTATTTTAATTATTCTATTTTAAATAAACTAAATTAGGTCAGAAAAATTCGATGTGACATGGCTTTAAAAATTTTGCTCACGAAACGAACACTCCGAACGCAAAAGATATTTATAAAACATTTAGTTTTTCTATTTTTTTATTTCTTGTTTTATTTTTTCTTTTCTTTTTGTTTCTCTTCCTTTATTCTCAACCTTATCCGTTCACCCACCCCTTCAACACACGTCGTGGCACAAGGCACCTCCTATTCTCTCTCCTCTTCCAAATGCCTGAAGCTCTCAACTGAACTGCATCTGTATGCATGCGCCATTGTTGGCCTCCTTGACCTCTTCTCGGTTACCTGCACCAGCCTCCTAGGTCCCTCAGTGCAGTCCGCCAGTCTCCTTGCCCGCGCACGCGCTTTCCAACCAGCTACCGCTGCGGCCACAGTGCGTGATCTCCGTCCAAGCTGCTGCCGCTGTGCATGTACGCCTGCTCTCCAACCAGCCACCCGTGTTACGAGCTCTGTCATAGATGGAAACCAGTAGTGTTCATCTATCATCTGCGTAGAAAATAGATGGGTAGACAGCAGCGCCGGCGGGGTGGCCGCGTAGCAGGAGAGTTGGCAGCCGGTTTGGTGGCGGAGGCGGAGAAAATGGATGCCACACATCTGGCGTAGAAAAGTGTGGCGAAGGTATGGCTGTACTGTGGCGAGCCTTGCTTTACTCTCCAACCAAACGGCCGCCTAAGCAATTGTGGCAAGCCTAACTTTAGGCGTGGCAATGTGTGGTGGGTAACCAAACAGCCCCAGTGTCATTGCTGCCTCCCCGTGGTTGTGGCAACATTGATTATTGTCTTTGTTTGATGACCGGCTAATGCCTTTTTCCAACCATCACCCAGCATACTCTTGTCGTCCGGTACATTACACCACAATGCATGTCAGTCGTCCTGCACTGCACCGCCGGCCAGCAACAAAGACTGCTCGGAATTGATATCGATCGCTGCCAACGCTACACCCGCGTCGTGCAGTTTCCGACCCTATTAGCCCTGCCGTACCATAAATCATGTCCGGATTCAACGGCCGGCCTCGTGCAACGCAGTAATAGCATGCATGCGCGTATATACGGCATGCAGTACTGACGATGTAACGGCCACCGGACCTGTAATTCTGTATCACTCGCGCGTCGTACACCGTGATATCAATCAATGGGGATGCACTCCTATCCTATCGCAGTCTGTATGTTTCGAGAAAATAGGTGCCTAGCCAATCCACCTCTAGATAAGTCTTGACAAAAAAAACTCGAAACTCACTAGTTCGCTCGACTTGCTTGTTAATAGTTTGGCTCGAGCTCGACTTATTTTATAATGAGCCAGCTTGATTTATAACGAGCAAGCTCGAGCTGGCTCGCGAGCTACTCGTTAGCTCGTACGAGCCAATTAATTCACAAGCCAACAAACTCAAATTAGCTATCGTAAAATGTCCAGGCGTCCAATAATGCGGGGAAAATCATATTTGTTCTTACGTGTTATTCACGTACAGGTAAGAAGATATAATCATATAAGGAAAATTATGCTTTTATGTGTACATATTATTCTTTATTAAATTTACATGTAATTTGAGAAATTATGTTTTTAAGATTTGGCTCGCGAGCCAAACGAGCTAGCTCGAGCTCTATAACGAGCCGAGCTACTCTTGTAGCTCGTTAGTATAATGAGCCGAGTCGAGCCAGCCTGCTAATAAGCCAAGCTATAACGAGCTGAGCTCAATCAAACAATTCAAACTTTGCTAAAGCTATATAAAAGTACTGACATTCTTGATAAAAAAGTACAATTAGATTAGTAATAGAATATATTTTTATAATAATTTTATTTACAGACATAAATACCTTTTATTATAACCTTGATTAAACTTGAACCGATTTAATCAACACAGTTTATAATTAAATGTTTTTGTGAAAGGAGGGAGTAGTGTTTAGTCGTTATCCTAAAAGCTTTTCAGCTATCATGTCACACTCCAATTTTAAGAACAAAATTGGGACACAATATATGTATGTCAGAACATTAATTAAAAAATGACCCTCGGCTCCGAAAGAAAAGTACAGACTCTCAACTGACTCTAATATAGACTCGCGGAAACTAGACGTCATCTCCGCAGGAAGGTCGACCGGGGGCTGCGCCATCCTAGTACAAGTTGTCTAGGTCATATCCACCATCTTCTGGGAACTTCTGCTCCGCGTCATAGACTCCAACATCTTGGTGGGGTAGCAGTGGGGACAAAGAGGAAGGGTGAATACATCGAAATGTACTCCGCAAGTGTAGTAAATATATGCTTATGAGACTATTAACAAAGGTAGGCTGACTCAGTTTGACTCAAGCGCCTAAAGCGACACAACCCTATTAATCCTATACACCTATTTACTAGGTTATAACCTCAGTCTTCAGAGAAAAGTAACCACACTCGGAGTCACACCGAGCAAAACCATACTCGGAGTCACACCGAGCAAAACCACACTCGGAGTCACACCGAGCAACCGACACTTGGAGTCCACCAAGCAACCACACTTGGAGTCACACCAAGCACAACCCACACCTGAAGTCCATCAGGCCACCCACAAGGCCGTTACAAAGAGTCCTCCTATGTGTATTAGTTCTCATATGTCATGACATAGAAACTACCTTATGTAATAACACCAGGTTTGCGCCCGAGCCTGGGAGCCGGTCTCTCGTACCAAGCAGTATCCTGCGTAGAAGAAGCCTCTGTACTCATGTCATATGAGACTAATAACCACATAAGGCTTCTCTAACGAACCAGAACCAAACCACCAACTAATCTCGAAGAAGTCCAAGTCGCTCGTGATCGTGAGCACGACTGATATATCAGTTTTACACTCTGCAGAGGTTGCACATCGTTACCCATGAGTCATGTGTTCCCCGTCACGCTACACACTGCCAAGGTGCATAGCGACGTCGCACTACAAGGCCGTTACAAAACTCCCTCCAAGCCCATTTTTCATGTTCACTAAGGTTTCACTGCTAACAGTGGATATACACACCACTGCAAAAGCCTCCTCTTGTGCCACAAATCCGACCCTGTGTAAACCCTCAACTTGGAGGCAATTAATTACTTAGCCAAGTCCAGCCCATCCAGACCTCATGATTGCGCTGGTAAGCCGGGTTACAGGCTTCGAGAACCGGGTCCTAGGGATCCAGGCAGGATATGTCTAGCACAAGCCCAGAACCAAAAAACAAAACCAGCTGCCAAGTCACACGACACAAAAACCACCAGTACGGGTCCATCCTGCCGGATTTTCCTAATCACCATACTACTACCAAAGGTTACCAACCTATTTACACCAGATTTTGGACTGAAAGGATTATTGTTTTTGTGAAACACAAGCGACTGATTTTTGTTGATGAAGAAATCGGCCAGAAAAAATGGAAAGGGTATTTGGACCCGTACGCGACCAAGATTCATGAGGACCAGACGTGACAAGCTTCGAAGACATATTGGGTTTGGCCGAGGAGTTTGAGTTCGGGTCATCTTTTATTTTATTTTCATATGACCTAGTCGTGTTAGGATAGGAGTCAACCGGGTTATAAATAGCTAGAAACCCGATTTTTGTAAGGACATCCAATCAATCAATATATCGGCCACCGACCAAAGACCCTAGGAGTAGGAGTAACGTAGAACTCGGCAGAACCTTCAACCAGGCAAGGTTGCATCGGCTTTGACCGACCTCTGGTTTGCTTGTAAGTTTTACCAATGGCTCGTGTCATTATTCAATAAGGCTGTATTTGGCATCGACCAAACTCTTGTTAATCTATGACATGGCTAGTTATCGGTCTAAGTTTGCCTTTTGTAAGACTGCCTTGACTCTGATCAATCTCTTGCTTTAGTCGATCTTGACTAGTTATCGGCTCTATTGGTTTTGGCAAACCAATAGATTCATTAAGTTATCAATGTTGTTTATGCTTTAATGCTTTTCTTTAGATTTAAACAATATCTTGCCCAATCAAGATTGACAAAGCAGTTTAAGCTTAAAAGTTGTTTAGATCGGCTACGTAAAGATTTTATATGCTTACATCAAAGAAAATAGCCGATCTAAGCCTTTCATCGACTATTTGTCAATCTTGATTGTTACATGTTGTGCGTTCGAGATATCCGATAAAACTATGATTTAATCTAAGAACAGATAGATTTAATCTAGCATATTTATTATGGTTGTATTTCCGAACCCCACTGATATATATGATAGATTAGATCTGTTTGATCTTAAGTCGAATTGTGGTTTTAACGGGTAGATCTTGTTCGTGCTTCATGGACCCTGCATCTGCTAAAATAGCCGATCCAGTTATGCTTTCTTCATAATGTGTACTTTTAAATGGTTCGGGATTAGCGGATCTACTCACTGCGTCGGACGTGATCTAGCTTAGTCATCATTATGGCTGTATGGAGACACCCCACTATTGATGTTTAAGCTATTTTATCGATCTATTTGTTATTATGGCTGCATGGAAACACTCTACTATTAACAGATAGAATTGTCTGTGCAATTAGTCGATACGTTGATCTCATGCCATTTAAAAGTATACATAGACCCTTATTTATCTTCACATGCTTAAGTATATCGGCTATTTACCTGTCATAAATATTTCTTTGCATATATATTATAGTCGTTCTGCTTTATATTTTTATCAAAGCTTTCATGCAATCTCTTGGGAGTTGACTTTGTAGCCAATGTCCTTTGAACAATGACTATATCAGAGCCATATAATTTGGAACTGTCTGGCACCAAACCGGCAGGTTCCGCAATTTGACAACTTTCTCTTTTCCTTGTCAATTGCAGGTCAAATTGACTGGCACGTCCGAGGTTGATCTCACCTAGATTCGGCACCGCCATCTTTTGAAGGTTCAGGAGGTCAGGACTTTGCTCCGTACGTCCTCTGAGGACCGTGCATGAGTGTGTTGGCGCTCTTGACCAGATTTTTGTGTCAACACATTCTTTTGGCACGCCCGGTGGGACCCAATCGTCTGACCATGACAATCAATAATGAAGATGTATTGAACGTGACGATGGAGGAGCTTCCCGATGAACTTCGACGCATGATAGAAGAAACTGTTGAGCAATATAGGCACATGTGTTTGCTAAGCTTCAGTAGAACCAAAGATAAAAAGATTATCCAGAAGTCTCATCTTCCAAGAGTGGTTCTTGAGGGTCATGTAGATCCAATGATCCAGGTCCAACACAATGCCATGCAAGAAGTGATCAGCAAAGCAATGTCTGCCACCCTGATGAATCACAATGGAGTGTTCCTCAACAGTCTCACGAATGCCATTAAGGAAGCTTTCAACTTGGGTGGTGATAGAAGAGGTCCAGCATATACAGTTAGAAGCAATCAAGGAGCTGGAACTTCTGGTGGACCACAGATGAATGGTCTTAATGGCAATGGAAACCAAATGATTGTCAGCCCTAGGGGTATGACATCACAGCCAATGCAACAACCGAATATGAGTAATAACATATACTCACCGGCAACAAAAATAGCTCCCCATGCAAGACGGATTACCAGAGATTTCAATGCACCACCTTATCAAGGAAGTGTAATGCCTGGAGACATTCCTCCTGGATATCATTATGTTTCATATTTTTATACTTTGGATGCTCAAGAGAATCCAGGGTATCATGGCAATACACTCGGGGGCAGAACATCGGCTATCAAGGGTCGGTGAATCAAGTAGACCAGTTGATGAGTCGGGTCACCGACATGGTTCAAAAATAATTTGGTTTGACACCAAAGGCTACCTTGACTGTCTACAAGAAGCTGTATCCAGAGTGGTATGATCAGGTTGTCTTTCCACCAAGATATAGAATCCCTGATTTTACCAAATTCACAGGAACCGGCTCAGTAACGACCATGGAACATATAACTCAGTTTTTGGTCCAGCTCGGGGAAGTTGGTGACGAACCAGCACTTACAGTCAGAATGTTTCCTTTATCTCTATCTGGTTCGGCTTTCTCGTGGTTTTCATCTCTACCACCTAACTCCATTCAAGGCTGGGATGATTTAGAAGATAAGTTCCATAAATACTTTGACTCTAGGGTATTGGAGAAAGGCCTTGTGGATTTAGTCGATAAGAGGCAAGGAAATAATGAAACTGGGTGCTAGTATCTTCAGAGATTTAGAGAGATGAAGAATCAATGCTATACCTTGTCATTGTCAGATCCAGAGGTTGTTAGCATTGCGATTCGAGGGCTAATACCTGCCATTAGAGAAAAATCGGCTTTGGTTGCAACATTATGGCAGATTTAGCTAAAAAGGTGGTGAGTATCGATGCTCAGAATAGATACAATCAAGTCTTTAAGCCTAAGAAAGCCTACAACGCAGAGAGTCATTTCTTCTTGCAAGAAGAAGAAAATAATTCAAGTGATGAAAGTCAAGATGAATTGGCTGTTGTAGACTAGGCTTGGAACAACAACGAGTACATGCCTTGGGCAAAGGCTAAGAGTACCGAGAAAGATGTAAAGTATAGCTTTGACATCACTAAGGCCGATAAGATATTTGACTACTTGTTGGAAAAGGGTCAGATCAAGTTAACTGGGAATCATAATATCCCATCGGCTGAAGAACTCAAGAATAAAAGGTACTGCAAATTCCATAACTCTGGTACTCATACTACTAACGATTGTCAAGTTTTCACAGATATGATCCATAGGGCTATTGTCAAAGGAAGGATTGGCTTAGAAAAGACCAAGTGTATGAGCATCAATGGCCATCCTTTTCCACAAAACATGGTAGCTCCTGCACCTCGGAGTGAGATCAAAGTATTAACTTCTGACAAAGCCAAGGCAGCTGGGACAGTCGATCCAAGCAAGCAGCTAACAACCAAGGAGTATCTAGAAATGAAAGGAAAGAAGAATACTGATCAACATGATCAACCTGAGACTTCAAGGGCTGGTGAGGCAAGAAGACGTCCAACTTTCAGAATCTTGTTGAATAAATGGCAACGTCAGAAAGAAAGAAATCAAATACAAAGAGAAAGAGATGAGCAAGAATATCAAGAGTGGCTCGAAGAGGAGGAATACAGGAGGTCTCGTGAAGAGGAAAGGCCTATCAGAGATGAAGAGAAGAATCATTGGGGTTGTCCTTTCTTCAGACATTATTGGAATGAAGGCTTAAAACTTCCTACTCTTCGTAATTGCCCAGAATGCAGTGGCCAATATTGGGAGTATAGACAGTCAAGAGATAACCACCGATCTGTACATGAGAGATTAAGATTTGAAGAACAGATCGGCGCATAAAAAATGAAAGTGTTCATAATCGGCTTGGAGCAAGATTAGCCGATCAGGATCATCCTTGGCAAGAGGGACATTGGTGTCCTAGTGGCTTGACCAAAAGCTAGAAACGACGGGTTCAAAGGTTGAGAAACGATGAAATTTAGAAAAAACCCCCAAAGTCTGGCAGGTAAAGCAAGTAGCCGATAAAGGAGAGTCATCGGCTAATATATCTGCTCTTTTCATGCTACTTGCTGAGTTTAGATCCTCTGATCATGGAGAAGAGTCTGATGATGAAGAAGCAATTGCTCAGTGGATCTATCAGGCAGAAGAGGCCACATTTCAAAAATCCGAGAAGCATTCTCATTTGAAAGCTTTATATTTAAAGGGGTTTGTCGATGGAAGGCCTCTGAACAGAATGTTAGTTGATGGGGGTGCAGTTGTTAATTTGATGCCATATGCCACCTTCAGGAAGCTTGGCAAGTCTGCAGGAGACTTGACTCAGACTGATATGAGGTTGACCAACTTTGCTGGCAACGTGTCGGTTACTAAAGGTGTTGTGTGTGTCGAATTGACAGTTGGCAGCAAGAGTATGCTGACTACTTTCTTCGTATTCGATGCGAAAGGATCATACAGTGTGCTTCTTGGAAGGAATTGGATCCACGCCAACTGTTGTGTTCTATCAACCATGCATCAGAATGTGATTCAATGGATCAGTGACACTGTGGAAGTGGTACAAGTCGATTCAACTGTTAGTGTTGCTTACTATGACCTTGATGTTTGGAATTTCGACAATATGGAGTGCTTCTCTGGAAAGATACACAAAAAAGGCTTTCTCAAAACGTCTGATGATAGTCAACAGCCGATCCAAGCAGTTGGCTTCAAAAAATGTATCTAATGGATTGTCCAAACAGTAAAGGGTTTTCATCGGCTGAGTGATTGTAAAAGCTGATGTATTTTTAAGCAGTCAAAGTTGTTCCTTTTAAAGTTTAAACAAAGATTAGCTTTGTTTTGACTTTATAGCCGATACTGATGTATCGCCTTCAGCATAAAATAGCCGATATGTACGTATCGTCTTTGAATGACTAATTAATAGCCGACACTAAGGAAGTATCGCCTTTAGAACATTCAATGGAAAAACAAATCAAAGGAAAAAGTTTTTGAGGACTCGGTAACAGCACGACAGATGTTAGACAGAAATATTTAACAAAATTATTCAAGCCTGATGATGCAGGGACAGTCTTGTAGTTGTTTAGTTTGTTCGGCCAAGAGGTCGGATTTACAAAAGAAACATTAAAACAAAACTAATCTAAATGGAGCTTATTCAGGAGGTCCTCCAGGTGCGACACCTCCATCACGGCGAGCTCCAGGGGTTGGAACTCCTCCACCAGCTCCCTGAAGTCTTCCCTCGTCCTAGCGCCGACAAAAGAGGGAGAGACTTTGTGACACCCTAGTGTCAAGCACTGCATTAGGCACTGCAATTATATACTAAGAAAGCATAAGCAATGCATTGCATCATTTCATGTGCATGAGAGTGCTTTTGTCTTTTGTTTATTTATTTGGATTTGGATTTCTATTGGACTTGATGATCTAAGTGGATTTCTGTTTTGGCAAAGAGTTTTATAAAATAGAGAACATTGAGTAGAGTGCTTTTCATGTTGGAGTTTTGACCTAGTTCAAAATAGTTTGTTAAATAAAAATAAGTCAAACAAAATGGTTTATATTTCAAAATTGGATTTGTTTATGTGGAGGATTTAAAAATGGTTTTCAGAAAAAGTGTCCTATATGAAAGTTGTAGAGAAAATTATTTTGAGCAACTTTTATATTTGGGTCAAAACCTAGTTTGGAGTTTTTGAAACTGTTTTTGAGTGGTCAAACTTGGAAAATATTTGGAAAAAGAAAAAGACAAAAAGGAATTTTTCCCGCGCCACCTTTCCGGCCCATCTGGCCTTTCGGCCCTACCCGCGCCCGCTCCCGCTCGCCCGCGCAGCGCCGGCCCAGCTTCGCCCGCGCAGCGCCGGCCCACTCCGCGCCGCGCAGCACCGGCCCAACCCCGCACCACTGCGCCGGCCCACGTGCGCGCGCCGCTCGCCCCGCCCGCGCGCCGCGCCGCGTCAGCCGACACGGCCGCGCCGTACGCCGGCCGGAGCGCCGCGTGGCGGCTTGCTCCTGCCGCAAATCCGCGCTCGCCTATCGCCGCGCGATCTTCTCCTCCGCGATCACGCCACGATCCCGCTCGCCCACTCCCGCTCTGCCTCGCCTGCCGTGCCGCCCTCGCTCGCCGTGCCGCTGCTGCCGCCCGTCGCGTCGCCGGCCCCGCCACGACCACCCACCGGTCAAGGCCCCCGGCCAAGACCCCGGACACCCTCACCGCCCCCTCACTCATCCGCTCTCGCTCTCCCACTCTCACTCGCACTCTCACCCGCGCACGAACGCGAACCGAGCGCTCCCCGCTCGCCGCGACCACCGCCGCAACCACCCTTCTCCGTTCCGACCACCACCCTCCATCGCCGTCCAATTCCTTCCGCACGCCGCTCCGCCTACGCCGTGCACACGCGGTGCGCGCGAAGGAACCGCCGGCCGAGCGCTACATCGCCGTCACCATCACCTCCCCCTTTCGGTCGCCGTCGCCGCCGAAGGAGGGCAAGTTCCCGTTCTTCATCGACCAAGCCTCCGCCAAGCCCCTTCTTCCTCCTCAAGCCTCACCGAGCCAAGGCAAGGTGAGAACATCACCCAGTCTCAACGCTATCGCCTCCCATCTCCCTCTCCTCCCCGGCCGAGCGCCATGGGCGCCGCCGCGGACCTCTCACGTGGCCAAGCTCCTCTGGAGCCATCCGAGCCAAACCAACTCCCTTGGTAGCTTCCCTAGGGTTCGTAGGAGCTTTTGTCTCCCCTAATTTCTCCGGCCATCGCCGGAAGCGGCGTAGCCGCGCGTTGCCGCCGCCACCGTGCGCTGCCGCTCGCCACCGGCATGCTCCGGCCATGCGCTGGCCAAACCATCACCACCACTCGGTGCGCCTCGCCGAGACGAGTCGATCTAGCCTAGCCTCGCCGCTGGCAGCCTCACCGCCGGCGAGCAGCCACCGGTCAACCCTCTCCCCTGTTTCTTCTCTCTCTGATGGGTGGGTCCCGTTGACCCGTGGACCCCACGCGTCAGCCTTTGCTTGGTCCATGGACCGCGTCCACCGAAGCCGAGCGCCGGGTGTTTTCAAAAGGATTTTTCTTTAAATGTTTTTCCTTTTTCCAGTAAATGCTTGTTATTTTTGTGTAGCTCGTTTCAAAAGTCCAAATGGAGTACTTTCAGTTTTGCTAGCTTGTTTATGAGTAGATCTATCATGGAAAAATATGAAAGTATTTTTGGTAGAAGTTTATTTTACTGTTTTTATTTATTTTAGTTTATATGCTTTTGTTGTGATAAATGGAAATAAGTGTTTTATGGTTGAGATAATTCCTGGAAAATTTTGTGTAAGTTCAGTAACCTGTTTTACATCTGTGAAAAATATATGATACAATGTTTATGTAGAAAAAGCTACTGTTATGATTAAAAGTCCTTTTTGGCTAATTTCTTAGAACAAATGTTAAGGTGTTTTATATGTCGAAATAAAATATGGGAAAATTTTTTATAGCCTCTGTTTATGATATCCAAGCTGAGAAAAATATAGGCATGAGCTGTTATGTGCAGAAATTTGAAGTTACTTTACAAAGGTGCTTTTCTGTGTTTTCCTTTGGAAATTCATGTAAGAAATAATATAATGTTTCTGTTCATGGAACTTTCTTGATAAGCATAAAATGTGAAGTAGAATCTGAAAAAAATATGAAATAGAGTTTTGCACCCTTTTCCAGTAGGGTTGTAGTTCAAGTGGTTTATATTGCAGTAGATTTGTTTATTTTGTGTAGGCTTGTATGTTTATGCTCTGTCAGCAATATTCCTACAGTAGGATGTGTATGAGTAGAAGAAGCCAGGAAAATTATGAAATCTACTGTTTGACACCTATTAAGTGAGGAGCTAGTTCAAAGCACCTTTTTGGGCAGTTTGCTTGTCATTTTTATATCTGCATTTCTGTATTTTATTTTTCGCTGACATTTGTTCAGTGGAGTCCAGCAACTGTTGTTTGCCTTCTGGAATTTTCGTGGATTTTTCTGAGTCCAGAAAAGTGCACTTCCAGTTCAAACCTAAGTTTCTTTTGAATTATTAAATAAGAAAAAGGTGAATAAATGGATTTTGTTTTATGAATTAAATAAGTATTTACCTCAATGTCAAAAGTGGTTCAACAAGTTGGGTTTGTTGGTTTGCAAGAAATGCTCTTTTCATACCACACATCTTGCACCCGCATTGTAATTATTTATTAATCGTCGCATGCAATAGGATCGACGCCTCCGGAGCCCGACTAGGAGCCAGAGACAAACGCCGAGCAGCAGATCCCGGAGCTCCAGCAAGCCGAGGAAGCCGACCCCGCCTGCGATACTAACTTGCCCGAGTGCCCTTCCCACGAGGCCTCGGTCTTCACCCAAGGCAAGCCCCGGAGCATATTAAGCCTCCTATCTTTTGCAAATTAAATTAATTGAGTCCTTTTATATTGTGATGCATTAGGTTAGGAGTTGGAATGAATCCTACTTGCTGCATTACCATTCCTTGGGTATTGATTAATATCTACCTTGTTATCCTGCTACTTTATTTACAATGTAGAATTGCTTAGCTTGCTTAATAAAAGTAGTAGTTAAGAATGTTTCCGTAATACCCTGATGGGTAGTTACCGGATCACGGTTGGCTATATTTGCTATCGTGGAAAAGAACCTGAGTTAGTAGTGAAATACGGTCAACTGGAAGGCAAGGCACAAGTTTGGAAACTTGGGGCAGTCCAGTCCGTTGGATCGTGTAGGTTTGTATCGATGTTGGCCCTCGTTCATTTTTGAACGCGCCCTTTTACTTAGGGATATGTCGGTGCCGTAATCATCGACCCCAAAGTCGGTTAGAAGCTGTTCGGGCCAGGTCTCAACCCGTGTCGTGCCCTCTAGTATGGAAATTGCGATCTGCCGCGTGAGGCCATCGCCAGGTTCCAATTGGACGGTCCGTGCTGTGAGCCGCGACGATTACCACCACGAACAAGCATCGAGCGGTTGCCCAATGCATGGACCCGACGGGGAAAGTGTGGGCTGGTATTAAAGGTCTTTCACTAGCTGGTTTGGAATTCGATTCGAGTCGCCGTCTCCCCCGGTTAGTGGGAAACTATGGCGAGCTTCACCACGATACAACTCCATATGATGATTTAAGGTTCAACTAAAATATGGATAAGTCAACTGGATATGGTTATATTATTGATTGATAGATTCAAGTGAGTGCTCTAGTACAGGTGAAAAACCTAGAATTAAGGAATAAGTCTAATAATGGCCGCTCATCATTACCATCAGTTACCTCTTATCTGAAATTGAGCTTTTCGCAACTAAAAGATCCCAGCTCCACCCAAAAGACCTTGCATACCCTTGGAGTCTTTATTTTCAGTTGGACGGGTAAGTCTAGCTGAGTACATTCCCGTACTCAGGGTTTATCCCGTTGTTGCAGATGGCCAGGTCTACTTCGGCTATTGTAAGCACTGCCTCTACCCAGTGGAAGGTGATGAGGAGTAGGCCCAGGGCAGGGTCGTCCAGAAGCTTCCCTTTTTTTTGCTGGTCTGAGACTGCTGGTGGCACATTATCTTAAAAAGGAGGAGTGAGTCGTGTTGAGTGGGTTTTATCAAACAATGTTTACTTGGACCACACGTGTGGTGGTCGTGTTTTAAACTACTTCAGCTTCCGCACTTTTAGAATTCAGTATTGTAATAACTCCGTTTTAAATTCCGCACTCTGGGGTTAAATTCGGTTTCGTTTTCGCTGAGATGTATCTTTACGAATGTAATCCTTGAACGATGCGATCCTGTATGATGTATGGTGATAGAAATCCTTCGAGATTTCCGGACTACCGGGTTATATGGGATCAAGTATGAGTCGAAGTCAGACGGATTTGGCTAAGACAGTACTTGAACTCTTATAATCAGGACGGTTCCGCCACAGCTGGTATCAAAGCATGGTTCAAGTGATTATCTCCGTATAGAGCTATTTTCGAACTAAATGGGTATTTCAAAACTATTTTCGATTACTAAGTGTGCCCAGTCTCGTCCTTAAGCCCTATACTAGTATTCAGGTGGCTTAACTGCTAACAGGGTTCAGGGTTTTGCTTCATGCTGGATCTTTATTTGCTGGTCCATTCTCGGGGAAAAGAGAATGCGTCGATCGCAAAAACTTGCATAAAATGATTTTGTGAGATATGAGAGCATGACCGTCCAACCGTCGGTCTAGGTGAGAGTTCTTATACCAAGTATGTGCGAGCTCCACGCGGACACATACGAGGGTATCAATGTTTTTAAGGGTGTTTTCTATGTTGGTGCATGGTGTTTAGTGTTGGCTTCTATGTATTTCGCATATTGGCCAATACTCAATTGTTTTATCATTGGGAATTTCTTGGGCTGAAATGAATCTTCTGCAGGTACACTAACTATGCAAACGAGTAGAACGTGTAGATAACGCATGAGAGATCGTTCTTGCCACCGACTAGAACGTTAGGACTTACGAGTCATTATTAGTGAGTGAGCACGTAAGTACGATCATGCATCATGTTTAAATTCTTGCATTTACATTACCTCCCTTAATTAAAAGTTGTCTCCTTTGTATAAAAATTTGCCAACTTAATATCCGTCTCACGAGAGTTCGAAACCCTTTTGTTTCTACAGATGGCCCGGACTAAGCTGACCGCTCGCAAGGCCACCGGAGGCAGAGGAGTTCCGCGTCACCGCTTGGCACCAAGCTGACCCGGAAGACGTTCTTGTCCTACTTCGGGTTGCCGACTATCCTTTGGAGGGTTCTGCAGGCCGTGGGCTATGAGGAGGGACAGGAGCCCAGGTACTCGTGGCAGAAGGAGATCTACGGGCAGGATTCCTTGGTCATGGTGGAGATCAAGGTCAAAGCCTTACCTGCCAAGCCTCACTGGACAGGGTGGACAGAGGTCACCAGAGGCACCTGTGCCAAGGATGGAGCCAACAGGGCAGCATACCTAGTGCTGAAGGATATCATCGCCCGCTTCCCCGCCGACCTGGCAAGTGCGATGGCAAGGGTGTTTCCCCGTGGATCACTTTTCCCATTGCGCTGGAAGCAGACTTCGGAGTCAGTCTTGACAGGGAGCCCAGAGGAGAGGTGTAACGTCCCGCCTCCTCGAGGCCGGGCCCGCTTACATCAGGCAGCTTTCATAGGACCCAAGTGCGATGGCAGGGGTGTTCCCCCGTGGATCACTTTTCCCATTGCGCTGGAAGCAGACTTCGGAGTCAGTCTTGACAGGGAGCCCAGAGGAGAGGTGTAACGTCCCGCCTCCTCGAGGCCGGGCCCGCTTACATCAGGCAGCTTTCATAGGACCTAGACTATCCCCACAGACCAACACCAGTCTTTTCTGCGCACTTTGTCCTCACTCATGCGTACCCGGGAAAGACTTCCCGGTCGGTCACCCATCGCTCCAAGCCAAGCACGCTTAACTTTGGAGTTTTTAGGAGATGGGCTTCCGGAAAAGAAGTTGCAACTTATTGGTATGAGTATTCTATTAATCCTATTAAGCCTTGGGCCGGGATGTTACATCCTCACCCCCTTAAGAGATCGACGTCCTCGTCGATCAATCCCAAGCCAGGAACGTCCTCTCTTGGCCACGTCCGTGTGTCTAGTGCCAGCACATGTGCCATGCTGTGTGACCACTCCGGGTCCACACCAGCCATGACCACCATGCCTGAGCAACTGCGACACACGCGCCCGTGAAACCGCGAGAGTCGGCTCTGATACCATTCTGTAACGTCCCGCCTCCTCGAGGCCGGGCCCCGCTTACATCAGGCAGCTTTCATAGGACCTAGACTATCCCCACAGACCAACACCAGTCTTTTCTGCGCACTTTGTCCTCACTCATGCGTACCCGGGAAAGACTTCCCGGTCGGTCACCCATCGCTCCAAGCCAAGCACGCTTAACTTTGGAGTTTTTAGGAGATGGGCTTCCGGAAAAGAAGTTGCAACTTATTGGTATGAGTATTCTATTAATCCTATTAAGCCTTGGGCCGGGATGTTACAAGAGGTTCTACTGTGAGACGCCTGCGATGAGCGCCACCGGAGCTTTGCTGGGTGTATGTGAGAGTTTGGAGCACACTCTCGGGAGCGTGTCCTTCACCCTCAGCCACCTACCAGAGCAAGAGGAAGCTTCAGGAGGACTTCGACGCTGAGGTTGCTCGTCTGCAAGAGAGGATTCAGCAGCTCACTCTGGAGCGTGACGACGCCCGCACCACAGCAGCAGCACAGTCCACTGCCAGGATAGTTGCAAAGCAGATGTACCTGACTACCACTCTTCAGAGGGATGAGGCCCGCACCGCGCTCGACCAGCTCAGAGAGGGAGCCCACCTGTTGATACAGCAGATCCACGGACAGTAGGCCTACATCGACCAGCTCCACGAGGCCGTCCATCAGATGCATCACGCCGCACAGGAGGCCGCCACCCCAGCCGCTGCCGAGGCCCAGGATCCCCAGGACGGAGAGGTCCTTGGTCCTGACACCCCTCTGGAGGAGGATCACGCTGACGAGCCGATGATCGACGTCGACGCAGAGGACGCCGCATCCGCTGCTGGAGACCCCTGAGCGCTAGTTTGTTAAGGATCGTTTTCTTTTGTATAGCTTGAGCTTGCTCACTAAGTGATGTAACGCCCTAAACATGTGCTGGTTTTATGTTTAAAATGTTTGATGGCATGTAAGCTTTTGGACAAAGTCAGGACTTCGATCCGGCATCTTTTATGGAAATCCGTCGTTTGCATGTCTAATTTCGAGCGATTATTTTGTGATGTTGTATGGAAATGAGTAATTATACTTGGTCGTGTGCTAATTTCCGAATTATGTACAGCGCAGTATTTATTCATGATCAATGTAACATCACCTAATGATTGCTTATTAATGTGATATGCAGATGCCGGCACACACTCGCAGCAACGCGGACAGGGGGCAGGACAGGAGGAGAACTTGCCACCTCCCCCACCGCCGCCGATGACGCCGGAAGCGTTTTTCGGCCAGTTTTGGGCAGCCAAAGGAATATGGAGGAAATGCAGAGGCACATGGAGGCCACCCTCCGCAATATCGCTAACAACACTGCGCAACAACACCATCAACGCCAAGGCCCAGAGCCCAACCAGTACAGCTCCTACCGTGACTTCTTGGACACTCGCCCTCTTGTGTTCAAGGAAGTTACCGAACCGCTTGAGGCTGATGAATGGCTCAACTCCATCACCCAGAAGTACCGTCTGCTTCGTCTGACGGAAGAGCTCAAGGCGGAGTACGCCGCCCACATGTTGGAAGGACCCGCGGGTTTATGGTGGGCCCAATACCGTGCATCCTTGCCTGCAAATGCACGTGTCACTTGGGATCAGTTCTCTACCGCTATGCGCAACCATTACATCCCTAGTGGTTTGATGGAGATGAAGATTGCAGAGTTCATGAGGTTATCCCAGGGAACCAGGTCTATGTCCGAGTACCTTCACAGTTTCAACAACCTAGCTCGCTACGCCCCAGACTTTGTGGATACTGAGGCCAAGAAGATCGCAAGCTTTAAGCGTGGCATGAGTGCCGCCATGCTTTCCAAGATGGGCAACAGTCACCGTACCACTTTCAGTGATTTCGTCAGTGACTGCCTAAATCAAGAGGCCAATGACATCCGGCTGGCAACAGAGACGCGCCGTCGTGCGAACGAAGGAGGTTCGTCTCAACAGAGGACCCCTTTCGGAGCACGTACCCCGTATCGCCTGCCTGTTACAGGAGCAAGGTACCGTCCCCCACAGAGGAAGATCACCACCAACCGTCCTCGTCCCAGTTTTCAGAAGCCCTACACACCCGCCCCCATGATGCAGAACAAGAGCAAAGCTGGGAGTGCAGGAGGTCCCAAGACCCGTATGTGATTGGTCCATGCTATAATTTGTGGTCAGACTGGACATCTGTCACGTCAGTGCCCTCGCCCAAAGAAGCAATACACTCAGCCCCCACCTCGTACGGGTCATGTGCATCACACCACCGTGGAAGAAGTGCCAGAAGGAGAGCCTATCACCGCTGGTACGTTTCTTGTTAATCAATGCCCCGCAGTCGTGCTGTTTGATTCTGGAGCCTCGCATTCTTTCATAAGTGAGAATTTTGTTATAAGAAGTAATCTTGAGTTGATAGAGTTAGACCGGGGATATCAGATAAGTTCTGCCGGAGCTGTTCTCTTCGCGCGTAAAATGGCTAAAGGAGTGGAAATGACCTTTGGGAATAAGAAGGCCATAGTGGATCCTATCGTAATTCCTGGTCTAGGTCTGGATGTAATCTTGGGAATGGGTTGGATGAAACTCTGGAGGGTCAACCCTGATGTCGCAACACGAGTAGTTTCTATGGTTAGCCCTCGTAGTGGGTCTACCTTTCGGTTCAGGTTACCTCGAAACCCCCATGAGATCGAAGTGTTGTTCAATATCACGGCAAAGCAGATAGCTGAGATCCCAATAGTGTGTGAGTTCCTAGATGTTTTTCCTGATGAGTTGCCTAGACTACCGCCAGATAGGGATGTGGAGTTTGCTATAGAGTTAATCCCTGGAACGGCACCCATATCTCGGAGACCGTATAGAATGCACGCTAAAGAGTTAGCAGAGCTCAAAGTTCAGTTGCAAGAGCTTTTGGATAAGGGCTTGATACGCCCTAGTTCGTCACCTTGGGGATGTCCCGCTATCTTTGTGAAGAAGAAGGATAAAACTTTAAGGATGTGTGTGGACTACCGACCGCTTAACGCAGTAACTATAAAGAACAAATATCCCTTACCCCGAATCGATGTCTTGTTTGATCAGTTGTCAAAGGCGAAAGTATTCTCCAAGATCGACCTGAGGTCAGGATACCATCAGATTAAGATCAGAAGAGAGGATGTACCAAAGACAGCTTTCTCTACCAGATACGGACTCTATGAGTATCTAGTTATGTCCTTTGGGTTAACCAATGCACCAGCACATTTCATGTACCTGATGAATTCGGTCTTCATGCCAGAGTTGGATAAGTTGTTGTAGTGTTCCTCGATGATATCTTGGTATACTCTGAGAATGAGAGGGACCATGTTGAGCATCTACGAGTTGTTCTGACCCGGCTTAGAGAGCATAAGTTGTATGCTAAGTTCAGCAAGTGTGAGTTTTGGCTGAAGAAGGTACCTTTCCTTGGTCACGTCCTTTCAGAGGAAGGGATCTCTGTAGACCCTTCTAAAGTGCAAGAGGTTATGGATTGGGAAGCACCCACGAGTGTTTTTGAGGTTCGCAGCTTTTTGGGTTTGGCAGGATATTACCGTCGGTTTATTCCGGATTTTTCAAAAATAGCCAAGCCTATGACCCGTTTGACGCAGAAAAACAAGAAGTTCGAATGGACTCCAGAGTGTGAAGCAGCTTTTCGCACTCTGCGAACGCTGTTGACATCCGCACCTGTTCTGGCTCAGCCAAACTTGGAGGAATCTTTGATGTGTTTTTGTGACGCATCCAAGATTGGACTTGGGTGTGTACTCATGCAGAATGGAAGAGTTATCGCCTATGCTTCTCGTCAGTTGCGACCACACGAAGAGAATTACCCCACTCATGATTTAGAATTAGCAGCCGTCGTGCATGCGCTCAAGATTTGGAGGCATTATCTTATGGGAAACCTATGTCATGTGTACACGGATCATAAAAGTCTGAAATATATCTTCACCCAGCCAGAGTTGAACATGAGGCAGAAAGATGGCTAGAGTTAATTAAGGATTACAACCTTGAAGTGCATTACCACCCCGGAAAAGCAAACGTTGTAGCTGATGCCTTGAGTCGCAAGACTCATTGCAACTCCCTACAACCACTTTTGGAAGATGGATTTAACCTTATGCACCCCGTTCTGGTGAACAACATCACTCTTCAGTGTACCTTGGAAAGTGACATCATCGAGAAACAAAAGACCGATGAAGAGATCTGTTAGATTAAGAAGAGGATGGAAACCAGTAGTTCTTTGAACTTCAGGACTGATGAGCAGGGAATCTTGTGGTATGACCAGAGGTTGGTTGTTCCTAAGGACACAGAGCTGAAAGAAAGAGTTCTGAATGAAGCTCACAATTCAAAGTTATCCATTCACCCCGGAAGCAGTAAGATGTACCAGGATTTGAGAACCAGGTATTGGTGGTCAAAGATGAGGAAAGAAGTTGCAGCTTATGTTGCAAGATTTGATACTTGCTGCAGGGTAAAAGCTATACACCTGAGACCTGCCGGACTACTACAACCGTTGTCAATCCCAGAGTGGAAATGGGAAGAAATTAGTATGGATTTCATCACAGGTCTTCCCACTACTCAAAAAGGAAATGATTCTATCTGGGTTATCGTGGATCGGTTATCTAAAGTGGCTCACTTCATACCAGTTAAGACTACACACCGCCCTCATCAGTATGCAGACCTGTACATTCAGAATATCTTGAGGTTGCATGGGGTTCCAAAAAGGATTGTTTTTGATAGAGAACCCCAGTTCATAGCACATTTTTGGGAACAGTTGCACAAGGAACTAGGAACTAAATTGATAAGAAGTTCCGCCTATCACCCCCAGACTACAGGACAGACGGAGAGGGTAAATCAGATTCTGGAAGATATCCTAAGAGCTTGTGTTCTATCTTCAGGAGAATCATGGGAAAAATGGTTATCCCTTGCCGAGTTTTCATATAATAACAGCTACCAAGAAAGTATAAAGATGACACCTTTTGAAGTCTTATACGGACGAAGGTGCAGAACCCCGGTAAATTGGGTTGAATCAGGAGATCGAGGATTCTATGGGTCGGATTATGTAAAGGATGCTGAAGAGATTGTGCAAACCGTACAACAACATATCAAAGTAGCACAATCCCGACAGAAGAGTTATGCTGACACTCGAAGAAGACCCTTGGAATTTCAAGTAGGAGACTATGTGTATCTTAAGGTCTCACCTATGAGAAAGGTCCAACGTTTTGGCATTAAGAAGAAACTAGCACCTCGATATGTGGGACCTTACCGGATCATAGCAAAGAAGGGACAAGTGGCATACGAAGTACAGTTACCCCCAGAAATGAGCACAGTTTTCCCAGTGTTCCACGTATCACAGTTAAAGAAGTGTCTTCGAGTTCCAGAACAAGAAGAAGATCGGATTCCAGACGTCACCATCAGATCGGATCTGGAGTACTACGAGCATCCAAGGAGATTTTGGACACCAAGACCCGAGAGACTCGTAACCGAACGGTGAAGACTTACAAAATTCTCTGGAGCAATCACGGACCCAACGATGCGACTTGGGAAACAGAAGAGTACTTACGCATAAATTACCCCGCTTTTTATAAAGACCGGTACGTAACTCAAATCTCGGGACGAGATTTCTTTAAGGGGGGAAGGGCTGTGACACCCTAGTGTCAAGCACTGCATTAGGCACTGCAATTAGATACTAAGAAAGCATAAGCAATGCATTGCATCATTTCATGTGCATGAGAGTGCTTTTGTCTTTTGTTTATTTATTTGGATTTGGATTTCTATTGGACTTGATGATCTAAGTGGATTTCTGTTTTGGCAAAGAGTTTTATAAAATAGAGAACATTGAGTAGAGTGCTTTTCATGTTGGAGTTTTGACCTAGTTCAAAATAGTTTTGTTAAATAAAAATAAGTCAAACAAAATGGTTTATATTTCAAAATTGGCTTTGTTTATGTGGAGGATTTAAAAATGGTTTTTAGAAAAAGTGTCCTATATGAAAGTTGTAGAGAAAATTATTTTGAGCAACTTTTATATTTGGGTCAAAACCTACTTTGGAGTTTTTGAAACCGTTTTTGAGTGGTCAAACTTGGAAAATATTTGGAAAAAGAAAAGACAAAAAGGAATTTTTCCCCGCGCCCCTTTCCGGCCCATCTGGCCTTTCGGCCCAACCCGCGCCCGCTCCCGCTCGCCCGCGCAGCGCGGCCCACTCCGCGCCGCGCAGCACCGGCCCAACCCCGCACCACCGCGCCGCGCCTTCTGAAATTTTCGTGGATTTTTCTGAGTCCAGAAAAGTGCACTTGCAGTTCAAACCTAAGTTTCTTTTGAATTATTAAATAAGAAAAAGGTGAATAAATGGATTTTGTTTTATGAATTAAATAAGTATTTACCTCAATGTCAAAAGTGGTTCCACAAGTTGGGTTTGTTGGTTTGAAAGAAATGCTCTTTTCATACCACACATCTTGCGCCCGCATTGTAATTATTTATTAATCGTCGCATGCAATAGGATCGACCCCTCCGGAGCCCGACCAGGAGTCAGAGACAAAAGCCGAGCAGCAGATCCCGGAGCTCCAGCAAGCCGAGGAAGCCGACCCCGCCTGCGACACTAACTTGCCCGAGTGCCCTTCCCACGAGTCCTCGGTCTTCACCCAAGGCAAGCCCCGGAGCATATTAAGCCTCCTATCTTTTGTAAATTAAATTACTTAAGTCCTTTTATATTGTGATGCATTAGGTTAGGAGTTGGAATGAATCCTACTTGCTGCATTACCATTCCTTGGTTATTGATTAATATCTACCTTGTTATCCTGTTACTTATTTATAATGTAGAATTGCTTAGTTGCTTAATAAAAGTGGTAGTTAAGAATGTTTCCGTAATACCCTAATGGGTAGTTACCGGATCACGGTTGGCTATATTTGCTATCGTGGAAAAGAACCGGAGTAGTAATGAAATACGGTCAACCAGGAGGCAAGGCACAAGTTTAGAAACTTGGGGCAGTCCATCCGTTGGATCGTGTAGGTTTGTATCGATGTTGGCCCTCGTTCATTTTTGAACGCGCCCTTTTACTTAGGGATACGTCGGTGCCGTAATCATCGACCCCAAAGCCGGTTAGAAGCTGTTCAGGCCGGTCTCAACCCGTGTCGTGCCCTCTAGTATGGAAATTGCGATCTACCGCGTGAGGCCATCGCCAGGTTCCAATTGGGCGGTCCGTGCTGTGAGCCGCGACGATTACCACCACGAACAAGCATCGAGCGGTTGCCCAATGCATGGACCCGACGGGGAAAGTGTGGGCTGGTATTAAAGGTCTTTCACCAGCTGGTTTGGAATTCGATTCGAGTCGCCGTCTCCCCCCGGTTAGTGGGAAACTATGGCGAGCTTCACCACGATACAACTCCATATGATGATTTAAGGTTCAACTAAAATGTGGATAAGTCAACTGGATATGGTTATATTATTGATTGATAGATTCAAGTGAGTGCTCTAGTACAGGTGAAAAACCTAGAATTAAGGAATAGGTCTAAAATGGCAGCTCATCATTATCATCAATTACCTCTCATCTGAAATTGAGCTTTTCGCAACTAAAAGATCCCAGCTCCACCCAAAAGACCTTGCATACCCTTGGAGTCTTATTTTCAGTTGGACGGGTAAGTCTAGCTGAGTACATTCCCGTACTTAGGGTTTATCGTGTTGTTGCAGATGGCCAGGTCTACTTCGGCTATTGTAAGCACTGCCTCTACCCAGTGGAAGGTGATGAGGAGTAGGCCCAGGGCAGGGTCGTCCAGAAGCTCCCCTTTTTCTTTTGCTGGTCTAAGACTGTTGGTGGCACATTATCTTAAAAAGGAGGAGTGAGTCGTGTTGAGTGGGTTTTATCAAACCATGTTTATTTGGACCACACGTGTGGTGGTCGTGTTTTAAACTACTTCAGCTTCCGCACTTTTAAAATTCAGTATTGTAATAACTCCGTTTTAAATTTGCACTCTGATATTTTAAATTCGGTTTCGTTTTCGCTATGATGTATCTTTACGAATGTAATCCTTGAACGATGCGATCCTTTATGATGTATGGTGTTAGAAATCCTTCGAGATTTCCAGACTACCGGGGTTGTATGGGTTCAAGTATCAGTCGAAGTCAGACGGATTTGGCTAAGATAATACTTGAGCTCTTATAATCAGGACGGTTCCGCCACAGACTTCCCCGGAGATTTCAACACCACTGAGTTCTGCTCCGGCCAGGGCAAAGGTGGCGCCATGACAGATGGCGTAGAGGGCCAGCTCCCTGATGCGCGTCCTGATGTCCTTATGGCGCGCCTTCAGTGTCGCTCCTCGGGCGTTCATGAGGTCGGCGATTGCCGTAGCCAGCCCTAGGAGCCAGTCGAGCTGGTGTTGAAGTTCTACATTCGAACATAAGAGATTGAAGTTAAAAGGACAACCGATTTAGTCAGATGCGAGAACGGATCGACCAAATATTCGAAGGAGCGGTTACCAAAGATCAACTAGAACAGTAATACAAGAGGGTAATTGGAGATAATGAATCAAAAGGGGCTGAAATGTGGTACTAACAACCCTAGCATCGGAAGCCTTTAAGTGCTCCAAAGCGCTATCAAGGCGAGCACAGAGGGTTTCTCGCTCCTCCACGGCACGGGCGGTTCGGCGACGCTCTTCTTCTAGGAGGCATCGGGTGTCGGAGTAGCCCCGGATGAAAGCCCAGGCATCATCATCCAGTGCCAGCCCATGACCTGACGGGGGTTGGCTAGGGCCTTGGCCATCCGCCGGAGGAGAAGGACTACAAAGAGATTAGGGTTTTCCTCAGATAAATAAGAAGTTTTGTAGCATAGAAAGGATCGTCGAGGGAAAGATTATTACCCGAGCACACGACGACAAATCATCGGAGGACCATCGACGAACTCCGACTCCTCGACAGGACGCTTACCGCGGTTGTCCGCCATTGGTCTGGTTGCTGTTTGGGGAAGAAGAACGGTCGGCGGTTGAGAAGAGCGAAAGCCGGAGAGTAAGGCGATGGATGTGTGGTGTGTTCGGGAAGCCGGCGTTTCGTATTTATAAGTAAAAGGAAGGAAGCAAAGAGGCATCGAGTTTGAGAGCCCTCAGATCCAAATCCTAGGGCAAATCAACTAATAGACGCAAGAGCCGTTCGGCTAAACGGCGAGTGAAGAATACCTGGATGACATCAGCTGAGAATAGCTGATAGAGCATCAAATGTTAACAAATAAAATAGCAAAAGGTGTAATGTTTACGCAGTCCAACCAGAGACTGAAGATTACAAACAGGCAAAGTTATATGTTCAGAATAGACTTCAGTACATTCAAGGCATTCAGACGAATGATATCTATATCGGCTATCCTCTTTTAATCCTCTTCGCTTGAACCTGGAATTGGTTTCTTCTTGTTCTTGATCTGGTGAAGCTCATTGCGAAGAGAAGTCATCTTTTTCTTTTGGTCCCGAAGCATGGTTGGGATCACAGCCAAATTTTCCTTCTTTAGTGCAATCTGTTCATCAACAACTCGAAGCCTCTCCATCAGTTGATCCCTCTCAGATTCCAGAGAGGACAAACCACCAATAAGGACAGTGGAGTCGTTGTTCAATTGATCTATTGTATCCTTTGTGGACATTGTTGACGGAAGTTATAGCATGTTTTACCTTATCAAAATACCGTCAACATGCCTCGGTTTCAAGGAAGAATAGAATATCATGAGCATATTTATCACTAATAAGTTCCACTTGTACTCTTCGCATGTGAACTTGTAGGAGATGGCAAAATGAACAAAACGAGGCCAGGTGGGCCCACCAAGGGGTCGGTCGACCCCACCTTGGGGCCACCTCGGCCATGGTGACATGGCATGATCCAAGAGAAGCATGTTCAAGTCAATATCAACCATTGGATCAAACATGTGCTTTTGCTCAATGGTACAAGATGAGAAGCACATGGATTCATGGGTCCACACCGAAAACCAAATGCAACCAACTTCACAAGACTTGCTCCATGACATGTGGGGTCACCAAGGGAGAGAAGGTGGTGGGCCAGCCCTATCATAGGGGGGTCGGCCGACCCCCCCTTGGTGGGACCTAGCAGCACTATTCATCAGGGTGACATCAGCACCTTCTAGAAGATGTACCCCAGGCCCACATGTTAGAGACAGGGGTCGGCCGACCCCATGGTGACCCTCATCCAAGTTGGTGGCAAAGTGCATGTTTCACACGTGAAGAATATCCAAGCCATTTATCCAAGGTCGGTTGCTATGGCGGTGGATCCAAGGGTGAAGAGAGGAGGATCACGCGGATCGCTGACGTGGCGCCGGAGTAGCCCCTACTCCACCTCCACTATAAATAGAGGCCTTCGCCCTCACATTCCACACATCTCACATAGTTTACATATCTCACAACACATATCTCCACTCTCATGTGAGATAAAGCAAGAGTAGTAGTAGTTAGTCTAGAGTGGGAGTTAGAGTTGAGTCAGGCGAAGCTCGGGTCTCCGGAGTTGTCTTCTGGGAGTCTGGTATAGCCCTTGTATCTTTATTCTTTTGTAAGACTTTATTTATTTAATATATCATTCTTTCTTTACTTTACTTTGCATTTACTTAAGTATTTACTTTCCAAGTATTTATTTAAGTATTTACTTAGTGCAAGTCTATATTTGTATAGTCTTGTTGTGTGCTTATCTTAGTTCTATAGTTGTCTTAGTTAGATTGATTTCCTTTAAATAGCTTCTTGTGTGTGCGTCATCGTCCTATCCTAGGATAGGGGCTTTAGCTATTTTGATCGATAGCTAAAGGTGTAGATAAGTGTGAGCGTGGTGCTCATACTTCATCTTATCTTTGACTACCGCTGGCTTGCATGGACAGTAGGGGCGCATGGGCAAAAGGTGTCAGATTTTGCCTGGCTACCTAGATCCCCTCACGTGAACTCAGGCTAGTTTTTAAAAGGTAAGGCGTCCATAAGCCAAATATCCACTTGAGTATTGGGTTAGGTGAACAACCTTCTATCGCTTTACTCTCTCGTTTATCCCTCTCACACAAGTAGCAAGACGTCAATCTAGTTAAGTCATCTATTTAATTAGGATTAGTTCATAGGAATAAAGGTAGAAACATAGGAGTACTTTATACTCACTCGTTGTCCTCCCACCTAGCTAACTCTACTAAAGTTATCTTTCATATCATTTACTCTTTGCTTAACTTATTTATCTTATCTTATCTATCCTCCCTTATATCCACTTATCCCCTTTTGCTTCTCTAATTGATAATAGATTATAGTAAGACTAAAGGATCTATCTTTCCTCTCTCTACATCTTTCCTAGCTTGCTTTCCTTTGGGATAAAATAAATAACGATACCTTGGAATACTCCCGGGTGAAGTGCTACATCGGTATATTCTGTGCGCTTGCGGAATTATCCAATAGTCAATAGTTTTACCACCAAGACACTTCTAGCGCTGTTGCTGGGGTTAGGCTCCATAGTCTAGTTCTAGTGGTTGCGTTAAGAAGTGTCAACAAGCATTTCTGGCGCCGTTGCCGGGGAAAGCAATAGCCTAGGAGTTTAGAGAGAGTGAATCCAGAGTCTGCTATATATTAGTTATCAATTAGTATAGGCGCTAACCCCTCACCTGTCTAGTTTCTTTTCGTTATCATGAAACTAGTAGGTGTATGAGCGGTTTCCAACTGCCGTCAAACTTCGTTGAAAATCCTGAGCAGTTGTTGAGGAGGACTAGACTTCGTTAAGTTCCACCTCAGAGGTTCATCTCGAACCAGAATCCGTTCGAGGAGGAAGTTTCTGCACCAGCTAGAAGAGAAGCCATGGCCCAAAAGACCATCTCCGAGTACTCTGCGCCGTTGGCCGACAATGTCGCCACGGGTCCGCAGCTTAACTTGGGGGATGCGACTTTCGAGCTCAAGCCAGCTCTCATCAACATGGTGCAAGCCAATCCATTCTGTGGGAAGCCGCATGAGGATGCCAACGCCCATCTCCAACACTTCTTGGAGGTATGTGGTACCTTCACTATGAAGAATGTGTCTGCAGACGCCATCTGTCTTCATCTTTTCCCGTTCTCGTTATTGGGAAAGGCGAAGCAATGGTTCTACGCCAACAAGAGTGAAGCCACCACTTGGGAGAAGTGCGCCAATGCGTTTCTCAAGAAGTTCTTCCCGATGGGCAAGACCAGTGCCCTTCGTGGAAAGATTTCCAGCTTCCAGCAACAAGCTGATGAGACGATTCCCGAAGCATGGGAACGTCTACAAGTGTACATTCGTGCCTGTCCTCATCATGGGATAGAGGAGTGGCTCATCATCCAAGGTTTCTACCATGGCCTGACCGGTATGGCCCGTAGTCACCTAGATGCAGCCGCTGGAGGGGCATTCTTACAACACAATGTGAGAGATGCCAAGGACCTCATAGAGAAGATGGTTACCAACCAAGGTTGGAATGAGGAACGTCTTCAGCCCAAGAAGAGAGTTGTTCATGCTCTCAACGAGGTGGACATGCTCTGCGCAAAGATGGACCTCTTGATGAAGAAAGTAGAAGAAAGTTCCAAGAAGGAACAAGAGGTCGTTCAACCTTATGCAACTGCACAAGTCGTCGAAGCCGACCAATGGTGCGAGGTATGCAGAGGCAATGACCATTCGGGAAATAACTGTCCCGAAACAAAGGAGGAAGTGAGCTTCATCAACAACACCAACAACAACAATGGGTACCAGCCCCAACAACAACAACAAGGATGGAATTCGCGCCCCTTCTACCAAATCAAGGTAACGGTTATAGCAATAATTCAATAGTTCTTATAATAACCAACCTTCTTTAAGAGATCTTGTCTTAGGCCAATCTAAAATAAATGATAGTATTAATAAAAGATGATGGCTAATGATAAGATTCTTGAAAATATAAATGAGAAAATGGATAGCTTAATTCTGCTATGAAAAATCAATTGAGTTTTAATAAAATGCTAGAAACACAATTAGCTCAATTAGCAGCAGCTGTCCCATCCTACGAGCAAGGTAAGATCCCAGGGAAACCCGAGGATCCAATAGAAGGTGTTAAATTAGTTACTACGAGGTACGGTAAACCTCCGCTCCGGTCAAACTGGGGCTATCTACTCGATTCGCCCTTCCTCACCAAGAAGGAAGATCCAGGTCTGCCGACCATCACCTGGCAGATTGGACCACAAGTCTTCCACGACGCCTTCTGTGACCTTGGATCGGGTGTCACCATCATGTCCAAGGTAAAGTATGATAACTTACTAGGGGGACCTTTGCTCCCTACATTTGTTCGTTTGCAGCTGGCCGATCAGACGCTACGGTTCCCCGAGGGACTAGCAACGGACATCCTCATCAAAGTCCAAAACAACTACATCCCCGTCAATTTCCTTATATTGGACATGGGATCCAATGTAGACGTCGCGATCATCCTGGGAAGGCCGTTCCTTAATACGGTTAACGCCATCATCTACGTGGGATCCGGCCAACTTCACCTCCAGTTCCTGGAGTATAAGGTAAAGTGTCCATTCAACGGTTATAAAGCTAACATGCAGGTGAAGGACAAAGAACCTCGAGACAACAAACATCGTCGTCGTTGCCCACGCCGTAGGAACAAGAAAAAGGAGCGAGTCGGCCAACAAGGCCGAAGTAAAAGAAGAACTCGCCGATGAGGTGCAACCACGATCTCCATCTCCGGGATCGACCGAAGCACCCAATGAATGACAAGACGGAGAGGTCCTGCTCTACGGACCTGAAACATGGAGCCCTTGCTGATAAGGTAAATCATAGTTATCTTATCTCATATTTAATTTTTATGCATTTCAATTTTTTTGCATTTTTCCTCAATTGCATACTTAGTTAATTCTGCATATTTCATTTCGACAAAATAAATTTCCATGCTAATAAAACCTCTATAATAACTTGCAACATGATTGAGCCGTGGGACCACCCCAAGGTGGGGTCGGCTGACCCCACCATTGGGCCCACTGGCATTCCTTTCACCATAGCTTAGCTTAGTAAGTAGGACTGAGTACCTTGGTGCTCGAGGTGCAGCCAAGGTGGGGTCGGCCGACCCCACCATGGTGCCCCCTGCACTCTGCTATCTCCAATTCAGCTTACATATGAATGCTATGCATGTCATCAAAGCCAACATCTGAAAAGAAATGGTCCTTTGCTTTACTCTTTAAGCATGAAATGTTCCCCTTTATGTTGGATGCTCATGGACCACAACAACCAGCCAAAGGCATGTCTTAGTGCTCTCATGGTCCATGGGAATCACTTTAGACATGTCTCCACTTTGGCCATTCATCTTTTCCCTTTCACCAAACACTAGGCAAGGGAATCTCTGAAATTTGTATCAACTTTGGACCAAACATAGTTACAACTTTACTAGACACTTGATGACACAAAGTTTAAAGCTTGAGGGGGGCATGTCATGGGGTCGGGCGACCCCCATATTGCACCATTCTGAAAATGTGCTTGCACACTTTAGATATGTCCCCTGGCTAAAGCAAAAGCAAAGTTGAAAGTGTCATGTAGGGGGGGTCAGCCAACCCATGTGTTGGCCCATCCTGAAAATGTGTTTTGTCACTTTAAACATGTTCCCTGGACAAAGTAAAGCAATGTTCAAAGTTGCAAGGAGGGGGGTCGGCCGACCCGTGCTATGGGTGGTCACCACTTGCCCTTCTCCCCCTATATATACCCTTGCATTGTGAGCTCCACTCCACACCAAAACCACCAGGACCATCTCGAGCTCACAAGTTCTTCCTTTCCTTCCTTAGTTGTAAGTTCATTCTCAAGCTTAGCTACATAGAGCCTAGGAAACCCATATACTTCACATCATTCATGACACGCATAGCCGAAGCTTTGGGTGCACTAGAATCCCAAACTTTTGAGTACATTAAAACCGTGAGAGATGTTTTGGAAGAAAGTGTATTTATTTATTGCGATGTACTCAAAAGGGGTCCCAAGGGTGAACTAATAATGATTTATCCACGGCATACATTCGAAATCACTCTCCCTTGTGAGAGACTTCGATTGTATGCGCTTCGTACGCTAACCTTTGATTTGGACCCCAAGGAAAGAGTCCCAAAAGTTGCAGGTACTAACAGGAGGACAAGGAGAGCATCCCGTGCCACTCGAATGGAACAAGGCGGACCTTCACGTCAGGCTGAAGAAGTTGAGGAGGGAGATGAGGCAGCCTCTATGGACATTTCAGGGTCCTTGGGGAGGCCTCCTCGCTCACAACAGGACACTCCTCGCCCACGGGGTAGAGGAAGGCAACCAAAGGACGCCGATGACGAGCGCATCGACAACATGGGTGCGATGAACATCGAACAAGAGGCAACATTGCTTCTTGCACAACAAAACGCCCAACTCCTGCGGGCCATTCAAGAAGAAGAAGCACGATGTTGGGCCGGGTGGTACCAGCATTATCCACCACCACAGTAGGGCAAGAACCAAGCTGGGGGAGATCCTCTCCCCCACCAAGGTAAGTCCTGTATCTTAAGTTATTTACGTTTCAATTAGTTTTCTCATGCATTTAAAAAAAAGGAAAATACCAAAAAATATTTGCTTAGTATTCCCCTAGCACATATGTCTCATATATGTCTATCTTCCCCATGGAAATGATGACTAGTTGCCTTGCTAATGTTTCTCTAGTGCCTAGTTTACAACTTAGTATTTCTCTAAGTATGGGTTACTTAGCTCATTTAAACCATCATGAACCTGAAAACTTTGTGGGTTGCAAGTGCTAGAACTAAGTATAAGTTGTTGTGAGACATGATATAGTGAGACAAGAGCTGCTATAATATTGTTCTAAGCATGATAGATTACCGGAGAATTTATCCTTAAAATGATCAAAATCTTAATTGTTCCTCAATGGTGATAAATTCCTACCACAACCATATATGATTTACATGTTTACAAACCTTCTACATAGGCTATTTGCTTTGTATTGAGCGTTGTCAAGTCTTGTTGACCCTTGTTAAGAGACTTTTCATGTTCCTAAGATCAAGATCACGTACACACCTCATATACATGCTGCTTCTACATTGGAAGTACGCAAAACATGCCTTTCATTCCACCAAATAGGTTGCTTCATACTCCAAGTGTAGGAAATCTCTCTCAATTATTTAGTAGATGGGACTCAAAAGGCTAGGCAAAATAAAGATGAAAAAAAGAGAGATGGACAAGAAAGTCCATGAAAAAATGGTAGCCATGTCTCATTAGAAAAAAAAGAGAGATAGATCTTATCAAATAAGAAGCAATCTAGTCCACCATACACCACACACTTGCACATCTTGATCTGGGAGTATGACACTTCTCTTCAAGGATCCGAGCTTTGACTTCGCAACAAGCAAAGTAAGTATGTCATCTTCTTTCTTCTCTACCTTGAGCTACACATAAGCCTGTTTAGAAGTAGATGAAATAAAGAAGGCAACACTTATCATCATATGCCTTGGTGAGGAATCATATACCATTTGAGCAACATGAGACAACCATATGAGGACATTAAGTATTTCTTTGAAAAATATTGCAAAACCTCCGGTATGAAACTTGCTAAAAACAAGAAAGTTAGTGCTCAAGTCAAACTGTTCTATCTTTCAACCACCTAAGACAAGGAAAAGCCATAAGCCCCATAGAGTACTAAGGTAATATGGGTGATTTACATAGCTAATTTTTCCATTCAAAGAGAAGAACTTTTGTGTGCACATGGAACTCTTGAAATGTGATGCATAGTAACAATACTGATCCACCGAGGCCAAGTTTGATTGTTTGCTCGGGACGAGCAAAGGTTAAGCTTGGGGGATCTTGTTGACAGAAGTTATAGCATGTTTTACCTTATCAAAATACCGTCAACAGGCCTCGGTTTCAAGGAAGAATAGCATATCATGAGCATATTTATCACTAATAAGTTCCATTTGTACTCTTAGCTTGTGAACTTGTAGGAGATGGCAAATGAACAAAATGAGGCCAGATGGGCCCACCAAGGGGGTCGGCCGACCCCACCTTGGGGCCACCTCGGCCATGGTGACATGGCATGATCCAAGAGAAGCATGTTCAAGTCAATATCAACCATTGGATCAAACATGTGCTTTTGCTCAATGGTACAAGATGAGAAGTACATGGATTCATGGGTCCACACCGAAAACCCAATGCAACCAACTTCACAAGACTTGCTCCATGACATGTGCGGTCACCAAGGGAGAGAAGGTGGTGGGCCAGCCCTGTTGTTGGTATAAATTAATGCACACTCTACTTTATCCGCAAGCGCACAGATAAAATCTACCGATGTAGCACTTCACCGGAGTAACCTAGTTTTAATATCGAACCCAAATGAACGGATAGTGATAAGTCTTAAAGTCTAACCCCTGAGTAGCTAACAAGGATGGAGAATCTAGAAGTATAGAGGGGATCATTAAGGAGGTCTAATTCCAATTTAAGAGTGATATGTTTATATTATTCTTAGTGGGGAAGTTGCTATAAAAGGTCACAAACAAGTATGAATCTTTTATGCAAATGTATAATCCTACCGAGCCTACACACGGGTAAGTGGACTATAGAAGAATCACAAGGCTATAAGAGTCACCCTTGCGAACAACCACTCTACTACCGGCGTTATATGAGGCACATATGAGCTATCAAGTCTAAGCACCACGCTTACACTATCCAAATACTCTAACTCTAGAATGACTAGAATTAAAGTACTCAAAAGAGAGTCATAAATCTTTAAGAATAATAAGAACAATAGCTCAAACTTAATATAGACGTTGATTACCGAAACAATCGCTGAAGTTGATGATGAACTTGAATCCACAGGTACAAGATGAAGAAGTGGATCCGACAGGCCGGAGCTCCTTCTTGATCTCTTCCTCTCTCTCTCTCTTCTAGTTCTAATATAAGACTAGGTTCTAACCTAAACTAGAGGGGTAACTAGTCTTCTACTTGATAGCTGGCTCTTGATTACAACTAGATGAACTAGATTCTAATCTAGACAACTAGAAGAGATTCATCTAGAGGGACCTCTACTTCTAATTGAAACCCTAGTTTTTGATGTGGAGATGAATAATGAAGATGGAGATGCCTGGAGAGGGGGGTCTGGGTCTGCTTTTATAGCCCGGAGCGTGGAACGTGAGCCCTTGGATCAAACCGACTTCATGGACGGTGGAGATGCATCCTAGGAGGCGGTGGAAGAAGGTTCCAGAAGGCGGAGGCGAAACGACCTCCGTGGCTGACCGGTCGGTCTCCAAGTGGGACCGGTCGGTCTGGCCCAGTGGGCCTACATGGTGGCCCGCCTCGTGGTGTCTTCTAGATCCTTCTTTTGTAGATTTCGTTGCGAAATTAATATCTTTTCATCCGGGACTCCGAATATAGCAAATGATATGTCTGTTTCGATCGTATCGACGAGCTCTTCGCAATGGTGCACTCCAATTCATCACTTGAGATACTTTTATATGGTAAAAACATGGATGTCCTACAAAACCAGTGAGAGCACCAAAACTCGTCGAACTTGTTAGTTTCAAACCCTACAACTATGCCAATCTCAACAATGGATCAGGAGTTGCTATAATATCTTCACTTCCAACAAGTACACCTGTTGTTAAACAAAAATTCTCCAGAACATATCATGTTATTTTTCATGGGGCTTATTACTTTTACCTTAGATCTTGAGTAATTGATTGATTGAACGATCAAATCAAGCACTATGTCTCTAGTTCTTTCACTTCACCTTTATCCCGAAGTTTTAATTAATTTTCAAAAGTTTTAATACATGTGTTGTCAATTAAACAATGGATCCAAGAGAAAGTCAACCAACCATTGAATCAAGAAGTGCATGTGTATGGAAAAATGGAGTCGGATGCTCTTTTATATATACTTACTCTCTTCTGTCTATCAGAGACATATGGCTATCAGGCTAATTCTACTGGCGGGCACATGCCCATCTTTTTGTTTTTTTATGATATTCATTTTTTTCGAGGTTCCGGACACTTGTCCCTTTTTATTTCCTCGGGATCTATCTTTTTGAGGTTTCGGACACTTGTCCCTTTTTATTTCCTCGGATCTCTCTTTTTTTAATAGCCACATGCTTCCAACAAACTTCTAAGAGGGTAGTAACAGATAATTATGAGCATTTATGCGAAAGATGGATGAAATGTGTAGTGTGAAATCAATCAATGGCATGATAAACTACTCATAGGGTCAACAAAGCTTAATTTAACTCAATGCAATTATTAGTCATGTTTATATTTAGAAATCTCCAGAACTCTAGTGTTGTTTAGAACAAGATATAGCAGCTCAGATCATCACATGTCATATCTGTCAACTACCTAGACTCTGGATCAAGCATTTTTACTACTACCCATAATTTAATTTCATTTTTAAGCATCATTATTAATCAGGAAAACTCATGCTTTGAAGGCTAGGTACTTGAAAGAAATTAGATAGAGCAACTATTCATCATTTCCATGTAAAATATCAGAGAGAGAGTTCTCTCTTTTATTATTAACTTCTTAAAACAATCTAAGCAAACTTATCATAGTATTTATTTAACCTAACACACTTTATTATAAATAACTAAGTTAATGAATAAGACATACCTGGATCATGAAGATAACGAGGGTGCGTCTCCCCCAAGCCGGTTCCCTTAATAGCGTTGAGCCTTCATGTGCCCATATATTTTTGTCTCTTTTTTAATTAATGGTGAGCCTTCATGTGCTCACATTTTTTTAATTAATGGCGAGCCTTCATGTGCTCACATTTTTTTTAATTAATGGCGAGCCTTCATGTGCTCACATATTTTTGGTGTTTTGAATTTGTTTATAGAATGAAAAACTTAAGAGGATAAAGATTCTTACGTGGATACATGGGGATGCCTTCCCCCAAGCTGAATGTTGACGTAGTCGTTTGATCTTGTAATGTAGCAGACTGACAGTGGATATGTCCTTCCTCTATTAGAGCTTTGATTGAGGTTGATGGTTGTTGAAACAGTGCTCCAGTAGTGGATGGAACATTCACTTGCTCGTCAGCTTTTCTTGGCCTTTTAAATCCTGTGAAACTCAAATAGACAATAAAACTTGTGGAAACGATTAAACATTTGCGGTTGGCCAGTCAAGCCTTAGTTCTCCAGAATTTCAGTAAGATCTTTTTATGTTTTTATATTTTTATGATGCAAGAGAAAATGCAACAGGATGAATGTATGCATATTTATTTTTAGTATTATTATTATTATTATATTTTTTTATGCCACCACGGTGAACATTCCTGTGGGTTTTTACACACCATAGAATTATTCACATGGGGCTTCATGGTTTATGATGTAGTGTAACAAATGCAATATTTTTATTTTCTTTACTAATGCAATGCAGAAATTAAAATGTTTGTGAATTAAATATGATGATGCAATGATTAATATATGATTGCAATAAATGACTAACAATTAAATATAAGAAATATGCAGAAAATAAATATGAGGATAACTACCGATTTTTACCTTTTGGCGAAGGTTCGGATATTTAGGTCCGACGAACCGGACCTTCACTTGGTTCAGACCTCCTAGGTATGTCAGACGTTTGGAAAGTTGTTATTGATTGTACCTCTTAGGTGCAGACATTTTCTTCCATATTTTCTTGGTCTGAGTCTTCACTTCCTGTGGTTCACTGTCTTGAGGTTTCTTTCCTTTCTTTTTCGGGGACAGTCGATAGCTTCTTCTTCTTCGTGATTGACCTCTCTATTCTCGATAGCTTTGTCTTCTTTGGCTTTGAAAGTGGCGTCTTTCACTTCTATTCTTCTTGGGTGCTTCATTGGGCATTTAGTTGATGAAGTTGCATCGTGCTTTTTCTCCAGGAAAGTGAAAATGGATTTCCTCTTGTAAATGATTGTACTTGTAGCGTAGAGGAATGGTCTTCCTAGGATGAGGTGGACACCATAGTCTTCTCATGTCGAGGATCAAGAAGTCTGTGGGGACTTCATGACCTCTAATTCTGACTACGATGTCTTCCATCATTCCTTCTTGTTTGTGCCTCTTGATATGGTGTCACTCATGTCATTTGTTCGTCCAGCAGTTTGAAGTGAAACGTTAATTGTGGACGCTGACAGCATCTTGCTCGGTGTGCATGTTCTTATAGATCTAGGACCTTCACTCTGTAGAATTTGGGAGTGACAAACATCTCCATGTTTTGCTCAAGAGTGTGTCCTGCTCATAAAGACAAGGTAGAGATCAAGTGCATGGGCTCTGTTGGTGGAAAAACACCAACAGAACCAAAAGTTTTGTTTATTCCTCTCTAACCTTAGGCACATTGCACAAGACAAACTTGTTGTTTTATGTGTTCTATTCAATCTTAACATGAGTGATAGGATCAGAGGATGAGCATGAAAGTAGCATCTTAAAATATTTAACAGATCAGATTACTTAACCTAAGGAAGGATAATCTATGCATAATGTGTCGATCTTTTCATCATCTTTCAAAGGTTAGATGCACAACATTTTAGCTCATTTAGTTAAGAAAGTGAGATTCATGAGAGTAAAGCTAGGAACAAAGATCAAAGGACTAAACATGTTGAGTTGATTAGGTTGGATCAAGTGAGATGCAACTTAAACATGTTTAGTTGTTTATTTATGTTCATACTAGAATCAAGAAGAAGCTTTTAAAGTGATGGTTACTTACCTTGAAATGTTACTTTGTCATTGGAAAGTGATTGTGCTGAACCACCTTGTGGAAGCTTCTCTTGTCTAGCTGGTTGTTGTTTATGAATGGCTTGTCTTCTCTTGTTTGTCTCACAATATGCTTGAGAGGTGGAAGATCACAGTGGAATCATCTTTATAGGTATCTTTATAGTTGGCAAGAGACTTGAATTTAGAGCTGCTACTCGAGTGCCTCTATGAGAGTCTTTGTCTTGTAATGTCACAACAGAGACTTGTCCTCTCAACAGTGTCTAGATGATGGAGATCTTATCAGCTGTTCTTTTTGATTTGCTGGCTCAGGTACTATCTCTCCATCTTCTAACTCTTGTGGTGCAGTGGCTTCATCCTTCATGATGCCCTCCTCAATTCTTGGTAGGTTCGCCTTCTCCTCTTCTCTTTGGGTCTTCTCTTGCTCGGCTGCTCATAAGTGATGTAGTTGTTGAAGAATCAGCAAAAGATCCAAAGTTGACTTCTCTAGGTCCGGCAAAGATGATAACATTGATGGTGTTCAAGAACGATCTTCCAAGAATGAGTGATGGATCAAACTTCTCTTCTTGACTGGGGCAGCATCTAGTGGTTTGTACTGATCAAAGTGGTGGGTAGAAGATCAATATGTTTGAAGTTGGGTTTCTCCTTCCCCCCTTTGATTGTGAAACATATCTAGACAACAGAATTCTCTCCCAGGCTGGCTTGTGATGTAGATGGACTCCCAACAACATGTTCATGTGTTTGACTTGTAGATCTTTCTATTGTTGTAGTGGTACCATCTTGTCTCCCAAGCTAGCTCTTGATTAAAAAGAAGATAACTCCCCACTTCTTGTCTTGATGTCTTGGACAATGATGGTTGCAGGCATAGGTTGTCTCATACGAGGTAAGTTGCATCCTGTTTGTCATCAGCGCCCAAGCAAGACTCAAAGCTAGGCTAGCATCATTTGTGATCTGAGAGTAGGTTTGTGTGTTTATGGCTTGAGTTTTGGATCTTCAATGTTCAGACCATACCATAGATGAACAAAATCTCTCTCCTGCGTAATGTTAGTGGACATATACCCAAGGATTAAAAGAATTTGAAGCATGGGTTGTTGTCCACAACTTATGTATTTTGCATCTATGCTAATAAAAGATGTTTTTAGGATTATTTTAGCGTAGACTAGTATTTTATGTGTTGGCTGCACTTTAACATGATTCAGGCAAAAGATAACTTGCAGTAGAAGACAAAATAAATAAACTTCGATACTCACAGTTCTTTCATCCATGATGAATGAGCTGAGTCTTCATTGTGCAAAGTTGTTCAAGTTCATTGTACGCCTTGCTTCATCTCCAGTGTGAGTTCATCTCCGGACTTTCCCAAATTAATAATGAAAGTTTTCCTGCAGGGGTTAGTCCAACAAAAATATCCAATATCTACTATAGCATACTATCAGTTCAGAAATCAACCTAGACACCACGTCTAATTTGATCTAGGAAGGCATTTTAACCTAAGCACCATACTTAATTTAAAAGCCTTTAGAAGTAAAATCAGCACAACTTTTAGCTCAAGAATCAAACCAGACGCCATGTCTTACTTTAATTCATGAAAACAGTTAAACTAAGCTCCATGCCTAACTTAAAAGGTGTATGATAATACTTCAAAACCAAAGTATATACTATAGCAAATAAAGATAACATGAAAGCATTATAGAGATTTATTCAGATGGTGATGAAAGAGTATGATTAGTATATGAGCATGTCCTAAAGGTAGGGACAACCAACATAGCAACATGGCAAGAATATTCTTAGAAAGTCTATTCCCCAAGCTTGGATTTTGCACAAATCAAGATTAGATGAATGTAATTCAATGTTGCATGATGACTGGTGGGACATACCTTGTGTTTGTTGTTCCTTCCTTCGTTCTTTTCTGCTCCAGACCTGGAAAGGTTAGTGACAAGAATACCCGAAGGAATATTTTCATAATTATATTTCTATGCTCATTACAAGGACAGTGCAGCAGAAAGGTAGGCATAGCTCATAACCAGGTATTATGATGGGGTATAAGGGTTCTACTGGTTATAGCTTGCTCATGGGGTAGTGATAGATAAGAGTGGAATTCAAAAACAACATTCATAAGAATGAAAACAAAATAATGAAAAGACTTGGACAAAAGGAAAGATAAAAGTATGATTACAAGGTTAAACTAAGACTAAGATGATCTGCCGTTCCCCGACAACGGCGCCAGAAATGCTTGTTGGTATAAATTAATGCACACTCTACTTTATCCGCAAGCGCACAGATAAAATCTACCGATGTAGCACTTCACCGGAGTAACCCAGTTTTAATATCGAACCCAAAGGAACGGATAGTGATAAGTCTTAAAGTCTAACCCTGAGTAGCTAACAAGGATGGAGAATCTAGAAGTATAGAGCGGATCATTAAGGCGGTCTAATTCCAATTTAAGAGTGATATGTTTATATTATTCTTAGTGGGAAGTTGCCATAAAAGGTCACAAACAGAGTATGAATCTTTTATGCAAATGTATAATCCTACCGAGCTACACACGGGTAGTGGGACTATAGAAGAATCAACAAGGCTATAAGAGTCACCCTTGCGAACAACCACTACTACCGGCGTTATAGGAGGCACATATGAGCACATATGAGTATCATCAAGCCCACGCTTACACTATCCAAATACTCTAACTCTAGAATGACTAGAATTAAAGTACTCAAAAGAGAGTCAGAAATCTTTAAGAATAATAAGAACAATAGCTCAAACTTAAATATAGACGTTGATTACCGAAACATCGCTGAAGTTGATGATGAACTTGAATCCACAGGTACAAGATGAAGAAGTGGATCAGACAGGCCGGAGCTCCTTCTTGATCTCTTTCTCTCTCTCTCTCTCTCTCTCTCTCTCTTCTAGTTCTAATATAAGACTAGGTTCTAAACCTAACAAACTAGAGGGGTTAACTAGTCTTCTACTGATAGCTGGCTCTTGATTACAACTAGATGAACTAGATCTAATTCTAGACGAACTAGAAGAGATTCATCTAGAGGGACCTCTACTTCTAATTGAAACCTAGTTTTGATGTGGAGATGAATAATGAAGATGGAGATGCCTGGAGAGGGGGGTCTGGGTCTGCTTTTATAGCCCGGAGCGTGGAACGTGAGCCCTTGGATCAAACCGACTTCATGGACGGTGGAGATGCATCCTAGGAGGCGATGGAAGAAGGTTCCAGAAGGCGAGGCGAACGGCCTCCGTGGCCGACCGGTCGTCTCCAAGTGGGACCGGTCGGTCTGGCCCAGTGGGCCCACATGGTGGCCCGCCTCGTGGTGTCTTCTGGTGTCTTCTAGATCCTTCTTTTTGCAGATTTCGTTGCAAAAATTAATATCTTTTCCTTCGGGACTCCGAATATAGCAAATGATATGTCCGTTTCGATCGTCTTGACGAGCTCTTCGCAATGGTGCACTCTAATTCATCACTTGAGATACTTTTATATGGTAAAAACATGGATGTCCTACAAAACCAGTGAGAGCACCAAAACTCGTGGAACTTGTTAGTTTCAAACCCTACAACTATGCTTTGTAATTCATTTAGTGTCATTTCATGCAATAGTTGATGGTTAATGAAGGACCGGATTAGCGGCCAGGAGGGGGGGGGGGGGGGGTGAATGGGAGCCTCAAATTTAGCTCGTGAATAGTATGTCCCTTGTCCCAGAAAGTCACCCCAAAAGCGAAGACTCAAAACGACCGGAGAGTTCACGACCTACGAGTAGGTGGATACCCTAGGAGATGTCCTAGTGGTACAGCAGAACCTCCAGGAGAAAACCCCAAACCAATGCAAACCCACGGACAAGACTGCACAACCAGCAGATTCGTGGACTGTCCGGGGTCAGGGTCCCGGACTGTCCGCTGAACGCCGGACTGTCCGACACTGGGAGTCCGGACTGTCCGCTGGCAAAAACGCAAAAACCAAACAGTGCTGCAAGTCTGCTGGACAGGTCTCGGACTATCCGCGGGTTTGTACCGCGGACTGTCCGCCGTTCACTCGACAGTGAAAAGTCAGGGGTCTGCGCCTAACTGACCCTGAAGAATCCAGATCCGCGGACTATCCGTCGTCAGAGGCGCGGACTTTCCGCCACCACCCAGAAAGCCTAAACTTGCTCGGGTTCAAACACAAATCCAAATCGATCTCAACCAAATCATGAAGAACTTCGATCAAACTCCTCCCAGGTGATCCTCAATGTGTTGGGGGTGCTAATCCTAAGAAATCATCGCACCAAACCAAGTCAATCAAGAGATATTCGTGAATCACCGAAAAAGGGGATGAACGAAGAACGAACGCGAAATCAACACGATCTATGAATTCATGAGGTTAGGAGAGAAATCCTTTGGTAGAAAGAGGGGCTCACGACCAAGATCAATTGATTCATGTGGAATCGAAAAACATCTCGCGGAGAGGGAGAACGAGGCAAATCTCCGGGAGATGAAAAAAACAAACATGAAGAACACAGAACACGATTCGATTCAGCCGAAATTCCTCCACACGAGGAGACAACGAGAATACGGTCTCGTTTCCTCAAAAGATCCAAAATACACAGAGGTATGATTTCCGTCTCTGCGGATCGCTTGCAGCGAGGTATGATTAGAACCTAAGCAGAGGGCTAGAGAGAGAGAGAGAGCTCAGGAACAAATGACTGCAAGGATAGAGGGAGAGGAGGGGTGCCTCTCTTATTTATAGCCTAAAACAATAATCCCCTTTCTACCCCTAGATACAAGAGCGAAGCGGCCAACCCTAGGGGTATCCCGGTCCAACTCTGCTGATGGCTGATCTGACGGCCACGCGCCTTCCTCACCCTTATCTTCGCCTTGATGCAAGCCTCAGGATGCCGCCACGTGCCGCCCAGTCGACCGCCGCGCCTACCTCGTGGATAGCCTCGCCTCTGCGCCAGCCTCTCCACGCCAACACGCGTCGACCGTCCTTTTTGCGGAACCTCCCCCCGGTTTTGAGGCCGAAAACCGGGAAACCTAGGCCTTCCCCCGGTTTTGAGGGCCGAAACCGAGAAACCTGTTCTCAGGCTGAGTTTGGTGGCCCAAACTCAGAAACAAACCCGCGCGCCCAGGTTTTAGGCCCAAACCTGGAAACCGTCCACGCCGAGTTTTGAGGCCCAAACTCGGAAACCGGCCACACCGAGTTTTGAGGCCCAAACTCGGAAACCGTCGAGGGTAGCTTTCGAGGCTCAGCTACCGAACCCGTGCCATAGACGGGATGTGGTTGCGCACACCCCGAGTTCCAGCACGATGCCGGGAGCATGTCCAGCCTCCACGCCGGGCATAGTGCATTCGCCATCCTTCTCGGCCTCCCGCCAAGTGTCATGACGCCATCACCTTCCTCCCGACTCGGCCAATGCACCCGACATCCCATGTGCTCTTGCTTGTCGACGCCACGTGCCAACACTACCACGCTGGTCCTTAGGTCCCTCCCGGTCCGTCGGACGAAGCTCCACGTCCGCCCTCACCGCTCCCGGTCCGTCGGCACGACACGTCCCTACTTGTCCTTCACCTCACCTTCGACCACGCCCGAGCTCCGCACTGCACATCAACAAGCCAAGAGACATGTTGCCGTTGATCGATCACTCATCACTCAGGAAGGGAACCACAAGGGAACATATCAACCTTGTGTTCTCAATCTCCCCCTGGATGAGTGCATCGTCAACTCATAGTAACCGTAACCGAAATAAAAAGAAGCAGAATGGGATAAAAGAAGAAAACTTACTCGAAATGTCCAAAAGCCATGAAAAAGGCTGAAGAAGAACAAATCGAGATAAGCAAAAATGGTCCCCAAAGACATGGGCATTGGTTGACACAATCAAGCAAAAGATCAGAGCAACAACTCATCAGAGAGCAAAGCTTGACCAAAAAATAGAGCACAAGACTTGGTTCCAAAGACATGGGCAACGGCTCGACGCAACCAAGTCAAAAAACAGCTAGTCCTCAAGAAGAGCAGGAAGAAAGGGCTCAACACCACTAGCTGAGAGCTCGAAGCAAAGAAGACTGATAAGAAGCAGCTACTTCTAGTCCCTCAAGATAGAGGACAGAGGCTCAAACAACCAGCAGTAAGCACGATACCAATCAAGAACCATGAAAATCATGATGAAGACAGCTAGTCCCTCAAGACAAAGGACACAGAGGCTCGACAACAACTTATGAAACGATCGAATCAAGTAAGACACCGACTCGGAACAGCAGAAAGAAAACTCCCCCTCACTCAAAGAACTCCCCTCAGCAAGTGAAGCATAATGCAAATTGACACCACCAGAAACATTCTCCCCTTGGGGGCAAATTGCAATCAAAAGAGAGGGGTAAAGACTCAGTAAGGAAAAACAGAGCTAGGTCATGCCTACCGGAGTCAAGCAATGCACATGAGTTAAAAGTGCAATTAGCAGCTTCAGGTATATACTCGAAAGAGTGAAAAGAATGCTCTAATGAGTGGTGATCCGACTACAAAGCAACATGCAAAAGTGCTAGCAAAGGCTCAAACTGATCACCAAATACGAAAATGAACGCATAAGCAAATGAGCAGTTTTAAGCCATTCAGAAAGAAGTTTCACCATCAAAATAGCACTGAACATGTATAGATAGGAAGTCAAACAAGTGCTAAACATGTATACAAGGTGAACTACCCCTAGCAAAGTTCAATCATCATGCTATAGAATGAAACATAGACTTGTGTTTTCAGATTTTATCGGAGAAAATTTTGCAGCGGTTATTACACAAGTTCAAATTCAGCATGTGATTGCGAGAGGTTGAAAGCTTGTCATTGCCTAACTTTCCAACCGTGCTAAGCCTATGCATATGCAATCAGAAGCTTAAAGCATCGGTTCGGTCTTACACTACATGGCTCAAGTTTAACTCAAAGTGCTATGAGAAACAGTCTCAATACCGTGATGTGCTGACAAAGCAATCCCATCTCGATCTTTTCAATTCACTAACACTTGGTTCATTTTAAGCAGAATATGACCAGTCCAAGCAAGTGAAAGACTCAGAACTAGAGACATAGCAACCTAGCATATATGAAATAGCTCAAAAAGACCTCAACACATCCTACACAGCTAGTTGCCAATCTCAATGGTGAACATGTATCAAATTTTAAGTTCTTTAAGCATGTTCATCATTCTGAAAATTACAGCTTAACTCACAACATGTATTAGTGATCAAAAGAGCCTAAGCTACAAGCATCATCATATATCATCAAAGCATACACTAATCAGAGCATAAATTCATTCTAAGAATATAGACATGAAGCTTGAAATGCAAGATGCATACATGATGAAGTCAGAATCGGAGCCAAAACAAACACAAAAAGACTCAAAACCCAAAAAACAAAAAGGATCAGAAAGTCAGTCTATGGTACAACAAGCAACATGCTTCCGCCATCTAAAAGGGGAAACACACACCAAGCTCACCTCTCAACCTAGCAAAAGTTGAGAGATCCAAAGGCTTGGTGAAAATATCCGCAACCTGGTTATGGGTGTCTACATGCCTAAGATCAATGTCGCCTGTCTCATAGTGATCACGAAGAAAGTGAAAGCGAACATCGATGTGTTTGGTCTTGGAGTGAAGAACAGGGTTCTTTGCTACACTAATGGCAGAGTGCTATCACAAAGCAAAGGGACCCGACTGAAATCTAGACCAAAATCACGCAATGTAGCAACCATCCATAAAAGCTGCGAGGCACAAGAAGCAGCAGCGGCAACATACTCGGCTTCTGTAGTAGACTGGGCTACGTTCGACTGTTGCGAGAAGACCACGAGACCAAAGAAGAGCCAAGAAACTGACAAGTCCCAGAAGTAGACTTGCGCTCAAGCCGACAGCCGACAAAATCCGCATCGAAATAACCACAAAGCGAAAGAGTCGAAGAAGAAGAAGAAGAGTACCAAAGTCCGAACTCAGGAGTGTATCGAAGGTACCTCATGATGCGCTTGACTGCTGCTTGTGGGAAGTCCGAGGGGACGCCTGAAAACGAGCACACAGACACACAGAAAACTGATATCTGGCCTCGTCGCCGTCAGGTACAGGAGCGAGCCGATCATGCTCCTGTACTCCTTCTGATCAACTGGCTCTCATCCTGGTCCGCATCCATCGCGCGGCAGTTGTTGGCATGGGCGTCGTAAGAGGCTTGGCCTCGCCCATGTCAACTTCTTTAGGATGTCCTTCGTGTACTTTCCTTGATGCACGAACGTCCCGTCTCGGGTTTGCTTATTTGCAACCCGAGGAAGAAGTCAACTCGCCCATCATACTCATCTCGAACTCCCTGCTCATAGTATCTGAAAACTTTGCAACAAGCGCATGAGAAGAGCCACCAAAGATGATGTCATCCACGTAAAAATCTGGACTAACAGGGTATCGTTGCCTTGCTTGAGGAGAAACAACGTTCTATCGACCCGTCCCATTTTAAAACCCTTGGAGAGTAAAAAGGTTTTCAAACGATCATACCACGCTCTCGGGCTTGTTTCAAACCATACAAAGCTTTTGAAAGTTTATAAAACATGGTTTGGAAACTTGGGATCCTCGAAACCCGGGAGGTTGCCTCACATAAACCTCTTCCTCTATATACCCATTCAAGAAGGCACTCTTGACATCCATCTGGTAAAGCTTAAAACCCTTCGAAGCAGCAAAGGCTAGAAGGATTCTAATATCTTCTAAATGGGCTACAGGGGCAAAGGTTTCTTCATAGTCTATCCCCTCTTTTTAGCTGAAACCCTGGGCTACTAGCCTAGCCTTGTTCCTCACTACCATCCCATCCTCCCTCTTTGTTCTTGAAAACCCATTTGGTACCTATAGGGTGGCATTCTGGTGGAGGTGGAACTAGGGTCCAAACTTGGTTTCGCTCAAAGTTTTCTAACTCCTCATGCATGGCATTAACCCAGTTAGAATCAGAAAGTGTGTGTCCAACATCTTTGGGCTCAAAAGAAGCAACGAATGCAGAATGAGCAAAGTGAGAGACTTCATACGCTCGCGACCGCGTGACTCGCTGATCGATGCCGCCGATCATCTACTGTGGGGGTGAACTCGCTGAACGTTTCGGGGCGCTTCCCTCGCCGAAGTCGCCTCCCCCTCGCCAGATGCACTCGCTCCCTCAGGTGCAGCGGGTGCTCGCTGGAGAGGTGGCTCAAGAGGACCCACGAAGAAGAGATGTCGTGGGATCGGGTCCTCGAGCTGAAGTAGACGTCGCAGGGTGGGGGGCAGCCAGTGGAGTTGGCTCGGGATCACCCCAATCGGATTCTCCTGCTCCTCCTCCACAAAGATAGTCTCTCCAGCTCCTGTTCTCCTGCAACATCAAGAACAGAAGAAACACAAGGCATAGTCTCATCGAATGTGACCTCGCAGGTATCCACTATCCGGGTAGTTTCCAGGTTAAGTACTCGATAAGCACGTGAATAGAAGCATAACCAAGAAACACACCATCAGCAGAGCGAGATTCAAATTTGTCCAAATTGCCTTGTTTCAGGATAAAACACTTGCACCCAAACACCCGAAAATGAGACACCTTGAGTACCCGTCCAAAACGCAACTCATAAGAAGTCTTTTTCATAAAGCACGAAGAAAGATGCGATTTGAAACATGGCAAGCGGTGTTGATCGCCTCGGCCCAAAAACGCCTAGGAGTCCTATGCTCATCGAGCATCGTCCTGGCCATCTCAACAAGGGTCCGGGTTCTTGCGCTCAACAACACCGTTCTGCTGGGGGACATAAGGAGAAGAAAACTGATGCTCGATTCCATTAGAACAACAGAAAGGAAGCAAACTGAGAGTTATCAAACTCAGTACCATTATCGCTACGAATAGCTCTAATGGTATCAGGGGGAAACTCAGTTTTCAACCTCAAAATCAAATCACGAGCAAAGAAAAAGCTTCATCCTTACCCTCCATAAAGAACACCCAAGAGTACCTCAAAAAAATCGTCAACGATCACTAGAATGTACCACTTCCCACCCGCTGAGCAAACCCGAGCTGGACCAACTGTGTCCATGTGAAAAAGCTCGCCGGGTCACTTTGTCCATCACCTGATTAACAGGTGGGTGAGAAGCAGCAATCATCTTCCCGTGACGACAAGGATGGCAAACAAGGTCCTTCTGAAACTTAAGCTTGGGCAATCCTTGGATTAGGCAAAGTGAGCTAAGTCTTGCAAGAAAGTCAAAACTCAAGTGACCGAGCCTCCTATGCCACTTCCACAAATCAGAAGAAGGACCTTGCCATCAAACATCTAGCAGAGCGAAGGAACGAGAAAAGTCGGCTCTGAAAACACGGCCAAAAGGGACGATCCAACAAACAAGATCTCCCCGAGGGTCTAAAACACGACTCAAACCCTTCTTAAAGCGCACTCACAATCATCCTCAAGAAGTTGCGAAACAGAAAGCAATTGTAATGCAAGTTCAAAACCAAAGCAACATCCTTAAGGAAAAAGTTCTCATTGAGCCCGAATGCTCCTGAGAAACAACCTTACCTCTACTGTTATCCCCGAAAGTGATGTACTCCTTGTGCATCATGGGGCTAAGGCTGGAGAACGATTCCTTTCTCTTTCCGGTCATGTGGCGCGAACACCCGGAATCCATGAGCCACATGTTCTCCAACCAAAGTTCCTACATCAATAGAAAGGCAGGAAGTGGCATATGGCACAACACTGGGGTTAGTATACTGAGAAGGATACCAGTGCTATGTCATAGGCCCAGAAAAGGTGTTAGCAGCAAGCAACACCAAGTTGTCCTCGTCCCATGGGTGGATAGCGATCACCACCGACCTGAAAGGGTGGTCCGCTATGGAACAGAAAACCTCCAAACTGACCTACTTGTCCCATTTGAGCAAAGCGATCACCACCATACTGAAAAGGTGGTCCGCTATGGGACTGAGCAGCAAAACCTCTTACACCCGGCTCACAGTCGTCGTATTGAGGATGACCTGAACCGCGACGGGCACGACCACCACCCCGTGGTCTAGCTGCCTGGGGCCTAGCAACCTGAGGGGTGCACCTCCAGGTCTAGCGCCCTGCCTCTAAACTCCCCGACCTTGCACACCATGGAGAGGGTGGTGCCTGGCTGGTTGTTCAGCTCCAACTCCTTCCTAGCGTCTCTCTTCCTCCGAAAGCAAAACTCAGCTAGGTGACCCTCACGGTGACAGTACTCGCACTCAAACCTCACCACTCTCTTGGGTTGTTGGTCCTAAAGTTGCGAGGGTTGTTCACACTGGCTGGCTGCTTGCCTTCGGAAGGGGATCACTAGAGACGTCAGGAAGGTGTGTCAAGTGTGTTCCTAAGATGGTTAGGTTTGGGAATCCACACTTGCTTGCGAGGTGGAGCCTGGGAGGTTCATCAAGGATACCATCCTTGGTGATAGGCTTGGGAGGCTCAGGTGGGGTGATCTTGGTAAGCTTAGGGATAGCGGATGGCTTCTCACTCGGGTTCACTCCGCTAAACTCACCGATCTTGCCAAAGTACTAGCGCCCCCTTCCCACCTGAAGCAAAGCCTACTCCTGAGCAATCAGTTCCCCTCTTGAACTGACTGATCATCGTGGCAACTGCGGCTCACTGCATGACACCCAACTCAGGATGGACCGAAGGTATGTGTTTTCCTCCTCGGTTTGCATCCTGTCATGCCGACAGTTGGCAATCTCAAGCTCCATCCCCACGCCATCGCTCACATTGAGCAGACAAGGTGCTAACTGAGCTGGCCTTCGAGGCTTCAGTAAGCTTGGCATTAACTTCTGCCAACTCAGTTCGCAAGCTAGGAAAAGCTTGCACGCACCAAGCAGGAAGGACCTTGCCTTCACTTCCTCCAGCTCCTTCTTCAGGGAGGACACTCTTTGCAATCACCTACCAAGTCTAGCCTACTCTTCAGCTCATCATACACCTCAATCAAAGAGGCATACTTGGTTTGTAAGGTCGCAAAGTTTGTCATATGCATCGTGCACTCTCACACACTCCTCCACATCAGCCACCTTCACCTCAGACTTAATGAAATCAAGCTCCTTAAGGAGCTCATTCATCTTAGCCTTAATCTTCAAACACACTCTCGGATAGCGCGCTTGAAGTGCTTGTCGAGCGAGAACTATGTCGACAAAGAGAATCACGCTACCGGTAAGACGATCGGCAAGGACGGAGAAGAGGTTGATACCTCGGAAGATCGTCGGTGTCATCGTCGGTTCGGCCGTCCTTTGCCTGGCATTTGGGTCCCTATCGTCCAAGGGCCATGGTGCAGAGACCCTTGGAGGAGTTGGCCGAAGAAGCAGAGTCCGTTGAAAGTTCTTCAGTCTTGTGCTCGGACCCATCATCGCTGGAGTCGCCATCGGAGGTCTTCTCGCCGTCACTGATGGTGGCAAGGAAGGCACGCCGTCCGACGTCGAAAGCCTTCCCATGTCCTCCCGGCGATAGCGCCCTTCTCTTCTTCCCGACCTGCGGTACATGGGTGTGTATGCCGAGTCTCTGTGTGATGAGTGATTGTCATGGAGATGATGCGCATGTTCTTTGGCTTGTGTTGTGCAGGTGTCGAGCACGGAGACAGTGATCGATGGCGGGTGAAGGTCAAGTTGCGACGTGCCGTGCCGACGGACCGTGCGCGATGAAGGATGGGCGTGCCGTGCGGCGGACGTGCCATGCCGATGTATCGGACGGTGAAGGGCGGACGTGGACTTGGACTGATGGACTGGAGGCCGGAGGATCAGCTGTGGTGGCTGGCAGCCTGCGACAGCGACAGGCGGAGAAGTGCGATCATGTCGGTGGAAGGGGTGCACAGGCGGTGCATCCCCTCTACGACGCCGGTTTGTTGGTAGAGCCCGGGAAAAAACAACGGTGGACGGTTTCCAGGTTTGGGCCTCAAAACCTGGGTGCTGGGTTTCCAGGTTGAGCCACAAAACCTGGGCGCGACGGTTTCCAGGTTGAGCCTCAAAACCTGGGCGTGGGCCGGTTTCCGAGTTTGGGCCTCAAAACTCGGGCGCGGACGGTTTCCGAGTTTGGCCACAAAACTCGGGCTGGAGGCTGGTTTCCCGGTTTGGGCCTCAAAACCGGGGGCTGATGAGGAAAAGGCTGGTTTCCCGGTTTGGGCCGCAAAACCGGGGGTGCAGAGTGGTGGCGGCACGTGGCGGCGATCTAAAGGTTGCGTGGAGGCGACGCGGAAGACCGTGCGGGCGTGGCCGTCGGATCTACCTACCACCAGCGGGTGGACTAGAATAGCCTTAGGGTTAGGCTGGTCCGCTCTGTAAATTAGAGTAGAGAGGGGTAGAGTAGGAAATAGACTTAGGCTAGGTTAGTATAAGTAGTCTAGGGAGACACCCTCCTCCCGATCTCAATCTCAGTTAGAGCTTTCATTTCCTAGGGTTTCCACTCTCCCACACCCCTGCTTTAGCTAGTTGAGATCCGCAGAGAGACTCCACTCTGTGTACTGTTGATTCGAGGAAGTGAGGCCGTATCCTCACCTTGGATCCCATCTTGGTGTCAATTCGCGTTTTGATTTCATGTTCATCATGTTCTTCGCGGATTGCTTTGTGCCTTGAGTTTTCCCGTCGCTTGATCTTTGTGCTCGGTCCATCTTTCACGATTCCGTTTGAACTGAGTTGCTCTAGATCGTGAGGCACTTCTTTCCACCGAAAGAAATCATCTCTAACCTCACGGTCTAGGAGATCGATCAAGTTTTAGTTTCGGGTCTCTTTTTCTTTTTCCCCCGAATTCCTTCGATTCACCGATTTGGAGTTAGGTTCGAGCCATGATCTCTTAGAGATAGCTCACTAACCTCCTTGTGACTCCTCAGATCGAATCCCAAGCCTAGAGCACTTGATTCGGAGGAGATCGGGTTGAATCGCGGAAGTTGCGGAGTTCAGTGCAGTTCGGGGGTGACCGGACGCTCTGTCGGGCCGCTGACCGACGCGCTTTCAGAGTCCGGTCGTTGAGCACGGCGCCAAGCTTTTCTGCGTACTGACCGGACGCTCTCGACCGGACGCTCTGTTTGCATTCGACCGGACGCTACGCTTGCACTGTTCCCGTGTCATTGTCTCATCTGACCGGACGCTCAGTGAACGACCGGACGCTTGAGCTCCGTGCGTCCGGTCGCGAACAGAGAGCTCCAGAGCTTTTCTGACGACCGGACGCGTCCGGTCCCTGCTGACCGGACGCAGGCCAGGTCCGGTCGCTGCAGTTTCGCGCGTCTTCGTTCGCGGTTCGTTCGTTCTTGATCGGATTGAGTTCCGTCTTTTGGTTGGCTTTCTAGGGTTGTCTAGTGTCCCGCTGTGCTTCTAGGAAGCATCCACCCTACATCTAGGGTCGTGGACATTAGCAAGCTCTAGGTTTCGATTTTGGGGTTGATCTTGGGACAGTGGCATCTAGTTTCCGAAAGGAAATTTTTGAAGCTCCCATTCACCCCCCTCTGGTCGCTTTCGGGTAGCTTCTCGGTCCTTCAATTGGTATCGGAGCGGTTAAGGATCTTCCACCTTAGCCGGTTCCAGATCCACCGAAGGCGACATGGATCGCGGCGTGGGCAAACCGCCGTTTTTCGATGGGACGAACTATGCGTATTGGAAGATACGTATGTCGGCCTATTTGCAGAGCTTGGGCGCTTCGATCTGGGATATTTGCAACTCCCCTGATTACGTGGTCTTGGCTGCTCGTGTGACTCAACAGCAGGTCGATGAGCACGATGCCAATAGCCGAGCCCGTAATGCTCTTTTCTCTTGTTTGAGCATGGGTGAGTTTGATCGTGTTTCTCACCTCGCTACGGCTCGGGAGATCTGGGACACTCTCATGCGTTTTCATGAGGGCACCTCTCAAGTCAAAACCCGACTCTACGAGTCGTTCAAGCGAGAGTATGAGAACTTTAGACATCAACCTGGCGAGAGCATAGAAAGTTTATTCGCTCGCTTTCAGGTGATTGTCAACAGGATGAGGGCTAACAGAGAGCAGTTGCCATTGACGATCATGAGCGTGCTTTGAAGCTTTTGCACACTCTTGACCGTTCGGTGTGGGACTCCAAGGTTCAGGCAATCATCGAATCGCCGAACTATGAGACCCTCACCTGCGACGAGCTCTTCAGTAAGCTCAAGTCCAGTGAGATTGATGCTATGGCGAGGGCTTCTTTTGAAAATCCTTCTCGCCCGTCCATGGCTTTGGTTTCCGGCTCTTCCTCTAACCCCTCAGCTGGCTTTGCGCTTTCTCTCTCTTTTCTGTGACAGAGGACCAGCTGGAGTCTTTGGGAGACGACGAGTTGGCTTTGCTTGCCAACCGGTTCTCGCGGTTCCACAACAACCGCATGAACCGTCGTCGCGGAGGAGGACGCACCGGATGCTACGAGTGCGGCGACCCCGACCACTTCATCGCCGACTGCCCCAAGAAGAAGAACAAGCATCTTGGGAAGGGCGATCACGGCCACAGGCGCGACTCCAAGTACAAGGAGAAGCACGTTCCCCCAAGGCACAAGAAGCGGGGCGGCTTCAACAAAGAGTACATCAAGAAGAAGTACTTGGAGAAGCAGCAGGCTGAGCAGCGAGCGTTCTTCGCCACGCTCAGCGATGTCGACGGCTCGGATGACGACTTCGCTCGATCGAGTGATGAGTCCGAGTCCGAGAAGAAGAAGCTGGAGGACACGTTCAACGGCTTGTGCTTCTTCGCCGGCGACGAAGGCCTGTGTACCATGGCGCTCGGAGATGAGGTCGACGGCGAGCCGGAGCGTACCCCTCGGAACGACGACGACGACGACACCTCCCAGGTATCTCTCACCTACGACGAGCTTTCCTCCGAGGTTGAGAAGTTGACTGCTGCCCTCCTTAGTCAAGACAAGTTGCTTAGGCGTGCCGCTAGAGAGCGCAAGGAGTTTAGGCAGAAGTGGGAGGACACGGTGAAGGAGCTTGAGTTCGCTCGGTCCACCGTGGTTGTGTCGGAGGAGTTGGAGTGCGAGAGTTGCGCGCGCACATGACGGATCTTCTCACTCTGAGGAGTAAGTATGCTGCGCTGGTAGATGAGGTGGATGAGCTCCGAGCTAGACCGCAGCTGTTGGGTGCGTGCAAGACTTGTCCTGTCTTGCAATCCGAGTTGGCAGAGAAGAATGCCAAGCTTGAGTCTTTTGAGAAGGCCGGCTCGGATAGCACTTGTGTCAAGAGGTGTGCTTTGTGTGAGGGCCTGGAGCAGGAGATGGCCAATGTGAGGCATGACAAGGTGCGTACCGAGGAGGAAAACACATACCTTCGGACCGTCTTGTCATGGGTGTCTTGTGGTGAGCCTCAGCTCGGGATGATGATCTCCCAATTCAAGCGAGCTGCTGGGGCTCCTGGTGTAGGTCTTGGCCAGAGTGTTGATCTTTCAGCTTTTGGTAAGATTGGAGAGTCTAGTGGTCTGAACCCCTGTGAGAAGCCCAACTCCACCACTACTCCCAAACTAACCAAGCTTCCACCCAAAGAGCCTGCCAAGCCTGTCACCAAGGATGGAGTTGTAGTTGAACCCCCCAAGGCTCCACCCAAGAATCCACAATGGCAACCCAAGCCCAATCACCTAAAGAACAAGCTTGACACAATGCCACCCATCCGAGAGGAGTTGCCACAGAAGGGCAAGGGCAAGGTGAACCATACCCACATCCCTGCAAACCAACAACCCCCTTTGCGCGCGGTGAGGTTTCAGTGTGACTTTTGTGGGCGGGATGGTCACCTGAGTGAGTTCTGCTTTAGGCGCAGGAGAGAGGCGCGCCGAGCTAGGGAGATGCAGAACCCGGAACATTTTCACCCAGCTCGTGGTGGACATGCTCCGAAGCCTCAGGGGAGAGCTGCTAGGTCTGGAGGGAAGCATACCCAGCCTAGGCAGCAGGAGAGAGCCCCTAGGAGGGAGACTAGGCCTAGAGGTAGAGCACCTCAGTTTGTGAGGCCTAGGCAGGAGAGAGCTCCGAGGAGAGACGCTAGAGTTGAGCAGCAGGCTCCTAGGCGTAGACCTCGTAGAGAGCGTGCCCGACGAGGTCCTGTTTTGCAGGTAACGGACCCCGTGGCGGAGGCTTTGTTGAGCGCCTTGTCCCACCGCAGGTAGAGTTCGCGGTAAGCGCTTTTCCCCAGCGGACCACGTTTTCCTGTGCGTGGTGATCGCTATCCCCCTAGACAGGATGGTTTTTACACTGACCGTTCTTTTGAGCAGCCGGCCCAACACTGGTTTCCTTCTTATCTTACTAACCCCAGTGTTGGACCGTATGTTCACCCTATGTCTTTTTATTGATGTAGGAGGAGCGGTTGGAGGACATTTGGCTTGTGGATTCCGGTTGCTCGAGGCACATGACCGGAAATGCCAAATGGTTCTCCAGCCATAGTCCGGTCGCCGGAAAAGAGTACATAACCTTCGGCGACAAAGGTAAGGGCAAGGTATTGTCCGTTGGTGCAGTGCGGGTTAATGAGCACTTTGTGTTGCGCGAGGTTGCTCTTGTTTCTAACCTGCATTTCAACTTGCTTTCTGTTTCGCAACTTTTTCGTGAAGGCTATGAGATTCGTTTCAAACCGAACCTTAGCCGGATCTTAGATCCTCAGGGTGATCTTGTATGTCTGATTTCACCCTTTGGGAATGTCTTTCGCGCGAATTTCTCAAAGTCGTTTGGATCTTCTCGCTGTCTTTTGGCTAGTCCTTCTTCTTCTGATCTTTGAAGTGGCATAGGAGGCTCGGTCACCTGAGTTTTGACTTGCTTGCAAGACTTAGCTCACTTGGCTTAATCCGAGGATTGCCCAAGCTTTCGTTGGAGAAGGATCTAGTTTGCCATGCTTGCCGGCATGGAAAGATGGTTGCTGCTCCCCACCATCCTTTGACCAAGGTTATGACCTCGCACCCCGGAGAGCTTTTGCATATGGACCTTGTTGGTCCGGCTCGGGTGAGCTCGGTTGGTGGGAAGTGGTATGTGCTTGTTATTGTTGACGACTTTTCGAGGTATTCGTGGGTCTTCTTTTTAGTTGAGAAGTCCGAGACATTCTCCTTCGCTCGCGATCTGATTTTGCGTCTTCAGAACGAGTTCCCTTTGAACTCGATGCGAGCGATTAGAAGTGATAATGGTTCCGAGTTTAAAAATTCGGATTTTGAGAAGTTTTGTAAATGCCTTGGTTTGGAGCATCAGTTTTCTTCTCCCTATACACCACCCCAAAATGGTGTTGTAGAGAGGAAGAATCGGACCCTTGTTGAGATGGCCAGGACGATGCTTGATGAGCATAGGACTCCTAGGCGCTATTGGGCCGAAGCTATGAACACTGCATGCTATATTTCGAATCGCATTTTCTGAGAGTGTTTTTGAAGAAGACCTCTTATGAGTTGCGTTTTGGTCGCCAGCCCAAGGTGAGTTATTTTAGAGTCTTTGGTTGCCACTGTTTTATATTGAAAAAAGGCAACCTAGACAAGTTTGAGTCTCGTTCTTCTGACGGTGTGTTTTTGGGTTATGGCACTCACACTCGAGCTTATCGTGTACTTAACCTTGACACTACCGAGTCATGGAGACATCAGATGTCACCTTCGACGAGACTCTTGTTTCTCCTTCTTCTCGTTTTGAGCGTGCAGGTGATCACGAGGTTGGAGAGCCTCTTTTCGATGACGAGGAAGAGGGTGCTGAAGGTATAGATGATCCAGCACCCCCTCCGCCTGCCGCGCCGCCGGGAGCGGCTTCGACGACGACCCGTGGCCCCGAGACGTCTTCTTCCTGGGGGCCGTGGAATCCACCTCGCGCGGTACCTTTTGTACCCGGGGTGGAACCAGCTACTGTTGAGGGGAGGTACTTCTTCCCGGGAGGCGCCACGACACATCCAGCGCCAGCACCCCCCTGAACAGATGATCGGAGACATCGACGAGCGAGTTACTCGCTCCAGGTCACAGCACATCTCGCACTTTGCTCATTCTGCTTTTGTTGCGTCTTTTGAGCCCCGAGATGTTGGACACGCATTGACGGATCCGGATTGGGTCAATGCCATGCATGAGGAGCTAGAGAACTTTGAGCGAAATCGGGTTTGGGTTCTAGTGTTGCTAGTGACACCTAGACTGTGTAAACCTATTGGACAAAATGGGTTTTTTAAAAAACAAGCAAGGAGAGGAGGGCCACATTGTGAGAAACAAGGCCCGGCTTGTAGCGAAGGGTTATAGTCAGAAGGAGGGAATAGATTATGAGGAGACCTTCGCTCCTGTAGCTCGTTTGGAGGCTATTAGGATACTCTTGGCTTATGCTGCATCCATGGGTTTCAAACTTTTTCAAATGGATGTCAAGAGTGCCTTCTTAAACGGCTATATTGAGGAGGAGGTCTATGTCCAGCAACCCCCCGTTTTGAAAATCCCAAGTTTCCAAACCATGTCTTTAAACTCCACAAAGCTTTGTATGGTTTGAAACAAGCCCCTAGAGCCTGGTATGAGAGATTAAAAACCTTTTGCTAGCTAAGGGTTTTAAAATGGGATGTGTAGATAAAACGCTCTTTCTCCTCAAGCAAGGCAAAGATACTCTCTTGGTCCAAATTTACGTGGATGATATCATTTTCGGTGGTTCTTCTCACGCTTTGGTTGCCAAGTTTGCAGATACTATGAGCAGGGAGTTCGAGATGAGCATGATGGGCGAGCTGACTTTCTTTCTCGGGTTGCAAATTAAGCAATCCCGAGAGGGGACGTTTGTGCACCAGGGCAAGTACACAAGGGACTTGCTGAAGCGGTTCGACATGGGTGAGGCTAAGCCTCTTCCGACGCCCATGTCGACGACGACTGCCCTGGATGCCGACACGGATGGAGAAGCAGTGGACCAGAAGGAGTACCGCAGCATGATTGGATCGCTGCTCTACCTGACGGCGACACGGCCGGACATTCAGTTCGCCGTGTGCTTGTGCGCGCGCTTTCAGGCTTCGCCACGCATTCTCACCGTCAGGCGGTGAAGTGAAGCGCATCTTCAGGTACCTTCGTTTCACGCCGAGCTCGGGATTTGGTATTCTGCTTCCTCCACCCTCTCGCTTTGTGGTTTTCTGATGCTGATTTTGCTGGTTGTCGCATTGAGCGCAAGTCCACTTCTGGGACTTGCCAGTTTATTGGATCTTCTCTGGTGTCGTGGTCTTCTCGCAAGCAGTCTAGTGTCGCTCAGTCTACCACGGAGGCTGAATATGTTGCTGCGGCTAGCTGCTGTTCCCAGTTACTCTGGATGATGGCCACTTTGCGTGATTTTGGTTTGAGCTTTACTCGAGTTCCTTTGCTTTGTGACAGCACGAGTGCCATTAGCGTTGCTAAGAACCCTGTGCTTCACTCGAAAACCAAACACATTGATGTGCGCTTTCATTTCTTGCGAGACCACCAGGAGAAGGTGATATCGACCTTCGCCATGTCGATACTCATCACCAATTGGCTGATATTTTCACCAAGCCTTTAGACGAATCAACCTTTAATAGGTGAGGGGTGAGCTTGGTGTGTGTTTCCCCTTTTAGATGGGGGAAGCATTTTGAGATGTACAGACTGACTCTTTTATTGTGAGGCTTTTTTCTTTTGAGTTTCTTGAGTCTCTCCTTTTGGTATCTTCTTTCCTTTCAGTTTTGTGTCGGGCATACGCATTTACATTCTGAGCTTCATGTCTATATTCACTAGAATGTAATTATGCTCTTGTTAGTATTGCTCCGATACTTATGATGATGCTTGTAGCTATGCTCTTTCTGATCACTGTTACATGTTATGAGCGAGCTATTTTTTGGAATGGTGAATTATGCCTAATGTATATAAATCTGAAAATGTTCACCATTGAGATATGCAACTAGCATGTGTAGGGTGTGTTGAGTCCATTCCTGCTTTTCATATATGCTAGGTTGCTATGTCTCTAGTTCTGAGTCATTCACTTGCTTGGTTGTTCATAACTTGCTTAAAATCTGAACCAAGTATTGTTGAATTGAAAGATCGAGATGGGATTGCTTGTCAACACCTCATGGTATTGAGACTGTTTCTCATTGCACTTTGAGTTAAACTTGAGCCATGTAGTGTATGACCGAAACCGTTGCTTAAGCTTCTGATTGCTTCGGCATAGGCTTCGCACGGTTGAAAAGTTAGGCGATGACAAGCTTTCAACCTCTCGCAATCACATGCTAAAAATGAACTTGTGAATTCTTTTACCGCTGCAACTCCGATATGAATTTGAAATCACAAGTATATGCTTCATTCCTATGCATGATGATTGAACTTTGCTAGGGGTAGTTCACCTTGTATATATGCTTAGCACTTGTTTGGATTCCTTCTATACATGTCTAGTGCTATGTTGATGGTGACTATCCTTTTGGCTTAAAACTGCTCACATGCTCATATGCTTCATATTTCGTATAAGTGATCAGTTTGAGCCTTTGCTATTTGAGTGCTTAATTGAGATGTTGGAGCTATACTGATTAGAGCATCTTTGCACTCTTTTGACTATATACTTGAAGCTCCTAACTTGCATTTTGACTTCATATGCATTGTGGAAGGAGATCTTGTGTTCAGAGGGAGTTTATGCGAAGAGAGTTGCTTCTCCGATACCTTTTGGCCTTGATAAGTGCATTTTCAACTAGGGGGAGAAATTTACGCAAATCATATGCCCTGAAAATCTTTTGTCCTAGTTGCTTGCATTTGTCGAGGGGGAGTTTGCTAGTTGTGTTGAGCCGTTGCCTCTGTCTTGAGGGACTAGCAAACGTTCCTAGCTTCTCATGAGCTTTCATAAGTTTTTTCATTTGGCTTTCAATTGGTATCGTCTGGTGTGCTTTCCCATTTGGTTTGGGTTGATTTTCAATTGGTTCGGAGTGATTTTCTTGCTAGTTGTGTTGAGCCTCTGTGCCTCTATCTTGAGGGACTAGCATTTTGCTTCTGTTGTCCTCCGATCTTCAATTGCTATCTGCTAGCGGTGTTGAGCCTGTTCTACCTCTTCTTGAGGGCTAGCTTTGCTTTGCTTGGTTGCGTCAAGCCGTTGCCCATGTCTTTGGGGACCAAGTTTTTGCTTCATCCACTTGACCTTCTTCGGCTTTTGTTAGGCTTCTGGGTCATTTGGTTGGGTTTTCTCTTCCCACTCCTTCCTACCTCCTTCTTCTTATTCATGATTTGTTGTGGAGTTGACAATGCACTCATCAAGGGGGAGATTGCGGATACATGGGTGTATGCCGAGTCTCTGTGTGATGAGTGATTGTCAATGGAGATGATGCGCATGTTCTTTGGCTTGTGTTGTGCAGGTGTCGAGCACGGAGACAGTGATCGATGGCGGGTGAAGGTCAAGTTGCGACGTGCCGTGCCGACGGACCGGGCGCGATGAAGGATGGGCGTGCCGTGCGGCGGACGTGCCATGCCGATGTATCGGACGGTGAAGGGCGGACGTGGACTTGGACTGATGGACTGGAGGCCGGAGGATCAGCTGTGGTGGCTGGCAGCCTGCGACAGCGACAGGCGGAGAAGTGCGATCATGTCGGTGGAAGGGGTGCACAGGCGGTGCATCCCCTCTACGACGCCGGTTTGTTGGTAGAGCCCGGGAAAAACCAACGGTGGACGGTTTCCAGGTTTGGGCCTCAAAACCTGGGTGCTGGGTTTCCAGGTTGAGCCACAAAACCTGGGCGCGACGGTTTCCAGGTTGAGCCTCAAAACCTGGGCGTGGGCCGGTTTCCGAGTTTGGGCCTCAAAACTCGGGCGCGGACGGTTTCCGAGTTTGGCCACAAAACTCGGGCTGGAGGCTGGTTTCCCGGTTTGGGCCTCACTTGGGCCAAAAAACCGGGGGCTGATGGAAAAGGTGGTTTCCCGGTTTGGGCCGCAAACCGGGGGTGCAGAGTGGTGGCGGCACGTGGCGGCGATCTAAAGGTTGCGTGGAGGCGACGCGGAAGACCGTGCGGGCGTGGCCGTCGGATCTACCTACCACCAGCGGGTGGACTAGAATAGCCTTAGGGTTAGGCTGGTCCGCTCTGTAAATTAGAGTAGAGAGGGGTAGAGTAGGAAATAGACTTAGGCTAGGTTAGTATAAGTAGTCTAGAGGAGACACCCTCCTCCCGATCTCAATCTCAGTAGAGCTTTCATTTCCTAGGGTTTCCACTCTCACACACCCTGCTTTAGCTAGTTGAGATCCGCAGAGAGACTCCACTCTGTGTACTGTTGATTCGAGGAAGTGAGGCCGTATCCTCACCTTGGATCCCATCTCTTGGTGTCAATTCGCGTTTTGATTTCATGTTCATCATGTTCTTCGCGGATTGCTTTGTGCCTTGAGTTTTCCGTCGCTTGATCTTTGTGCTCGGTCCATCTTTCACGATTCCGTTTGAACTGAGTTGCTCTAGATCGTGAGGCACTTCTTTCCACCGAAAGAAAATCATCTCTAACCTCACGGTCTAGGAGATCGATCAAGTTTTAGTTTCGGGTCTTTTTTCTTCTTTCCCCGAATTCCTTCGATTCACCGATTTGGAGTTAGGTTCGAGCCATGATCTCTTAGAGATAGCTCACTAACCTCCTTGTGACTCCTCAGATCGAATCCCAAGCCTAGAGCACTTGATTCGGAGGAGATCGGGTTGAATCGCCGGAGTTTCAGTGCAGTCGCGGGGTGACCGGACGCTCTGTCGGGCTGACCGGACGCACGCTTTCAGAGTCCGGTCGTTGAGCACGGCGCCAAGCTTTTCTGCGTACTGACCGGACGCTCTCGACCGGACGCTCTGTTTTGCACATTTTGCCGGACGCTACGCTTGCACTGTTCCCGTGTCATTGTCTCATCTGACCGGACGCTCAGTGAACGACCGGACGCTTGAGCTCCGTGCGTCCGGTCGCGAACAGAGAGCTCCCAGAGCTGTTTTCTGACGACCGGACACGCCGGTCCTGCTGACCGGACGCAGGCCAGAGTCCGGTCGCTGCAGTTTCGCGCGTCTTCGTTCGCGGTTCGTTCGTTCTTGATCGGATTTGAGTTCCGTTTTGGGTTGGCTTTCTAGGGTTGTCTAGTGTCCCGCTGTGCCTCTAGGAAGCATCCACCCTACATCTAGGGTCGTGGACATTAGCAAGCTCTAGGTTTCGATTTTGGGGTTGATCTGGGACAGTGGCATCTAGTTTCCGAAAGGAAATTTTGAAGCTCCCATTCACCCCCCCTCTGGTCGCTTTCGGGTAGCTTCTCGGTCCTTCACGACCTTGTTCTCCGGCTTGCCCTTGCGCCTGGAGTTGCGGTTCTTGCCGGGGAAGTTCTTGTCGTTCTTGGGGCAGTTCGCCATGAAGTGGTCTAGATCACCACACTTGTAGTAGCCCTCGCGGGTGCCACCACGCCGGCGATTCAGGCGGTTGTTGTGAAACCACGATAATCGGGTGATGACGAGGGCGAGCTCGTCGTCTCCAACCGCCTCCAACTGCTCCTCCGTGACTGTAAGCAAAGATGACAACGAAAACAGAGGAGGTGAGGGGTCAGCAGAGAAAGTCGATCCACCTGTGCCAGAGAGACCAAAGCCAGGTATGTGAAGATGGGTTCTTCAGCTTGGCCTAAGTCAGGTGATCGATCTCGGTGGACTTGAGCTTGCTGAACAGCTCGTCCACGGTGAGGGTGTCATAAGATGTAGACTCTATGATGGTCGACACTTCACCTCTCATACCCTCCGATCCAGGGCGTATAGCAACTTGAGAGCCCTCTCATGATCGTCATAGGGTAGGTTAGCCCGATTGGCACGCATTTTGTTCACAATCATTTGGAAACGAGCGAACATGGCGTCAATCGTCTCTCCCTCCAACTGAACAAAGTTCTCGTACTCGCGCTTGTACGTCTCGAAAAGTCTGGTCTAGACCTGAGCGGTTCCCTCGTGATAGCTCTGAAACTTCACCCAGATCTCTCGTGCCATCTCAAGCTCAGAGACACGCTCGAACTCAGGAAGGGAGATGCTGACCAAAAGAGCGTTACGAGCCTTGGAATTGGCCTCGTGCTGGTCAATCTGGATCTGACCTACACGAGCCGTAAGGACTACGTACTCAACATTCTCACATATCTCCCATACAGAAGATCCGATGCTGTTGAGATAAGCATGCATCCGAATCTTCCAATAGGGATAGTTCGTTCCATCGAACCACGGAGCCTTGTCGTTCCCTCGTTCCATGTCGCCCTTAGGATCTGAAACCGATTAAGGTAGAGAAGATCCTTAACCGGCTCCGATACCAATTGAAGGACCGGATTAGCGACCAGAGGGGGGGGGGTGAATGGGAGCCTCAAATTCAACTCGTGAATAGTATGTCCCTTGTCCCAGAAAGTCACCCCAAAAGCGAAGACTCGAAACGACCGGAGAGTTCACGACCTACGAGTAGGTGGATACCCTAGGAGATGTCCTAGTGGTACAGCGGAACCTCCGGAGAAACCCCCAAACCAACTGCCAAACCCACGGAACAAGACTGCACAACCAGCAGATTCGCGGACTATCCTGGGTCAGGGTCCCGGACTGTCCGCTGAACGCCAGACTGTCCGACACTGGGAGTCCGAACTGTCCGCTGGCAAAAACGCAGAAACCAAACAGTGCTGCAAGTCTGCTGGACAGGTCTCGGACTATCCGCGGGTTTGTACCGCGGACTGTCCGCCGTTCACTCGACATTGAACAGTCAGGGGTCTGCGCCTGACTGACCCTGAAGAATCCTGATCCGCGGACTGTCCGCCGTCAGAGGCGCGGACTGTCCGCCACCACCCAGAAAGCACAAACTTGCTCGGTTCAAACACAAATCCAAATCGATCTCAACCAAATCGTGAAGAACTTCGATCAAACTCCTCCCAGGTGATCCTCAATGTGTTGGGGTGCTAATCCTAAGAAATCATCGCACCAAACCAATTCAATCAAGAGATATTCGTGAATCACCGAAAAAGGGGATGAACGAAGAACGAACGCGAAATCAACCCGATCTATGAATTCGTGAGGTATAGAGAGAAATCCTTCGGTAGAAAGAAGGGGCTCACGACCAAGATCAAATTGATTCAAGTGGAATCGAAAAACATCTCGCGGAGAGGAGAAACGAGGCAAATCTCCGGGAGATGAAAAAACAAAACGTGAAGAACACAGAACACGATTCGATTTCAGCCGAAATTCCTCCACACGAGGAGACAACGAGAATACGGTCTCGTTTCCTCAAAAGATCCAAATACACAGAGGTATGATTTCCGTCTCTGCGGATCACTTGCAGCGAGGTATGATTAGAACCTAAGTAGAGGGCTAGAGAGAGAGAGAGCTCAGGAACAAATGACTGCAAGGATAGAGCGAGAGGAGGGGTGCCTCTCTTATTATAGCCTAAAACAATAATCCCTTTCTACCCCTAGATACAAGAGCAAAGCGGCCAACCCTAGGGTATCCCGGTCCAACTCTGCTGATGCTGATCTGACGGCCACGCGCCTTCCTCACCCTTAGCTTCGCCTCGACGCAAGCCTCAGGATGCCGCACGTGCCGCCCAGTCGACCGCCGTGCCTACCTCGTGGATAGCCTCGCCTCTACGCCAGCCTCTCCACGCCGCCGTGTCAACCGTCCTTTTTGCGGACCTCCCCCGGTTTTGAGGCCGAAACCGGGAAACCTGGGCCTTCCCCCGGTTTTGAGGCCGAAACCGGGAAACCTGTCCTCAGGCTGAGTTTTGTGGCCCAAAGAGAAACCCGCGCACCCAGGGTTTGAGGCCCAAACCTGGAAACCGTCCACACCGAGTTTTGAGGCCCAAACTCGGAAACCGGCCACCTCGAGTTTTGAGGCCCAAACTCGGAAACCGTCGAGGGTAGCTTTTCGAGGCTCAGCTACCGAACCTGTGCCGTAGACGGGATGTGGTTCGCACACCCCGAGTTCCAGCACCGATGCCGGAGCATGTCCAGCCTCCACGCCGGGCACAATGCATTCGCCATCCTTCTCGGCCTCCTGCCAAGTGTCACGACGCCATCACCTTCCTCCCGACTCGGCCGATGCACCGCACATCCCCATGTGCTCTTGCTTGTCGACGCCACGTGCCAGCTACCACAGCTGGTCCTCAGGTCTCCCAGTCCGTCGGACCAAGCTCCACGTCCGCCCTTCACTGCTCCCGGTCCGTCGGCACAACACGTCCCTACTTGTCCTTCACCTCACCTTCGACCACTGCCCGAGCTCCGCACCTGCACATCAACACAGCCAAGAGACATGTTGCCCGTTGATCGATCACTCATCACTCAGGAAGGGAACCACAAGGGCACATATCAACCTTGTGTTCTCAGTTAATTATGAGCATTAGTGAGCGTCAACACCTGTCATAGGGGGGTCGGCCGGCCCCCCCTTGGTGGGACCCAACAACACTATTCATCAGGGTGACATCAGCACCTTCTAGAAGATGTACCCCAGGCCCACATGTCAGAGACAGGGGTCGGCCGACCCCATGGTGACCCTCATCCAAGTCGGTGGCAAAGTGCATGTTTCACACGTGAAGAATATCCAAGCCATTCATCCAAGGTCGGTTGCTATGGCGGTGGATCCAAGGGTGAAGAGAGGAGGATCACACGGATCGCTGACGTGGCGCCGGAGTAGCCCCTACTCCACCTCCACTATAAATAGAGGCCTTCACCCTCATATTCCACACATCTCACATAGTTTACATATCTCACAACACATATCTCCACTCTCATGTGAGATCAAGCAAGGGTAGTAGTAGTTAGTCTAGAGTGGGAGTTAGAGTTGAGTCGGGCGAAGCTCGGGTCTCCGGAATCGTCTTCTGGGAGTCTGGTATAGCCCTTGTATCTTTCTTCTTTTGTAAGACTTTATTTATTTAATATATTATTCTTTCTTTACTTTACTTTGCATTTACTTAAGTATTTACTTTCCAAGTATTTATTTAAGTATTTACTTAGTGCAAGTCTATATTTATATAGTCTTGTTGTGTGCTTATCTTAGTTCTATAGTTATCTTAGTTAGATTGATTTCCTTTAAATAGCTTCTTGTGTGTGCGTCATCGTCCTATCCTAGGATAGGGGCTTTAGCTATTTTGATCGATAGCTAAAGGTGTAGATAAGTGTGAGCGTGGTGCTCATACTTCATCTTATCTTTGACTACCGCTGGCTTGCACGGACAGTAGGGGCACATGGGCAATAGGTGACAGATTTTGCCTGGCTACCTAGATCCCCTCACGTGAACTCAGGCTAGTTATTAAAAGGTAAGGCGTCCATAAGCCAAATATCCGCTTGAGTATTTGGTTAGGTGAACAACCTTCTATCGCTTTACTCTCTCGTTTATCCCTCTCACACAAGTAGCAAGGCGTCAATCTAGTTAAGTCATCTATTTAATTAGGATTAGTTCATAGGAGTAAAGGTAGAAACATAGGAGTACTTTATACTCACTCGGTGTCCTTCCACCTAGCTAACTCTACTAAAGTTATCTTTCATATCATTTACTCTTTGCTTAACTTATTTATCTTATCTATCTATCCTCCCTTATATCCACTTATCCCTTTTGCTTCTCTAATTGATAATAGATTATAGTAAGACTAAAGGATCTATCTTTTCCTCTCTCTACATCTTTCCTAGCTTGCTTTCCTTTGGGATAAAATAAATAATGATACCTGGAATACTCCGGGGGTGAAGTGCTACATCGGTATATTCTGTGCGTTTGCGGAATTATCCAATAGTCAATAGTTTTACCACCAAGACACTTCTAGCGCCGTTGCTGGGGTTAGGCTCCATAGTCTAGTTCTAGTGGTTGCGTTAAGAAGTGTCAACAGACATCATGTCAGAGATGCATTGTTGCTCCTTGCTTGGAAGATCTGCTTGAGCTTTGCGTGCTTTAAGCTTAGCTTTGGCTTCAAAAAATTCTGACTGGAGAAACTCTATATGGGCAACAGGAATCAGAGCTTTATTGAGGACATCTGGTATATCATTCTTGATCAGGCCAAATATATCTCTGATCCCTTTTGCATCCTGTACCAGATCGGCTATATTGACTTCTAAAAGGGGGAGTAGCAGTTGGAGCCGAGCCGTGACTTCTTCAGAAAGCCTTTTGGGAGACTCTGATACAGAGGTTTCTTCTTCATCCATGTAATTTTCCAAATCAAAAGGGATAATTGGAGAAGAAGATTGTCCTTGTTCCTGAACAGATGGATGTATAACTAATCATAATAAGGGCTATTGAAAGGAGAAGTAGTGTTATTTAAAGTACCTGGTCGGATGGGATGATTTGAAGATCAGGAACAACCGATGAGGACTCAGGAGAGTATATGAAAAGATCTTCATCAGATTTCAAGATCAATTATTGAAGAAATTAAAAATCATTGGCTAAAAGTTATACCTGGTTGAGGAAGCTCTTGATCAATATCAGGGAGCGGTAGCATTTCAGATTCAACGTTATGAATATCAACCTGTTCCTGAAAGATTAAAATACAGGAGGGGTTACAGATTTGATAATGGGAGCAGAAAAGACAGATTTTCTTACCTCTATAGTGACATTTTCAATCAAGGATGGCTGCTGTCAGAGGTGTCTTTCTTCTCTTCTTGGATATAACTTTGGTGGTCGGTTTGTCAGTTTTCTGCTTCTTAGAGGAACCAACTTCTTTTATAAAAGTGCTGAGAGTGTTGGTCATCTGGAATACACAGAAGCTTTCCTCTTCATCAAAGTTTTAAATAGGAGCATCACAGTCAATCCTTGGATTTGGACACCATACATGTAGTTTATTTTGGATGGTTCAGGGTGGCCAAATCCTACAAATATTTGTCCATATGATATCAGAAGAAAACATATGATGAAAGTATAAAACTTGAGAAGAGCAGAGTCGTACCTCATCAGTTACTTGAAAATCTGAGTTTAGTTTGAGGCAGTAAATGGCCACAGCCTCGTTGAAGAGATGAATGCTCCATTGCTGCCACCATTCTTGGAAGGAGGATGAGGAGAAGGGTCAGTAGTTCCATTCTTTGACCATCTTCAAGGAAACAGATTGCTCTAATTGAAGAATTCTGTTGTACTCTAAAGCAGAGTCTACTACTTCCCTTGGTCTAAGCTTATCGGCAAAATAAATAGCTGGGGGCACTTGGCCAAGCATATTTGCCTGGCTGCCATAACAGGATGATAAAATTCGTAGGACATGGGAGGTTTTTCCCTACCATGCCTAATTTCAGTAGGCAGAAGACAAGGCTTCATCAATTGGCATAAGATTTTCAAACCTTCATCATCACATTCTCTATGAAATATGAAGGTATATGGATTCTCAAGTTCTGCAATGTCTGGATATTGAAACCAGCTGAAGGTAGATGCAGGGAATCCTCTGTAGAAGATCTTGAAGAATGGTTGGTTCATCAATAAATATCATAGTGGTAGCTTCTCCAAATGAAGTGCATCTTCTCACCTTGGCATTATCAGCCAGTAGCTTTTCTTGGCCATCTGGATACAATGATGGGAAAGATAAAGTTCTCAAATCTGGGGTTGTCAGTCTGTGGAGATGAAGATTGAGCCAAAGCTGAAGCAACCACCAAGGACCAGTTATTGATGGGATACCCAAGAGATACTTTATTCAGCATACTGTATAAGGCACCCAAGAGATACTTTCCAAGGGGTATATCTGAGTTCACAGACAGCTTTTCTGCTAATGCCAGGAAGTTTGAAGTTGGACCATAGCTCTGCCCACAGAATAAATATTTTTCCAACCACATGTTCAGAAAAATGATATGCTCTCTATTGACTCTTGCTAACGTCGTCACTAGGAGTAGACTATGGAATCTATCCTTGCAACGACGCCAGAAAGGTTTGTTGATACTTCTTAATGTAAGAAGTATAACTAACTATTCGTATGACTATTGTAGGTTCCGCAAGCGCACAGAATAAGTCTATTGTAGCACTTCACCCGGGAGTAACCGAGTATCGTATTTATTTCCACAGGGAAGCTACTATGGCAGAACTAACACTAGGACCGCTATGAACAACTAGTGATTCTAGCAGGGTTGATCGAAATGTGTGAAAGGGGGTTGGTTTCTACTACTACTAAAAAGAAAAGAAAGACTAACTATTACTAACCTAAATCGGCAGGGTTTGGCCAATGAACAGATTAATGTTTTCCTATACACTTACGATCACAACTAACTTAGCAATAAAGGTTCTATCTAGTTCTTCGAACCGTACACACCCTCTGGACTATTTACCTCAGACGTGCACAACGAGGTTTATGATTTAAGAACTAACCCAACTACGTGGTGGAATTCAAGGCTCCCAGGGCTGTCACCACCTGTTTGCTACCACAGCTATCCGGGGGCTAGCCACAAACTAGGTATAACTAGTCTAAGCACCGCGCTTACACTAATATATACTACTCTAATCTTGCGTCCAAAACTAGAGCACTGATTACTCAGTGAAGAACCCAAACTATATAAATTAAATACTAAGTTATCTATGATCGAAAGCACTCAACAAGAACAATAAGTAAAGTACTTAAAGTAAATGCTGAAAGTAGAAGAACACTAAGATAAATGAGAAAACTTGGAATTATACCAGAGACTTGGAAGATCCTCTATTACAACTCCAGCTCTTCTCTTCTTCACTCTCGCTCTCACTCTAAGTCTCTCAACTAGAGTGTTCCTTCACCAGAGCTTCGCTTACAAGAGAGTGAGACTAATGAGGTGAGGTCTGAGTACAAATGAGCTCGGGGGTCCTATTATAGCCTAAGGGCCTTAGGGGGGTACTTATGGGCCTAGGGTTAGGTCAGGGGGGTGAGTGGGCTGGCGGCGCGCCCTAGGTGGCGGTCACCACTCCCTGGCCTTGGATCCACCGCCTCTTCACCAACGGCATCCAGGAGGTCCTCCAAGTCGGTTAGGGTTCGGTTAGGGTTGTCCAATAACCGTCACATGGGCAATTAGGCCTTGATCCATGTGACACTGCTTCTTAGCCCTTGGATGAACCGACTTAGGTGAGCAACGGCTGCAAATGAGTGTGGAGTGCTTCCCTGGATCAGTGACGTGGCAGGGGGGAGTTTGGGCTTCTCCCCCCTGGCGGCCGCCAGCTATGGGTGGCGGGCGCCACCCCTCTTTGGCCCAAAGTGAGCCCAGGCAAGTGGGCTTGCTTCCTGGTGGGTCCATTTGGTCATTTTGCTCAAAAACCCTGCAATTTCCTACATTCAAATAAAACTCAAGGACAAGTGGAAATCGTTAGTTTATAAAGGTTTTTGGTTGATTTTAGGCCTTGTGTTTGTTATATGACCTCGTTGATGCTAAGAATATGACACTTAGTGAGCGTCAACAAGCTCCCCAAGCTTACCTCTTGCTCGTCCTCGAGCAAGCATGGACTTCAAATAAACTTGGAAACTCGGTGTTTTTGTTGTGTATGCCCATATTATTTTCATCATCATGGAATTGGTAGCCTTCCCTGCACTCAAGATTAGAACAAAAGACCGGCAAGAAAGAAGGTTTGTCTTTCCCTTGCCTATTTCGCTAATCAAGACATGTGGAGTTTTTGCAAGTTTTGTTCAAAAGAAAGCATGCTTAGTAACTTCTGTGGCTCACTCAATCACTCATATTTGTATGTGAAATGGAAGAATTATCCTCGCACTAAGGCTTTATGTGGGGTTTAATAGGTAGGATAAAAGTGAGCATGCAATGCTAGCATAATTTTGCCAAGTTAGACAATTGGAGCAAAGGAGGAACAAGTCATAGGTTCAGACCAGGAATGTGCAAGTGTGTGGTATTTATTGTGGCTACTACTTTGATGGCACTTCTCCTCTTTATCTCTTTTGTGGGATCATGGCTATGAATGAGAGCATTTGCTCTTTTGGATATTCTCTTCTTTCTAGAGCACTTGCTCTTTTTTAATATTCTTTTCTTTCTAGAGCACTTGCTCTCTTTTTTTTGAATGATTATAGCCATGTCCCTGAGACTTTATGGAGCATGATATTTTGCCATGAAGTATTCCTAACAATGAATGGAAATAAAGGCATGTTGTGTGCGTATTCTCAGTGTAAGAATAGCACTATATAGGTGGGTGCAAGTGAATTCCTTGGTCTAAAGATATGACAAGTTCTCTACCATGACTATCAACAAAAGTCTAACTAGCTCCATACTAACATGCAACAGGTGGAAGCTCCTACTCTAGAGTAAAATTATTTGGCTTTGATAGGACTTTCTTTGCCACAGAAGTACTTAGAGCAAGTTTTTTAATTTTTCAAAATATTACTCCACAAGCTTGACTTGCTCAAGTCAAAGTAGAAACTTACTTCCCCTTTGCTTAGTCTAAAGCTCAAGTCTCAAGTTTAGTTCTAGCATACGTTCTCCCATGATAACTCTAATGCATGGCATACATTTTTTATTAGAAAGACTTATGATGAGAGCGTTTCATTTATTGCTATTTATTTATTCTAATAATTATATAATTTTTTTTTATCTGGAAATTAACTAAGATAAAACTTAAATTTAAATTACTGAAAATAAAATAAAACTGACAGAAGTAAAGATGGTAGTGATACTTACCTCGATGACGGGGGTCCTCCCCCAAGCTAGCTTTTGGCGCCGTGGTTGGGTCAATCCATCCTTGACGACGGTACATGTCCTCCCAGTTCTGCTGGTTCTGCTGCAGGAGAGAAGAAATATTACCCATTCTCCACCAGTTTCCTGCGGAATTCCGGGAAATCTTGGTTCAATTGTTCAAGTCCTGGCGGATGTTGGCAGAATCCTGGTGAGTCCACTCATTTGGTGCTGAAGATATCCCATGTCGCGCATCCACTCGTCCTGATGAAAGGACGAATGGCGAGCGGCCTGCGGCGAGATTCCCCTATGGACGAAATCATCACCACGGCTGGTGTACCGAGTGGATCCTCCCATGATGGGGTTGAACTCCCCAAATGGGATGAGTGGAAGGACGCCTCCTGGCCATATTCCCACCGCGGATGTTGCGGTTGTTGCCAATTTGATCCTCCTGCTTGGTGCGAGCCAAGGGGTGTCAAATGACCATAGTGTGCTGCTCCGTCATAATGCCCTGCATGGAAAGGGTCAAACTCCTGCGCCGCTGCTGCGGCTCTTGCGGCCTCTCTGCTGCACGGGTCTGCGCTCGCGTCCTCCTCCTGGGAACCTGCATGATGTTTCTCGGGCCAACCTGCGGTTTTGCTCTGCCTCGGTTTCCAGGGCCAAAAGTAACGTTGGTGCATTCACCAACCAAAGTGACATGTCAGGAAGAGCGATTTTATTCACATAATCTTGGTAGATCATGTGAATCTCACCGCTCTCCGGGTTCTCACGCAAGAGGTGTCCTTGCGAGAAATGCTCCATAGTCAAAAGGTCTCGGTCACTAGGAATGTAGGAGTATATAGCGGTGTTCAGCAGACCCATGTTAAAAGCCAGTCTAGTTATCGAAGATGTCATTTCAATATTTCCAGTGCGTTGATTAAATTTAGACCAGTAGTCCACCACGGCCTTGGCGGGTGATACTTTTATGTGGTTAACTAGAGCATACAGCAGCAGCATTTCAGGCTTTTTAATTGGTCTCAAGTCAGGTCTTGGAAAAAGTGTGATACTGGTATATTTGTGGAAAAACCTGAGCGTGGGGTTGTGGATATTACTTGTACGGGGCAAGCCTGGGTCTCTGTTCCCAGCAATGCTTTTCCAAAACTCATTTCTGATGAAACCCGTACAAGCAGATTCCAGGTTTAGCAAGCATGATTCATCGAAATTTAGGTGCTTGCTGAACTGCCCCCACGAAAGAGTGTGCTCTTCATTAAAAAGCCGGAATGTTATGTGAGTGGCAGACAATTGCATGGTAGCTAGAAATTCCATTGTGAGGGGAAGGATTCCCTCCTCATTAACCATCCATGCATCTTCTCATCCCAAAGTTCGAGAAATAAAAAGAAACTCGCTGTCCATACCAGTGCGACTTAGCAAGTCGGCGTCGATTCGGCGGTGTGGTGTGAATGAACTCCCTCTCACTGAGGATGTCCGGGCCTGCCGTTCCCGATCACTCTGTCAGATGATATCATTGACAGAGTTCAGGATGCGGATGGTCGGTCAGCCTGGTGTGAGAACGGAGAGTTCCGATCCATCGACATTGCGTCGGTGGATGGAGTAACCGCCCGGGCTCTCCTCATCACTCCCAGTAAAGCGAATGTGAGTGTTTGCTCTCGACGAACTTCCCTCACCCTTGCTCTTTCTTCTTTCCGGTGAAGAAGTTCTTGAGAGGGCCATGACTTCTTTGCTAGTGCTTAGGATGGCTGATGTTTTTGTGTTTTGAGTGAGTTGTGAGAATTTGCATGGGGTGTGGGTAGTATTTATAGGCTGAGGATGGAAGGGGGGAGGCTATGAGCCTCACCCTGCTGGCGGGCGCCATCAATAAGTGGCGGGCGCCACCCCACCTGGCTCAAAAATGTCTGCAACCGACACATGAGGTTTCCCTTGTAATGTCCACTAAAATTCCAAGTGGGGAATAAAGTGGTAGGTTCGGTGCAAAGTGAAAAGAGTGCAACCTCCTAAATGGGGCAAGTGGGCTGAAATTTCAAAGACCACTTCTTCATCCTGGTCACACTTTATACCAAGGATGGTGGGAAACTTACTCGGGAGCAGTTTTGTACCAAGATATGGAAATAGAGGTGGCGGGCGCCAGAAAAATGTGGCGGGCGCCCCCTCTTGGCTGAAATTTCACTCCAACTCACCCCTCCTTTCACCTAGTGCTCTCCTTGTCACTCTCCATCACATGTGCATCAGAATTTTTGGGTGGAGATGTGTGTCCAAAAGGGGAGTGAAGAGGGGGAGACATGGAGAGACATGGGAGTGAGTGATTGCATTGAAATGAGCAAAGACATGGGTCTCCCTTGGTGTTATTTGGGTCTAGGAGGTAGGTGTAATAGTCTAGAGATTGGCTAGTGCTCCCTAGTGCACCCTGGGGTGGCGGGCGCCACCCCTATGGCTGCCAAAAGCCCCCTAGGTGCCACCTAATCACTCTAGTAAACATCTATTTTGCTGAAAATTAAATTGCTTAAGTAAAAAAGAAAAATTAAATGAGGGGATAAAGACTTACCTTAGCCTAACTCACCTTGGTTAGCCGCTTTGGATTCCCGATTGGTGTCGCCTTCACGGTGGTTGTGGTGGAATGTCGGCACCGACGAACCTTGATGACGGGTGTTTTTTCCGGTCGCGGTGTGAACTCGAATTTCTCCTCCTTTCCACTGATGTGGAGCTGAATTTCTCCAGCTCCTACATCAATGGTGGCTTTTGCAGTGCTCAGAAATGGCCGTCCCAAGATCAATGGCATCCGGTGGTCAGGATTAATATCCAGAACCACGAAATCCACCGGGACGAAGAGATTCCGGATTTTCACCGGAATATTCTCTGCTATTCCCACGGGATATCGGAGCGATTGATCGACTAGCTGCAAACACATAGAAGTAGGGGACAAGGTATGATGATTTAATTTATCATATATTACCTTGGGCATGACGCTGACGCTTGCTCTCAGATCACAGAGTGCATGCTCGAAGTGCTGCTCTCCAATTGAACATGCGATCGTTGGGTTTCCTGGGTCCTTCTTCTTTTCGGGGAGTTGGTTTAAAATGACCGCACTGCAATCTTCGGTCAATTTAACCACATCCCTACTTGGAATTGGTTTCTTCTTATTGAGCATGTCTCTCAAATATTTTGCATAAGTTGGAACTTGCATAGCGTCAATAAATGGCACATGTATATATAATTTTTGAATTACCTCGACGAATTTCTTGAATTGGTCGTCTTCCGTCGGATTTCTGTTTCGATCTGGAAAAGGTAATACATGTGTATCATAGAATTCATGAGGAGCAGTTCGTACCTTGGATGAAGGTTCAGCTGGGGTCTCCTCTTCTTCGTCTTCTTCAATATTAACAATATTTTTCTTTGTAGAAGCATTACTACTAGGAACTAAATCAGGATGAGGTGGATCACGAGTGGATTTACCACCTCTCGTGGTTACAACTTTACCTCTTCATAATATTTAATTTGAGATTTAATGTTATCTACTTTTGCTCCAATCTCTTATTAAAATTAATTTGTTCCTTAAATGCTTCAAAAAAATCTTTCAGTTTAGCATAAATTCTTTCTAACATTTTATCATGTTCAATTAATTTATTATTTATGCTATCATTAATTCTACCTTGATTAGAAACTAATTTTCCAATAGGAGAATTAAATACGGAGGTTTGAGGCATACCTTTGTTATTCCATTGTTGGATCATTGGAATTGGAGGTTCTCCGTAGCCACCATTATTAAGAAGGGATTTGACATCCTCTTTCTTAATTTCTGCTTGACCTTCACTTGGTGAAGCGGCCCTTTGCTTGGCGTAGTACTCCTTTGCAGCACGATCTCACTTCTCATTTATCCTTTGCTCTAGCAATTTTACCAAAGTTTGCAGGGTAACAGGATTAGCTTGCTTAATTTCAGACATACCTCTAGCACGTTTTTCTGTCCATCCTTGATTCGCCACCATTGTCTCGATCAGTTTGGTTGCCTTCTCCACAGTGAGAGAGAGGTATGCACCTCCGGCGGCAGCATCAATGTGTTGTCGAGATTCTTGCTGGAGTCCATTGTAGAAGCTCTGGATCAAGTACCAGTCTTGCATACCATGGTGAGGACAGTATTCAACATACTCTTGTAGTCTCTCCCAAGCTTCAGTGATTGTTTCTTCGTCTCCCTGTCCAAAGTTGGAAATCTTGCTACGGACAAGAATAGTCCGACTTATCGGGCAGAACATGTTGAGAAATTGATCCGCGCATCTCACCCACGTCAGCAGGTGGCCAGAGTTGAAGAGGAACCACTGCTTCGCTTTTTCCACTAATGAAAATGGAAAAAGACGAAGTCTGATGGCATCCTGTGAAACTCACTGCACAGAAATTGTACTACATATCTCCAGAAAATTCCAGAGGTGAGCATTGGCATCCTCGGAAGGTTTGCCATTAAATGCGATAGCTTGAGCCATACGTATTAAGTGAGGTTTAAGCTCAAAATCTATATTACTAGTAGAAGGTAACACTAGAATGTGAGCAAGAGTAGGCATGGAATACTCACAGAGTGTTTTGGTTGACGTCGATGTTGATTGATCGTTGGAGCAGCTTGGTTCGTCAGTCACTTTTGACTGGGATTCTTGTCTCGACGGACTCCTCTCACGAAGCTCCAGGTTCTTCCTCGGAGGAGTGAGATTGGCTCTCGCTCTCCTAAGAATGGCCTCAGGATCTTCTTGATAGTCGCTCGGAAGATTGAATCCGGCCATGACTACTTGAACGATCACAAACAACGAACAGTATATATACCCGCTAGAACTACGGGGGTTAATTCAATAGGAATCACAAAGAATTAATTCTAGCCAATTGCTTCCCCGGCAATGGCGCCAGAAATGCTTGTTGACTCTTGCTAACGTCGTCACTAGGAGTAGACTATGGAATCTATCCTTGGCAACGGCGCCAGAAAGGTTTGTTGATACTTCTTAATGTAAGAAGTGTAACTAACTATTCGTATGACTATTAGTAGGTTCCGCAAGCGCACAGAATAAGTCTATTGTAGCACTTCACCCGGGAGTAACCGAGTATCGTATTTATTTCCATAGGGAAGCTACTATGGCAGAACTAACACTAGGACCGCTATGAACAACTAGTGATTCTAGCAGGGTTGATCGAAATGTGTGAAAGGGGGTTGGTTTCTACTACTACTAAAAGAAAGAAAAGACTAACTATTACTAACCTAAATCGGCAGGGTCTGGCCGATGAACAGATTAATGTTTTCCTACACACTTACGATCACAACTAACTTAGCAATAAAGGTTCTATCTAGTTCTTCGAACCGTACACACCCTTTGGACTATTTACCTCAGACGTGCACAATAAGGTTTATGATTTAAGAACTAACCCAACTACGTGGTGGAATTCAAGGCTCCCAGGGCTGTCACCACCTGTTTGCTACCACAGCTATCCGGGGGGCTAGCCACAAACTAAGGTATAACTAGTCTAAGCACCGCGCTTACACTAATATATACTACTCTAATCTTGCGTCCAAAACTAGAGCACTGATTACTCAGCGAAGAACCCAAACTAGATATAAACTAAATACTAAGTTATCTATGATCAAAAGCACTCAACAAGAACAATAAGTAAAGTACTTAAAGTAAATGCTGAAAGTAGAAGAACACTAAGATAAATGAGAAAAGACTTGGAATTATACCAGAGACTTGGAAGATCCTCTATTACAACTCCAGCTCTTCTCTTCTTCACTCTCGCTCTCACTCTAAGTCTCTCAACTAGAGTGTTCCTTCACCAGAGCTTCGCTTACAAGAGAGTGGGACTAATGAGGTGAGGTCTGAGTACAAATGAGCTCGGGGGGTCCTATTTATAGCCTAAGGGACCTAGGGGGTACTTATGGGCCTAGGGTTAGGTCAGGGGGGTGAGTGGGCTAGCGGGCGCCAGCCCTAGGTGGCGGCCGCCACCTCCCTGGCCCTTGGATCCACCGCCTCTTCACCAACGGCATCCAGGAGGTCCTCCAAGTCGGTTAGGGTTCGGTTAGGGTTGTCCAATAACCGTCACATGGGCAATTAGGCCTTGATCCATGTGACACTGCTTCTTAGCCCTTGGATGAACCGACTTAGGTGAGCAACGGCTGCAAATGAGTGTGGAGTGCTTCCCTGGATCAGTGACGTGGCAGGGGGGAGTTTGGGCTTCTCCCCCTGGCGGCCGCCAGCTATGGGTGGCGGGCGCCACCCCTCTTGGCCCAAAGTGAGCCCAGACAAGTGGGCTTGCTTCCTGGTGGGTCCATTTGGTCATTTTGCTCAAAAACCCTGCAATTTCCTACATTCAAATAAAACTCAAGGACAAGTGGAAATCGTTAGTTTATAAAAGGTTTTTGGTTGATTTTAGGCTCTTGTGTTGTGTTATATGACCTTGTTGATGCTAAGAATATGACACTTAGTGAGCGTCAACACTCTCATTTTGAAACACTGGACTGAGGAGTGTGAAAGGTCCAAATTGGCTAGAGAGGGGGTGAATATCCTAATTAAAAATCTATAAAACGCTTAGGCAAACACTATTAGTATAACAAATGGCGAAGCTTTTTGCGATAGCCTAATAGTGTGTTGCAAGCCACCTATCCAACAATTCTACCTAATATAACTATGGCACATGAACAATTAGAGCTAGAAACTTAATGCGAAATAAACTAGCTCTAGCACAACTATGATCAAGATGGTCTAAGATGAACAAGTGTGTGCAAAGAATGTATTATGTAAACTAATCACAACTAGTAATACAAGGTATATAACAAAGGATATATGACAAGAAATAGTATTGACACAAATAAAATAGCTCAAGGTAAATACACAAAGTAAGTGAGCTAGATAGAGGTGGTTTCACCGAGCCTTCGGGATCGCCTAGTAGAGAGCCAATCACTGGTGAAATCCACTCGTGAAGCCAATCACCAATAATGTGAATATGAAGACCAATCACAATAAGCACATGGGACACCAAGATTTATCTCGAGGTTCACATGCTTGCCGGCACGCTACTCCCCGTTGTGTCGACCAACACTAGGTGACCCGGTGGCTAATCGGCGCAAAGCCAAGCTCACAAAGAGCGCCACAAGAATCTACCACTAGTGAGGTAGCTCAATGACATGAGAAATCCACTAAGGATGCCTCTTGCCGCTCCGGCGAGGTGAGGCTCCAAAACCTCTCACAATCACGGTCGGTGGTGGCCAAGAACAATCTCCTTCTCTTGCCAACCACACCACAATGCCTCCAAGCCGTCTAGGCACCGGCAAATGCCAAGAGTAACAAGAGAACTCAATGCCGATGCGAAGAACTAGTGTCACTAGATTGAACTCTTTCAAATCACGCACTAGATCACTCAATCTCACTTGGTTTGATCAAATCAACTTGGGAGATGAGTTGGGAGGCTTGCCAATACTCACTAGTATGCTTAGAAATCAAAATGTGCAAGAGTGAATCCAAGTGAGTTGGCCAAGCCCCTTAAATAGGCCTCCCAAAACGGGCTAGCCGTTGGGCCAGAAACGGGGTCATCGGACGCGTCGGTGTCGGGGCCATCGGACGCTCCCCTAGCGTCCGATGCTCCGATGAGCACCACATGTCCCCCTGCTATGAATTCAGCCCGTTAGATCTCAATGGTCATATCTCTTCGCGCGCCAGTTAAAGTGGCATCGGACGCGCCGATGCCTATGCTCATTTCAGTTCATTTTAGCGCTCCATCGGACGCGTCGGCACCATTACATCGGACGCTCAACCCCTGCGTCTGATGACCATGCAGAGAGGTTCCAGAGAGGGCCAAACCACATCGGACGCGTCCGATGGATTTGCATCGAACGCGGGCTAGCGTCCGATGCTCCCTGGAAAGCTAGCTCGCGCCACGTCATCTGCATCGGACTCTGCAACAGTGATTTCTCAGCGTCCGATGCTGGCAACTCAGCATCTTTCGATTTCTAACTTCTACCCATGCTTCCATGCGCCAACACCAAAGTGTTTCAACACTTGTGCACATGTGTTAGCATTATGCAAAGCATTTTCCAAGGGGTTTTGTTAGACACTCACTAAGTCTATAGCATTAATATGTTGGAGAACTCCTAGTGGCACTTGAACACCGCATAAGCCGTGAATAATCTCCTCTTAATAGTACGGCTATGTATCCTAAATGTGATCACACTCGCTAAGTGTCTTGATCACCAAAACAAAGAGCCCTATAGGTTATACCTTTGCCTTCGGGCCTCTTTGCTCCATCTCTTCTCTTCTTCGTTTCACCAATGGTAGAGCACTTCATCTCTTGAGTGCTTGTGGCCATCACCATCCTCCATGGTTGCCATCTTGCAAGCTCCACCACTTGGCTTGGTCACAATCCTTTCTTATAAGCTACACACATGCTTAGCAATAGGATTAGACCAAATAGGTTTCATCAATTAACCAAAATCAAACTAGGGCTTTCAGAGTGTTGAAGGAGGCAATGTAGCTGGACCAACCACCAGATTTGAGGTTTCCGAGCTTGATGGAAGGTTTGACCTGAAGACTGTGAGGATTGATGGATTCAATGATGTTTAAGCCGGTTAACATATGCACATCGACTAAAGTTGGAGTCATGGGCCCTTGCTTGAACATGAAAGCATTGAAGGTCCCAGACCAAAAGTAACAGGCAGCCTTCAGCATCGATTCATTCCTCTTCATATCAGCTAAGGACATAGTGATGCACTAGTCCAAGTTGCGAAGGATCCAATCTGATTTCTTCTTGTTTTCTACCTTAATCAACCAGTCCCTCCAGCCTGGGATAATTGATGGTCAGTTCCTAAAAGGAGTTTTTCCCCAATGCTTTAAAGCAAAATCAGAGTTCTTGAAGGGGATTCTTTGAGTCTCGGTCGTGATGACTTCAGTGGGATCAAGATTGCCTACTGGGCCGAGGAAGAAGTTGTTTGGGCTATCATGGATCGGGATGAGGATTTGGTCATGGAGCGCCTGAAAGTTCAAAGTATGAGTGATATGCAGAGTAGAGGGTCATCAGAAAAGAGAGATGCTAGAGGCCCAAAAAAAATTTACCTCGGGGATGGAGTCTTGTGTCGCCATTTTACCAGCGGGAGCACTGAATTTGGGTTCTCGAAGGATTTTACTTGAATTAAGTGGCGGCGGACTTCTTCAAAAGCTAGGGTTTGAAGATGGCTCTGGAAGAAAGGAATAACGGTTCGGAAGAAGACTCGGCTGATCGACTAAAGAGAAATTAGTTGATCGAACCTCAAGGAAGAGAAATGGCATTTTTGGAATAAATAAATTTCATCCCAAAATTGGGGGGCATGTGTTTACACCAGATTTTGGACTGAAAGGATTATTGTTTTTGTGAAACACAAGCAGCTGATTTTTGTTGATGAAGAAATCGGCCAGAAAAAATGGAAATGGTATTTGGACCCGGACGCGACCAAGACTCGTGAGGACCAGATGTGACAAGCTTCGAAGACATATTGGGTTCGGCCGAGGAGTTTGAGTCCGGATCATCTTTTATTTTATTTTCATGTGACCTAGTCGTGTTAGGATAGGAGTCAACCAGGTTATAAATAGCTGGAAACCCGATTTTTGTAAGGACATCCAATCAATCAACATATCGGCCACCGGCCAAAAACCCTAGGAGTAGGAGTAACGTAGAACTCGGCGGAACCTTCAACCAGGCAGGGTTGCATCGGCTTTGACCGACCTCCGGTTTGCTTGGAAGTTTTACCAATGGCTCGTGTCATTATTCAATAAGACTGTATTTGGCATCGACCAAACTCTTGTTAATCTATGACATGGCTAGTTATCGGTCCAAGTTCGCCTTTTGTAAGACTTTCTTAACTCTGATCAATCTCTTGCTTTAGTCGATCTTGACTAGTTATCGGCTCTATTGGTTTGGCAAACCAATAGATTCATTAAGTTATCAATGTTGTTTATGCTTTAATGCTTTTCTTTAGATTTAAACAATATCTTGCCCAATCAAGATTGACAAAGCAGTTTAAGCTTAAAAGTTGTTTAGATCGGCTACGTAAAGATTTTATATGCTTACATCAAAGAAAATATTCGATCTAAGCCTTTCATCGACTATTTGTCAATCTTGATTGTTACATGTTGTGCGTTCGAGATATCCGATAAAACCGTGATTTAATCTAAGAGCAGATAGATTTAATCTAGTATATTTATATGGCTGTATTTCCGAACCCCACTGATATATATGATAGATTAGGTCTGTTTGATCTTAAGTCGAATTGTGGTTTTAACGGGTAGATCTTGTTCGTGCTTCATGGACCCTGCATCTGCTAAAATAACCAATCCAGTTATGCTTCCTTCATAATGTGTACTTTTAAATGGTTCAGAATTAGCGGATCTACTCACTGCGTCGGACGTGATCTAGCTTGGTCATCATTATGGCTATATGGAGACACCCTACTGTTGATGTTTAAGCTATTTTATCGATTTATTTGTTATTATGGCTGCATGGAAACACTTCACTGTTAACAGATAGAATTGCCTGTGCAATTAGTCGATACGTTGATCTCATGCCGTTTAAAAGTATACATAGACCCTTATTTATCTTCACATGCTTAAGTATATCGGCTATTTACCTGTCATAAATATTTCTTTGCATATATATTATAGCCGTTCTGCTTTATATTTTATCAAAGCTTTCATGCAATCTCTTGGGAGTTGACTTTGTAGTCAATGTTCTTTGAACAATGGCTATATCAGAGCCGTATAATTTGAAACTGTCTGGCACCAAACCGGCAGGTTCCGCAATTTGACAACTTCCTCTTTTCCTTGTCAATTACAGGTCAAATTGAATGGCACGTCTGAGGTTGATCTCACCTAGATTCGGCACCGCCATCTTTTGAAGGTTCAGGAGGTCAAGACTTTGCTCCGTACGCCTTCTGAGGACCGTGCGCGAGTGTGTTGGCGCTCTCGACCGGATTTTTGTGTCAACACAACCATAGTGTTCCATAGATCATTAACCAGAATTTATTATTAACCATCCCATCCCAACCATAACTGCAGGGTTAAGCATGGACTTCTACCCTACACATCCCAAACCAGGTGACAAGGAAAATATGAACAAGTTCTAGTAAACCTTACCATGTGATTCAATTTAAGACTACATGCATCTACTGGATGTAACTACTCTAACTCAAAATAAAATAAATACAGGAACAAGATGTTCAAGGACACTTGCCTTTGGGTCGTGTCGAATCGACGAAGGCACAAGCTGGGTCTTGGGGTTTCGCGTACCTCGCACTCGCTGGATCAAGCATCATCACATGGCCCAAACAAACATAATAAATAACTACATCAATGGTATGAAAACAGAAAGTAAACAGATCTAATGCATAGAGCTCGACGAGACGAATCTAATGCGACTTGAACGGGTCAAAATGGAGTTAAAATGAGCAAGTTATGGGCTTTTCAATCTCAGTGGCAAAACCATAAATAATTTGAACTCAATTTGCATTTAAATTAAATCAAATTTATAATTAAAACGCTGGCTGAACCGGGCCTCATTTAGCCAAAACCACACGGGTTAGATCGAAAAGATCCGCAGAATTAGTGAATAGGTCTACTGGACCGCGGGTTAGTTCATTAGAAATGGGAGGGGCTTTTTGTAAGATGGCTCGACCGGTCGGCGCAGCCGCTTGAAAGGTCCGAATGGCTAGAGGGGGGGATGAATAGCCAATTCAAAAATCTAGAAAACTGAAACTCAAAGCTCAAAACGAGTATCAGATTGCACAGTCTGTACTACTGACTATAGGGGCCGGTACTACCGAGGTCGGTACTACCGGCTCTACAGGTCGGTACTACCGACAACCTAAAAACTGCTACGAGATCGAGATAGAGGAGATGCAAAAGTGGATCTAGCACATACCAATGTTTCCCTAGGAGATGTAGATGAAGTTTATACCTTATCCAAGTAGTGGCTCCTCCCAAAAGTGTAGATCGAGCCTTCCCACACCTAAGAACGAGAGAGGAGGGAGGAAGAACGCGAAGAACAAGAATGCAAACAAAATATCCAAGATGCAAATCAACAAGCACACGAGACACAGATTTAATCCGAGGTTCGGCCACTTCACTAAGAAGCGCCTACGTCCCCGTTGTTGAGGTGACCACGAAGGTCGGAGTCTCTTTCACCTCCTTGCCTCACTCAAGCAACCACAAAGGCTAGTTGAGTTTCTTCACTAAGAATCAAGGGTAATACAAACACTTCGGAGTGCCCTCACAAATGAGTCAATCACGGGCAACAACCGAAGAACACCTAACCGGCTAGAGTTCCAAGAACCCAAGAGTAAAGAACACAAATCAAGCCGGAGAGATGTTGGATCCAAGTGCTCAAACGTAGATCGATGTGTCTCACTCTCTAATCTCACTTCCCTAGCTCAAAGCTTGCAAGAGATTCACTCTAGAATCAAAGGGGGAGAGAGAGGAGGTTAGTCAACACTTGGGAGCTCTCTTTCTTGTGTTTTGGGCGCAAAGAATCGAAGAGGTAACCGTTAGAAGCCGGCCGAGCGGCTACTTAAACAAGTCACGTTGTGCCACGGTCGGTAGTACCGACCCATAGGTCAGTAGTACCGACTACATCAACAATGGCCATTAGAGTGACCTTCCTAACACATCCGGAAGAGGGTCGGTAGTAGTTACGGTACTACCGGCCCTGGTACTACCGGCCTTATAGCGGTACTACCGTAGGCCAAATCTAGATCTACACAGAGAGCCTGAAAAACGACTTCGATCGCCGGTACTACCGACCGGGGGTCGGTAGTACGGCCTTATGGCGGTACTACCTTTAGGCCAAAAATGGCCAACAAGAGAGCATGCGATCTGTTCACGGAGGGGTCGGTACTACCGGCCTCAGGGTCGGTACTACCAACTTCAGCAACTGACCTCCGCGCTAAAACGGCCATAACACTTTTAGCTCCGAACTCCGATTTCGATGATCTTGGACATTTTGAAAGCTTATTCAGAGGGCTACAACCCACATGAATACAAGATCCAAAGCACAAAGGATTAGTACAAATTCCAATCCAAGACCCAACTAAGAGTTCAGAACACACCAAAAACTTCCTTCCCTCTTTCCGAGTTGATCCAAATCAACTCCAACACCTTCTCCTTTGCAAATGTGCCAACACCACCAAGTGTACACCATCTTGTGCATGTGTGTTAGCATTTTCACAATCATTTTTCAAAGGATTTTCACTTCACTCACCACGCCACTCGATCCTAGCAACAACGCAAAGTTAGATCGCTCAAGGTGGCACTAGATGTTAGACGTCATGAGCACTTTTCACCACATCTAGCTAGCCTAATTTATATCCCTCTTGATAGTCCGGCTTGCCTATACTCAAGATTAAAGTAAGAAATAATCTACCACTTGAGCAAGGCATCTTTTCTCTTCTTCATTTCACCAATGGTAGAGCACTTGATCACATGAGTGCTTGTGGCCGTCACCATCCTCCATGGTTGCCACTTTGCTAGCTCCACCAATGGCTTGGTCATAATCCTTTTCCATTAGCTACACACATGCTTCACAAAAGGATTAGACCAAAATAGGTTTCATCAATTAACCAAAACCAAACTAGGGCTTTCAATCTCCCCCTTTTTGGTAATTGATGACAACCTATACAAAGATATGTAATTTAAATTTGAGTAACCACATTGATAGTATTAGCTCCCCCTACATATGTGCTATAGAGTTTGGTTCTAAAATTGGCACATATGTATAGATATGAAATATGGGTGAGCAACACTATCAATGATGATGCTAAGGCATAAAATGGACCTTTGAAGCGTGATACCAATCGGAGTGCACAGTTATACCATCCTTAGCATCATTATTCACTAGACATACATCAAAACTCAAGAACCCCATGAGATCAACATTTATAATAAGATTCTTGAACCACTTGAAACAACAATATGTCTAGTTGCAATCCTATACATGCTAATTAAACAATTCATCAATCAAGTCTTATCACTAGCATTCATCACATAAGCATGAATATCAATATAAATAGCTTATGCAATGCAACAAACATATGAATATGCACATTTCAAATGCAACATACATGTTTATGAGCTTGCTCCCCCTATTTGTATGCTCAAATTTTAAGTGTTCAAGCTTCGAACCACTTGAAACTTTTATCCCCTTTTGTCTTTGTTACTCCCCCTTCCACTAGCATATATCTTTGTAGCACTTTCTTTCTCCCCCTTTGTCAACAATTATCATAAAGGTGGAACAAAATTTTAAAGGAAGGAGGCAACTATTAGCATGAGATACATGTGAGGAGATCGAACTAAGTCAAGTTGTGGCTTAATCTAGCTTATGAACATAAGGTATTTAACACGGTTTGCTCTAGAGTAAGCTTCTTCACACATCTTACAATGGTTATCTTACTCACGTTGGTTAAACACATTTTGCTCACTTACTAGATCAAACACTAGAGTTACAAGCTCACAAACAAGTTATATGCTACCACTAGATCAAGTCAAACATAGAAGCAATAGTGGTACCATATATACTTCAAATCATTTGATTTACCATGAATGAACCTAGATAAGCAATGTGATGGCTATATGAACTAGAGCAAACCTAATAAGAATGAATGCACATGCCAAACAATTTCACCTTTGCTTTGTCGGAGGAGAGGCATGTCATATGTGGGGTGCATTCAACTCATGTTGGAGAAGTCTAGGATATTCAATTCATTCCTTAGCTTGCAAAACCTTCTCTCATCTAGTGGCTTGGTGAAGATATCGGCAAGTTGATCATCGGTGCCCACACTTTCAATAGATATGTCTTTCTTTGCTTGATGATCTCTAATGAAGTGATGTCTTATGTCAATGTGCTTTGTTCTTGAATGTTGAACCGGGTTGGTGGCTATTTTGACGGCGCTCTCATTATCACATAGCAATGGGACTTGTCCAAACTTGACTCCATAATCTTGCAATGTAGCTTTCATCCATAACAATTGTGCACAACAACTACCCGCGGATATGTATTCGGCTTCGGCGGTAGAGAGTGCAACACTATTTTGCTTCTTTGATGACCATGAGACAAGTGATCTTCCAAGCAATTGACAAGTGCCCGATGTGCTCTTCCTATCCACCTTGCATCCCGCATAGTCGGAATCCGAGTATCCAATTAATTCAAATTGAGAGCCCTTGGGATACCATAGTCCAACATTTGGAGTGTGCTTCAAATATCTCAATATTCTTTTGGTTGCCTTCAAATGACTTTCCCTTGGAGAAGCTTGGAACCTTGCACACATGCACACACTAAACATAACATCCGGTCTTGATGCGGTCACATAAAGTAAGCTTCCAATCATTGACCGATATAACTTTTGATCCACCATGTCACCCACTAGAGTCACTATCCAAATGTCCATTTGTGCCCATTGGAGTGGTTATTGCTTTAGCTTCATCTAACCCAAACTTCTTGAGCATGTCCTTGATGTACTTGCCTTGACTAACGAAAGTGCCTTTCTTCATTTGCTTGATTTGTAGACCAAGGAAGTAACTAAGCTCTCCAATCATAGACATCTCAAATTCTTTAGCCATCATCTCCCCAAACTCTTCACAAAAGTCTTGGTTGGTTGATCCAAAGATAATGTCATCCACATAGATTTGCAACACAAACAAGCTACTTCCAATCTTCTTGGTGAAGAGAGTGGTGTCAACCTTCCAATCTTGAACCCTTTTGCTAACAAGAAGTCCCTCAATCTTTCATACCAAGCTCTAGGTGCTTGCTTCAACCCATATAGTGCCTTCTTGAGCTTGTACACATGGTTGGGCTTCTTCAAGTCTTCAAACCCGGGAGGTTGCTCAACATACACTAACTCATTGATGAATCCATTGAGAAAAGCACTCTTCACATCCATTTGATAGAGCTTGATGTTGTGAGCACAAGCATATGCAAGTAGGATTCTAATGGCTTCCAATCTAGCAACCGGTGCATAGGTTTCTCCAAAGTCAATCCTTCCATTTGAGTGTATCCTTGTGCAACCAATCTTGCTTTGTTCCTTACAACAATGCCATCTTCATCTTGCTTGTTCCGGAAGACCCATCTTGTACCAATAACATTTGTGTTCTTTGGTCTTTCCACTAACTCCCAAACATCATTGCGGGTGAAGTTGTTCAACTCTTCATGCATTGCATTCACCCAATCAACATCCATCAAAGCTTCATCAATCTTGGTTGGCTCAATAGATGATACAAATGAGTAGTGTTCACAAAATGAAGCCAATCTTGATCTTGTTTGCACACCTCTTCTTATGTCACCAACAATTTGATCTAAAGGATGATCTCTTGCAATGTGTGTTGGTTGGAGCACTTGTTCCGGTTGAGCACTTGCACTTGTACTAGCATCTTGTTGATCTTGAGAACCACTAGAGCTTGCAACATCATTGCCATGCATGGTTGGAGGAGAAAGCACTTGATCTTTGTCATCTTCTATGTCAATCACTTGCTTTGGCCTTATATCACCAATGTCCATGTTCTTCATAGCTTCCGCCAATTGTGTTCCTCTCACATCATCTAGATTGTCTTGTTCTTCATGGGAACCATTGGTTTCATCAAACTCAACATCATGGACTTCTTCAACTATTCTTGTTGTGTTGTTCCACACTCTATAGGCTTTGCTTGTAGTGGAGTAACCAAGAAGTGTCCCTTCATCACATTTCTTCTCAAACTTTCCAAGTCTTGTGCCCTTCTTCAATATGTAACATTTGCACCCAAAGACCCGAAAGTAAGCAATGTTGGGCTTTCTATCATTGAGGAGCTCATATGGTGTCTTCTTCAATAGAGGGTGACAATAGAGTCGGTTGCTATAGTAGCAAGCCGTGTTGATTGCTTCGGCCCAAAAAGAATCACTCACATTGTATTCACTAAGCATAGATCTTGACATATCAATGAGTGTCCTATTCTTCCTTTCAACTATCCCATTGGATTGAGGTGTATACTTGGCCGAGAATTGATGTTTGATTCCAAACTCATCACATAACTCATCAACTCTTGTGTTTCTAAACTCACTTCCATTGTCACTTCTCACTTTCTTGATTCTTCTATCAAACTCATTTTGACTTCTCTTGACAAAGGTTTTGAATACCCCAAACACTTCACTTTTGTCAACAAGAAAGAAGACCCATGTGTATCTTGTATAGTCATCCACTATCACAAAGCCATACTTGTTTCCCCCAATACTTGCATATGTAGTTGGTCCAAACAAGTCCATGTGCAACAACTCAAGTGCATGTGTAGTGCTCATCATTCCTTTGTTGGATGGGTGTTTCCAACTTGCTTTCCCATTTGGCATGCACTACATAGCTTGTCCTTTTCAAAGTGAACATCTTTTAGCCCTCTCACCATGTCATGCTTCACTAGCCTCTTTAGTTGCTTCATTCCAACATGTCCCAAGCGCCTATGCCATAGCCAACCCATGCTTGATTTGGTGAATAAGCATGTTGTCAATTGAGCTTCACTAGCATCAAAGTCCACCAAATAGAGGTTCTCATATCTAAATCCTTTGAAGATCACATCACTTCCATCAACACTCACAATCTCCACATCATCAACACCAAATATGCATTTGAATCCCAAATCACACAATTGTGCCACTGACAACAAGTTGAAGTTGAGAGATTCCACTAATAGCACATTGGAGATGCTCAAGTCATTTGATATTGCAATCTTTGCCCAAGCCTTTGACCTTGCCTTTCTTGTTGTCACCAAATGTGATAGCATTTGCATGATCATTGCCACTAGTGTTGATTGATTTGAACATTCTACCATCTCCGGTCATGTGTTGAGTGCACCCACTATCAAGCACCCAATGCCTTCCTCCGGCTTTGTAATTAACCTACAAAAAGGATCAATTCTTTTTAGGTACCCAAATCTTTTTGGGTCCTCCAAGGTTAGTAACCAAGCTCTTGGGCACCCAAATTGCCTTCTTCTTTGGGCCAACCATGGGTGCACCAATGTACTTAGCCTTCACACCATTAGTGCCCTTAGTAAGCATATAACAAGAATCAAAGCGAATAGATGTAACATGAGCATGCTTCTTGTTTTTATTCTTGTTAAAGCAATGTTGTTCTATATGCCCGGATTGCTTGCAACTATTGCAAAACCGACCGTTGCTCTTCACAAAACAAGTCTTGTGAGGAACAAAAGCCGCCTTGCCCTTCTTGGGGGTATAGCCAAGTCCCTCCTTGTTGAGTGGAGACCTTTGGCTACCCAAGCACTTAAGCAAGCGGGCATCTCCACCATAGGCATTGCCTAAGGCATGAGTGAGCTCATTAACCTTGTTCTTAAGGTTCTTGTTTCTACTACTAATGATGAGTTACATGTAGTAGAAGTAGACATTTTAATTGAGCTAGATGATGATGATGCATTGATAGGAGCAACAATAATAGGAGTGTAAAAAGATTCATCAAGTATATCACAAGTTACTCCTACATTGCATGTCTCTACAACATCCTCAATCTTACTTTGATCAAGGAGGGAGGAGTGGGCTTCCTTAAGCCTAGTGTGAGCTTGATCAAGCTTCTCATGGGCTTCCTCTAGCCTCTCATGAGTAGACTTGAGCTCATCAAAGGATTGCTCAAGAGCCTTGTTGGCCTTGCGCAATTCTTTGCACTCCTTCCTCTTAGTCTCAATGTAAGAGTGAGCATCTCGTAGCATGCTTATGAGGTCCTCCTTTGAGTACTCCTCATCATCATCACTCTCACTCTCACTCTCATCGGATGATACCTTAGTGGCCTTAGCCATGAAGCATGTCGATGGAGCGTCGAAGATAGAAGGCTTGCTTGAGATAGCAAGACTAGCCATAGCCTTCTTCTTGGTGGTCTTCCTCTCATCATCACTAGAATCACCATCATCGCTTGAGGAAGCATCACTATCCCATGTCACAACATAGGATCCACCCTTCTTCTTTTCCTTCTTCTTCTTTTCCTTCTTCTCCTTCTTCTCCTTCTTGTTCTTCTTATGATCATCTTCATCATCACTAGATTGTGGACAATCCGCAATGAAGTGATCTTTGCTCTTGCATCGATAGCATCTTCTAGTTGAGCTCTTGTATGAATCTCTTTTCTTTCTTGCCCCAAAGCTCTTCTTCTTCATGAACTTGCCAAACTTCTTGACAAAGAGAGCTATTTCTTCATCATCAACTCATTGTCGCTTGTGCTAGCTTCATCATCACTTTCCTCCTTCTTTGCTTTGCCCTTGCTCTTGATCTTGGAGGATGACGCCTTGAACGCCACAGTCTTCTTCTTCTTCTCTTCCTCTTGGGCTCCCCCATCCCGTTCCACACGGTATGTGTCTTGAGTGACCACATCACCTAGTACTTGGTTTGGGGTTACCGTATCCACCCTTCTCTCACAAGGATTGTCACCAAGGTATCAAACCTAGGTGGCAAGCATCTCAAGAACTTGTGAGAAAAGTCCTTGTCATCCACCTTCTCACCCAACGCCTTCAAATCATTGACAATGACTTGCAACCGGTGAAACATCTCCGGTATGCTTTCATCATCTTGCATCTTGAAGGTGGCAAGCTTGTCTTTGAGAATGTAAAGCTTGGCACTCTTCACGGCCTTGGTGCCCTCATAGGTCTCCTCTAATCTTTCCCATATCTCACTTGCACGCTCGAGATTCTTGATTTGCTCAAAAACTTTGATGTCGAATGCTTCATAGAAAAGGTTGATTGCCACATCATTCCATTGAAGCTTCTCTTCTTCTCTTGGAGTTGGATCGGCGGAGTCAATCACAACAAAGTCATGCTCGATCACATCCCATATCTTCCTATTCATGCCCCTTGTGAACGCGCACATCTTCCGCTTCCAACAATCGAAGTTGGTGCCGTCAAAATGTGGTGGCTTCCCCATATAGTTGATTTGAGCCATTGCAACACCGGAGGTTGTAAATCCTCAAACAAACGGTGACTTGGCTCCGATACCACTTGAAAGGTCCGAATGGCTAGAGGGGGGTGAATAGCCAATTCAAAAATCTAGAAACCTGAAACTCAAAGCTCAAAACGAGTATCAGATTGCACAGTCGGTACTACCGACTATAGGGGCCGGTACTACCGAGGTCGGTACTACCGGCTCTACAGGTCGGTACTACCGACAACCTAAAACTGCTACGAGATCGAGATAGAGAGATGCAAAAGTGGATCTAGCACATACCAATATTTCCCTAGAAGATGTAGATGAAGTTTATACCTTATCCAAGAAGTGGCTCCTCCCAAAGAGTAGATCGAGCCTTCCCACACCTAAGAACGAGAGAGGAGGGAGGAAGAACGCGAAGAACACGAGTGCAAACAAAATATCCAAGATGCAAAATCAACAAGCACACGAGACACAAGATTTAATCCGAGGTTCGGCCACTTCACTAAGAAGCGCCTACGTCCCCGTTGTTGAGGTGACCACGAAGGTCGGAGTCTCTTTCACCTCCTTGCCTCACTCAAGCAACCACAAAGGCTAGTTGAGTTTCTTCACTAAGAATCAGAGGGTAATACAAACACTTCGGAGTGCCCTCACAAATGAGTCAATCACGGGCAACAACCGAAGAACACCTAACCGGCTAGAGTTCCAAGAACTCAAGAGTAAAGAACACAAATCAAGCCGGAGAGATGTTGGATCCAAGTGCTCTAGACGTAGATCGATGCTTCTCACTCTCTAATCTCACTTCCCTAGCTCAAAGCTTGCAAGAGATTCACTCTAGAATCAAAGGGGGAGAGAGAGAGGTTAGTCAACACTTGGGAGCTCTCTTTCTTGTGTTTGGGCGCAAAGAATCGAAGAGGTAACCGTTAGAAGCCGGCCGAGCGGCTACTTAAACAAGTCACTGCGCCACGGTCGGTAGTACCGACCCATAGGTCGGTAGTACGAGGACTACATCAAAACAATGGTCATTATTGACCTCCTAACCCCTCGAAAGAGGGTCGGGTAGTCGGTAGTAGGGTCGGTACTACCGGCCTTATAGCGGTACTACCGGTAGGCCAACTCTAGATCTACACAGAGAGCCTGCAAATGACTTCGATCGCCGGTACTACCGACCGGGGGTCGGTACTACCTTTAGGCCAAAAATGGCCAAACAGAGAGAGTGCGATCCGTTCATGGAGGGGTCGGTACTACCGGCCTCAGGGTCGGTACTACCGACTTCAGCAAACTGACCTCCGCGCTAAAACGGCCATAACTCTTAGCTCCGAACTCCGATTTCGATGATCTTGGACATTTTGGAAAGCTTATTCAGAGGGCTACACAACCCACATGAATACAAGATCCAAATCACAAAGGATTAGTACAGAATTCCAATCCAAGATCCATCGAGTTCTTTTTTTCACCAAAAACTTCCTTCCCTTCTCCGAGTTGATTCAATCAACTCCAACACCTTCTCCTTTGCAAATGTGCCAACACCACCAAGTGTACACCATCTTGTGCATGTGTGTTAGCATTTTCACAAATTTTTCAAAGGATTTTCACTTGCTCTCACCACGCCACTCGATCCTAGCAACAACGCAAAGTTAGATCGCTCAAGTGGCACTAGAAGTTAGACGTCATGAGCACTTTTCACCACATCTAGCTAGCCTAATTTATATCCCTCTTGATAGTCCGGCTTGCCTATACTCAAGATTAAAAGAAGAAATAATCTACCACTTGAGCAAGGCATCTTTTCTCTTCTTCATTTCACCAATGGTAGAGCACTTGATCACATGAGTGCTTGTGGCCGTCACCATCCTCCATGGTTGCCACTTGCTAACTCCACCAATGGCTTGGTCATAATCCTTTCCATTAGCTACACACATGCTTCACAAAAGGATTAGACCAAAATAGGTTTCATCAATTAACCAAAACCAAACTAGGGCTTTCACCGCTGGCGTGGCGCCACGCGGCGCGCTCTCACTGGCTCGGTGCGCCAACATTGGCAGGGACGAGGGGGACCACCGCGGTGGATCGAGTCCAAAGACACAAACGCTCGGTCCATACCCCTTCAGATGGCGATCTAATCTAAGCTGTTGGAAATTAAATGAATGATGGAGGGGGATTCCAGGAGGGGGCTGGCGGTCGGCAACGCTGAACGCGGAGGCACCATGGGTGCTCGGAAAACTGCTACGGAACGGTAGAGGTAACAGGGATGGGCGGAGCAAGTTGAGGAGCTCACCGCGAACGTGGGTCAGGTTTGTTCTTGATGCCGGCGACCGCTCGGGCAGGGGAAATCCACCGTGGAGGCGGATGGTGGTGATGGCGGCGCTGCGGAGGGCGCACAAAAAGGCCCCACGAAGGCGGTAGTACAGGTAAGGTAAACGGGTTTAGGGGTAAAGGCTGCGGGGCTTGGCGGATTCGATGGAGAAGCTCGCTGCGGTCCTGTTGAAAGCGTCCTCGACGCCTATCGGGGCCCGAGAGGCCTGGGTGACGGAGGATGGCGGCGACGAAGCTCAGAATGCGCTGACTCAGCGAGAGAAATGGGACAGGGAGGGGTTCGGTTGGCGGCGGCTGCATGCGCGGAACCGGCCAAGGCCTAAATAGGTGGGGTGGGGAAGGGGGTGAGCGAGCGGCACGCGGAGGGTTTGGCTGGGCCGTTGGCTCGGTGACCATGGCAAGCGGTCGAAGCGTGCAGGAGGTTGGGAAGGTGAGAGGTGGCCCTGACAAGTGGGGCTCACCTATCGGCGAGAGAGGGGCGTGGGCCGATCCTGTCAGAGAGAGAGAGAGAGAGCGATAGGAGCGGGAGGGTGCTGGGCTGCTGCTTGGGCCGGTTGGGGAGAGGGGGTGGTGTGCGCGGCCTGGAAAGGAGGGCGTGTGCGCGGCCCAGAGAGGGTTGAAGGCCGGGAGGAGGAAATTGGGCTTGGAGGAGGAGCGGTGGGAGCTGGGCTCTGGCCTGGCTGGGCTGAGAGGAGATGTTGAGGGAGGGTTCTGCCCTTTTCCTTTTTCATTTTTTTTTCTCTTTTGCAACTTCTTTTGGAAATCAAATTCAAATCAGTTTTGAAATCAAACAACTTTTGAAAACTTTTAGAAATATTTTTCCTAGATTTTGAAAATAAATTTTGAGTTTGGTTTTTGTAAAATTTTCATAAATCTTTTGTTTGTTTTCTAAATAGAATAAATTAGGTTCGTTCTATCCGGGGTTTAATAAAATTATTTTTCACCCAATAAAAATTATGCAACGACATGAATGCAATAAACATCTGGTTAGAATTTTCCTCAATCTAGGATTTTGGCCATTTCTTAATTAATTCTATTTTTTTTTAATTAACACCGGGGTGTTACATATCATCACATCGAATGTTTAGATACATACATAGAGTATTAAATACTTCGTATAAACTAAAAAATAACTAATACACATATTGCGATAACTTTGCGAGAAGTTTTTTTTAAACCTAATTAGTTCATGGTCTGATAATGTTATGCTACAGTAAGCATGTGCAAATGACGAATTAACTTAACAAATTGGTCTCACAGTTTCTTAACGGAATATGTAATTTGTTTTTTATTAGTCTATTTTTAATAGACTAATACCTCAAAACTTCACCCACCACTAAACATCTCCTAGAAAATTACAATCACATGTCTTATCTCTCCTATCATCAACATATCTATTGACACTCAATTTAGCTTGTCGGCCGATCCAAGCACATCGTGAACTCTACCGAGGGGCTTCTTATCACGTTGTCAGTCATACCTCGGATTATTCTCTCTCACAAAATATTATTGAAACAATCAGCTTATCAGTCATACTTCAGTTTATTCTCTCTCACAGAATACTATTCAAACAACTAAAATTAGCCGTAAAAACAACCCGCCAAACAACACCTTGGCTATCAACGAGAGCATAGAAATTGAAGTCTGAGTTCGGCATGTATGTGCACGTCTCATGTAGATGCATATCAACGTGAGCATAGCAATTGAAGTGTGAGTTCGGCATGTATGTGCACGTCTCACGTAGATGCAAGAGTCCATGTGCAAAATGATCTTGCTTTGCTGAGCAAGGAAATAGTTTGATACTATTCCCTCCGTCTATAAAAGATATCCTGAGAAGTTAAATATTATAAACTTTGACTAAGACTATATGAAAAATTATTAACATTTATGAGACAAATAAGCATCACTAGATTAGTTATAAAATATATTTTAATAAATTTATTTGAACATATAAGGGTCAGTTTGGTAGACCTCTATCTGATTCTGATTCTCTATGGAAGCTGATTCTCTGAGAGAAGTGATTCTTGGCTTAAAGTGATTCTCTTTAATTCTTTAGCATAAACTCTTAAAATCAGTATGGAGAATCACTTCACGGAATCAGATGAAGCTACTTTTTTCAGCTCTCAGCCTTTTAGTTCATTTTAGAGAATCACTTTACGGAATCAGCAGAGAATCACTTCTCTCTAAAAAACTATTTGATAGAGCTCCTGCTGGATTTAGTAGAGAATCAACACTGGAAGCTCTGCTAAACAGGATCTAAATATTAATATAAGATGGTTTGACTGACACTTTTTTGTAATTATATTTTTATTATAGACGGAGAGAGTGTATGGTACGAGGCAAACAACCAATACTAGTCCGACGGTGTGGCGCATGGACCGATGGACGTTTTGCGTGTTACAAGTTGTATGTCGCATGTACGTGGTTGTTCAAGTGTGTTTACTAGCGAATGTGTCCGTGTGTTATAATATAAGAAAAATATTATTTTTTATTAAAATAATAACATGAATAGAACCTATGTATTTATATTATATATTTTCTGTAAAGTTTTAAATATTAACAATAAAAATGAAAATATCTTATTAAGTTTGTACCAAACTAAAATACAATTTTGATAGTTTTGTATCTCCTATTGCAAAACACAAAAAAGTAAAATAGATAACTGAAGCATGGCAGGAGGAAACGAGAAAAAAAGATATAGTAAAAGGACACGTGAACGGAACATTGGAAAACAACGATGGTTGGCCGAAGCGTGGGATGAGGGAGGAAACCGAAAAAACGAAAAAGAAATTGAAAAAGGATCCATAAACAGAACATTGGAAAACAAGGGTGGTTGGCCGAGAAAAAAGACACGGTTCTATATCTTCTGCAAAGTTTTTAAATATTGGCAATAAAAATGAAAATATCCTATATAAAGTCTATATCAAAATAGAATACAACTTTTTTAATTTTGTATCTCCTATTGCAAAACACAAAAAAAATATAGAGAACTAAAGCGTGGCAGGAGGAACCGGAAAAAAAAAGGAAAAGGACACGTGAACAGCAAATTGGAAAACAACGGTGGTTGGCCGAAGCGTGGTAGTAGGAAACGAAAAAAAAACGAAAAAGAAATTGAAAAAGGACCGTGAACAGAACATTAAAAAAACGGTGGTTCACCGAGAAAAAGACATGATTTTCTAGAGTTAACCGAGACTGAGTCATATTAGTATTAAGTTGGACAAAAAATTACGAATGAGTCTGTGGTCCAGTGATTTTTTAGATTTTATCGAGAAATTTGTAGGGTACACATACGCGTGCGCGTTCGGTGGTACTACGCGATGTTCAGTGATCATTTTCGCGCACTGGAGGTGGCGAGTCTCTCAATCTCTTTCTTTGCGTGTGTATGGACGCGCACGCATATGTATACGTGTGGTGTGCGTGTGGAGTATGTGAGTTGTGTGCATCTAAAGTTGTACCCGATCAAAAAAAAAGGTTGGACGAAAATTATTAGTGTGCAAAAATTCTCTCTTTAGTATTAGGTATATAGATTTATGGACCAAAGTGAGTTCAGGGCTCGGACGTTACATCAGTTGAACTAGATCAAATTCAACAAAGCCATTTTAATTTGTACCTATACAGAAAGATGAGTCACCCTATAAATATAAAGGATGATACTCGATTGACAAATCCAACATCCAATTAAACAAATACAATTTACTTTTATCTCTTTTTGTCCTATTCTCTTCCAACCTCCATGTTGTTGGAAACACTCCTGCCCAACCTCCGTTGCAGAGCAGAGGTACGGGACGAGAGCGTTCAACTGTCGGACTTTCGTAAAGAAGTTTGCGTAAACGTACACAAGCGAAGGTGTGGGAAGATTAGATGGCTGAGGAATTTTTCTATTGCCTTCTCCCAAGAAAAAATCCCCGTTTACACCGTTCATCCCCTAGTATTTATAGGAGATACCAAGGGGCACCGGTCAAATTATAAAAGGGTACAGGGAAGATTCCCCGGCACCATACAGGGGAAGGGTAGGACCGTACAAACACAACTAGAGTGAAAACCCTAGCTTGCCTTCCTCCTGTCCGCCGCCATCTAGTCCTGCTCATTGTTGGAGGCACGGTCTGGCCCAACTCGTCTTCGCGGGAAAGGCGAGGTCAGACCCTCGGCCCCGCCGGCTGCGAGGTCAGGCCCAGACCGTGATCAAGACGCTCGAGGGCCGTCTTCTGTGTTCTTCGCACGCCTTTGCCTGCAAGACATACAACAAACCGCAAGGGTCAGACTTGTATCCGAAGGTTAGGAAACCGGTCTGAAGGGTAAAAAAACGGAGAGAAGAGAGTTCGAGAGAGGGCGCGGGTCGCGCGAGGGTTGTTCTTCGAGCCAGCCTGCGCGGCGTCATTGCCGAGGGTCCCCTCCCCCAACAGTAGCCCCTCGTTGCTTTGGATCTAAAGAATAGTATTTGGGCCCAAGCAGCGCTCTTTGATGTAACGGGGCCCTTGGCAGCGACGCCCGCGGCAGGCTTGGGCTGGGCCATTATGTTTCTGTTTGTTTTGTTGAGGTCCGTCTTGTTTTTTGCACTGTGAGCTTCGGTTGTCGTGCCGGGTTTGTTGGGTGGGGGGCTCGTCTCCGAGCCCCTATAAATACGTCAGGTAGGTGGGGGTTTTGAACTTGTGCCATCCTTTTGCTCTACCCATCCTGTTGATGTTTTTTGCTTGTTGCGAGGGTTTGTTTTTCTTCAGTTTCGAAGGTTGTGCGTATTGTGTTCTGCGAGGGTTTTAAATTGAGAGATGGAGAGGTCAAAGCAAACCGCCCGTGTTGCTTCGCCTTCTGCTGCGGATGAAGGAGTGACCTTGGAGTTCGGACTCAGCCGGGTTTGTCCCTCGGAGTTGGCAGCTTATGTCAAGCGGGGCTGGATCGAGGATGGGAAAGCGAGGACCAGCGCTGGGGAGACTGTGTCGAGGCCTGATGCTGACGAGGTTGTTGTTTTTGAGGAGTTCTTCGCGGCTGGTTTGCGATTTCCGGTTGATTCATTTGTGACTTCGGTTCTACAAAGGTTTAATCTGAAGTTTCATCAACTCACACCGTCATGCTTTACGAAGCTTTCGGTGTACGTTTGGGCTTGCGCTCACAGGGCGTTGTCCCCCATGTCGAAGGTTTTGTTCGGACTCACCGCGTACATATGCAGCCTCGCAAGATTTCAGATCACGAAGGTAGCGCCAGTCTGGGTCAGTTCGTTGTGTACACGTTTTGTCATCGCGCCGGATCAGAGTTGCCAGTGCAGGCGCAAAAGAACAAATGGACCAGTGGGTGGCAAGAATTCTGATTCTACTACAAGCTTGGTGGTAGTGCCGAGTTTTGCGGCAAGCTTCCGCTACTCGGCGATGTGAGTGCGGAGGCGAAGATGAGTGTCGAGGCGCATGCCGCCGTTGATTGTCTCAGGGTTATTGCGCGGTCTCAATGTGCTCGCGACTTGGTCGAGGAGTACTGCTGCGCTAAAATTTGGCCTCTGAGTCGGAGACAAGTATGGTTTTCAGTCGTGGACGACCCCAGGTACGAGGTTAAAGGTTTAAAGAAACCTAAGTTGGAGTTGAACAGAGTTTGGGATAATGTTCTTAAGAAATTTCCCAGGCGTGTAGATGGAGTCGAAGCTATCTACAAGCGTGTTCAGCAGAGGGCAGAGGACCTTGTTGGGAAGCTGTCCACACTAGAGGTTAAGTCTATCCATAGCTCGGTGGGTAGCGGAGGTCGTGTGAATAGGCTTTTTGACATTCTTGGGATCCAGTATGAGAACTGGCCCGCACCTTCGAGCTATGATGCGCCAAAGAAAAGGAAGCGTGCTGTCGCTGAAGAGAAAGATGTTGCATCGTGGCCGAAGAGGGGTCGTGGTCGAGGCCGCGGTAGCGTCAGTGGCCGAAGGAAAGCTCTTGCGACAAAAGTCGTTGTTGACTCGGGCGTTACCGGTACTTCGTCCTCCTCGGCCGTTGTTTCGTTAGGCAGTGGCCGAGGCCTTGCGAAGGTTGGAGGGCGGGTACCTCGCGTCGGGGGGATTGGTGCCCTGATCCAAGTTTCGGACGATGAAGACGTCTCCGATGATGTCGAGAAGGAGGAGGAGAAAGATGTTGAGAAAGAGTCGGATACTGAAGATGACTCATCTGACGAGGTTAGCGGTACCTCGAGTGGCGAGGATGACTCTGATGATGATGTGTCTATCGAAGATGATCGTGGGAAAGGTATTGCCTCATCTAGTGCCGACGCTGCGGCTACTCGAAGTATCGATGATATTATTCGGGACTTCGAGCCAGAGAGTCCTCCACGAGGGTCAATTCCTGAGTTTGCTGGCTCGCATTTATGGGTCGATGGTTTCGAGGTTTCTGGTGATCTTGAATCTGAACGGACCCCCGGGAAGAGACCGTATGGTGAGGCTAGCCGATCGAGTCTTCCTTACTTTGCTAAGAAGCTTGGGGTCTGTGATCCGGCGACCAAGCTTTTCACGAGTCCGGACCTTCGAGAGTGCCACTTGCAGTGTGCTCCGGAGGAAAGGCGTTTTCTGGGTCGAGTGTTCAATCGTATTTGTGTGCCCGAAGCGGAGCTTCGCTTGGCCAACGAGCCCTTGGAGAACCTTCATGGTGACATCGATGTCAAGGTGGCTGAGTTAATGCTCCTGAATCGCTCGGCGCGCCGGAGGGCGAGTTATAATCTTCATTATTTGAATGACCGGTTGGTTGAAGTCGAGAAGGATAACAAGGACCTTCGTCGGAGCTTGGAGAATAAGGAGATTGAGCTCAAAGCTGCTCTAGAGAAAGTTAAGAAGTCCCGAGAGGAAGCACAGGGGGTTGCAAATAGTAATACTGAACTCCTGGCTGCTTGCCGACAAAAAGACAAGGATTTGTTAGCTGCAAATAGTCGCATACAAGAGCTGTCCTCTGAGTTGGCTTCTCGCTCCGAGGCTTGGCAAAAAAGCATGGGGGAGGTGAAAAGTAAAATTGACACCTGCTTGACTGAGGCCGGCGGCTCTGCTGGGGAGCCGTTACCTGCCGTTGATGCTGTGGCATTCGAAGGTTGGCTTAAAAATGAGCTGGATGTTTTCAGTTCTTTGGTTGATAATGCAGCCGACTTCGGATGTTACACTGGAGCTTTGGCCATGGCTGGGACCCTTCGCCAAGCAGACTGTGAGCACCTTCGGAAAATCAGGAAGCCGAACCACGTCTTCCCAACTGTTGACGAGGTTCGTCAAATGAAGGTTGATGATGCGGAGGTTCGAAACTGCGCGATGCGCTTGCTCCGGAGGTTTTGGATCAACGGAGGTGGACGCGCCCTCGCCTTCGAAGAGGCAGCGGAAGCTACTCGTCAGGTATCAACTTGTATGAGATGTTCATTCCATGTTTCTATTTCATGGACGATCATATTGGTATTTAATTCGGTGGTATATTTTTGCAGGCTCGGAAAGATGCACTGCCTTCGCCGAGCGCGACTGAGGATGTTGGGGGACGCTCCAAGTATGCTCCTGCGCCCAGTTCTGCGGAGGTTCCACCAGCGGAGGAGGTACCCTCGGCTGGGGATGCTCTAGTGACTGGAGAAACCAATGTAAAAGAGGCGGCGACGGATGAAGCACCTGCTTAGGGCTTGGATGCTACCACTGGCGAAGGTTTGGATGCTGCGACTGGCGAAACTGGGGCGGATGAGCAGGGGGGAGTCGAGCAGGTGTGAAAACTTAGGATTTGCTCGAACGAGAGGGTTATTTTGTAATATGTCGGGTAGTTGGAAATTTGATGACGCTGAGATACTTTTTAATTCTGTGAAAATGCAGGTTCCTGATGGAACCGTGCTAGAAGTATTTGATGTGACGCCACTGACGCTAAATTATCAAGATACTTTCATAACTGGTGAATCGTGGGCTCGGGCTAGGCTTAAACACCCTTCGTTGTCTTTTGAACGATTTTGGTGGTCGAAGGTGCGAAGGTACGATATGAAGAACAGCAGATCGAATCATTTTTGGCGCGAGGCAGATTATACTGATCGACAGGCTACACGGTACTTGTTTGGGTTCTTTGTCCGCGCAAGCTGTTATTGACGATGATATCGATGAGAATACGGCTCTGGATTACTTGTTTGGGCGGAGCAATCTAGATCTAGGTTCGGATGGATCACTTGTGGTTCCGAAAGAGGAACCTTTAGAAGTTAGTGATGTAAATCATAGATATATGTATAGGGCGAGGGTTTTGCCCGGGGAGCTTCCGATTGTTCCTGCAGCTCCTTTGTTGTGGGGACCCATTGTTTTGGCAGAAACAGGATTTGAGGAGGGTAGCGAGGTTTTTTTGATTTGATGTTAATTGAAGGAGGTGATGGTTCCTTGCAATTTTGTACCTTTATTGATTGTGTGACGTTGTGAAGTTGTTTGGTAAATGAAACAGGAAAATTGTATGTTTGTTTTGTGTAAATACGATTCACTTTTGTAAATTTTGTGGTGGATGTTTGGTCCTTGATGAATATTGACTAGGTCTGTTAGCTGTTCGCTTTTGCGTTGCTTGTTGTGTATGATGTTCAGTAAAGAAGCAACGCCTCCTTTCTTTTTAGCGAGGCTCGCTTTTCGTTGAAGAGAGATGTTTTAAGAAAAACAGCGACGCCCCCTTTTCTTTTAGCGAGGCTCGCTTTTCGTTGAAGAGAGATGCTTTAATAAGTACAGCTACGCCCCCTCTTCTTTTTAGCGAGGCTCGCTTTTGGTTGATGAGAGATGTTTTAAGGAAAACAGCGACGCCCCCTCTTCTTTTTAGCGAGGCTCGCTTTTCATTGAAGAGAGATGTTTTAAGGAAAACAGCGACACCCCCTCTTCTTTTTAGCGAGGCTCACTTTTCGTTGAAGAGATATGTTTTAAGAAAAACAGCGACACCCCCTCTTCTTTTTAGCGAGGCTCGCTTTTTGTTGAAGAGAGATGTTTTAATAAGAACAGCGACGCCCCCTTTTCTTTTTAGCGAGGCTCGCTTTTCATTGAAGAGAGATGTTTTAATAAGAACAGCGACGCCCCTTTTCTTTTTAGCGAGGCTCGCTTTTCGTGGTGCTCAACTTACTTTGTACTTCGCGCCTCCCCTTGTCTTAGATGGAGGTGTATTTTGCTTTGTGAGCCCCTGGCGTGTTTTGCGAGGGTGCTTGACTTTTTGTACTTCGCGCCTCCCCTTGCCTTAGGTGGAGGTGAAGTTTTGCTTTGCAAGCCCCTGGCGTGTTTTGCAAGGGTGCTCGACCTTTTGTACTTCGCGCCTCCCCTTGTCTTAGATGGAGGTGTATTTTGCTTTGCGAGCCCCTAGCGTGTTTTGCGAGGGTGCTCGACTTTTTGTACTTCGCGCCTCCCCTTGCCTTAGGTGGAGGTGAAGTTTTGCTTTGCAAGCCCCTGGCGTGTTTTGCAAGGGTGCTCGACCTTTTGTACTTCGCGCCTCCCCTTGTCTTAGGTGGAGGTGAAGTTTGCTTTGCGAGCCCCTAGCGTGTTTTGCGAGGGTGCTCGACTTTTTGTACTTCGCGCCTCCCCTTGCCTTATGTGGAGGTGAAGTTTGCTTCGAAAAAGTTTGTTTTTCGAAGCAATCTTTGAGGGTTATCATCGATTATAGCGTTCTTGAAGGAAAACTGCTTTTTCGATGTTTGTTAACCAAGGTAACAATTTGGAGTTTTGTTTCTTCGGGGGTTCTAGTTTGTATTAAAGATTTGGATGCTGCCTCGTTAAAAAACCTTACGCCCCTTCGTAAGGAAAAAGAGTGCAGCTCCTCTGTTTTTGTTACATGCATGGAAATGAAAGAAGGCGTAAGTGGAAAAACAAATTACATCTTGCGAGGGCTCGCTAAGGCTCCGCTATGGATAGTATTTGCGAAGGTCGTCTACATTCCAGGTGTGAGGTAGGATGTTTCCCTCGCTATCGGAGAGGTGATAGGAACTGGGACGCTTGCATTCTACTATTAGGTATGGACCCGTCCATTTTGGTTGAAACTTTCCCGCCATGTTGGCGTTTTTTTCCGAATGAGAACGAGGTCACCCATCTTTAGTTCTTTGATTCTCACCTTTTTGTCTCTCCATTTTTTTGTTTCTTCCTGATACTTGCGAAGGTTGTGCACTGCGTTGCATCTTGTTTCTTCGAGTAAGTCTTTGTCAAGTAGTTGGTTTTGTTCATCTGTTTCGAGGGTTGTTCTGAGTGATCCATGCTTCAATTCTTCTGGTAACACAGCTTCTTCCCCAAACAGGAGCCTGAAAGGTGTAAATTTGTGGCTCTGCATTCCGAGGTGTTATGGGACCAGGTGACAGAGGTTAGTTCTTCTGCCCACTTTCCCTTGGGCCTGCCTTGCAATTTTTTTGATATGGCTTGGAAAATTATTGCATTGGCTCTTTCAACTAAGCCATTGGATTGAGGGTGGCGGACTGAGGCGAAACACAAGACTGTTCCGATTTGTGCGCAGAATTCTTTGAAGACCTCGCTGTCAAACTAAGTGTCATTATCGACAGTTAGGTATTTGGGGACTCCAAACCGACAAACTAATTGCTGCCAGAAAAACTTCTTCACGGCTAGGGAGGTGATGGAAGCCAGTGGTCTAGTTTCAATCCACTTCGTGAAGTATTCCACAGCTACCACTGCGTAGCGAAGGTTTCCTGGAGCTGTTGGTAGTGGACCAACGAGGTCCATTGCCCATCTTTGAAAAGGCCACGTTGGGCATATCAGAGTCGTTGGAGCCTCTGGGGCGTTTTGCGTTTTTGTCGTTAGTTGGCAACCCTCGCAACGTTTGACAATGCCTTCTGCATCTTTTAATGCTGTTGGCCAGTAGAAACCTTGTCGGAAGGCTTTCCCAACTAACGCCCTTGGGCCGTTGTGTAAACCACAGATACCTTCGTGAATAAGCTTGAGAATGTCATTTCCTTCAATCTGTGACACGCATTTGAGCCATGGCGAGGTTTACCGAAGACCTTTGAGCAGGATGTTGTCCGCAATTTTGTACCCTCGAACTCTTTGTTTTAGTCTGTTTTCTTCCTCTTTGGACTCGGGTTCATGCAGCCCGTTGATATAGGCCATGATGGGTGCTGTCCAGTCTTCGTTCTGGATTGCATTGATCAGCCTGGCATTCTTTTCGGAGGTTTCGAATGCTGATTGAGTTGTTACCTCGTGAAACATGTCTGGCGGCAGCTGTAGCTGTTGTGCTGCTGCTTTAGCTAGGCTGTCTGCCTCGTTGTTTTCTGACCTTGGTATTGCTTTCACTGTTATGCCGAGGAAGAAAGATTCTAACCTTCGAACATACTGGAAGTATTTTTGGAGCTCTGGGTCTTTTGCTTTGTAATTTTTCTCAATGTGTCCCGCAATAACTTGGGAGTTTGTGTTGATGACCGCCCTTCGGACTGATAAGGATCGGAGCTTTGAGAGTGCTAGTATGACAGCTTCATACTCTGCGGAGTTATTTGTGCACTTGAAGTCGAGTCTTTTTGCGTATCTTAACTTCGATCCGGATGGCGAAACCAGGATGGTCGAGGCTCCTGCTCCAGCTGCTCCCCAGGCTCCATCGACATATACTGTCCAAAACGGCTCTGATTGGGCTCCATCACTGCGAGGGTCTGAGGTCCATTCAGCTATGAAATCTGCTAGTGCCTGCGATTTGATCGTTGTTCTACCCACGAAGGTTATGGTATAACTGTTGAGTTCGACTGCCCACTTTGCTATTCCGCCGACTGACTCATTGTTCTTGAAAATGTTGTCGAGTGGGTATGCCGAAGGTACATGGACCTCGTGAGCCTGGAAGTAATGTTTTAGCTTTCTTGACGCCATAACCACGGCGTACGCTATCTTCTCGAGCTCTGAGTAGTTTCGTTTGGGACCCTCGAGGGTCTCTGATACATAGTAGATTGGGGCTTGCCAGGTTTTGTTGTTCTGGTGTAACTCTTTGATTAGAACTGCGCTTGCTGCGTGAGGCGAAGCTGCGACATATAGCAGTAGCAGGTCCCCTTTGTTACGGCTGGTTAAGACAGTCAAGTTGATGAGATACTTTTTCAGATCCTCGAAAGCTTTCTGCTGCCGAGGTCCCCAATTAAATGGAGCTATGTTTCTCAGTGTTTCAAAGAAAGGTAACCCTCGCTCAGCGGACCTAGAGATGAACCTGCTGAGTGCTGCTAAGTGGCCTGACAGACATTGAGCTGCTTTTTTGTTTGTTGGTGGTTCCATGTTGATGATGGCATCAATTTTTTCGGGGTTGGCTTCAATTCCCCTTGCTGAGACGATGCAGCCTAGCAATTTTTCTTCGCTTACCCCGAAAACGCATTTTTTGGGGTTTAATTTTAGTCCGGCGGACCGAAGGTTGTTGAACACTCTTGCCAAGTCTGATATGTGATTTTCTTTTAGCTCGCTTTGGACAATCAAATCATCGACGTAGGCAGAGATGGCGTGTTCATCTTTGAAGACTTCGGATGTCATGCGAGCGAAGGTTGATCCTGCGTTTCTCAGGCCTTCAGCCGTTCTTCGAAAACAAAAGGTGCCCGAAGGTGTAATGAAGCTTGTTTTTTCCTCATCCTCTTTGTTGGGGTGGTACCCAGACCGCAGGCGCCTCCAACCCGCAATGCCAAGGGAAGGCGGAGCTTTCGTGCGAAAGGAAGCATTCGCGCGGAAGCACGCATTTTGGCTCGAGGACCAAGGGAAGGCGGAGCTTTCGTGCGAAAGGAAGCATTCGCGCGGAAGCACGCGTTTCGGCTCGAAGACCAAGGGAAGGCGGAGCTTTCGTGCGAAAGGAAGCATTCGCGCGGAAGCACGCGTTTTGGCCCAAAGACCGAGGGAAGGCGGAGCTTTCGTGCAAAAGGAAGCATTCGCGTGGAAGCACGCGTTTCGGCTCGAGGACCAAGGGAAAGCGGAGCTTTCGTGCGAAAGGAAGCGTTTGCGCGAAGGGAGCCCGGCAGGAGCCCGGTGTTTTCTGCGGGAGTTTTCGTCATTCATGACTTTGTTTTCTCACAGGTTTGCACAGGTCGCCGGGAGCCTGGGCCAAAGGGAGCGGGCCCACCGGTCAGGAAGAGGAGTCGGGGGACGCTGGGCCCGTTTGAGGGCAAAGTTACTGTGATGCCCTTCGTGCCGGAAGAGGCCGCGTACGACCATGGGGTAGTTGAGTAGGGCATCATTGTAATTGTAGCAGAGTGGTTGAAAGGGCATTTTTGTACTCTCAAACTGATCTAGATTAATATAAAAGGCTTCTAGCCTCCCGAGGGAAGGGAGAGAACACTGTTCACTCGACCTGATTCCCTCACTGCGTTTATTTCCACTTTTGTTCTGTGCATTCGCTCGTGCGGCAACCTGCTGTTTTGGGGTCTCGGTCCCGAAACAACATTGGCGCCCACCGTGGTTGTCACCCGAGCTTGCCATGCCACTGAGGAAGGCGCCGAAGACGGTCGACAATCTCGAGATGGTTGCCGCGAACAAGGATGGCCACGGCACAATCGCGACATCCGCTTTAACCACTCAAATACCACCAAATACAGCCCTAAACGCCCAAGCTTTTGGCGGCACGCTCCCGACGGGAACCCAGCTACCGCCGATAGCAACCTCAAGCCGTGACCCGCCGCCTTTCGGCGGAGACGGCACGCTGGAAGGGTATGTCCAAGACGAACATGACGACGAAGAAGAGGACGATACCGAAGTTACCAAGCATGCCCAAGCAATCAGAATGTTGACAGAGCAGCAAGAAGAAATCGAAAGGCTGATTCAGCAGAGAGATCAGCTATAGCGAGAGCTGGCAGCGAAAGCAAGGGAAGATGAAACTCGCGATGCCTTTCGTCAGGCGGAGGCGCAGAGAAGGCAACTGGAAAAGGAAATTCAGGAATTGCGAAAGGCTGGAGGAGGCCCGATCCTAATAATTCAAGAAAATGTGTTCGTGCCAAGGCGAGAGCAGCCACCAGCTTTCGACAACGCAATCGACGAAACCTCCCCGCTTTCAAGAGAATTGCAAGCCCATCCGTGGTCGCTCAGCTACAAGCCACGCATTCCGACTTTCGATGGAAAGGCGAATCCACACAAATTCTTGGCAAGCTACTAGACAGCCATTTTTTCGGCAGGCGGCGACAATCAAGCCCTCACGAAGTCACTCATTCTGGCAGTCGAAGACGTGGCTCATGATTGGTACACCACCCTCAAGCCGCTATCCATCTATTCGTGGGCTCAGTTGAAGGCCGAATTGCTTGCCACTTTCCAAGGATTCCGGCCGGATGTCAAAACCACGCGAGACCTCATGAATTGCACCCAGCAAGACGACGAACCCGTGTCCGAGTACCTCAAACGCTTCATCCAGCTGAAAGCTCAAGCTCCGAATGTGCCGGAAGCCGCGGTGATTGCAGCAGCCACCGAGGGTTTGGGAACCAGACAGTGTGCCGCTCGCCGCTCACTTGTCCAGAGAACCGCCGAAAACTGTCAAGGAATTGTTTGATGTGATGAACGCATACGCAAGGTCGGATGACGACTTTCGGCGGCGCAAGGCCGCCCGCTTGATACAGAGGCAAGCAACGAAAGCAGGTCGACCACCGCTAGTGCCGAATCAAAGGATGGTCAGACCCTTTCGATCAATCAACACTCTATAGGAAGAACCAGCGCAGTCAGCAACGGGCATGGAGAGGCCTGACATGGCCAACTTTCAGCCCCAAAGAGGATTCGATCAACCATTCCGCGGAGGGCGTGGCGGAAGGACAGGACGTGGCGACCGAGACGGTAGAGGCCGTGGAAGAGGAGCCAAGCCTCCGTACTATGTCATCTGCGATGGCAATTTCGGTCACACCACCCGAGACTGTAAATACAGCAAGATGGCGAAAGAGCTAAAAGACAAGGATCAAGCTTCAGCTTCTGGTGAAAGCTCCAAGCACGTTTTTCACAATTCGCAAGACCCGACAGCAGGAGCAGTAGCGTGCAGCAACTACGCAAGCACGCCTATGCATCCCCCGCAGTACATGCCTCCCCAGAATTTGCATTGGTACAGTCCGGCATATAAGGGTTACCAGTTCCCAGTCTTTGCGCCACAGTCGGTGGCAGTTTCATCACCCATGCACTATCATCGACATCCAACACCGCCACCAGCGCTTCCGGCTCAAGCCCAACCCCAGTTGCAGCAAGCACAACCCAGCTAGCAGCAGGGGCAGGAGATAGAAAATGAAACTAGCGCAATCAACAACATCCTCCCGTCAAGAGGCCACATTTTCGCCATCACGGGCGGATCCAACCTGGAGCACGAAAGTAAAAGGGCGAGAAAGGACTATCATCGAAGAGTCCAGACGGTATCACCAAGGCTTCCGCTGAACAGGCCAGCTTGGTCACTAGCGCCGATATGTTTCGATAAGTCAGATTTCAAAGTTCGCGACTTTCCGCATTGCGACGCTTTCGTCGCCATGGCCAATGTGGTCGGTTTCACCTTGCATAACATCTTGATTGACACCGGAAGCTCAGCAGACATTTTGTTCGTCAAGGCTTTCGAAGCGATGGGAATGGACAGGCGCAGTTTGGACCCTGCCGGCAATTCCTTGTACGGATTTGGGGGAAGAAAGATCGACGCTATCGGCAAGAAACAAATCCCGGTATCTTTCGCCGAGGAAGAAAGAGTACGCACCGAGATGGTGACATTCGATATAGTGAACATGGATTACCCATACACCGCCATTTTCGGCAGAGGCTTCACCAACAAGTTTAATGTCGCCATCAAGCAAAGTTACTTGTGCATGAAGATGCCATCTCCTTTCGGCATTATCACTGTACACGGAGATCAGCAAGCCTCTAGAAGAATTGAGGGAAGACCAACCCCAGGCTACAGCCTCATAAATGAGGTGGCAAATAAAGATGAAATGCAAGCAATCACCGAAGAGCACACTATCGTTAGCTCGTCGGAGTACAAGGTCGGGGCAGCTGAGGAGACGATAAGGATCCCACTCGTGGTTTTCAGACCCGAAAGAACTGTGCACATCGGGTCAAGCATGCCGGAAGAAGAAAGGAACGCCTTGGCATCCTTCCTCACGGACAACGATGACATTTTCGCTTGGTCAGCAAACGACTTACAAGGAGTCAGTAGAGATCTCGCCCAGCATAGTTTGAAAGTCGCAAGCGGCGCTAAGCCCAGAAAGCAAAAACTAAGAAAGATGTCAAACGAAAGGGCAGACGCGGCGAAAGCCGAAGTGCAGAGGTTACTCGACGCGGGAGTAATCCGACCAGTTCAGTACCCCGAATGGTTGGCGAATGTTGTCCTGGTGAAAAAGAAAAATGGAAAGTGGTGAATGTGCGTCGATTTCACCGACCTCAACAAATGCTGCCCGAAGGATCCGTATCCTTTGCCTCGCATCGACAAACACATCGATATAGCAGCTGGCTGCGAAATAATGAGTTTGCTAGATTGTTTTTCAGGTTATCACCAGATATGGCTCCATCCCGACGATGAGGAGAAAACTAGTTTCATCACCCCAACAGGCACATATTGCTATCGGCGGATGCCGGAAGGGTTGCGGAACGCAGGCCCAACATTCTCGCGGATGACCGACAAGGTTTTCGAAAGGCAGAAGCAAAAGAAGAACTTGTTGGCTTATGTTGACGATATAGTGGTCAAGAGTGACAGGCAAGAAGACCACCAGGAAGACTTACTCGAGACTTTCGGCAACCTCCGAAAAAGCGGCTTGAAGCTAAACCCTGACAAGTGCATTTTCAGCATCAAGAAAGGCAAGCTCCTTGGTTGCCTAGTATCGGCAAGGGGAATTGAGGCCAATCCCGACAAAATAGCGGCAATCATTAACATGCAACCACCCTCAAGCCGAAAGCAAATTCAGAAATTGACAGGAAGACTGGCTTCTTTAAATAGATTTATTGCAAGGTCCACCGAAAAAGGGCTGCCTTTTTTCAGAACTCTGCGTAGCTCCGACCCTTTCGATTGCGGGGAGAACAGCGGCAGGCTTTCCAGCAGCTAAAGGAGTACCTAACAAAGCTAACCGCGTTATCCAGACCGTCGCCGGAAGCGATACTCTTATTGTATCTCGCATCATCTCACTCCACCGTGAGCGCAGTTTTGGTGGAAGAAAAGGAACACGAAAACAAAATGACGCAGTTCCCGATCTACTTCATCTCCGAGGCCCTTTTGGGAGCAAAACTGAATTACTCAGAGCTGGAGAAGATAGCGTATACGGTGGTAATGGCTTCAAGGAAGCTAAAGCACTACTTTCAGTCTCACCACATCATAGTCCTATTGGCTCAGCCATTGGAAGCCCTGTTCCGCAACAACGAAGCTATCGACCGAATTGGCAAGTGGGCGGCGGAGCTAAACGAATACGTGATCGATTTCCAACACCGGTCCACAATCAAGTCGCAGGCGTTGGCGGACTTCATAGCAGACTGGACTCCCGCCGCTTTCGACACAACTCTCGAATTCGAGGAGCCCGTGTGGACAGTAAACTGTGACGGTGCATGGGGGATGGCTGGAGCCGGAATCTCGGCGATCCTAACACCACCAAGGGGACCGAAGGTCAGATTTGCTGCAAGGCTGCAATTCCTCACAACCAACAACACCGCCGAATATGAAGCCGTGCTGTTGGGATTACGAAAGCTCCGAGCAATTGGAGCGAGAAGATGCATAGTCAAGTCAGATTCCCAAGTCGTCGTTGGTCACGCCGAAAAGGATTTCACAGCAAGAGAACCAGAGCTAGCCAAGTATCTGGCAGCAATCAGAAGAATGGAGAAGCATTTCGCCGGTTTCACCCTATGCCACATTCCAAGAGCCGAAAACACAGAGGCAGACGAATTGGCCAAAGCTGCAGCACAAAATCTGCCATTACCATCGGACGTTTTCTACCAAGTGCTTTCGGCCAAAGCTGTGAAAGAAGAGGAAGACCACCCAAGTTCGGTGCATGCTATCGTCAGTGATGACTGGAGGTCGCAGATATTCGCTTACCTCGCTGGAACATACGAGCCGGAGTCCAGGAAGGATGCCGAAAGGATGGCCAGCAGAGCGAAAGGTTATTCAATCATCGGAGAGCAGATGTTCAAAAATGGGATAACAGCCCCCCTTCTGAAATGCATAAGCAAACGTGAGGGCATTCAGCTACTCGAAGAAATGCACGCCGGAATGTGCGGAGCGCACAGAGGGCCTCACGAAATAGCACACAGAGCAATGGGGCAAGGATTCTACTGGCCTTCCGCCGCATCAGACGCTAGAGAGCTGGTCAAATGTTGCAAAGGTTGCCAAATGTTCGCCAAAAACCAGAAAGCACCAGCAAATGAAACTACGTCGATAGTACTGACCTGGCCCTTGCATAGATGGGGCATTGACATAGTCGGCTCGTTACCAGCGGCTCCGGGCAACCTGCGCTTTGCAGCGGTCGCTCTCGAGTATTTCACCAAGTGGGTGGAAGCAAAGGCCCTCGCAAGCATAACTTCCACCTCTTTAACCAAATTCGTCTGGCAGAGGATAGTCTGTCGTTTCGGTGTTCCCTCCTTCATCACCTGCGACAACGGGAAGCAGTTCGACTGTGCCGAATTCAGGAGTTTCTGCGATGAACTCGGAATCAAGCTCAATTTCACCTCAGTAAACTACCCGCAAGCAAACGGGGCTGTCGAGAGAGTGAATGGTCTAATCTTTTCGGCAATATCAAAAACTTTGTATGACTCGCCGAAAGGCAAGTGGGCCAACACCCTAACAATAGTTGTATGGGGAAACAATATCTCACGATCCAGAGCTACCGGCTTCATTCCATTCCGATTGCTTTACGGCGAGGAAGCAGTCACCCCGGAAGAGGTAAAACTGGGTTCATTCCGAACCGAAATGGCTCCAGTAACTCAGGAGCAAAGACACCTCGAACTCGACACCATCGAAGAGGTAAGGATGCAAGCTGCAGACAATCTCGAAAAATACCACGCCAAAACGAAGCACCACAGGGACAAGACCATAGTCCGAAAGGACATCAAGCCGGGAGACATGGTTACCATTCGGCAGCCGGACAAGCAAGGTAAGCTGCAGTCGCAGTGGCAGGGCCCTTTCATCGTGGCAAGCATGGCAGCACCCGGTGTATTCCGGTTGCTGAATGATAAGGGCGAAGAATCAGCCCACACATGGAACGCAAGCAACTTGCGCCGCTTTTACCCGTAATCTGTCTACTCAAACTTGGATGTAAGTTTCTCCTTGTTTTATTATTTTTCATTCTTTCGTAATCAAAATCGACTGCACTCTTTTTCCTCGCCGGGGAAGCCCCTCATCGGGGTGCGAGGTTTTTTAACGAGGCAGCCGAATGTAACCGCTACATTATGAAAGCATTCGCAATTCCCCAGAAAAATTGTGCGGCCCGACAAAGGACGAAGTCAACCAAGCATAAGGTTGAGACATTCGTCATTTAAAATCTAACGAACGAGAATGTCAGCTTGCTGGGCGAAAGGAATCCTCCGCAGCCACCGACAATCTCAGAAAGCCTGCGGGCTATGAAAAAACCGACCCTCCGACAAAACGAGAGGGCAGAACGAAAGCCTACGGGCTATGAAAAAACCGACCCTCCGACAAAACGAGAGGGCGGAACGAAAGCCTGCGGGCTATGAAAAAACCGACCCTCCGACAAAACGAGAGGGCGGAACGAAAGCCTGCGGGCTATGAAAAAACCGACCCTCCGACAAAACGAGAGGGCGGAATGAAAGCCTGCGGGCTATGAAAAAACCAACCCTCCGACAAAACGAGAGGGCGGAACGAAAGCCTACGGGCTATGAAAAAACCGACTCTCCGACAAAACGAGAGGGCGGAACGAAAGCCTGCGGGCCATGAAAAAACCGACCCTCCGACAAAACGAGAGGGCGGAACGAAAGCCTGCGGGCTATGAAAAAACCGACCCTCCAACAAAACGAGAGGGCGGAACGAAAGCCTGCGGGCTACGGAAAAACCGACCCTCCCACCAAACGAGAGGGCCGAACGAAAGCCTGCGGGCAAAACAAATCGTCTTTCCAAAAGGGCGGGAGGACGGTAGCGAAAGTCAGGCTAAGAAACCCGAACGGGGTCCACGACGCCAGGAAAGATAGATAGAAGTTTCCGGTAGGTGCAAAACTTGAACGCCATCTTAACTCCCCACCTACAAAATGCCGCAAAGTACAGCCAAAGCAATAAATGCAGCGTCCTCGCCGCTTAGGCAGGCCAATATAAATAGACACCAAAGCGCAAGCCTTTCCAACCATCCAAAGCCACAAAATCTATTCAAGTGCAAACCCCGAAAAGATAACCCAAAAGGCATAATGCGAATAGGAAGCATCAGGAGCTAAGGTTTCGCTTTGATGATTGTGTCATCGATACCGCATCCAGATAGCACCCCCAATCCAGTAACTGTAGGCGAAAGCACCATCAAATAGCATGCCCATCTCAAACTGCAGCTACAAAATGAGAAAAAGCAAGCACGTTGCTAGATGACAACGAGAGCGATACCACGGGCATGACCAGGCACAACCTTTCCCATCAAAATTATAAAGTTACATGCATTAACCGGTTTTCAAGTACAGCAAACCAACAGCAAAGGTTCCTGCAACCTATCGACCGAGGGGCTCACAACGAAAGCGCCCTCGCGCGAAAGCTACCGCCCCTCGTCTAAGTGTGTGGGGGCGGGCGCGTCTTTACTATCGGCCGAGGGGCTCGCAACGAAAGCACCCTCGCGCGAAAGCTACTGCCCCTCGTCTAAGTGTGTGGGGGCGGGCGCGTCTTTACTATTGGCCGAGGGGCTCGCAACGAAAGCACCCTCGCGCGAAAGCTACCGCCCCTCGTCTAAGTGTGTGGGGGCGGGCGCGTCTTTACTATCGGCCGAGGGGCTCGCAACGAAAGCACCCTCGCGCGAAAGCTATCGACCCTCGTCTAAGTGTGTGGGGGCGGGCGCGTCTTTACTATCGGCCGAGGGGCTCGCAACGAAAGCACCCTCGCGCGAAAGCTACCGCCCCTCGTCTAAGTGTGGGGGGGCGGGCGCGTCTTTACTATCGGCCGAGGGGCTCACAACGAAAGCGCCCTCGCGCGAAAGGTACCGCCCCTCGTCTAAGTGTGTGGGGGTGGGCGCGTCTTTACTATCGGCCGAGGGGCTCGCAACGAAAGCGCCCTCGCGCGAAAGCTACCGCCCCTCGTCTAAGTGTGTGGGGGCGGGCGCGTCGTTACTATCGGCCGAGGGGCTCACAATGAAAACGCCCTCGTGCGAAAGCTACCGCCCCTCGTCTAAGCGTGTGGGGGCGGGCGCGTCTGAAAGGTCCAAGTTGGCTAGAGGGGGGTGAATAGCCTAATTAAAAATCTACAAAATTACTTAGGCTAACACTATTAGTATAACAAATGGCGAAGCTTTTTGCGCTAGCCTAAAAGTGTGTTTCAAGCCACCTATCCAACAATTCTACCTAATATTTCTATGTCACACAATCAACTAGAGCTAATAACAAATGCGGAATAAAACAATATAGCTCTAGCACAAGTATGATATACAAAAATGTATATGAGACAAGTGTGTGCAATAGACAAACTAAGCAAGCTACTCACAACTAGCTACACAAGGTATATGACAAAAGATATACAACAAGAAAAGATATCTACACAAAAGAAGTAGCTCAAAGTAAATACACAAAGTAAATAAGCTAGATAGAGGGAATTTCACCGAGCCATCGGGATCGCCACGTAGAGAGCCAATCACCGGTGAAATCCACTTGTGAAGCCAATCACCAAGAATGTGTAGATGAAGACCAATCACCAAGATGGGGACACAATCACAATAAGCACTCGGGAGACAAAGATTTATCCCGAGGTTCACGTGCTTGCCGGCACGCTACTCCCCGTTGTGTCGACCAACACTAGGTGATCCGGTGGCTAATCGGCGCAAAGCCAAGCTCACAAAGAGCGCCACAAGAATCTACCACTAGTGAGGTAGCTCAATGACACGAGCAATCCACTAAGGATGCCTCTTGCCGCTCCGGCGAGGTGAGGCTCCAAAACCTCTCACAATCTCGAACGGTGGTGGCCAAGAACAATCACCAATCTTGCCAACAACCACCTCAACGCCTTCAAGTCGTCTAGGCACCGGCAAATGCCAAGAGTAACAAGAAAACTCAATGCCGATGCGAAGAACTAGTGCCACTAGATTGAACTCTTTCAAATCACACACTAGATCACTCAATCTCACTTGGTTTGATCAATTCAACTTGGGAGATGAGTTGGGAGGCTTGCCAAGGCTCACTAGAATGCTTAGGAATCAAAATGTGCAAGCCTTGAACCTAGCAAGCCGGCCAAGCCCCTTAAATAGACCTCACAAGTCGGCCTAGCCGTTGGGCCCAAAACAGAAGCATCGGACGCTCCGGTGTCGGGGCCATCGGACGCTGCCCCAGCGTCCGATGCTTCGATGAGCACCACGTGTCCCTCTGCTATGAATTCAGCCCATTAGATCCCAACGGTCACATTCTTTCTCGCGCTGGTTAAAGTGGCATCGGACGCGCCGATGCCTAGCATCGGACGCTCCGATGCCTCTGCTCAATTCAGCTCTTTTCTGCGCCACATCGGACGCACCGGCACAGTTACATCGGACGCTCAACCCCAGCGTCCGATGGCACAACAGAAAGGTTCCAGAGAGGTCCAGAACGCATCGGACGCATCCGATGGTTCTGCATCGGACGCAGGCCAGCGTCCGATGCTCCCTGCACAACACGATCGCGGCACGTCATGACCATCGGACGCAGCAACAGTGTTTCCCTTGCGTCCGTTGCCAGCGTCCGATGCTACCTCGACTTCTGACAGCAGTTAGGGTTTGCCATCGGACGCTCAGCCAGCGTCCGATGCTGCCGACGCCAGCGTCCGATGCCCCTAACTTGACATCTTTTCATCTCTAACTTCTACCCTTGCTCCCATGTGCCAACACCAAAGTGTTTCACCACTTGTGCACGTGCGTTAGCATTTTTCAAAGCATTTGCCAAGGGTTTAGTAAGTCACTCACTAGGTCTATAGCATCAATATGTTAGAGAACACCTAGTGGCACTTGAACACCGCATAAGCCGTGAATAATCTCCTCTTAATAGTACGGCTATCTATCCTAAATGTGATCACACTCGCTAAGTGTCTTGATCACCAAAACAAAGAGCCCTAAAGATTATACCTTTGCCTTCGGGCCTCTTTGCTCCATCTCTTCTCTTCTTCACTTCACCAATGGTAGAGCACTTGATCTCTTAAGTGCTTGTGGCCAACACCATCCTCCATGGTTGCCATCTCGCTAGCTCCACCACTTGGCTTGGTCACAATCCTTTCCAATTAGCTACACACATGCTTTAGTGATAGGATTAGACCAAATAGGTTTCATCAATTAACCAAAACCAAACTAGGGCTTTCAGCGTCTTTACTATCGTCCGAACGGCCCGCAACCAAAAGAACCTTCGCGCAAAAACTAGACGAGCGCAAGAACAAGGTTCGCATTTTCAAAAAGATAAAACAATGACAACACCAAAAGACAAAGTCACAGTGACCCGTTTCTTTACATTCAATCTTTAAGCAAATTCATACAGTGTAATCAAGCTCGCTAACTAATCCAGCGAGCGAAGCAAAATGCTATATCGCCGTGCATTCGGCGAAAGCATGGCGTCTTCGGGTTCCACCTTAACAAACGGGGAGTCTTCGAAGCTTGGCGGCGCACGCGAAGCCTCGCGCCTTTTCCGCCTCGCCCCGAGTTCGCGTCGGTCAAAGTTCTCGTAAAAAGCAAACAAATGCTCCTCCGTGCGCTTAAGTTTTCTAGCGCGCTTATTCAGATAAGATGAAAGCGATACCGTCGGAAACCTAGAGCGAAAGCTCCGCCACAAGTCACCTCCAACAAAAAGATCGCCAGATCTAATCATTAGCGGGCAAATGTCGAGAACGTCTGGCGTTCCCACATCCGCATCCTGTTCAATACAACATTCCATTTTAAGTACAAAATCACGCGCAGCAACAAGTCTGGCGAATACAACCGACAAATGAAATACAAGCCCTATTCATTCATCTACCGCATCAAGGGGAGTATTCGCGTCGCGGGAAGCAGCAGCAGCCGAGCTTTCGGGGACCTCCTCATCCGGCTGGGGTGGGCTCGCTTCGTCTTCCGGCTTGGCTTCACGCGCTCGCCTCTCGGAGATGAAGTCCGAAAACACCTTTCGAATGTGCGCTTTCTCCTCCGGAGTCTGCATCAAGAGCGATAGCTCAGAAGAGGCGTCACGCCACAAAAATAAAAGAAAGGAGACAAGGATAAAATGAAAGCACAAGCAATTGTCTCAATGTACCTTCCCGCGGCCCATGGCGGACTGCATAAGCGACATGTCGTTCCCACCCGCTAGCCAGAATTCGTCAAAGAATTTCTTGCCCAGGATCTTCGCCGCTTCTGGGGTCCGCCAGTAGTAGTCCACCTCCTTGACCGAAAGGTCCATGATATGGGAGCAGCCGGCGTCCACAAGGCTATGACTGATCTCCTTGATGCCAGTGATGGCGGCGTAGTCTCGGCCGAGGGCCATGTGTCCCTCCAGCGACTCCATCTCGGAACGAATCCAGCCAATGAGGCTATCGACGTTACGCTCCGGGGGACTTTCCACTTCGACGCCAATGCTGCGAAGGCATTCACGGAAGCGAGATACAGCTTCCTCAGCGGAAGTCAGAAGCGCTCTCTCCTTATCGGCCTAAGTAGCTCGCAGCTGCGAAAGCTCCCGTTTGAGATTCTCAACCTCTTTCTGGCTCGCCTTCCTGGAGGTGCGCTCATCCTCGGCTTTCTTGGTCTGCAATTCAAGATCAGTGGCGAGTTTCTTCACTTGGGTGTCAAACTTCTTCACCTGAGTGTCAAGCTTCTGCTTCTCTCGCTCGATCTTGCAAGTGTAGAGATCTCTTTGGTTGCTCTGGCTGCGGGCGACAATGGCAGCCTGCGAATGGCAACGAAACAACGGTCAAAACATAGACTGAAAGAGCCACGAATCCTGCAGCGAAAGTCAAACACTTACGCTTGCCAGGTGAAAAGATATAGCGTCGTCAAGTTTCAGGCAGCTAACTTTCAGGAGATCCCTTTTGATCTCCGGTGCGACGAAAGCTTTCTGTGAGAATTCCACAAACTTAGTGGCCTCCTCGCTGCCGCCAGGAAGAATTCTAGCCCGACGATAGTCAAGTCGGCAAGCGAGTTGGGCATCCGAAGGCGCACCTAAAGAACGAGCAACGCGATAAGATTCCTCTTTCTCCTCGTCAGTATCATTCGACGAGCTCAAGCCAGTATATAAGCGCGGGTTCTCGTAGTCCGATGGCACCCCGTCGAGAACCAGTCGTCCATAACCCAAAAGCAGCCCCTCCACCATTTCCTGTGTCAGTCGAATGCAACGCGGCGAGAGGCGTAGCTTACCTTTGTCAGCACCAGCAGGGGCGGGCATTTTCAAAGATGCACTCTCCTTTTCAGCAGCAGTCCTTTCGCCTAGCACCCGTACAGAGGTGTCTGGGCGCGGAGTTTTCATTTTTTTCGCCGGACGCTCCGTGGCTTCGGGCGGACCAGCGGGTTTCCGGGCACCGACCTTCGCGAAGGTTGGCATCTCGGCAACCGAAGTGTCGTCATTGAAGGCTATGTGCGAAAGAGGCACATTCGACTTCTTCGGAGCCATTCCCGCAGCGTATGATGCACTCTGTAAGAAAAAAGCGTGAAGCGATAAGCAAATAAGACGACTAATTGTAAGTCTCGAAAACGGTAACAAGATGCGAAAGTTGCATTCAAGCACACGCGGCGTGAAGCCAAAACAAATACAGAAGCAGAAACTAACCACCCTCGGGTGATCGAAAGGATCAACGTCGGGGATTGACTCCAATGCTCCCTTCTGGCTCTTAAGCAACGGCTTCGCAATTAGACGGCCAATGCGAACATCTCCAGCCTCAGCAACCTTTCGCCGAGGAATCACACCACTGCGCCCTCCACGCCGTGCCATGCCTTTGCCTTTCGCCCTCGGGTTTCCGGTCTCTCCCTCACTTTAGTCAACAAGAGGTCTTTCGGCATACGTGACGCCCATCGCGTCGAAAGCACGGTTCAAGCGGCGGCTTCGGCCAAGATTACCGAGTTGGAACTCGCTTTCCTTTCGTAGATACGGCCCACAAATCTTCCTCGCTTCACTTTCGATATACTTCACGTAGTGATCATCGTCAGAGAAATTCGCGGGTTTCTCAAGCAGCAGAAGAGGGCCCCGATACCCGTCTTTATCAGAAAAGCTTTCAAAAGAAGTCACGCTGCAGAGCGGATTCATCCCAATCGCCATCCATTCCTCCACCAGATCACGGCTAATCTGGAATCGAGCAGTGAGCGCGAAAGCGTCTCTGCACCGAATAGCTTCCTCGTCACCCAGCACAACAGGCGGAAGGTGTCGTACGGGGCATCTCTCCAAAACTGACACGAGCGGAGAGCCTTTTTTCTCCCCTTTACTTAGTTCAGTGGCGACAGTTTCGTCTGAGCAAACGCGATAGTAGAACCAGGAGAGTTTCCATTCTGGCCATTTGTTCCGGTAGGTGAGCGAAATGGAAACGCTGCCCCGAGTCTTCCGCGGAACAAAGTTGATGCATCCAATTTCGCTAGGCAGTTTACCTCCCAGGTAGGGGTCGTCCACTACCGTTGGTCGGCGGTGAATATCATAAAACCGCACAAAAACATCCGCCCGCGGTTTACAGCCAAGCATTTTCGTAGCTTGCGTGAATACACCGAGCCTGATGAAAGCATTCGGCGTTAGCTGATGGAGTTGTACCTCGAACCCCAAAAGGACATCCGAGACGAACTCTTCACGTGGAAAATCCAAACCGGTGGCGAAATAGTCACGAAACACAACAGCCTCGTTGGCCCGCGGAATCGGCACCTCTTCGTCTCCAGGGACCCGACAATTCGCTAGGTGGTCTTTCCTCAGAGGCCCTTTGTCAGCCAGAGCTTGCAAACCAGCGGTTGTCACCCGCGAAATGCCGAGGAAAAAGCTACAATCCGTCGGCACTGAAACCACGTCGGAGTCCCCGTCGTCAGACAAGCTCCCACTGTGACTTGGAATCCGCGGAGCCTCCCCGGATCCAACCGAAATGTCAGTGCTACTTTCGCGACGGACGGATTCAGAGGCGTCACCGCTTTCGCTAGAGCTCGAAGTCGACGAGGAACTGGAAGACGCCATCTAACTTGGCGCGAAAGACGAATGAAAAAAATGATGCATGCGATAGGCAAACAAAAAAGAAAAGTAACGGCAATAGCACGCAAACTTAAACAACCGATTGGAAAGCACGAGGCAAATGCAAGTAAGAGCTACGTACCACAAACGTTGTTCAGCGAATGAGCGGAGCAGACACCAGCAGCTTTCGCCAAAACCGAATGACGGGAGGTTTCACGAGCGAGCGGCAACGGGGCCGGAGCGCGTCAACTGGCCAGGTAGCCTCTCCCCGCCCGAAGCCTCATGCTTATATACGAGAAGCCAGCACACGGTTTTTGAGGAAGACAAAAAGGCACCCGGGCATGGGAATCGAAGCGTCGCAACGGCACGCCAATATGGTACACGGTTTTCGAGAAAAACGAAAAGACGTTTGGGCACACAATACGAAGCATCGCAATAGCCTGACAGACACAACGATGTCAGGGGATCGACAAGACATTCAGGCGCATGAAACGAGGTGCCCATTTAAAAAAAACTTGGCTTCGGAACGAAGCAAAGGTTTTTTGGGCGGGCGTAGGCGCCTAGCGAAAGGACACGGTCGAACTTCGCAAGCCTACAGATCCGGCCGTGAGGGGCTATTGTTGGGGTGGTACCCAGACCGCAGGCGCCTCCAACCCGCAATGCCAAGGGAAGGTGGAGCTTTCGTGTGAAAGGAAGCATTCGCGCGGAAGCACGCGTTTCGGCTCAAGGACCAAGGGAAGGCGGAGCTTTCGTGCGAAAGGAATCATTCGCGCGGAAGCACGCGTTTTGGCTCGAAGACCAAGGGAAGGCGGAGCTTTCGTGCGAAAGGAAGCATTCGCGCGGAAGCACGCGTTTCGGCCCAAAGACCGAGGGAAGGCGGAGCTTTCGTGCGAAAGGAAGCATTCGCGCGGAAGCATGCGTTTCGGCTCGAGGACCAAGGGAAGGCGGAGCTTACGTGCTAAAGGAAGAGTTTGCGTGAAGGGAGCCCGGCAGGAGCCCGGCGTTTCCTGCGGGAGTTTTCGTCATTCATGACTTTGTTTTCTCACAGGTTTGCGCAGGTCGCCGAGAGCCTGGGCCAAAGGGAGCGGGCCCACCGGTCAGGAAGAGGAGTCGGGGGACGTTGGGCCCGTCTGAGGGTGAAGTTACTGTGATGCCCTTCGTGCCAGAAGAGGCGGCGTACGACCATGGGGTAGTTGAGTAGGGCATCATTGTAATTGTAGCAGAGTGGTTGAAAGGGCATTTTTGTACTCTCAAACTGATCTGGATTAATATAAAAGGCTCCTAGCCTCCCGAGGGAAGGGGGGAGAACACTGTTCACTCGACCTGATTCCCTCACTTACTGCGTTTATTTCCACTTTCGTTCTGTGCATTCGCTCGTGCGGCAACCTGCTGTTTCGGGGTCTCGGTTCTGAAACAACACTCTTCATTCATCCAGATCTGGTAGTACCCTGAGAAACAGTCGAGGAGAGAGAGCATTTGGCAGCCAGCTACTCTGTCGACCAAAGTGCTTATGTTAGGTAGGGGAAAGTCATCCTTCGGACAGGCTTTGTTCAGGCACGTGAAATCTACACACATTCTCCATTTCTTGTTCTTTTTCTGCACTAGGACCACGTTTGAGAGCCATGTTGGATATCTGACTGGGCGGATGACACCTGCGTCCAAAAGTCTTTTTACCTCTGCCTTTGCTGCCTCTTTCCTTTCTTCTGACATTTTGCGAAGCTTTTGTTTAACTGGGTGATAGCCTAGTTTGATGTTTAGGTTGTGCTTTATCAAAGTTCTGTTTACCCCTTTTAGGTCCTCTGCGGACCAAGCGAAGGTGTCGGAGTTTTCCTTGAGGAAAAAAACAAGGTTGTTTTCTGATTGGGGGTCTAGGTTGGCTGAGATGATCACTTTTCTTTCGGTGTTGCTCTCAAAGAGTTGGACTTGCTTAGTCTCTTCTTTAGGTGATGCTTTTACTTTGTCGATGCATACTTCACCTTCGTCGCTGAGGTTTGTAGCTCGGGGCTTTGACAAATTGTGGACATTACGTTGCCCCGGTGCTACTGTTCCTTCAGCTGCTCTTGCAATGTCTTGATCTTCGTATACCGCAACGACCCCCTTCGGGGCAGGAAGCTTCATGCAGAGGTATGCAGGGTGGATTACAGCATTGAAAGCATTGGTGACACCTCGGCCAAATATTGCATTGTAAGGATAGAACATGTCAACTACGTCGAAGGTTATATGCTCAGTTCTGCAGTTCAGCTGATCTCCGAAGGTAACAGGCAGAGATATTTTTCCAACAACTCTTACTTGTTGTCCGCCAAAACCGTATAGTGGGATGTCGGCAGGTTGCAAGATGTTTCTGTCAAGCTTCACGCTGTTGAAGGTTGTGGCAAATAGGATGTCAGCGGAGCTTCCTGTGTCGATGAGAATTTTGGTGACTGTCCACCCTGCTAGGTTAGTCTCGATCACCATTGCATCAATGTGAGGGTAATCCCTTAACCTCATGTCACTAGAATCGAAGGTTATTGGGATGTGAGACCATCGGCCGAACTTGTGCGGTCCTTCGACGGCTACATGATGTACTCTTCTAGCATGTTCTTTCCTTTGCCTCTTATTGTCGTGATCTTCGTTCGAGCCTCCTGTGATGGCTAGGATAACACCGAAGGTTGATGTTGGGTTGTTGATGGTTGTTTGGGTTTGGGCTTCGGATTTGATGGGTTGGGGAGCTGGTAATGCTGGTATTGGTGGTGGTGGTGGTAAAGTATTGTTTATTTGTTGGTTGGTTTGGGTTTGGGTTTGGGGGGTTGTTGGGTATGTGACGGTATATGGTGCATTTTGGCGTTATGGGATGGCGGTTGCCCGATAAGAGGCTTGGTAGGCTTGGTTGTAGTGTGGGTGGTGTGAGTAGAAAGGTTGGTGCGAAGATAGGCCATAGTTTATGGGGGTGTAATGGTATGGAGGATTGGGTTGGTTGGAGTTTGTTTTCCTGGTGTGATTGATGGTTCGGTTGCCTGCCGAAGCGGCTCTTTTGGACTCCTGGTACTCTTTCCCCTTAGCGAAGCACTCGCATTGCTTGGTGGTATGTCCTTTCCCTGGACCACAAAAATGGGAGCACATTTTCGTGGGATCTTTCTGTTGGTTTCTTTGGTCTGGCGGGGGTGGAAATCCTAGTGGATTTTGGTTGCCCGAAGGTTGAGTACCCCTTTTTTGGTCCTCAAAGAGGCCTGCTTTGTTGATTGCGTCAATGTTGCTTTGTTCTTGGCGAGGGTTGTTTTCTCTCGCTTGAGGCCTCGGTTGTGGCTTCTATTGCGATCTTCGGGCGTCGGACTTTGCCCTAAAGTCCATGTCTGCTCTACAGTATCTCTCCATTGTCTCATGGAGTTCTTCGATAGTGTTTGCTGGTTTTCTGGCAAACTTTGAGGAACACAGACCTGGACGCAGACCACTGACTGCAGCGAGGATTACGGCTTCGTCGGATATTCCCGGAGTTCTTGCTCTGATTTGGATGAACCTTCGCCAGTAATCTTGCAGTGGTTCGCGCTCTTCTTGTTTACAGTTGAACAACTCGATGGGGTTTGATGGGGCTGCTGTGATACCATTAAAGTTTGTGCAGAGCCTATCTCTAAGGTTGGCCCAGGAGTCCACAGTTCCGGGGCGAAGGTTGTTGTACCAAGTTTGCGCAATGTCGCGAAGGATGATTACGAAGGACTTTGCCATTGTTGATTCATCTCCCCCTGCTGCGGCGACTGCCGCCTCATAGCTCATGATGAATTGGCGAGGGTCAGTAAGACCATCGTAACGGGGTAGATTTTGTGGATTGTAGCATGATAGCCAAGGTTGAGTTTGTAGTATCTGGGAGAGGGGTGATTTTGGGTCATATGGCATTTGATGTTGTTGGGCTCTCCGTTGGTTGCGAAGGTTTGGCTCTCTTTCCTCTGGGTAGAGTTGGCGAAAATTTGGTTGTCTCATAGAGTATGGGTTATCTGGGTGAATTGGTGGTGGCGGGGGTGGTGGATGGTGGCGGAGGTTGCCCTGATCCTGCTCTTCATTCCCCTCCTGTGGTGGTGGCATTCCCCTGTCGTTCCAAACCTCGGCTTCGGCCTCAGCTGCTGCGAGGGACTCCTCCATCCGGTGAAGCTATTCCCTTGCCTCGTCCGCCTTTTGCCTGATGGCACGCAGCCGGTTGTGTCTCTCAAGCTGGTCCAGGCACCTTTTCTTCTCCTGCAACTCTGCTTGAAGTCTTTCCAGGGCCTCAAGGCCCAACTCCTCTTCGTCTCCTCCCTCACCTTCTCCGGAAGTGTGGGGGTGCGACAGTGTCGCCGACCAGGTTTGAGGGTCCAGGACTTCTGAATCTGGGGCGACATTTTCTGCTCCCGAGGGTCTCACAATCTCCTCAGCGGGTGGAACTACCGTCGCAACCTCTCTAGTCGCGCGATGGTCTCTGGTTGTGGGCGCTCTTCTGTTTCCCGCCATTTCGTATCCCCACGGTCGGCGCCAAACTGTTGGAAACACTCCTGCCCAACCTCCGCTGCAGAGCAGGGGTACGGGACGAGGGCGTTCAACTGTCGGACTTTCGTAAAGAAGTTTGCGTAAACGTACACAAGCGAAGGTGTGGGAAGATTAGATGGCTGAGGAATTTTTCTATTGCCTTCTCCCAAGAAAAAATCCCCGTTTACACTGTTCATCCCCTGGTATTTATAGGGGATACCAAGGGGCACCGGTCAAATTATAAAAGGGTACAGGAAAGATTCCCCGGCACCGTACAGGGGAAGGGTAGGACCGTACAAACACAACTAGAGTGAAAACCCTAGCTTGCCTTCCTCCTGTCCGCCACCATCTGGTCCTGCTCATTGTTGGAGGCACGGTCTGGCCCAACTCGCCTTCGCGGGAAAGGCGAGGTCAGACCCTCGGCCCCGCCGGCTGCGAGGTCAGGCCCAGACCGTGATCAAGACGCTCGAGGGTCGCCTTCTGTGTTCTTCGCGCGCCTTTGCCTGCAAGACATACAACGAACCGCGAGGGTCGGACTTGTATCCGAAGGTTAGGAAACCGGTCCGAAGGGTCCAAAAAACGGAGAGAAGAGAGTTCGAGAGAGGGCGAGGGTTGTTCTTCGAGCCAGCCTGCGCGGCGTCATTGCCGAGGGTCCCCTCCCCCAACACATGTTATTGTCATTGCTTGATCCACGACCATGGATACCTCCCTAGGCTTGCTGGTTGACGTAGGGTAACCCGATGACATCATTATCTTCACGGGGTTCTTTCCGGACGAGAGCTTCGATGGTTCCGTTGCTAGTTTGCTTGAAAACTAATCCATCTTCGCCGTGCAAGCATATGGTTAACCTCTGGCGGTTTGTTGGTAAACTTCTCTGTGCTTCACCATGTAAGTGTGATCCTCATTGTGTTCCTGAGTCTGTGGTGACCCGAGTGATCCAGCTCTAGGTAGTGTACGATCCAATTCACCGTCAACAATATCATCTCTCTTCCTATCTTCAACTAACAGTTAGGTCACCGCTCCCTCTTAGTCCAATTTATAAGGTGTTATGTGTACATTAAGCGTCAGACTTTATTATCTTTGTTCTATAATTTGGTTAATAATTTTTAACCATTGCAACACAAACTTGATATTATTAGATTTTTTATTAATGTACTATTCATAATCATAAATAATATCATATAAAATGAATGAGTGAGCAAAGTAATTTTGAGGAGCATGTCACGTCATTTATGTCTTATAAACTGGATCGGAGATGGAGCAATTTACAGAGAGAAACACAAACAGACTAATAAGCTACTAGTACCATATGTGTTTTGCACGTGAAGTTGAGTGTGAGTTAGCATAAGCTTTAGGGTCTATTTGATAGAGCTTTCTTCCTATTCTTGGTTTTTGTAATAGAAAGCGATTCTCTAAAATAAACTCCATATAAAAAGTAATTTTCACACCGGAGATGAATAAGAAGCTAAATTTCAGCCTCTGGCCTACTAGTTCATTTCACATAATCACTTCACTCAATACTCATAAAATCACTTCTGTGAAATATGTTTTGTACAACTCCTTCTAGATTCAGCCTTTAAGATCTGTCAAACAAACTCTCATTATGTAATTAGTGTGGGCTGTCATTTTAATTTTAAAAAACTAAAGATAGAATGTTTTTATTATAGCAATTAGCAAACAATAAATTGCATTCGCGGTTAGCGTATGCATCCCTTGTTTTAATTGGGATGGGGCGCCAGCAAATTCGAGAGAGAGAGAGAGAGACAAGCGGAAGTACAAGAGAACTGGAAATGGGCCGCTCTAAGCTTCTTGTTTTTCGCTTGATGGGCCAAAAATGCCTGTGCATCGCCCAGCTGCCAGCCATCTTCTATCTTGTGGAAAAACCTTGGATTGCGGGTTTGAACCATATTCAAAGATTTGGTCCTCCAGAGTCGCACTCCCAGGCTTTGGACGTTAAGTGGGCCTCTTAACTTTCAGCCCATTTATGGGTCACGGCCTCTCGGGTGTGCATGTTGTCCATAGTTCACGTGCACGGGCCTCTTAACTTTCAGCCCACTAATCAGGTACCTGTACCTCACCCAAATTCGCTCCTGCTATACAACAAATCAAGTCGCTGCCTCCATCCACGTTGCTGTTACTGTTAGTAGATCACACAAGAGTACAGGACACAAATGGCTTCCATTATTTTTTTAAAAAAAAAGGCACACAAGTCCTTGTATGCAACTGTTTCGTTGCATAAAAGATGCGGATCTCTACAGCTGCATAAGCCTTGCTGCTCAGCAATTATTGTAGATTGATACCAGTCCATCAGGACCACAACTTTCGTCGTGATGGCTCTGGAGTCTGGGTCCGTTTGGTTGGTGACCGGAACTTGCCACGCCTGACCTTCGGCAAACTGTGGCTGCCACAGAAAGTGTGGCGAACAAAATCGAAGCCACACTTCTGGCAAACTTTGACACGAAAATGAGTCTATGACGTGTGGGACATGGTGCTAAGAAAGTGTGGCGTGCCATAGCTGTGGCAGTGAACCAAACGGCTGCCAGAAAAACTGTGGCACGACGAATCTGTGGCGTGGCAAGTTCTGGTCACCAACCAAATGCACCCATGTCCATATCATACATAGTGCTAGTGTGCTACTCACTTACTAGACAGTGGTAAGTTACAGAAGAACACTGTAAGCAGCAGCAGGTGAGGATGACTGATGAGAGCTTGCCAAGTAGCAAGCTTTTCTTACCCTCACTGTACTCCACAAGACCACTACGTACCAGTAGAAGCTCCTTCGGTGCACTGGTACTATGGCAGCCCTGTGAAAGGTGACCCAACCTACACTAGCGAGCACGGGCCGCCTACATAATAGATAGACCCCTCTTTATTCGCTACCAGATTCTCTATGCAGTTCAGCACCAGGCGAGCTGGACCCTTGAGCATTCCAGTCACCCAACTTGGAGCGGAAGGTGTCGAGCACACATGTTGGGTCCATGCCCTGCACTGCACTGCACCCTGGCTTTTTTCTCCTCCCGAGTCCCGACCCGACCTCCGGTCCTGCTGTCGATCCCAGCGATGGATGCGTATCATGTCCTGGACCCGTAGGTGACTCAATGCCAACTACCTTTTCATGCCACGGAGTCATGCATGCATGATGCATCAAAAGGGACGGCTGCCTTTGCCCATGACCATGAGCAGCCGGATAGGTCCAAAATGCCAGCCTTGCTTTGCCGCTCTTCGTCTTCTCCACCGTGTCCGTGTTGCTGTAAGTGCCTGTGCTGAAGAGGGGAAGAAGCACTGATTGCGATTCGGAAGGAAAGGCCGTGCGTGCTGCCTGCCTGCCGCGGCGGACAGTGTCGGGGCATGGCCGCAACCGCCCTGCCCCCTTGATCGCCTATCAAAGCCATACAACTTGGCTGCATTAGCGCTAAAGAGTGAACAAACCCAGCTAATAAAAGGAACGCCGCCAAGATACTTCATGGTGATGGATAAGTCTCTGTGTTGGCTGCTTTTGTGGGAAGTTGTAGCACATGCTGCATTGGTGGTATTGTTGCTCGTCAAGAACAGCATATTGACTGGTTGTTAGCATCTTTAGGACAACATCTGCATGGTGGTTAAGGACAGCATCTTGACCACTTTTAGGACAACATCTGCATGGCAGCTCAGCATCCTGACTAGCATCTAGGACAACATATTAGTATATGCTTGGCTGGCTAGCAGCCCTATATATTTGTAACCCTAGCCCCTCAGGTTGGCATGGCACTTGTGTAAGATTGTGTGAGAAATAAACCTCAGAAAATTGCCCCATCTCGAAGTGTCATCCTCTCGATGAGAGTTAGGATCTTGCTATCTCCAAGAGCAAGGATCCAGCGACTAACAAGTGATATCAGAGCCAAATTATCCTGTAGCCTGAGCATCTTCTCCTCAACTTCCTCTCCAGCCCCACTCGCAGCCTCGCAGCGAGCAGCAGCAACTCCGGCAGCCTCTGCTCACCGTTCCTCCGCTTTTCAGACGAGCAGCAGCTCATCAGAAGCAGCAAGCACTCCGCGCAGCAGTCCTCCGGTAGTGCGCCATGTCCGCAGGACACTCTCAGCGCTCGGTCACCTCGAGCATGCAGCGGCGGCGGCAGGCCGACCTCGCCGCAGCAGAGGGACGCGAGCGAGCAGCAGCACAGGCTGCTGCAGCAGCAGAGAGGGCGTCGAGGCTGGCAGCGGCGGAGCTGGCAGCAGCCCGAGCGGAGGTGGAGGCAGCAGCAGAGGTAGAGGTCCTGCGCGGCAGCAACAACAGCTCCATCTCCGCTGACGACAGCGCCGACGCGGACCTCGAGCTGTTGGAGAGGGAGGCCGGGCGAGGGCGAGCGGCGCAGTGGGCAGCCGTGCACGTTCACGAGCGTGGTGGCAGCCCAGGCAGGCTCGGACGCGCCGGCGGTGCTCCTGGAGGAGGTGCACATGGCGGCAGCGCTCCTAGAGGAGGCGCACACGAGGGCGGCAGACGGGTCGAAGGAGAGCGCGACCTTCACAGTCGGCGCGGCTCTCTCTCCTCGGTTCGGTACCATGGTCACCACGAGTACCATGCTGCTGTTGTCAGGGACGTTGGCTCTGGCGGCGGGTGGCCTTCCCTCACCAAAACCAACTACGTTGAGTGGGCTGCGGTGATGAGGGTGAGGCTCCAGGTGCGACATATGTGGGATGCAGTCCGCTACGGCGACGTCGACTACGACCAGGATCGACGGGCGCTGGACGCTCTCATCGCTGCAGTCCCGCCCGAGATGCAGTTCTCGCTTACCAGCAAGCGGACTGCCAAAGAGGCTTGGGATGCCATCGCTGCAGCACGCATCGGCAGCGAACGCGCCCGCAAGTCTACACTGCAAGCACTTCGCCAGGAGTGGGAGAGCCTGGCCTTCAAGCCAGGTGAGGACATTGATGATTTTGCCCTCCGTCTCAACACCCTGTGGCAAAAGTTGGTGCAGTTCGGCGACGACACCTACAACAAGGAGAGAGTTGTGGATAAGCTCCTCCGCGTTGTCCCCGAGAAGTACAAGCAGATGGCTCGCCCGATGCAGTCCATGCAGGATCTCTCCACGACGACTATCGAGGAGGCGTTGGGTTGCCTCAAGGTCGTTGATCTTGATGAGCCACAGCCCCTTCCGGGACCCGTCACCATTGGCGGGAAGCTCCTCCTTACTCGGGAGCAGTGGGCTGCCGGCCAAGGCGACAAGAAGAAGGGGGAGCCTTCTTCCACGACAGGCGGCCGCAAGCGCAGCAAGCGTGGCAAGCCACGCAAAGACGCCCAGGCAGGAGCGCGAGGACGTGCAGAGGGTGATGATCGTGCAGGCGCCCAGGGTGGCGCGGCTGGCAAGAAGTCGGCACGAGACGACCCTTGCCACAACTGCGGCAAGCTTGGCCATTGGGCCAAGGATTATCGACAGCCACGACGCGGTCAGGCTCACATCGCGTAGGCAGAGGAGGAGGAACAGTCGGGTCTGTTCATGACTCATGCGAGTATCGAACGACCTCCAGCGGCATCGGCCGCAACAGCTTCCCTCCACCTCGACGAGCCGAAAGCACAAGCCCTTCTCGGCGATAGTCTCAGCAACGCCAAGGTGGATGGGTGGTGCCTCGACACCGGCGCCACCCATCACATGACCGGGCGGTGCGAGTTCTTCTCCGAGCTTGACTCCAGCGTCCGAGGCACCGTCAAGTTCAGCGATGCCTCCACCATGGAGATCAAGGGCGTCGACTCTGTCGTCTTCGTCGCCAAGACTGGTGAGCACCGGGTGCTCACCGGTGTCCACTACATCCTCGCGTTACGGAACTCCATCATCAGCTTGGGACAGCTAGATGAGAATAGATCGCGCGTGGAGATCGAACGCGGGGTGCTACGCATCTGGGATCATCGGCGGCGGCTCCTCGCCAAGGTCAACAAGAGCAACTGCCTCTACATCCTTCATGCGCAGGTGGGGCAACCTCTTTGCCTTGCAGCCCGCCACGACGACGACGCCTGGCGGTGGAACGAGCGTTTTGGGCACCTCAACTTTGAGGCCCTAAGGCAGCTCGGCAGCAAGAAGATGGTGCGAGGCATGCCGCACGTCGACCACGTGGAGCAGTTTTGCGACACTTGCGTCCTCACCAAGCTGCGACGGCTCCCCTTTCCTCGCCAGGCGAGCTTCCGCGTCAAGGAAAAGCTGGAGCTCGTGCACGGTGACCTCTGTGGCCCCGTGACACCGGCTACACCTGGAGGTCGGCGCTACTTCCTCCTCGTCGTCGACGACGTGTCCTGCTACATGTGGGTTGTCCTGCTCGACACCAAGGCAGCCGCAGCAGACGCCATCAAGTGCCTTCAAGTTGCTGCAGAGGCGGAGTGCGGCCGCAAGCTTCGTGTCCTACGCACGGACAACGACGATGAGTTCACGGTGGCCGAGTTTGCAGCGTACTGCGCCGACTAGGGGATCCACCGCCACTTCTCCGTGTCGTACACCCCGTAGCAAAACGGCGTCGTCGAGCGCCGCAACCAGACGGTGGTGGCCACTGCTCGTGCCCTCCTCAAGTAGAGAGGGATGCCGGCGATCTACTGGGGTGAGGCGGTGATGACTGCCGTTCACTTGCTCAACCGCTCCCCCACCAAGGCCCTTGATGACAAGACATCATACGAGGCGTGGCATGGGCGCAAGCCCGAGGTGAGCCACCTCCGCGTCTTTGGCTGCCTGGCCTTCGTCAAGGAGCTCAACCACGTAGGCAAGCTCGACGACCGGAGCACACCAGGGGTCTTCATAGGATACACGAAGGGCGCCAAGGCCTATCGCGTCCTCGACCCTGTAACACGGCGTGTGCGCACCACGCGTGATGTCGTGTTCGACGAAGGGTGAGGCTGGACGTGGGGCAAGATGGTGGATGACGGCTCGACTCCGACGACCAGCGATTTCATCGTCGACTACGTCCACTTCGAGGAGGAGGGGGGAGCTAGCAGCTCGTCTTCATCGAGCTCACCTACACCACCACCTCGCTCGTCACCAGCCCCGGCGAGTCCACGGGTTTCGATGGGTTCACCGACTTCGCCGGCTACACCTCGATCCCCTACACCGGCGCCAACATCTTCAGGCTCGGCGCCGGCGGCTTCGGTCCACGACGAGCAGCGCACGGTGAAGTTCGCCACTCCGCTGTCCAACGACGAGGACCGCATCGACGCCTACCACGACGGTGAGCCTTTGCGCTACCGTACTGTGGACGACCTCTTCGGCGATCAGCCGGTCCCTGGACTGGCGCAGCGCGACTTCGAGACCGAGCTGCACCTCGCACAGGACAACGGTGAGCCTCGTTCTTTCGCCGAGGCGGACAGAGACGCGGCATGGCATGCCGCGATGGAGCAGGAGATGGACATCGTCAAGCGGAACAAGACGTTGGAGCTGGCCGATCTTTCGGCCGGCCACCACGCCATCTCTCTCAAGTGGGTCTTCAAGCTCAAGAAGGATGAGGCCGGCGAAGTGATCAAGCACAAGGCGCGCTTGGTGGCGCGTGGCTTCCTCTAGCAGGAGGGAGTCGACTTCGACGACGCCTTCGCGCCTGTTGCACGGATGGAGTCCGTGCGTCTCCTCCTCGCCCTCGCAGCCCAGGAGGGTTGGAGCGTCCATCACATGGATGTCAAGTCTGCCTTTCTCAACAGCGACTTGAAGGAGGAGGTCTACGTCCGCCAGCCGCCGGGATTCGTTATCCCCGGCAAGGAGAACAAGGTTCTCCGCCTGCGCAAGGCCCTCTACGGCTTGCAGCAGGAACCTCGAGCTTGGAACGCCAAGCTGGACTCCACTCTCAGGCAAATGGGGTTCCAGCAGAGTGCTCGTGAGGCTGCGGTCTACCGGCGGGGCAACAGAGACAATGCCCTGCTAGTAGGCGTCTATGTCGACGACCTTGTGATCACGGTTCCAAGGAGAAGGAGATCGAGGCATTCAAGGAGGAGATGAAGGCCACCTTTCAGATGAGCGACCTCGGGCTCCTCTCCTTTTATCTCGGGATCGAGGTCCACTAGGACTGCTCTGGCATTTCTCTTCGCCAGACCGCCTATGCCAAGCGCATCGTGGAGCTAGGCGGCCTCACCGACTGCAACCCTGCCCACACTCCTATGGAGGAGAGGCTGAAGCTGAGTCGTGAGAGTACGGCGGAGGAGGTGGACGCGACACAGTACCGGCACATTGTGGTCAACCTTCGCTACCTTGTCCACACGCGACCGGACCTGGCTTTCGCCGTTGGCTACGTGAGCCGATTCATGCAGCGACCAACGACGGAGCACTAGCAGGCCGTGAAGAGGATCCTCCGCTACGTCGCGGGCACCTCTGACTACGGTTTGCACTACCCGAGGTGCCCCGACGCGGCGCACTTCATCGTGTACATCGACAGCGACCACGCCGGCGACATCGGCACGAGCAAGAGCACAAGTGGGACGTTGTTCTTCCTCGGCAAGTGTCCGATCAGCTGGCAGTCAGTTAAACAGCAGATGGTGGCTCTGTCTAGCTGCGAGGCAGAGTACATCGCAGCCACTACCGCTTCTACTCAGGCTCTGTGGCTGGCTCGGCTGCTTGGCGATCTCCTTGGCAGAGACGCAGAGGCAGTGAAGCTCAGGGTGGACAGCAAGTCCGCCTTGGCCTTGGCGAAGAACCCCGTCTTCCATGAGCGCAGCAAGCACATCCGGGTGAGATATCACTTCATCAGGAGCTGCCTGGATGAGGGGAGTGTCCGGGCCAACTACATCAACACCCAAGACCAGCTCGCCGACTTCCTGACCAAGTCTCTTGGGCGAGTCAAGTTCCAGGAGCTTCGCACCAGGATCGGGATGGTTCAGATTCCTCGCAAGGAGCCACACAAGACTTAGGGGGAGAATGATGGATAAGTCTCTGCGTTGTCTCCTTTTGTGGGAGGCTGCAGCACATGCTGCATTGGTGGTATTGCTGCCCCTCAAGGACAGCATATTGACTGGTTGTTAGCATATTTAGGACAACATCTGCATGGTGGTTAAGGACAACATCTTGACCACTTTTAGGGCAACATCTGCATGGTAGTTCTGCTGCCCTTTCAGGACAGCATCTTGACTAGCATTTAGGACAGCATATTAGTATTTGCTTGGCTAGCTAGCAGCCCTATATATTTGTAACCTCAGCCCCTCAGGTTGGCATGACACTTGTGTAAGATTGTGTGAGAAATAAACCCCAGAAAATTGCCCCATCTCGAAGTGTGATCCTCTCGATGAGAGTTAGGATCTTGCTATCTCCAAGACCAAGGATCCAGCGACTAACACATGGATCTGTTGACTTTAAGCTAAAACCAGTTTTAATCCATATAAATTAGTTATGAAATAATATTTTTCTCTCACACCAAATTAATCGTTCCAGCTTATCAGCCGGCGGCCTCGAAACGAACCGTAGAATCGGCGTGTAAAGCCAAAAAGAGAGAGATGAGCGTCGTTGCACATCTGGATCATCGTGAACAACTAATGCAGCACGGCAACGACAACGGCAGAGAACAAATGGTATGGTCCAACAGGGAACAGCAAGAGACCAACGCTTATGCCCACTCCTGACTTCCTGAGTCCAGGCAGGCAGACAGCAGCACAGATGCACAAGCCGGCAGTTCGGTTCGGAGTTCAGACCCTAAGACTTTTCAACCCACAGGAAACAGTAATCCACTTCAAAAAAAAAACAGGCTTGTTAGACAGAAAGTAGGGCACTAGAGGTTTTGTTAGACAGAGCACAGGCTTGATTAAGGCGCAAGGTGACCTTAATGTCTGTACATTATCACAGAAAATCCTGGGCAAAATCACATTATCTACAACTGAAACCATCATGACAGGGCAAAACATCCAGGGAGCCTTCTCCTATACTTCATCACTCTACTTTGAGCTATATATATTATATATTGCAGTTTCCCTATATAAATAAACTACTGAATCACCCAGAAAAAAAAGAGGCAGCAAATGGTCTCTTGATAATTCTGATGCGGCAAGAGCTTCTACCGCACTGACCCAGCTCGGCGGCACACCACATCAAGAGCTTCAACCACTGTCCCTGAGAAACCAGATATGGCTTGGAATATACCAGGCAGGCCTGTCTGTATGTTATTCAGAGTCATTGACCGTGTGACCTCAACAGCCTTAGCGTGCCTTGTCATCTCATCCTCCACCTTCCGACGGCACTGGGCAATCTCAGTTTTCTTCTCTGCAAGAGGATCACGAGCGTCGTACGCGTGGCTTTCAATGCCATCGCGCCCACTGCCAGGAAGGCCAAGGCCAACCATCGAGTAGGATTGGTAGTACTTCTTCTCAATGGACCTGAGTGAGTTGGTTTTCTTTTCTAGCTCCTTTGAAAATGTCTCTGTCCGCTTCTTGATCTTCATCTCCTCTGCCTGCTTAGTGTAAATGACATGAACAACATTCACAAAGCTCTTGATAGCCTCTGAAGCAACAGCGTCTGGAAGACGGTCTAGTGCTTGCTTCCACTCGTCACAGAAGCTGGTGAGTTCACGCGAGATCATTGAGGCATGGGCTTCCTGCGGCACACTGTTATCCACTTGGCAGAGTGTGAGCTTCAGCCAACCATATAGAGAGCGGATGTAGTCACGCTGGTACTTGATAAGGCGGTTGAAGTTCGAGTGCCATGCCGCAACAGCAGCCTCAAGATCACGAGTTGCAAGCCTGTGAAGATCAGATGTTGACTCAGCCATGGAGTTGTCCACCAGACCGCGGACTTGCTGAACAATCTCATTTTGTATCTCATGGAAATGGTTCATTGACCTCCACATACCCAATAGCCTGCACGTTAATATTCAGTAACAGTTAAGTACTTGAGAGCAGGAGTAAATGGTCTGGAATTAGGGATGTAGGAATGGACATAGGACTTACGCAAAACAAAGCTGAACAAGCTGTGGTGCAAGCTCATTGTCACGGACTCTAACAATGGCTGAGGATGTAGTGGTGGCAGCCTGTGAGGTAACTACAATCAGTGATTGCAGCTTGTTTAAGGAGGCCTTGGTCTTGTCCAACTTTGCACTATCCCTCCCTCTGTACTCCAGGCTCTGCAGAGTAGAAAGCTTTTTCTCATGTTCAATCTTCACACTCTCTCTTGCCTGCAGCAATTAAAATTTATCTGTATGTCAGATACTGGCTGAAGAAATGGCTTAGTGAACATAAGGATTTTGAGTGTAGCAGTCTTGACACTAAAGGTCCATTCCGTCACTTAGGATTCATCAATCCAAAATAGTGTAATGTAATGCAAGAAGCTTGAAAGCTAGAGAAGGTAATACCATCAATTTGTTAAAGTAAAGAAAAAGATACGCTAAATCTAATTTTGGCATTACAGGGATATATTATGTCCAAAAAAGACAATTTCTTGAGCATCTGTACCTTCATAGATAAAAAAAATTTGAAGGACGAGAGTATTGTAGAAACAAATAGAGCGAAAGAAGGGACAAGAATATGAAGGTGGTGGTTAAGAAGTCAATTGCAATGTATCAAGGCATTCGTGCTTGCTGCCTTTTCTCAAAGTAGTTAAAACTATTGTGCAAAGACTCTGGTTGTTCCAGAGTCAGAAATGCACCTCTCTAAAGACACTTTATACAACAGAATCAGATTCTCCTTTAACATTTTCTCAATAAAGGTTCAAATACAGAAGAGGTTCACTCAATTCAATAGAAAATACAATTTTTAGTTGTTTTCGTAAGGTTCATTTGTAGCACAGCCCTAATTTAGTGGAGATAACTCTTAGCAAGAGAATTAAAACTAGCTTCAGCCATGCCCTTGGTCTTTGACGGATTGATAGCCCTACGATACCATACGAGGGTCCAATGACTGCCAAGGTCATGAGTATTTTCAAGAGCAAAGATGCAGACCTTGCCCATCTTATTCAAGCATCATATGTGCATCGCATTGTTTCCATGCACAATAAAGGTGAATGCAGAATGTGACGCTGAGCTCAAAGGGCTCACATTGCACCAGGTAATGAAGTTGGGTCATTATCATGGGGAGCCAAGCTGAATAGTCCCAAGTTGTTTCGCTGACAAGTAATGATTGTGACAACCGACAAATTTCATAGCAAACAACATCTCAATTTGGGTGCTGTTCCACTACTCAAGTGCTGAATATGAGAATGATCAATGTCCATGTAACCATCAACAAAGGAACAAAATTACCTTGACCTCCTCGTAGAGCTTCTTTTCCCAAGCCAAAAGCCGCTCCAGAGTGGATCCATGACTCTTCCCTTCTGTTGACTCCATCTCCAGTGCATTAGCGTCCAACTTGTATCGTACAGCCAATGGCGGTTTTGACGACCACGTCGACGACAATGCTGATAGCACGCTGTTGGAGTGGTATACCGTCTCTGCAGAAGAAGAAATCAAAGTAAGTAAAACAGCTAGACCATAAATCAAAAATCGTTGCATATTCAGTGAAATCATAAAGCAGAAGAACAATCTGAATCACATTTTCAATTTTGAGCCATAGATTGTGTTCACTCTCATACTTTTGATCTGCCGGAAGTTGCGGTCTAGCTGTGCGCGGCTGGCCTCCAGAAGCTCCGACACATCGTTGCCGGAGTCGGCTGCCTTGACAAAGTACTCCTCAATGGCCGCCACGATTTCCGCGAGAGTGCGATGGCGCACCACCATCCGCATCTCTGTCGCCGCCGTGACCGTGGAGGAGGAGTCACCAGCCTCCGACCTCTCATCCCTCCTCAGGGGCAATGGTACGGCGGCGTACTCTGACGGCGCCGTCCCACCGTACTCCGATCTGGCCACAAACGCGCACTCCGATCTGGCCGCGAACCCGCATTCCGATCTGTCCCCCATCTCGCCCTCCTCCTCCGATCTGGTCTCCGACGTGGTCGTGGACGCGTAGTGCTCGTCGTCCTCCCATCCGCCGCAATGCATCCCCTCTGGTTCATGGTCCACCTCACCGTCGTCGTCTTCGGCGGCCTCGTCTTCTTCCTTGAGGTTGTAGTGGGTGTGGTGGTGGAGGTAGGCCCGGGCCTTCTCCTCCTCCTCGAGCTCCCGGAGGCGGCTGGCCTGCTCGACCTCGGCCTTGCGGCGGTCGAAGAACTCGGAGTCTGGCGGCGACGGCGGGTAAAAGTTCTCCCAGTCCCACGCGGACGAGGAGGACGGCGTGCCCACCGGCGGCTGCTTGCGGAATGACGACTGCGCGGGGCTGGCCACGCTGGAGTCCGACAGGATGTGGGGCACCCTAAGCCGCCGTGGGCGTGGCACCCTCGCCGGCGCCGCCATCGCTGCCGTCGGCTGCGGCTGCGGCTGGGGCGGCGGATGCGGGTGCGGGTGCTGGGCGAGCGGCGTCGGAGGCGGGAGCGACGATGACGCGGCGGTGGAGGGCGCCGGTGTGGGGAGCGCGTGGGCGGCGCTGGGAGCAGGCGGCGGCACGGCGGCGGAGAGGAGGACGGGGGCAGTGTGGTGCGAAACGGCGAGCGAGGGGTGGCCCTGCGCGAAGCGCGAGAGCGCGGCGGCGGTGACGCGGAGGGAGCGGAGGTAGTCGGCGTGCGCGGAGGCCAGCAGCTGGCGCGCCGCCACCGCGTCCTTCATGTTGCGGCGGCGCTCCTTGCAGCGCCGGACCGTGTCCTCCTGCTCCACCTTGGACGCCGTGCACCCCATCCCCGCAGCAGACCGGCGAGCTCTCAAACTGCGCTGCTGCTTTGATCTCCCTCCCCTTCTCTCTGGTGTCCACTCGCCTCAGTTCTTCGCTTCCCCACCCCCAGTGAGATAGAGTGAGGAGTGTGAGCTGCTTCTTGCTTCTTTTCACGCTGCACAATTTAACATTTTTTTATGGAGGCCATGGCCTTCCCCTTTCTCACACTGCTTTCTGCTTGCTGCCTGGGACCGGCCACCCGACTAGCCGTGCAGAGTGGGCCACAGTGACCGACTGGTTTCTTCTTAACCATAAACAGCATCATACAACCGGTGATTAAGAATTCAAATAGGGCTGTCTAGCTGCCTCGCCTTATGCTCTTGGCAACCAAAGATATAGGACCATAGCTCCATTTTTTGTTGTCGTGAATTTCGAAGCTATTGAGTTGTGGATAAGTTTGATTTTTCTATGACAATTTCGTCATCGAACCAAAAAAAAAAAGCTGCCCCACAAATGCTTCCTCAGACTCAAAATAAACACTACTTGTTTCTCAAAAAATAACTTTGATTAATTTTATAATTGATATCATTAGATATTTTAATTGATATTTATGTTTCATAATTGATATCATTAGATGTTTTAATCTAGTTTTTAATAGATTTATTTGGAGACATAAATATTGTACGTATTTTTTTATAAAACTACTTAAACTCGTGACATGAAAATTAGAAACGACAAATAATAAGAGATAAAGGGAGTACACTTCTAGCATTTAAACTTCATCTTGTAATAAATGCACATCTAGCATGTAGATTATAAACAACTAAGGCCGGTCTTAGTGGATAGTTTTATACCATTGTTTCCAAGACTATCATATCTTATAAAATAAAATAAAATTCGTAAAGTTTCATTCTATAATTTTATAGATATTTAATTTTGTGACTTATAAAAGGTTGGTAAGCATACCAAGAGATTTTCATTTCTATGGAACTCATTTCTTCTATCTTTTTAAATACACTGTCATGTATATGATAACCTATTTAATGCAAATCAAATTCGTATGGAACTCCCACAAAGATTGGCCTAATACTAGTAGATTTTGCTACATTTTCCATTTTTAAAGTATAATTATTATAGGATAACTTTTGATAGAGGTATATATATATATATATATATATATATAATTTCATACTAACATTTATCTCATATACTATTCGCTCGAGCCCTAAACTTTTACACTTTGGTCTAAATTTCATCCATGAACTCTAGTTGTTTATGAATGGATTAAGTCTAAAATACAAAGATTAAAGACAAACAATTACTTTGATAGTTCTAAAATGAAACTTAACCCAATAGAAAAATTTGAGGACTGAAATGGTAATTTTAGAAGTTCAGCTACGAAATTGAGCGCTAAACAATAGCTGAAGGATTCAAATGACTATTCACTCTTAAACAGATAACACATTTTTGTTAGTAGTTTCGTATAGGGGTGAAAATAGTCGAAAACAACCAAAGAAGGTTGCATCACTTTCAAGTTCCATATTTCTCTATAGAAAACGAGAACGGTGTTGATATATCGGATATTGTCAAAAACAACACCATGCGATTGAAAATACATCGATAATGACTGAAACTCAACCAAAGGATACCTAAAAAATGATAACAAATTGTCGGTGTTTCGACCCCGGGGGTATGACACCAACTAGTAATATGATCGCGTGCTCTCTTCCTGGATGGTGATGCAAGATGACACAAGGGTTTATCCTGGTTCGGGCAAAGAATGCCCTACGTCCAGCGGGGGAGGAGGTTCTTGTATTACTTGCACCTAAGTGCTTGTACATGGGCGATACAAGCTCAATGAGCGTGAACGAGAGTCCGGACTCGTGTGTGTGCCCGTCTAGACCTGTGTAGACGGGTGTCCGTGCGTGAAGGGCTCTGGTGTCCTCTTTTATAGAAGAAGAGGAGGTCAGGGTTACACAGGAGTGACATGTACAACGCCCAATACGGCGAAGGGTAGGAATTCTGTCTTGTCGGGGCCACTGGAGCCGGCGTGGGTGTTGCTGTTGAGGCGTCCTTGAAGCATGGCCTCCATTCCGGGCGCGGACGTGGAGGCGTGGCGACGTGGAGGCCGTGCAGCGCCCATTCCGGCACGTACAGGACGTGTCAGGGTCCCTCCGGGTCTTGGGGCACCTGTCCTCCAATATCATGAAAGCAGTTAGGGCTCAAGGGGCGCGGAGCCGGCCTCGAGGGTGCGCCTACGGGGGGCTCGAGCCCCCGCAGGTATGGGCAAGTCTCGGAAAACCCGGCTGTACAGCGGGGAAGCAAGGTCTCGAGATGTGGCTCGAGCCTGCTACAATGCAGGGTATGGCCTAACAGTGTTGTACTTGTGCCTTTTTGCCCATGTTTGTGGTGAAAACGAGGTTTGACTCTGGCCCCGGTTCACTGTGGCACACGTTGTGTACCGGAGGGTGTGACCGGAGTAGATGGACGCATTAAATGCGCAGTATGGGGCTGGTACGGTTGTCAGAGCTGAGAAGCAGGGAGCTTCCTTCTTGCGGGAGGCTTGAAGGGTAGTGGAGCGCTCGCCCGAGACCCAACGCGGAGGGCTCGGGTGAGATGGAGAACGAGCGCCAGCCCGAGGCCTGGCTCGGAGGGCTCGGGCGAGACGGAGAACGAGCGCCAGCCCGAGGCCTGGCTCGGAGGGCTCGGGCGAGACGAAGAGCGAGCGCTCGCCCAAGGCCTGGCTTGGAGGGCTCGGGCGAGACGGAGAACGAGCATTCGCCCGAGGCCTGGCTTGGAGGGCTCGGGCGAGACGGAGAATGAGCGTTCGCCCGAGGCCTGGCTTGGAGGGCTCAGGCGAGACGGAGAACGAGCGTTCGCCCGAGGCCTGGCTTGGAGGGCTCGGGTGAGACGGAGAACCAGCGTTCACCCGAGGCCTGGCTTGGAGGGCCAGCGCGGCCTACTTCCGCTTATTGGTTTTCGGGCTTTGGCTTGGTGGGCCAGCGTTGTAGGCCTCGAGGGGTTAGTTTTTTAGGGGGTTAGACTAGTTCGGTCTCTTATTAATTGGTGCTCTAGGTTTAACTTATTTGTTTTGCGTTGATTGGGGGTACCCCTTTTGTGGTCCCCCGACAGTAGCCCCGAGCCCTTGTTTGAGTGCTAGCACTCGAGCAGGGGCTCCCTACCGGGATCTCGAGGGTTAGCTAACTAGTCTCGAGGGTTTGGTTGTTTTGATTCCGTGGGTGTCGTGCGAGCGACACCCGCGGGTGTAGCCCCCCGAGGCGACGGGGGAGTGGTTAGGACTCCCTCGTGGGCTTTTTCAGGAGTGTGAGCGTTAGTTACGTTTTTTAGGTTCGGGAGTGTCGAGCCCCCGAGTTTTTCGACCCTCTTTCTTCGAGGGGTGCCAGGCTGAACCGACCGGCCGGCTCTTCGAGCTGTCCGGCGCGCCAGTTGCCCTGGCTTGTCATCCCGCGAGTCCTTTCGATCGGATGCGAGGGGGGATGCCTCGTACTACCCCGAGCGGGCGAGTGTCGAGGTTCCTGGTGAGCTGGTAACGGGGGAATCCAAGTGAGACCTGGTGCCCCGTTCGATAGGGTCGACTGAAGCCCGGAGGCGATCTCATAAAGCATGGGCGCTCGGTCTGCAGGAATGTCGAGTCCATTCGATAGGACCCGGTGGCTCGATGCCTCCCTTCGAGGGGATCTCACTGCATGTCGTGCGCCCCGCCTTGGATACACGTGAGGTGCCTCATGGGCTTGGCCCTCGAGCGATGCTGCGAGTGGCGCCCCTTGGTGTCCCTGACCTGGGTGCTCAAAGCCGGTTGTCGAACCCTCTTCGAGGGCCAGCCTTCGCTGCCTCGAGACTTGGAAGGGCCGGGGCCCATTTTTAGCTTCTTGAAGAAGCCTCCGTCGTTTGGAATCCTTCTGCCCGTTGGGCGCGCCTTTTTAGGCGGAAACCGTCAGGGGGTGGAGATCGTGGCGCCAGGACGACGGATAGGAAGTCGGAGCGGCGGTCGTGGTGGGCCCCGATAGCGCAGCGAATGGGGAATTGTCGTGTGTACCTGTCAACCGGCTCGAGACGTGGTTAGGTGGGCGCATTAAATGTATGCGGTTACCTTTCCTCTGTCGTGGGAGATCCTGCCCGTTGGGGTTTCCCCTTATAAATATCGTGTGAGGGGTGAGAGACCCTTTACTTTGCCTTTGCCTTCACAGCCGCCGTAGCTCCCACACGCCTTCTCCCCGAGCTAGCGATTGGGAACCTTCCCAGCCGCCCGTCCACCGCCCAGATCCGCGCCGTCGTCGCCATGGCCGCCCAGACCCAGGTGCTGCCGCCCGACGAAGACGACGCAGCGCGAGCTGGAGTCGCTAGTGGACCAGGGGCTTCTCCGCCCCAACCCGCAGGAGGGGCCCGCGTGGTCGGTTCTCCCGTCGGCGGACCACCATGTGCCGCACCCGCCGACGGGATACGTGGTGAGCTTCATGCGCTACCACCGCATGGGGCTTGGCGTTCCGCCGAGCCGCTTCATGCGGGGCTGGCTCACCACTTCGAGGTGGAGTTGCAGCACTTCTCCCCCAACTCAATCTCGCACGCCGCCATCTACGCCGCGGTGTGCGAGGGGTACCTGAAGATCGAGCCTCATTGGGAGATGTTCGTCCACCACTTCCGGGGCGAGCTCTTTCATAAGGCCGTGAAGCCGAGCGGGAGGAGGCTCGCGCGCGCGGGCTCCCTCACCATCGCCGCGAGGACCGGCCTCTCGTCGGCCAACGTCCCCCGCCACTACCTTCGCTACAAGCTTTCCACCAACCAGGCGGGGTGGGACGACCACTGGTTCTACCTGCGGAACAAGGACGAGCTCCTTCCGCAGTACACCGGTAGGGTCATCGCCACGCGCCCTGAGAAGTGGTGCTGGGGCGTCGTGGCGGACAGGCAGCGCCACCTGATGCCGCTGATGAATACGATGTGGTCGCTGGTGGAGGAGAAGGGACTGACCGTCCAAGCGGTCATCTGGGCGTTCCATCAGCGGAGGGTCCTTCCTCTGGCGGACCGCCCCCTTCTCCTGTACGAGATGGGGCCAAACACCCCGCTCGAGGCGCTAGACGGGTCGAGGATGGCCGGGGAGAGGCTGCCCCGGAACGAGGGTGTTTCCCGGGTGTCGGTCACGGTCCACGGGCTGTTACGCCCTGAGGAGACCAACCTGATCGCCATGGCACCTGACGCGGGGTGTCTCGACCCGGTAAGCCTTCCTCGAGCTGGGCTGTTTCGAGGCTCCCCTCCTTTCTCTTTCTTCGAACCTTGTTTACTCTCCTTGTGGTTTTTCTCACCAAGTTTCTTTTTGCAGGGGGCGTTCACATATCACGCGTCGAGGCCCCCGGTGAGGGAGGACGCCACGGAAAGTCAGGTGAGGCGCCTCTCTGCTCAGAAAGATAAGGAGAGTAAGGACGCAAGGAAGAAGAAAGAGAAAGAGAGGAACTTGCGTCGGGTGGATCGGGATCAGAGGCTAGCGAAGGCTCGTCGTAACCGGCAGCCTGGAGAGGAGTCCCCCGAGCTCAGCTCCACGAGCTCCGAGGAGGAGGATGACGATGAGGAGGAGAGCGATGATGAAGGGATGGATGCGCGTCTGAGGCGCGCGGGGGTCATCGACATCAGGGCTGACCGCTCTTCTGTGCAGGAGAACATCCTGGAGATCCCCCCGGCGAAGGGATCGCGCGGGACGCAGCAGCGGAAGACCTCGTCAGGCCCCGCCTCGTCGGAGGCTCAGGGCACGTCGAGCTCCGCGCTGGACGTGCCCCCTGATGCAAAGAGGCCTCGAACTCGGGGCGCCACCGCCGCGGCGCAGAAGGAGGCCACGACCGCGTCGACCCAGGCGGGGGGTCTCGAGAAGGGCCGGACCTCGGGAAGCGGTCAACACGCCGAGAGGGACTCCGCGCCCGACCGTCGTAAGTCGTCGAGGACGACGTCGAGCCCGCGGACGAGCGGGCAACATGAGGGCGCGTCGAGCCACCGCCACCATGACCGTCGAGGGGGGAGCTCCCGGTCGTCTCGTGACGGGAGTCGTGAGCGATCCCGGAGCCCATCGCCGCACCGTCGCCGGGAGAAGGAGGCAGACGCGGGGGGGCGCGACCGCCGGCACGAGCGCTGGAGCAGGTCCCGGAGCCCGCGCAAGGAAAGGCGCCAAGAGGACCGCTCGAAGGAGACGCGGTCGTCCCCTCGGGACAAGGGACAGAAGGAGAGCTCCCCGCCGGGGTCGAGCCACGGGAAGCACCGGGAGCCTTCCCCCCATCCGAGCCACGCGGAGACGGCTCAGGGGCATGGCTCGAGCCATGAGGCGGGCTCGAAGCCCCCGAGCGGGTCCGACGACTCGGGGAAGAAGCCCCGCCGTCGCTTCGGGTGAGTAACGTTTCTCAATTTCGTTGGTAGTGAGGCTTTACCTTTTTACCTTTGGTGATGCGTGCCGTTTCTGGTTTTTTCAGGGAAAAGCGCTCCCGGCAGGAGGCGGACCCCGCGGTGTCCAAGCGGGCCAAGACTTCGAGCTCTGCTGAAGACCAAGCACCTCGAGGTATGGCTCCTTCATCTGCTGATATAGCCGCTTGGCTGGTGAAGGCCCGAGCAGCCATGGCTCGGGGAAGTCAAATGGTCGCCGCGGATCTTGGTGAGGCCGACGCCGTCAACCACGGGGGTTGAGGCTTCTTCCTGATTCTGACGGCGTTGTTCTTTTTTAGCAGGGACCGCGGCTCTTGGAGCCAAGCCCACCGCCACTGCGTCCACCGCAGCACCTCCTCCTCCTCCTCCTCCTCCTCCTCCTCCGGTGGCGCCTACCGAGAGGGCCACTCCTCCCCCGTCACGACGATCATCTCGGGGGGCGTACCCGAGACAGGCGCGGCTCTGTCGGCGTCTGGAGCTGAGAAGACAGCGGCCCTCGAGACCCCAGACGACGCGAGTCGGCCTGCTGTAACACCCCTGGTGTTAAGCAATAATTAAAAATCCTAATTAATATGTATAGTATGCATAATCATCCGGCATCATGACATAGAAGCATTTCATGTTTTAAGCATAGTTGTGATGCTTTATATAGTTGATAAGAGTGTTGTATGTTTTTTTGAGTGTTGATTTCCTTGGTTGAAATATATGTGGCTTGATTGTGATGTTTGGTGTTACATGAAAGGGCAAGTGAGAAAAACCTTGGTTTTTAAATCTCTCTTTTTGTCCCCTTTTTAATAAGTCAAAAAAAATAAGTCAAATTTCAAAGTGATTTCAAAAGCAAAGTTGTAGCTCTTGTTGAGAGGCACAACTTTGGTATTTAAGGTTTTCAAAGTTTCAGTACAAAAGTTTGAATAAATTTGAAATCTTTCAAATCATAAATTTGACCCCTAAACTAGATTTCAAAAACTAAAAAGATTTAGACTTTGGTCTTTTAATCAAAGTTGTAGAGAGGATTAAAAGCAACAACTTTTATTCAGATAGATTTTCATGTTCTTAAAGAAAATCTGAAGTAATTCGGAAAATTAGATTGATTAGGGTTTCAAATTGAAATCAATTTCCAAACCTAGTTTTATCCCCTTTTGTGTAGTTCAAAAATTAAGCATAATTTTGATATGGGACCAAAAGTGAAGTTGTAGATCTTTCCATAAGGAACAACTTTTATATCGGTAAAATTTGAAGTTGTTTTATAAATTCAAAAGTAATTTTGAATCCAAGTTTGAGGTCATTTCAAATTCAAAAAGTGATTTCAAAATCTAAGCAGATTTTGGTTGTACTCCTTAAATGAAAGTTGTAGATCCTAATTTTTGGAACAACTTTCATGTTGGGAGTTTTTCCTGTTGTATAGTATTTTTGGGAGAAATAGAAGTGAGAAAAACGTTTTATGCTCTGTTCTACAGTAACTGGAGGGGGAAAAACAGAGCCGATGCTCTGCATCTGCTCCAGGCCGTCGCCGCCGTGATCAACCGAGCGACTTTGCGCGTGTGCCACGTGTTGTCCACGTCTACGAGCTCTAGCAGGAGGTGGCGAGTTGTGCTCGAAGTCGTCTTCTTTCTTCTCAGTCCGCGCCAACGCTCTCCTCTCCCTTCCTTTGCTTTCTGCTCGGCGCCGCCGTGAAAGGAGAGCAGAGCACCATCCGCCGAGCTCCTGCGCCGCCGTCGCTGCTCTACCGTCCGCACGACCTCGCCAACAGCTTTGCCAGTTCCTTAACCACCTCTAGCACCTGTTTTCAGCGCCTCGCCTCGCCAGAGCAAGCGGCACCACCACTGCCTTCTCCGCGGCCGGCAAGGAACCGCCATGGCCACTTCGCCGTGATTTGCTCGCCCTGGCAGGTTCCGAGCCAAATCAACCCACGTGCAAGCTCTGCCACCATGTCCTGAAACTCATAGGCCCCTCAGTTTCCGCCGTTGAGTTGCAGGCTCGCCGGAACTCTGCCGGACTCGCTGGTTCACACCGCTGCCGCCACTATCACCTTTGCGCAGTATGTTCCGCACCGCCTCTACTTCAATCAACGCGGGAACAAGATCATGGTAAGGCCCGGAGTGTGTAGCGTGCGCGGGTTAGGTCTCTACCGCGTCCTAGCAGCCAGACCGCTAGCGCGCCGCCATGCATTCCCGGGTCGCACCGCCATGGCTGTCCGGGTGGTGGGAGTCGTGCTCGCTTTGCTTGCTGGGTGGCTTGGGTGGGCGCGGTTGGTCGAGGAGTGCACGCCGAGGTCCCTCCCGGCGCCGGCGAGGCCGTCCCCGGCGAGGTGGAGCCGGTCAGAGCCGGTCGCTGCTATGGCCAGAGCTCTGGTCGTGAACAGGGTCGTGGCCGATCTGGTTCTGATGACCGGGCCCTCTGATCAGTGACCATGGGCCGGATCAGGCCCAGTAGCGTTAGCTTTTCGTCTTTTCTCTTCTCTAAAATGTTTAATTGTGTTGATTCTTGTTTAATGCATAATTAATTCTCTGGTGCTCCAAAACTTGTGAAATAAATTTTGTTATAATTCTTGTGATGGGTTCTATCAAATAAAAATATGAAACTTGATGTTTAAATAAATTTTGGTGGTGATTTAAATATGGCTTTTAATTAATAAATGAGACTTTAATGATTTTTGTAGGCTTAAATAAATGTCCAAACATCATAAAACTATTTTTGTCACTGTTTTGAGCTGAAAATGTATCTTCACAAAAATTTTGAGCTCTGTTGGAGAAAATAAATTTTATTCTTATTTCTATGCTTTATTTAATCATTTAAATGTTATAGTTTGATTTAATTCTGCAGGTATATATGTTTGTTCCAAAATTGTGATATTTATTTTGCCACTGTTATTTTATATAATGAATCATCTCAAAAAATTTGGGCTCACTTTGATAAGTTTCAATTTAACTCTTTTTCTTATGCTTTGTTAATAAAGAAATGATTAAAAGAGTTTTATTTAAATAATTAGGTAACTTATTGTTCATAAGAAGGAATGGTTAATCTTTGTATCTTCAGTTATCTTTTGTTTAATTGTTAAATTTCATGCATTTAGTTAATCATGGTTGACTTGTTATAGTTCAAGTTATGCATTTAAGTTTTAATGCATTATGTTGTTATAGTTGCTGGACCAGTCCTCTTTAATGGACTGTTTTCATAATTAAATTTATGTTTTCTGTAAATAAGTTGTATACAAAAGTTGTAGTTAACTTCTGTCTCTAGTTTTTCCTAAAATTTCATGATTTTAGGCCAGCTAGATTAGGAGATATAGTTTTTCTAAGTCAGTACAACAGATCTGCCCAACCTTTTGGACAGATCTGTGGATATGAGCAGTTTCAGCCTTTTAACTAGGGAATCACCTGTTGGAGATAATAGGATAGTTGTAGAGTTTTTCATAAGCTTTCTAGATTGTTAAGGATCACCACTTTTGGTAACCCAGAGCTCCAGTTATAGCTGTTTAAAGTTGGGTGACCAAATCTGTCCCAACCCTGGACAGAAAAATGTGTCCCAACTGGTTCACCTAGTTGCCTATAGAACCAACCATAGGTGTTAATAACAAATTTGTGGACAATTTGATAAGCTTTCCAAATTGTCTAAGATCACCCCTTTTGGATGTTAGGAGCTCTGGTTATGACTTGATTAGTATAGAAGGTGTGATCTGTCCAAAGTGTGGGTAGCAGTGTTTACATCTTGCGTGACTTTTGATTATTGTTTGAAGACCATGGGACACCTCTCATCTTGTGCTCCTATGGCTTGAGTGATGTTTTAATGAACCTTAGTCATCCTTAGTTATCTTCCTAAAAGTGCTTGGTGGAAGTTGTTTATATAGCTAGAAACTCTAGTTGGTGGGTTGCAAGTTGATTTTGTTGGTTTGCAACTTTACCGCGAAGGAAAGTTGTACTCGACCTTCCTTAAGCTTGTTTAATCTTTCATTATAATTGTCCTGCACCATAGCATGCATTCCATGGCATCATACTAAGCATATAACATTTATCTACGTGTAGTATCCGAGAGTGTTGGAGTCGTGTTGATCAAGCTTTGGTGATCACCCTTGTCGAACAAGCCTCGGAAGGAGATTCTTGTTGGACAAGCTTCATCGAGAAGACTTAACTTATAGATGAAGGAACTAACCTTTGGGGATCATTCTTGGATCCTATCTTCCCTGCAACACAGGCAAGCCCCGGTTCATTCAACCATTTCCTTGGATTTACAATTACACTTACTTCTGATAACCTGATGCATTAGATGTTTATCAAATAAATGCTTTAAACCTGTTGATGCATGATCAACCTTGTTATCGATATATCATTCCTTGATACCTGTTTTATGCAAATGATAGAAATGCTTAGCCTTGCTTTATGAAGCTTTTGATAAATGTTTTCGATACTTATCGTTTTGGAATGATAATGAGAAAGAATGATGGTTAAGACCAGACGGGCACATACATCGAGCCTTGGGTTGGTGTAGGGTGACCCGGATGTGTCGGAATAGGATTAACCGTTGTTGGCCTGCTAGATTGAGAAATTGTGAAGTACCGATCATATGCTACGGTAAGCCCTACCTTGGTGGTTCTTAAATGAGAACGGCTAATCGCGCACTGGGAGTGGAGAGATGGCGAGTGTACTAGCTACCCTTGTGGGTTAAAGTCCCGGATTGGAGGTGTACATGTACTCTCGGGTGGCGCGGACCCGGTCTTGTTTGGAGGATCCGAGGCTGGGGTTGGTATATGTGTGATCTAGGGTCTACATATATCGTATGATCGTGGAAAACTCCCAGATCTGGTTGAATCGGTTCGAATCGTCGTGCTCCTCGGTTAAGGAGACTCAATCTTCTGACCCGCACCGTAGAATAAAATGAAACTGGTTTAAGAAAGAATGACAATGATCTTTCACTAGTGTTCACTTTAAGTTCTTACCAAGTACTTAAATGATTAAGTAAAATTTGGATCTAGGAGTACTTTAGTAAGCTTTTATGCAAATGAAAAGTACTGTTGAGCCTACCCAAACCAGCATGACCCTGAAGTATTTTCTGTTGACGGGTAAGTCTTGCTGAGTACCGACAATACTCAGGGTTTGTTAATTCCCTGTTGCAGGTTTCTAATAGGTGATGTTGATCATGATCATGTCAGTGGGCTTGACGTGATCTGGTTGTACTTCTTCTCCAACTTAGGTGCTCTACCTAAGTGTGGCTCCATAGTAATTCTCTACTTCCGCAATACAAGTTATGTTTATGTAAAAAGTAACTTATTCATGTTTTGTAAAGTTTATCTATCTTGCTTCCGCACTCCGATGATATATTGTAACAAATGTTGTAATTATTCCGACCTTCATGATGGTGATCCTGTGGTTCGTGGATAATTCGGGGTTCTCTTGGGAACACCCGACAGATCTTTCCAGTAATGTGTTTTATTTGCACTGTCATTGGGCTCCTTATGACGATGACGTGTGCAGGTGGGCTACATTATCGGGAGGTTCTGCCACACCTGCTGGACAGGATCCCCTACCGACGGAGCCTCGCGCGTCCGCGGAGAAGGAGAAGGAGGGGGAGGCATCGGTGGAGAAGATGCCGACGGTGGAGGAGCTCTTGGACGAGCTGGAGAAGGTGCCATCCCCGGTCAAGGGCTCGGCGCTGGAGGGGGCGCTCGAGGCACCGGCCGGGGACGACAAGACACCGGAAGACCCAGCGAGGGAGGAGAGGCTCGAGGGGCCGGCTGGGAACGAGGCGGAGGGGACGACCGGTCCCTCGGCCGGCGCGGAGGAGAGCTTGGAGACGAGCCACCCCTCGAGCGATCTGCTACCGCTCGAGCCCCCGCCTCCATGCGATGCCGTTATCCCCGCCGAGTGGTCGGCTCAGCAGGGGGTTCTGCAGGAGGCGCGGTCGCTCTTCAAGGATGTGACCGAGCTCGTGGCGCGGGCGGAAAGGGCCTTCGTGGAAGAGGCGGACAAGTCCGCACGGGTGGCAGCTGCCCTCGCGAGGGCGGAGGGGGAGCTCCAGGAGCTCCGCGCTGAGCTGGGCCGGAACGCGCAGATGGTGGGCCGGCTCAACGACGCTCAGGTGGAGACCCAGGCGGCTCGAGATGAGGCCGCCCAAGCCAAGAGGGAGACCACCACCGCTCTGTCCGCGGTGGAGGCGTCGAAGAAGGAGGCTGCCGACGCCCGTAGCGAGGCCGCCACCGCCCGGTCTGCAGCGGAGGCGGCGAGGAAGGAGGTCGGGGAGGCCAAGAGCAAGCAAGCTGGTTGAGGAGCTTAGGGGCCAGAATCTTGACGTGCTGTCCCAAAAGCATACACTTGAGCAGTGTGTCGGGGTCCTTACCAGCGACTTTGACGCTCTGGGTGTGCACTGCCAAGGTACTGTCGTGATCTTCGGGCTTTGTCTTACTTTTGACTTTGAGATTCTTGCCGCGCCGCGGACTTACTCTTTTCTGTTTGTTGCACAGATCTGGAGAAGACCGCCGAGGAGCTCCGCGAGACGAATCAGGCTCTCGTGGAGCAACTCCAGGGTGAGACCATGGTGGCGGAGCGGGCGCGCGGCACCCTCGACAGGCTCTGCTCCATGTGGGGTGCCGACCCGGTGGCCACGACGGAGGGCGCGGTGGCTCGAGGCGACGCCCTGGTCGATGCCCTGTGCTTCTTCGACATGGCCGCGCGGGACCGTGTCAAGAGCGCTCTCCACCATGGCATAAAGCAGGCGCTTGCGGCCGTCCGCTCTGGCTTTCGCTACCCGGTTAACGTCGTTGCCAAGGGCTTCGTCGAGATCGAGGGGAAGGACGAAGAGTGGAACGATCGTCACGTCGACAAGATCCTGGAGAAGGTGGAGAAGCCGGGGGCGGCGCTCGCGAAGCTCTTCGAGGAGGACGTGCTGCCTCCCGATGCAGACAGCGGCATAGATGGCCCTCCTCTTGCTGGCCCGGACGTCGAGGCTGAGCCCGCGGTAGAAGGTCTTGAAGAGGAGTTCCAGACTGATGAGGAATGAGGCCTGCGTGCCAAATTTGGGCGTCGAGGCCCTTGTAAAAATTTATGTGATGACTTATGGCCCGTCGAGGCCAATCATATGCGTATGACTTATTTGTTTAAAGAAGTTGTTTTCTTTTCAAATTTATTCGATCATTTCTCTCTGTCGCTAGCTCGAGTTTTTACCGGCTTGGTCTATGTTCTTTCGATACGCGTCACGAGTTCCTCGAGGGGAGGCGTAGGTAGGGTACCGTAGCCCGGGGGCGTGGGTGGTCGTCTACGTCGACGCCCCCCGCTTCTTGGAGGCTCGAGGTATCTACTGACTTAGACGTTGCTAGTACGCTCGAGATATGAATCGAGATAGGGGTCAAATTTTTGAAAAGAAAAGCGCGTTTTTCCGGAATCTGGGGGGGTTCCCCCCTGTTAGCCCCCGAGGGAGGCTCGACCCTGAGCAAGGTAGGGTCGAGGCTACCTTAAGTTGCTAAGTAAATGAAAGACAGTGCACGAGTTTGTTCATTCATATTTGACGTGTTTGTACGAAGCAACAGAATGTAGAAGGCCTCGAGGCCCTTAAGGGTAGAAGCGACGTAGCTGGGATATGTTCCACGCGTTCGCCAGGATTCTGCCTTGATCGTCGTAGAGCTTGTATGTTCCTCGCTTGAGCACCTCAGCTACGGTGTATGGGCCCTCCCATGGAGGGGTGAGCTTGTGGCGCCCTCGATTGTCTTGAAGCCGTCGAAGCACGAGGTCCCCCACCGCCATGTCCCTTTTGCGCATGTGCTTGTCGTGGTAGCGTCGAAGTGTTTGCTGGTAGCGCGCGGAGTTGATGAGCGCTACGTCTCGAGCCTCCTCGAGCTGGTCCTTGGCGTTGGCGAGCCTCTCGTCGTTGGTTTGCTCGTTGTAGGCTTGAAGTCGAGGGGAGCCGTACTCGAGGTCCGTAGGCAAGACGGCCTCGGCACCATAGGTTAGGAAGAACGGAGTGAACCCGGTGGCTCGACTCGGCGTAGTCCTGAGACCCCACAGCACCGAGGGGAGCTCTGTGGCCCACCCCTTTCTGAAATTTTTGAGGGTCTTGAACAGCCTCGGCTTCAGCCCATGGAGTATCATGCCGTTGGCGCGCTCGACCTGCCCGTTGCATTGAGGGTATGCGACCGCGGCCCAGGTCACGCGAATGTTGCTGTCGTCGCAGAAGTTGGTGAACTTTTTGCCCGTGAATTGGGTGCCATTGTCGGTGATGATGACGTTAGGCACCCCAAACCGGTACATGATGTCTGCGATGAAATCGACGGCTTTCTCGGAGGTGGGGTCGCCTATGGGCTTGGCCTCGATCCACTTGGTGAATTTGTCGATGGCCACGAGCACATGTGTGTACTTTCCGGTTGTCATCTTGAGGGGACCCACGAGGTCGAGCCCCCAGACGGCAAACGGCCAAGTACTGGGGATCATCTGCAGGGCGTGCGCAGGCTGGTGCGTTTGCTTGGCGTAAAACTGACACCCTTGGCAGGCTCGGACCAGGCGCTTGGCATCTCCGATGGCGGTTGGCTAGTAGAAGCCCTGGCGGAAAGCGTTCCCCACCAAGGTCCTTGGTGCTGCGTGATGGCCGCAAGCCCCCGAGTGCATGTCATCGAGGAGCCTGCGTCCTTCCTCGAGGGGGATGCAGCGCTGAAGGATTCCCGATGGGCTTCGACGGTATAGCTCTCGTTCGTCGCCGTAGATGACGTAGATCTTGGCCCTTCGAGCGATGCGTCAGGCCTCCGTCTTGTCTTCTGGTAGCACGCCTTGCGTCAGGTAGTCGAGGAAGGGCGTCCGCCAGTCGAGGGGTCGTGATGACGAAGAGGCAGGTGCGTCGATCTGCATCGCCTCAGCGGATGTCGAGGGGTCGTTCTCGAGGGGTGGCGTTGAAGGTCGAGCCCCCGTGTCTGGTTCGAGGGGTGGCGTCGAGGAGCCAGCCCTCGGGCCGATTTTGACGGATGGCTCGAAGATATCCCTCGAGAACACATCTGGGGGGACAGTGTCGCGCGTGGATGCTAACTTAGCCAGCTTGTCCGCGGCCTCGTTGTACTTTCGAGCGATGTGGTTGAGCTCGAGGCCGCAGAACTTACCTTCTAGCTTGCGCACCTCCCCGCAGTACGCTTCCATCCTGGGATCGATGCAGCTCGAGGCCTTCATGACCTGGTTGACGACGAGCTGCGAGTCCCCTCGAACGTCGAGGCGTCGGACCCCAAGCTCAAGGGCTATGCGAAGCCCGTTGATGAGGGCCTCGTACTCAACGACGTTGTTGGAGGCGGGGAAGTGCAAGCGTAGCAGGTAGCGCATGTGGACTCCGAGGGGTGAGATAAAGAGCAGGCCTGCACCTGCCCCTGTCTTCATGAGGGACCCGTCGAAGTACATAGTCCAGAGCTCGGCTTGGATTTGTGCTGGCGGGAGCTGGGTGTCGGTCCACTCAGCGACGAAATCCGCCAATGCTTGCGACTTGATGGCTTTTCGCGGGGCGTAGGTGATGGCCTCCCCCATTAGCTCGGCGGACCACTTGGCGATGCGCCCCGTGGCCTCCCGATTGTTGATGATCTCACCGAGGGGGAAGGACGACACCATCGTTACGGGATGAGCGAGGAAGTAGTGCTGGAGCTTGCGCCTCGTGATGATGATGCCGTAGAGCAGCTTCTGGATGTGCGGGTACCGGACCTTGGCCTCGGAGAGCACCTCACTGGTGAAGTACACCGGTCGTTGGACCGGCAACGCATGACCCTCCTCGTGCCTCTCGACGACTATGACCGCGCTGACCACCTGAGTGGTTGCAGCCACATAGAGGATGAGGGGCTCGGGGGGATCGTCACCCTTGGCTGGTCGCGGAGGCACGAGAATTGGCGCGAAAGTCAGCAACCCCTTCAACTTGGTTAAGGCCTCCTCGGCTTCGACAGTCTACGCAAAGTGTTCCGTCTTCTTCAGCAGGCGGTAGAGGGGTAGCGCTTTTTCCCCTAGCCTCGAGATGAATCTGCTGAGAGCGGCTAGGCAGCCTGTCACTTTCTGCACACCCTTGAGGTCTCGAATTGGGCCCATCCTCGTGACTGCTGAGATTTTTTCGGGGTTGGTCTCGATCCCCCGTTGTGAGACAATGTAGCCTAGTAGCATGCCCCGAGGCACACCAAAGACACATTTCTCGGGGTTGAGCTTCACATTCTTGGCCCGGAGGCATTTGAACGTGGCCTCGAGATCGCTGATGAGGTTCCCGACTTTCTTGGTTTTAACCGCGATGTCATCGACGTAGGTCTCGACGGTTTTGCCTATCTGTTCGCCAAAGATATGCTGCATGCAACGTTGGTACGTTGCCCCGGCGTTTCGAAGGCCGAAGGGCATTGTAACGTAGCAATACATACCAAAAGGCGTAACAAAAGAGGTAGCAAGCTCGTCGGATTCTTTCATCTTAATCTGGTGGTAGCCGGAGTATGCATCGAGAAATGAAAGTACTTCGCACCCCGCAGTGGAATCGACAATCTGATCAATTCTAGGTAAAGGAAATGGAACCTTTGGACACGCTTTATTCAGACCAGTGTAGTCTACACACATCCGCATTTTTCCATCCTTTTTCCTAACTAGTACAGGGTTAGCTAGCCACTCTGGGTGAAATACCTCCTTGATGAACCCGGCCGCCAAAAGCTTGTGCACCTCCTCGCCGATGATCCTGCGCTTCTCCTCGTCGAAGCGGCGCAGGCGTTGCTTCACCGGTCTGGACCCGGCCTGGATTTCCAAGGCGTGCTCGGCGACTTCCCTCGGTATGCCCGGCATGTCCGAGGGGCCCCACGCAAACATGTCGATGTTCGCGCGGAGAAAGTCGACGAGCACTGCTTCCTATTTAGGCTCGAGGCTGGCGCTGACGGCCAGCGTCTTGCCATCGGTCGAGGTCGGGTCGACGGGTATCAGCTTGGTGTGCTCCGCCGGCTCGAAGGTGCCAGCATGGCGCTTCGCTTCAGGGGCCTCCTCGGTGGCCAGGGCGGCTAGGGCCTCGAGCGAGTCGAGCTGGATGTTTGCCTCCCCGCACTCGACGCACTCCATGTCGCAGTGGTACGCGTGCTCGTAGGATGTGTCGACGGTGATGACCCCTTTTGGCCCCGGCATTTTGAGCTTCAAGTACGTGTAGTTGGGAACCGCCATGAACTTGGCGTAGCCTGGCGGGCCGATGATGGCGTGGTAGGTCCCTTGGAATCCAACCACCTCGAAGGTGAGCGTCTCCTGGCGGAAGTTAGCCGGCGTGCCAAAGCAAACCGGCAGGTCGATGCGCCCGAGGGGGTGGGCCTTCTTCCCTGGTACGACTCCGTGGAACCCCCCGACGCTGGGTCGGAGCTGACCCTCTGAAATCCCCAGGAGGTCGAGGGTCTCAAGGTATATGATGTTGAGGCTCGAGCCTCCATCCATCAACACCTTGGAGAACCGTACGTCGACGATGACGGGGTCGACGACGAGGGGGTACGCCCCCGGGTTTATGACATGGTCCGGATGGTCGTCACTGTCGAACGTGATCGGCGCATCAGACCAGTCAAGATACCGGGGGGCGTCATGGCCAAGTGCAAAGATCTCCCGGCGCTCCTTCTTTCTTTCTCGAGCTGAGAGCCCGACGGTCGGCCCCCCGTAGATCATGTAGCAGTCGCGCACCGGGGGGAAGTTGCCGTCCGCGTCCCCACCGCCGCGCTGATTGTTATCCTTGCCCTTAGGCGCGTCTTCTTTCTTATCGCCGAGCTTGGAGTAGTAGCCTTTCAACAGTCGACAGTCCTTTAACTTATGATTTACGGGGCCCATGTGATAAGTGCAGGGGTCCTCGAGCATCTGGTCGAAAACGGCCACGTCAGGGGGGCCTCGGGGCTTCTTAGGCTCGAGGGCGCCTGCGAGCACCTCTTCGTTGTCGTCGTCATTGGCGTTGCGCTTCGCCTTCTGACCTTTGCGTTTGTTCTTCTTCTTTTTGTTGCTGTTATTGTTGTCGTTCTTGGCGTCGTTGCCCTTGTTTGAGCCCTCCGGCGCGGTCACCGCCTTACCTTTGTCCGTGGAACGGCCAAAGAAGGCCCCCACTGCCTCGTCGCCTGAGGCAAAGCTGGTGACACGATCCATCAGGTCCTCGACCGTCCTAGGACGGTAGCGTCCTAGCTCATGAACTAGCTCTTGGCATGTCGTGCCTGCGAGGAACGCTGAGATGACGTCCTCATCAGGCATGTGGGGGAGCTCGAGGCGCTGCTTCGAGAATCGCCGAGCAAAGTCGCGGAGGGGCTCGTCCGCCGCCTGCCTGCATCGCCGTAGGTCCCAGGGGTTGCCTGGACGCACGCAAGTCCCCTTGAAATTCCCGTCGAAGACCCTGACTAGGTCGGTCCAGTCATCGATCCGGTCTGGCGGGAGCCCCTCGAGCCACCGGCGAGCGGTGTCGGAGAGGTAAAGTGGGAGTTGGCGTATGATCACACGGTCGTCGTTCTTCGCTCCGCCCAGTTGGCAGCCTAGGCGGAAGTCCGAGAGCCAGAGCTTGGGCTTGACCTCCCCGTCATACTTCACGATGTTGGTCGGTGGTCAGAAGCGGTCGGGGAGGGTTGAGCCGCGGATGGCCCGGCTGAAGACTCTGGGGCCCCGGGGCTCGAGGACTTGCCGGTCCTCGTCACTATCGTAGCGCCCCCCTCGATGGGCGCTATAGCCACGCTCTTGGGCCCCCTTGTCCTTGCGCCGTCGGTTGATGTCGTTGCGGGCGTCATTGGGGTCTCGAGGTGGCCGGTTGTCAATGATCCGTTCGCGGACTGGCCTAGCTCGAGAGGCGTCCGGCTGGTGGACGGATGCCTCGCGCTCATTGCGGGGCGTGTCTGCCGGTTTCCCCGAGGCCGCCCCGCGCCGCCGCGAGGCTGAGCTCTCGGCCTGCTGCACAGCGGCCGTCTCGAGGAGGTTCTTCATTTCCCCAAGCATGCGCCTGGCGTCAGGGTTGGAGACGGCGGGTAGATCACGGAGCAGCATCGCCGCCGCCACCACGTTCTGCCCGGCTCGCGAGAAATGCACCTCGGGGCGTGCTGGCGCCCCGTCCTCGAGGATCTGCTGGTGGACCTCTCGAGCTCGGCCACGAACACCGGCGCCTCGAGGCTGGGCTGGTTCTTGTGCTAGGGTTTTCTCGAGCTGCAGCAAGCGTTGTCGATCCTCCTCAGCCTTGGCGATGGCCTCCCGCAGCTGCGCGAGCTGCGTCGTTCGGTCGTCGCTGTGCTGAGATGGTGCAGCCGGTGCCGGGGGTTCGTTCCTCCCCTGAACGCGTGACCTGCCTGCCGCAGCCACGTCTCCGGGCTCTTCGAGGTTGAGCGCCGGCCTGTTGTCATCGCCGTGGTCCTCGGTATCGCTTACGACTCCCTCGAGCTAGAAGCACTCCCTGGTGGGATCCCAGAGGTCAGGGTCGTGGTAGTCGTACTCGTCGGAGTTGGAGCTATTGACGTCGCGCTGCCCTGGCTCATGCTGGGACTGCAGCTCGCGGTACCACTCTCCGACGGTGGCTCGCCGGTGTGGCTCGACGACTCGTGAGAAGCCGCGGTCGACGTGCGCGGGGTAGACGACCTCCAAGTTGGTGGTGGCTCATAGGAGCACACCCGGACGTTCCTCCCGCTCTGCCGCCGTCCGGCCCTGATGACGCTCGTCGAGGTGGTGGGCGTGAGCAGCTGCGGAGTTGTTGAGGCCGAACGGGGGTCGCTGGCGTCGGGCGCGGTACACCCCGTGAGGGAGGAGGCCTGGTGGTGTTGACGGAGCATGGCTTGGGGGCCTCTGGCCAGGCTCCCGGTCCGTGCGCGTGACGAACGCGAACTCGCTAGGGGAGTGCGCGCGCGCCCTAGAAGTCTTCGGCCGCGCGCCGGGCAGGTTTCCCCTCGGGGACTCTGCGTCGGCCGCGGGGAAGTGGGCGTGCGTCGCGGGCACCGCCCGTGCCCGGCGTCGATGGGGACGACGGCGCCGCTCGCGAGGTGGCGACGCATGGTGGTGCGGGCGACGCGCCACGCCCCCCGCGCGGGGTGGCGCGACACGCCCTCCGCTCAGGCTCTCCGTGGAGAGCAGGGTTAATCGTTGCCGTTGCCGGTGGCCAGGAACTCGAGACTCCCGAACCAGACGACGGCACCAGACGAGAACGAAGGAGGGGATGAAGCCATCCAGAAAACAACGAGAAATCGGCTCAGACACGCGAAGGCCCCTACCTGGCGCGCCAACTGTCGGTGTTTCGAACCCGGGGGTACGACACCAACGAGTAATATGATCGCGTGCTCTCTTCCTGGATGGTGATGCAAGATGACACAAGGATTTATCCTGGTTCGGGCAAAGAAGGCCCTACGTCCAGCGGGGGAGGAGATTCTTGTATTACTTGCACCTAAGTGCTTGTACAGGGGCGAATACAAGCTCAGTGAGCGTGGACCGGAGTCCGGACTCGTGTCTTTGTGTGTGGACTCGTGTGTTGTCTCTCGTAGTTGTGTCACTGTCCGCGCGAGGGGCCCTAGCGTCCCCTTTTATAGAGCAAGAGGAGGCCAGGGCTACACAGGGATGACATGTACAGCGCTTGATATGGCGTAGAGTAGGAATCCTGTCTTGTCGGGGCCACTGGAGCCGATGTAGGCGTTGCTGTTGAGGTGTCCTTGGAGCGTGGCCTCCATCCCGGGCACGGACGTGGAGGCATGGCGATGTGGAAGCCGTACAACACCCATCCCAGCACGTTCAGGACACGGCGGGGTCCCTCCGGGTCTTGGGGTACCTGTCCTCCAATAGCATGAAAGCAGTCAGGGCTCGAGGGGCTCAGAGCCGGCCTCGAGGTGGCGCCTACGGGGGGCTCGAGTCCCCGCAGTTATGGGCAAGTCCCGGGAAACCCGATTGAGCAGCAGGAATCCGGGCCTCGAGACGTGGTTTGGACGTGCGACAGTGTAGGGTATGGGTTAACAGTGTCGTACTGGCACCTTTTTGCCCATGCTTGTGGTGAAAACGAGACTGGACTCTGTCCTGGTCACTGTGGTACACGTCGGGCTACAGAGGACATGACTGGAGTAGGTGGACGCATTAAATGCGCGGTATGGGGTTAGGGAGCAGGAAGCTTCCTCCTCGTGGAGGGCTTCGAAGGGTAGTGGCGCACTCGCTCGAGCCCGTGCGCTGAGGGCTCGGGTGAGTGGAGGTTGAGCTCCAGCTCGAGGCCTAGATCGAGACGAGCCCCGAGGGATAGGCTATCGTGCTGGAGGGGCTCGAGGTCCCCGCGCGAGGTCCCGAGGAGCGATGCACAGCTGTTGCGGGTTCGAGGGGTGGGCTACCAGGAGGTGGTCGGTAAGGTCTCGACAAGTCTAAGCTCCCTGGTGGTGTGCCAGCGTTGCAGGCTCCGAGGGGTTGGTTTCTTGGGAGGTTAGCTTAGCTGGGTTTATTAATTGGTGTTTTAGGTTTAACCTATTTGTTTTGCGTTGATTGGGGGTACCCCTTTTGTGGACCCCCGACACATGTACAACGCCCAATACGGCGATGGGTAGGAATTCTATCTTGTCGGGGCCACTGGAGCCAGCGTGGGTGTTGCTGTTGAGGCGTCCTTGAAGCGTGGCCTCCATTCCGGGCGCGGACGTGGAGGCGTGGCGACGTGGAGGCCGTGCAGCGCCCATTCCGGCACGTACAGGACGTGTCAGGGTCCCTCCGGGTCTTGGGGCACCTGTCCTCCAATATCATGAAAGCAGTTAGGGCTCGAGGGGCGCGGAGCCGGCCTCGAGGGTGCGCCTACGGGGGGCTCGAGCCCCCGCAGGTATGGGCAAGTCTCGGAAAACCCGGCTGTACAGCGGAGAAGCCAGGTCTCGAGATGTGGCTCGAGCCTGCTACAGTGCAGGGTATGGCCTAACAGTGTTGTACTTGTGCCTTTTTGCCCATGTTTGTGGTGAAAACGAGGTTTGACTCTGGCCCCGGTTCACTGTGGCACACGTTGTGTACCGGAGGGTGTGACCGGAGTAGGTGGACGCATTAAATGCGCAGTATGGGGCTGATACGGTTGTCAGAGCTGAGAAAAAGGGAGCTTCCTTCTTGCGGGAGGCTTGAAGGGTAGTGGAGCGCTCGCCCGAGGCCCAACGCGGAGGGCTCGGGTGAGACGGAGAACGAGCGCCAGCCCGAGGCCTGGCTCGGAGGGCTCGGGCGAGACGGAGAACGAGCGCCAGCCCGAGGCCTGGCTCGGAGGGCTCGGGCGAGACGGATAGCGAGCGTTCGCCCGAGGCCTGGCTTGGAGGGCTCGGGCGAGACGGAGAACCAGCGTTCACCCGAGGCCTGGCTTGGAGGGCCAGCGCGGCCTACTTCCGCTTAATGGGTTTTCGGGCTTTAGCTTGGTGGGCCAGCGTTGTAGGCCTCGAGGGGTTGGTTTTTTAGGGGTTAGACTAGTTCGGTCTCTTATTAATTGGTGCTCTAGGTTTAACTTATTTGTTTTGCGTTGATTGGGGGTACCCCTTTTGTGGTCCCCGACACAAATGAACTAACAATTAAAGGCATTCGATTAAGACATAGACATTACTTTAACCATGTTCATTGATACATAGTCACATACATTTGCATTACTTTAGGAAAACCAGTCTATTATTGTTTGGATACAGCTAGATTAGGTTAAGGTTTTGAGTGGAACCCACATGTTCTTTTATGAAATAAAATACTGAGTAGAAAGACTAGTTTTTTTACTTGCGAAGTACAGAGCCTTTGCCTAATTTAGGTTGGTGCAGTCAGCAGGTGTGGATGCTTGTGTGACTTGAGTGTGGATGCAGCTCTTGGCAACTTAGGCTTGCCGGACTAGGCACCTAAGGGTTTTTCTGTTGCTAAAATTTTAGCGATGTCACGTCGAATATTATGATCTTAACTTACTCTATTAAAAATAAACTAATTACAAAACTAATTTATCAGCGGAAAACTAATTCACGAGGCGAAACTATTAAACTTAATTAGTCCATAATTTAATAATATGGTCTACAACAAGTATTTATTAATGATAGATTAACTTGACTTAATAGATTCGTCTTGTTAACTCCCGTGTGATGGTGTGATTAGTTTTATAATTAGTATATTTTAATAGACTAAATTAGTGATACAACATTCGTTGGGACACTGCTAAAATTTTAGTCAACAAAATAAACAGGTCTTAAGGTGTGGGACAGAGAAATGGGGACCATATGGGACCATGTTAGGGCTGGGCTTCTAAAGTTGAGGAGGATCTATTTCTTTTCTCTTGAAAAACAGTATGATGTCGTGATATCTTTCCCATAAACGCGGTAACACGCTTACAGTCGGCAACAGTTACCGTTATATCACTGCCGATTTGTTTAGTCAAAAACCTTTTGGAACCAAGCCTTCGTAACTGATATCTTCCAAAGTTCCAATCCCACTTTCATCGCTAGTTTGGTACCGCTTTCCACAGATGATACAATCCTACTTAGTGCAACCCAAATTATCTTAAAGTTAACCAAATTTATATTAAAATATGTTAATATTACGAATAGGTATTACTAAATTTATTATAAAACGTATACGAGTGGTTTGGCTCAAGCCTATATAGCTTCGGCACCAAAGTCTCTAAAAGGAAAATCATAAAGTAATTGTTTTAATGTAAGGTATTGGTACTATTTTCTATAAATTTAGTGAATTTTAATATTTTGACTCAAACTAAACTTAGGTTTTTGTTTACAATTGATTACAAATCAAATTCTCAGTCGTCCTACTGCGAGAATCAAAAAATACCATCAAATAACATGTGAGGAATAAATAAAATGATTTCTTGTATCGTGGTTCCATGGCGGCCAACGATGAAGCCAGGAAAATTATAGGTAGGACGAGTTGTAGCCAGAAAACGAATCAAACAACTTTTGAACCAAAATCACAGCACAATCAAATACTATGATCACATAAATTAAGAAAAAAAAACTATAATCACGCAAATTTATGGTGAAAATAAACTATACAAATACCAATTAGCCGGTCATGAGGGCATAGGCCACCACTTCTTGATCTACAAGACCGCGGGCTCGCCTCGCCTAGTCGGCTACGCAAGAAATGGTCATAGAGCCACTGAGGGCAGAGGCACCTGACGTTGGCTCATCCCTCGGACAAGGTGCTCGACTATTCCTTGTGCTTCGGTAGTCCATCCTACATACCTTCTTATCGGGCAAGGTTTAAAAATTAGGATTACAGTTGGAGGATCGTTGATGTGTCAATTAAGGAAGAAATTTGTTGCTTGTGTGAGATGTTAGGCCTTCACAATCCGCTACTTCGTGTTGGGTCGAAGCAAAGTGAGGCCTAGCCACCATCCTTCTTCGTCTATCTCTGCTCGATCACTACTCACCATGTCGCTGCCATGGTGGACGTTGGGCTCAACACTCGGTAGCCAGAGGTGAGGAAAGAAGAGGGTCTAGGATATAGTGCGACAACACCGATAGCTGTGGCGGCCACCCCACCATATGCCCTTAGGGTGGCTCCGCCCTTAATAACAGTACAACATAGATGTATAAAAGCGTATCAAACAAAAAATTAACTTAACATTGGATCTTTTTTAGACTGAGATGACACATCATTTATTTTCACCTTAATCGAATGGAATCATAAATGTTGACTGGCTCTGGATCTTAAGCTCTGGGGTTCAAGGTACAAAAGAAAACTAGTAGAAATTCATGCTTGGCACGAATTTGTAACCTTTAAGAAAATGCACGGAGGGGGACGGGGGTTGTCTTTGATCCCGTATCGCCCATGCAAAAAAAAAACAAAAAAAAAGAAATAGAATGATGAACTCCAGGCTAAACTGCAGTAGTAGACCCATAGTAATTGATCATACGACTTGTTTGGTTCTTACACAGTAACGCAAATATAAACAACAGCTAGTTCAAATCTATTCCCGCCGGTAACGAGTGCAGTTCAATTTCAATTAGGTTTACGTTTTTATTGGTCCAACCAAACAGCTCCCATAGAGTTTCAGGACGGATCCAATCCGGTGCTTAGTGACAAACAATGCTACGCTGTCAGCGCAGACTTTGCGAGTCATTTGTCAGAAAAACAGCATCAACGTGTGTGGTGAGGCTAGGATTTGGCTTGGAGCTTCATCACTACCACTTCCCGGACCCTAACCAAAAGCCCTGCCCCTGTCTTCACCACAGTACCACACCCAGAACGTGTCTTGCGCGCACAAAAAAAACACACTATTATTGGCGACAGGGAAAACACTCGACAGTGTACGGGCATCGCGGCTAGGACGAGTGGACGACCTACCTAAAAGGCTAAAACCTCTGCCTGCAGCTTCTCGCTTGCTTTGGGGGTCGGTCGCTGGGTAAGTGGTGGTGGCAGTTAAATTATTTCCTCCCCACGTTGAGACGGCCCGGGAAGCTGCCATGGTAACGGCCGGAGCTGCGTATGCATGCAACTGCGCAAGTGGCCGGACTTGGGCACGCTTGGAAGCACGATCTTGGTCGGCTCCGTTCTTTATAATCACCGTGTCGGGGGGCGCCTGCGCCTTTCCCTGTTCATTCATCTCGATGCGCGGGGCTGCTTCAACCGCCGCGGTCTGGATCGGAACCGTAAAAGGTGGCCGGCGCCGGCCGGCCTGCTGGGACGGACGAGATGAAGACGACGACGGCGATGCTTTTCCTCTGCTTCGCCACCGTTTCCTCTGGCAGCTCCTCCCGATGTCATCACGCTCGCAGTCGCAGCCTTGCATCATGCCTTTTCCCAGTTGTTTCTTTCTTTCCATCCTTTCAGAAAATGGGGGCATGCCTTTTGCTACCAGTCATCGCATCTTTTAGCTCCAGTCGTGTATGTATCTGTCCATATATTGCGTGCCTGCGCCAGCACGTCACATACAAAGCCAATGAATCCATGATGCTGCGTATTAATGGTACTTCTTCCAAGGGCGAAAAAAAAGAGGGGATCACGCGAGGTGGGCAGATGAGACGGAAGCTACGTCGGTGGTTTCAGCCTTTTGGGTGCGGTGCAGCAGATGTTATTCCTTTCCTTGCTCCCGTAAAGTCCAGGGAGAATCCAAAAAGATTTTGTGATGTATATTATTTGAGCCCAATGGCAAAGGAATAAAATAACATAAGCGGGGCTGCAAAGCTGAACATCAGTAGTGGGCTGGCACTTTCTACCACCACACGGGACCAGGCCCAGGATTAGCACGTCTCCTTTCCCAGAAATGGCCCAGGATCAGCGCATGTGTCTCAAAAAGAAGGAAAAAAAGTCCAGTCACTCCCTTAATTTTCGACCAAGTCCGCTTTTCGTCCCTTAATTTTAAAACCGGACAAACAACCTTTCTCAATTTTTGAAACCGTGCATTTTATCTCCCCGGCCGGTTTTGGATAGTGGTTTTGCTACAGTTACCGTGGTTTTATGTTTTTCTTTTTTATTTATTTCCACTGAATCTTTGAAAAATCATAGTAAATCACAGAAAAATCATAAAATAGAAAAATCAATTTTGTTGGACTCCACATAAGTAGAACTATATAGTGAACATATAATATGGTATATATTAGTATAAAGTTTTTGTTATAGCTTTAGATTTATGCTTTTCTGTAACTAAAAAAATTATAACTAAGTTATACATAATCCAATAGGTATAATTTTTTTAATACAGTTAAAACATATAATAATTAGCCCACCATAAAAATTTGACCATAATTGGACTATAGAAACTGCAGCTATGAATTATTACAATTATTAATTGTAATAATTCATAGCTGCAGTTTCTATAGTCCAATTGTGGTCAAATTTTTATAGTAGGCTAATTATTATATGCTTCAAATGTATTAAAAAATTTATACTCATTGGATCATGTATAACTTAGTTATAATTTTTTTTAATTACAAAAAAAGCATAGATCTAAAGATATAGCAAAAACTTTGTACTAAAGTATACCATATTATAGGTTCACTGTATAGATCTACTCATGTGGAGTCCAACAAAATTGAATTTTCTATTTTATGATTTTTCTGTGATTTACTATGATTTTTTTAAAGATTTAGCAAAAATAAATAAAAAAACAAAACCATTGTTATTGTAACTATTACTGTAGTAAAACCACTGTCCAAAACCGGCCATTGTCCGGTTTTAAAGTTGAGGGAGAAAAAGCGAACTTCGTCGAAAGTTGAGGAAGGGAAACTGGACTTTTTCCGAAGAAGCTATTTCTCTTTCTTTCTAGAGCACAGGTTTACGAGTAAATTGTTCCGATTTTTTTTTCTTTTTCGGAGCATGAAGTCAACTCAAAGTTTAGTTTGGGCGTCATGCCGACGAATACTTTTGTCTCGGTGTTAATTTTTCCCACTGTATATTGAAGGTGTTTATTTACAAAGACTACTATTAATCTATGTCACGTCAGATATAGATGTAGGGGCACTAATTTAGAGTATTGGAAATAGATTAATAATTATAAAAGTAATCGCATAGATGAGAACTATTTTACGAGATAATCTATTAAATTTAATTAGTCTATAATTTGATAATATAGTACTACAATAAATATATACTAATGAAAAGAAAATTATAATTATAGGACGCAAAATAATGTGCTTCCCAATTATAGCAGCAAGCAAGCCTTCGTGTTCACGCGGCAGTGGAAGTACCCAGTATAAAAAGGCCGCAACGATACGGAATGCATCACTACTAGAGAACAGCCCTTAATTTGCGTCCGGGACTAGAAAGGTCTTTGGGCTAAAGTTCCCCAACCCAACGGCTCATTTGTCAGAGGGACCTTTAGCCCCGGTTGGTGTCACCAACCGGAGCTAAAGATTGACCTTTAGCCCCGGTTGTTGACACCAACCGGGGCTAAAGGTTTTGTCCCGGTTGCTGTATCCAGCCGGGGCTAAATGTTGGCATCTTTAGCCCTGGTTGGTGTTACCAACCGGGACTAAAAGGTTTTGTCCTGGTTGGTCTATCCAGCCGGGGCTAAATGTTGGCATTTAGCCCCGGCTGGGAATAAGGACCGGGGCTAAATGTCCCTCCTTATATTTGAACTGTTCTTCCACCTCCAGCCATGTCTGACCTCTTGTCTTCATTTTTTTCTTCATTCAGTCATTTGCTTGCATGTTTGCTCTCTCTTCTCCGGTGATTTTTTGTTTAACACATCTCCGGCGATTGATTTATTTCATCACATCTACGTCGCCATCGACTCCTTGAAAGGTTACTAGCTTTAGTTTTCTATTTTTGTAGCCGTCACTTATATATATGGTTTTTGAAGCTATTTTGAGTTCATTCACTTGATAGTTTAAATTAGTACCCTAAAAACAAAATGTGACCAGTTTAATTAGTTTATTTTAATCTTTTAGAGAAATAGAGATCATTTAAATCATTTGTTTACAGAAAATAGAAATATATAATACTTTAGTTTACAAAATGTGACCGGTTTAATTAGTTTATTTTAACTTTTTGGAGAAATAGAGATCAGTTAAATCATTTGTTTACAAAAAGTAGAAATATATAATACTTTAGTTTACTGCTCAACTACAAATGCAGAAGGATGCCTGCTTGGTATGTTGTTTTCGAGGGCACCAAGCCAGGTATTTACACCAGCTGGGCCGAGTGCAGTCGGTATGTCCTCAAAGTTAAGGGAGCTGTGTATAAAAAGTACAAGTCTTTTGAGAAAGCTTCTGCAGCTCTAGAGGCTTTCAACTTAAAAATCAACTCAATTCCTACTGCACCTACCCCTACTTTACCTTCCTATCAGGTTGGAGTGGCAGACAGTCCATCTTGTTGGACTGTGATGTGGACAAAATGTGCAGGTGTTGTTAGTTGCTTTGGTTGTGGCCAAGTAGATGAGGCTGCACTGTTATGTTGATGTAATAATTAATTAGACAAGTTCAACTGCTACTACTTATATGCCACCAGTGATGCTTATTAAATTTGGGTGTCATGAACATTTTTATAAATTTGAGCTAGAAAATTAAATTTGTTGATAAGAATGAGAGATATAATTATGTGATATTTTTACTATGCAATTAACAACATTACAACATATTTATATAATGAAAAATTATTATAAAACCCAAAATACTGCAGACACAAAACATTGGCGGGAGAAACCCCTTCAGTCCCGGGCGGTGACACCACCCGGGACTAAAGGTCCACCTTTAGTCTCGGGGCGTAATCCGGACCGGGACTAAAGGTCGGGCTGCCGTACGGCCCGGGACTAAAGGTCTTTTAGTCCCGGGTGGTGTCACCGCCCGGGACTAAAAGCCTATCCATTCATCCACCCGTAGCGCTCCTACCCCCGGTCTCTCCACCCGTAGCGCTCTGTCCCCGCCGCCGCTGCTCGCGGTCTCTCCTACCCCCGCCGCCGCAGCTCCCGTCGGTCTCTCCCCGCCTCCGCTTGTCCTCCACGGCGATGGACGGGTACCACGGCGACGTCAATGAAGACGGCGAGTTCGACGTCGGCTCGTTCCCCAACTCTGCCGCCTCAAACACCAGGGACTTCATGTCGCAGCCACCGCCGTTTTCCGGCTACGGCTACGGCTTCGGCAACCCTTCCGGCTTCGGCAACCCCTCCGGCTTCGGCAACAACGCGCCGTCCACTAGCACTGAACAGCTTCGGCAACCCCTCCGGTTCGGTTCGCTCGACCTCAACGCCGGCGCGTCGTGGCCCGGCATGACTGGGTATCAGCACACCCTGCAGTCCCCGGAGGAAGACGGCGGAAGCGGCCGGACTCGCAGCCCCCATCCCGTGCGCGGGCTTTCCATTGGCGGCAGGGGTTCCCTTGGCCTCCGAATTCCTCACCGCGTCGTAGGAGGCAGTGGAGGAAACGCCCGTGTTAGTCGTGCTTCTGTCCTCGTGCCTCCCTGAGGTCGTCAGGGTGCCCAGGCAGCCACCACCGACGACGTCCCTCGCACTGAAGTGCTGGTATACACAAAGTTTCTTTGTCCATGAACTACAAATGTTGTTCGTTCTTTACTTATTGTTCTTTACTTGTTGTGCTTTGCTTGCTACATGAATCATTAAGTAATGAAATGACATGCAACCTGGGATTGGTTACTTTATTGACTAATGAAATGACATGCAAGACTCAGAGATTCTGCATAATTTCAGAACATCGTAAGCAGGGCCCGATGGAGTACGAAAAACACCCGTATCTTCTGTGAGTTGTACATTGAAGAGATGCGCAAGGGCAACTGTCCAGGGAGTCAAATGAACAGGTGGGGTTGACAGAACCTGTCAGAGGCTTTCTTCAAAGCCACCGAATTAGTTCACGATAACGTCAACTTTGGCTACAAGTACCGTAAGCTGAGGACTCTCTGGAATAGCCTACGAAACCTCCTGAACAAAGAAACGGGATTGGGGCGCAATCCAGATGGCTCCGTCAACGCTACAGATGAATGGTGGGAGGAGAACGACGACAAGGTACACCTAAATCGGTTCTGTTTTCATGTTTCAGTGCATGCTTTTGAGAGTTTATAACATGTTGATCTCTATTTTTGTTTTCCAGGAGCAGCTGAAAGGTGCAATGTCACCATACATGGATCTTTTGGATATCATGTTCGGGGGCGCAGCTGTCACTGGGGAGACGGCTTATGTTCCTGGCCGTAAGAATGCACCACTATATGTTAGTACTGATGATGAAGAAGACGTGTGCACCCCTCAGAGCAGTGGCAGCAAGAGGAGCTACAACAGTCTCAGCACACACAGCACAGCTGGTACTCCAAGCAAGAGGTCCAGGAGTCCAGTAGTCAGGATGAATGAGAACATGAGGAACTTGAACTTAACTTTGGAGAACAGGACTACAATGTTGCAGGAGATGTGGGGTCAGAGGAAGCAGGCTCACAAGGACAAGAAGAATGAAAAACTAGAAACCGTTGACCTAGTTGCAAAGCTGGCTAGAGAGGCAGGGGTAACAGAGGAAAATTCAGAGTTGTGGCCTGCTGTGGGCAGGATCGCTAGAAATAAAATCGATACAAGATTTTTCCTGCAGTCAGCTCCCAAAGGCATTAATTGCTGATGTTCATTCGTGGATGAATTGCGAAGTAATTTGTTTTGTGCAGTTGTGAATCGTTGATGGTGTTTCTTTCTGGGTACAAGTGATCTTTCAGGTACTGCTGCATGGGTATATAGGCTTTTGTAAAATGATACTAATTTGTGTTCATTTGGTTTTTTTCATGTGTTCAGATGGCTGGGCAACCTGGAGCTTCGGTAACTACAGATGACGACGACGATGATGACGACGACGATGATGAACAGTGGGAGGACAAATTTTTCAGCCTGTTCTTTGATGATGATGAAGAAGCTGCAATACAGGTTGGTATGAACATGTATGCCTTGCATTTCGAAAAGCATTACAATAGGTCAGACTATAGGGTGCCAACAATGACTGGCCTGGAGTGGGTACAACAGAAACTAGCAGATGAAACTAGGTGTTACAACATGTTAAGAATTTCTCCAGCTATGTTCTATAGACTGCATAAGGTCTTGGTAGATGAGCATGACCTCAAAGACACTACAAAGTCCACATCTATTGAGGCTTTAGGTCTGTTCCTATGGATGCTTGGTGCTCCACAACCGTATAGGCAAGCTGAGGACAGATTTGAGAGATCTCTAGGCACTGTCCACAACATGTTCTATAGAGTGTTGTCCTGTGTGCTTAAACTTGCAGACAACATCATTAAACCTCGGGACCCAGAATTTAGGACAATGCATCCTAGGTTGAGAAACCATAGATTCTATCCTGAATTCAAGAGGTGCATAGGAGCTATAGATGGCAGTCACTTCCCTGTTGTCGTACCACAAGATAAGTTTGTGCAACACTTGTGTCGCAAGGGCATCAACACTCAAAATGTGATGGTTGTATGTGATTTTGACATGGTCTTCACATTTCTCCTTGCGGGATGGCCGGGGTCTGCCCATGACACAAGAGTATTTCAGGATGCCATATCAACATTCAAGGATTACTTTCCTCACCCTCCTCAAGGTAGAAACCTAGCTGCTAATTGTTTTGACATTTCTAATTGAAGCATGTAATAATGACAGGTACTTGGTGCTGTAGGGATGTTCTACTTGGTGGATGACGGCTACCCAAACCGTCCCGGGTACCTTGCTCCTTACAAGGGAACGAAGTACCACATTCAAGACTTTCAAAACGCCGGAGAACCTCAAGGTGTACATGAGATATTCAATTGTGCACACTCATCTCTTAGAAACGTCATTGAGAGGGCCTTTGGCGTTTTGAAGATGAAGTGGCGCTTACTGTTGAAAATCCCTTGCTACCCTCCTCAAACTCAAACACACATTATTACTGCTGCTGTTGCGTTGCATAACTTCATAAGGTTGAGTGGAAAATTAGATGACGACTGTTGTTGCGTTGCATAACTTCATAAGGTTGAGTGGGGAATTAGATGACGACTTTCAGATTTTGGATCATCATTCTAAGTTTGTGCCTCCTGAAGCCTCGTTTCATCAGCCAGAAACTGTTCCTGCACCTGATAGTGCAGACCATGCACAAATGAATGCCTTTCGTGACAGCATTGCATAATCGCTGTTTAATAGGTACTGATACATGTGTATGGTTGAGTATTTGTGAGTTGTTATATTGCGACATGTACTTGTCATTTATTTGTAGCTTGAGAACAGTTTTGTCTGAGGACTTGTGATTTATTTGTTGCTTGAGAACAATAATATTTGGTTACATGAGTTGTAATATTTGAGGACTGTAATAAATTTTTTGTTAGAATAATATTTAAACATTCTGTAATATTTGAGTTGTAATATTTGAGCACTGTAATATATTTTCTGTTAGAAAAATTCTGTTGGAATAATATATGTTTATACCATGCATTAAAGAACATCCACACATTTGAAGAGAAAAAAGAGGACAGACCCCGAGGGTTTTTAGCCCCGGTTGGTAATACCAACCGGGACTAAAGAGGTCTGACCTCTTTAGTCCCGGTTGGTATTACCAACCGGGGCTAAAGGTCCCCCTTTAGCCCCGGGGCGGGGAACCGGGGCTAAAGGTCGGGCCTTTAGTCCCGATTCCTTAGCCCCGGCTCCATGCCCGGGGCTAAAGGCCAATTTGGACCGGGGCTAAAGGCCCATCGTGCAGTAGTGCATGAAGGGCAAAAGAGCCATTTTAGGTAACAAATACACATATTTAGATGAGAAAATTAATTAAAAAGATCAAATGTCATGTATAACAAAATACCAATATTTCAATGATTATTTTAACGAAGTCGATATTTCGAATCTTATAATTGTGAAGTGCATTGTTTCGCGTTCTATAATTGCAATTTTCTTATTAATGATCAATTTATTAGGTTTACTATATTCATCATACTAATTAGCCTCTCTCTGTATAATTAGTTTTATAATTATTCTTTTTTAATACTCTAAATTAGTACCATAGCGTGCGTATGATACGAACTAACAGTAGTCCCTGTAAACATCCTCTTGCATTCTCCGTTGTGGCACACGTGGCAGCTGCAAGAGAAGCAGCTCTTCCGTGGGTGAAAGAAAGTGTACCCCGAAAGAAGCTGCACAACGAAATAGAATGATGCCGCACACCCACACCGCACAAGTAAACAAATCATCAGTACTTTCAATCCTATCTAATCTGTTTGCATTCCTAGCTTCAATTGCTCCACACCGCCATTAGCGAGCAGGCAATAGGGCTAGATAATGAGTCAGCTCGGCTCAAGTCATTCTCAAGAACCAGGCAAAAAAAAACATAGTTTATATACACTATCAAAATCTTAAATTGCCTTGAGTGCCAAAAAACTAAGAAAAGGACCTAAACCGACAAGAAAGAATCTTGAATTGTTTTTAGTGCCAAAAAATCACTAAGAAAAGGGGTCTAAACCGCCAAAGAAATAATCCTTAGCTACAAACCATCAATCAAAATCCATCAAGGACAGAAGATAAGAGAAATTAGTTTGCTTGACGGTTTTGGCACTCAAGAATGATTTACTTGGAGGCTAATGGACAAGAAAGTATTACAACCATCAAGTAAACTAGTTCTGTCAAGTAAACTTTTTTTCTTGAGGGTCAATGACCTTCAAGGAAACAGTACTTCGAACCTTCAAGAAAAATAGTTTTCTTGACGGCCAACAACGTCTAAGAAAATATAGAGCAATAACAAAAAAAAACATAAATCAATAAAACTTGCACCTGCTAGAATTTGAACCTATGACCCATCAACCAAGTTAATAGCACTTCCACTACACATTAAAGTAACATAGGACTTAGAGATTTTTTTCTTTTATATTCACTTTACTGAATCTTGTAATGAATATTTGAGATCGAAAACAATTTCAATTGTAAAAAGTTTGAACTAAAATTTTTTAGAGCTCGTCAAATACTATAACTTTGGTTTAAGTCATATCTCTATCTGAGGTCATTTAAAAAAAATACAAATAATTTTAAGCTATGAGAATTTACTTAGCGGTTTCAAATTATACCCAAGAAACTATGAATTACATTGACAGGTTCAAGTAGCACTCTAGAAAATATAAATTACTTTAGCAATTTCACATAGCACCCAAGGAAATAAGCAATTATCTTGGCAGTTTGTAATAACAGTCAAAGAAACATGAAATTATCTTGGCGGTTTGGTTCAGTACTCAAAAATATCCATTTCCTTGGAGGTTTATGTCTGCAACCAAGAAAACTATATTTTACTTGACGATTTTTATTTTGACCCTTAAGAAAATATTTAACATTCAAGGTAATTCAGGATTATAGTAGTGGTATTTATTTTAAACTTGAAAATAGTAATAATACAAAAGCAAACCATCCATGAGCTTTAAATCAAACAAATAAATTAATATATACTGATATATATACAAGTATAACAATTTACTATAGTACTAACCATACATCTATACACAAGTACCATATATATAATGCCTCCATAATTTATTATTAATGATCTACATATCTATTTAAAATAAAAGTGATAGAGTCATAATGATCCTAAGTTTACAGCTCTAGGACCATCCATCAATCAACAATTATGAATAGACCCCGGTTGTGATACTTTGTCACCACCGATTCAAAATGGAAAAGACATGACAGTAATTCTAGATGTTTTTTTAGTAATGTTTGTTTTTTCCTCTATTAACGGACATGGAGTCAATTCAAAATCCATCCCAGGTGTCCTGTAGATCAGTACATTATGTTTTCCGATGTCATGGTCATGGAGACTGAAGAGTCTATCCAAGTTGTTTATTTCTTCCATTTTTCATCATTCTCGTTTGTGCCACGTAAGCCTATATTATTCTTTCACGTATCGTGGGTAATTCAACTCATTTTTATGTTTGGAGGCCCAGATTTGTTCCCCACATCTTGAGATCGGGAACCCGTTCGTTTGGCCCGTTTTCTCCACAGGATTTATTTCAGGTCATGAAACCCTACATGAATTAGCTTAGACCTCGTTCAGTACCATAAATCCTGGCCGGAACCATTCTTGACTTACCGTTTCTTCAATAATTTCTATAGCGCCAGAAGCATTCCTGGTAAGGAACGACCGGAATGGCGTAACCGAACGGAGCCTTAGTATTCCTGCTGGAATTGTTTCAGGCCACAATTCCATAACAAGCGAACACACCTTAGTTCACTCATTCCCGATCCAGAATGGTTTTAGGTCCTATTTCAACCCGAAGGAAACAAAGAAGCCCTAAACAATGGTGCACTGCCTCTATTCGAAATAGAATTGTTCCACACTTCTTCAGCGAGTCTAAAAATGGTGTAAAAGGATGGTTTCACAATGAATCGTTTCAGTTTCTTTTCATTCCTCAATCATGTGCTAGCAATTGTAATTTTTTCAGCTACAATCTTTTTTAGTGCAACAAGTTAAAACAAATTGTATTTAAGTTATTCTCCGTCCAAAAAGTGTTTGAATTTTTTAAGTATAATTTTTATATGATTTTTAACTAGTGAAAAATAGCATAATAGCATAAAATATCACCTAGGAATTATATGATTTGTATCTAGACTTTGTAGAGCGCGCTTGTGTTCCTGATACGTACTGATGATAGGTCCATGCCGTGATTAGGCAGGATTCAATTATCGAGTCCAACAACATAATGTAGGACCCTGCCTGCTGTTTCTAGTGTCTGCCTGCGCTTGTGGAATTCCAACTATTTTCCCCCATGGCCCCAAAATTAGCCTCTAGCGCTATAGAGCCCCAGCTATCGGCTAAGTAGAAGTGCCACTGGTCGTAGTCGATCAGGTTGGCTGCTAGATTCAGAGAACATATGAACATACACTACACGAAACCTAGGCTTTGCCGAGTGCCTGGGTGTAACACCCTGATTTAATTTTTCCCCAATTTAATTAAAGAATTTAGAAACTAAATAGGTTGGCTAGTTTATTAGAGGAGGAAAATAAAATTTATTTATCATTTTCATGTTGCATTCATGCCATTGCATATTTTTATTGGGTGAAAAATAAATTTATTAAACCCGTATAGGGCGAATCGAATTTATTCTATTTAGAAAACAATAAAATATTTATGAAAAACTTTATAAAATCAAATCCCAAGTTTAATTTTCGAAAACTAGGGAAAGTGTTTTTGAACTTTGGGAACTGTTTTAATTTCAAAACTGTTTTATTTTGGATTTCAAAGAAGTTTGAAGAGTTTGAAAAAGAAAAGAAAATGGCAAACTGAGCTCACCTCTCTCTAATCCAGCCCAACCGGCGGCCCACCCCACACCTCGCCCGTGCCCCTCCTTCCTATTTCCCCCTCTCCGGCCTAGGCCGTTTGCTTCTGGCCCAGGCGCCGCTTCCCTCCCCTCCCTTCGCCTCGTGGGCCGAGGCCCCGCCTCAGCGCCAACCGGCCCGCCGAAGCCAGCATCGCGGCCCACTCCAGCTCCCCACCACGCGTTCTCTCTCCCGCCGCTGACGCATGGGGCCCGCGCGTCAGGGCATCACCCCCAACCTCCCGCGCGAGTCTTCCGCACCGGCTCCGAGCGTGATCTACGCTCCACCGTGCCGCGCCCGCTCGGCCCCACCCCGCCCTCCTCTACCTCCTTTTAAGCCCTGCATCGCACCGCACGAGCGCGCCGCCACCCCTGTTCACCATCCCGAGCTCCCTTCCTCTCTCCCCGGTGCACCTCCGCAACGCCGCCACCGCCATAGCCGAGCCAACGCAAGCTCGGTTCTCCCCACCGTCGCGGCTGCTCCGACCCCTCTTCAAGCGCCATCGTGCTCGCGGAGCCGCTCCGCGTCCGGGGGACCCCTCACCAGCGAACGCCTACGTCGGGAGCTTCGCGGCATCGACCACGCCGGAGCTCCGAGCCGCGGACGTCGCCCCATCGTCGAAACCACCCTGCCGAGCCCTCCCCGTCGCCGGGAAACCCTCCATCAGATCCGCTGTAAGCCCCTCTGTCGATCCCATCTACTCCCTCTGTCTCTACCGCACCGTAGGATAGCTTTTAGAAGCGCCGGCGAGCTCGCCACCGCGGGATTCATGGCGCCGCCGCGCACAGTCTCGCGCCGCCGTGCTCGGCCCCGCCAGTGGCCAAACCCTGCCACCGTCACCGTCCGATCCAAAACGGACAGCCCAGATTAGATCCAAAACGAAGAGGTATGCACCGGGCGTACGGATCTGTGGACCACGGGCCCTCCGCGCCAGCTCACCGGTCCACCCGCCGCGTGGTGCGCCGATCCAATCACCGCACGCCACCTGGTGCCACGCGGCGCACACGTCAGCCACCGCGCTGACCACATCGACCTGCTGGCTTCTTTGCAGAAAGGCCCTTATGTTTCTCCCGAATCAACCCGCAATCCACATACACTATTCCTTGAGTCAGCCGAAACTTGTGTCCTAGCCCCTCTGTTTTCAGTTAAATGAGGCCCAGTCCAGAGCTCTTTTAAATTCAGATTTGATTTATTTAAATTCGCAAATTGAGTTCAAATGATTTACAGTTTTGCCATCAAACTTCAAATGCCCATAACTTGCTCATTTTAACTCCGATTCGACCCATTCAACTTGCGTTAGATTCATAATTTCGTTCTCTACGCAGTAGATCTATTAGTTTACTGTTTTCATACTGTTTGTTGTACTGTTATTTATTTCTATGTATTGTGCCATGTATGTTTATTGGGCCAGAGAGTGCGGAGTACGAGGACGCTCCAGACCATTCTTGCGACCCAGTTGATTCGACCCAGTCCGAAGGGTGAACATCTTGCACCTACTTTATTTTACTTTTGGTATTAGAGTAGTTTAGATCTAGTAGATGCATGCAATGTCAAATTTGAATCCTATATTATGGTTTACTAGATCTTGCTCTATTTTCCTTGTCGCCTGTTTTGGGATGTTCGGGTAGGTGTCTTGCTTAGCCCTGCAGTCATGGTTGGGATGGGAGTTAAAATGTTTATAATCTTGATAAATGAACTATGAAACGAATGTGGACATGGTAATTTTGTAGTAACATGGTTATTAGGAAATCCGGCAGGATGGACCCGTATTGGTGGTTTTGTGCCGTGGGATTCGGCAGCTGGTTTTGTTTTCTGGTTCTGGGCTCGTGCTAGACATATCCTGCCTGGATCCCTAGGACCCGGTTCTCGAAGCCTGTAACCCGGCTTAACAGCGCAGCCATGAGATCTGGATGGGCTGGACCTGGCTAATTAATTAGTATTCTCCAAGTTATGCTACACGGGGGTTGTATAGTGGCTCAAGAGGGGTCCCTTGGGGTCGTTGACTTATGGACAGGGGAGAAACCTTAGAGTACGTGTAACACAGGCTTGGAGGGGCTTTGTAAAGGCCTTGCAGTGCAACCCGCTATGCACCTCGGCAGTGTTTAGCGTGACGGGATCTGCACGACTCATGGGTAACGATGTGCAACCTCTGCAGAGTGTAAAACTGATATATCAGCCGTGCTCACGGTCACGAGCGGCTTGGACTTCTTCGAGATTAGTTGGTTACTGGTCGGTTTTGGGTTCGGGTCATCTAATGGACTTCAGGTGTGGTTGCCTGATGGACTTCAGGTGTTGGTTGCTCGGTGTGACTCCGAGTGTGGTTTGCTCGGTGCGACTCCGAGTGTTGATACTTTTCTACAGAGTCTGTCTATAACCTAGTAAATAGGTGCATAGGATTAATAGGATTAATAGGGTGTGTTGCTTTAGGCGCTTGAGTCAAACAAAGTCAGCCTACCTTTGTTATAAGCCTCATAAGCATATATTTCCTACACTTGTGGAGTACATTTCGATGTACTCACCCTTCCTCTTTGTCCCCCCTGCTACCCCACCCAGACGCTGGAGACTACACGTACGAGGAGCAGGAGTATCCAGAAGACGGAGGCTATGATCCAGACGACCTATACTAGGATGGCGCTACCCCCAGTCGACGTTCCTGTGGAGATGGAGTCCAGATCTTCCGCATCTTCATCAGAGTTTATTTTAGAGTCAGTTTCATGAGAGTCTGTACTTTTTCTTTCAGACCCGAGGGTCATTTTTGTTATAAAGTTTGATATTATTAATAAAGCATTGTTTTGATATTTACTATGATGTGGATATATGTATGAAAATTGATCCTGGCATACATATATTGTGCTCCAATTTTGTTCTTAAAATTGGGGTGTCACAGAGTGGTATCAAAGCCGTGTTGACCGTAGGACGCTACCCTAGTCAGTCGTCGAATTTACAAAACTATTTTTATAAAGTCTGACCCCTTTTCCCACTTCTGTAGCCTGTCTCTGCTGAAAATTCAAATTTTGTTTAAAAGTAGGTCTTCCAAACTCGTAAGAAGCCCTCCATAATTATGTGATCTCGTAGGTCGTTGAATGACATGTACTTGTGCATATGTAATGTTTTGGTTCTTTGTAATGATTGTTGGTGTGTTGCGACCATCAGGTTGCAGCGACATCATTTGTTAAAATGCTTTACTAATCGAATTAATTAACCAAACCAGGGTTGTTATATATCTATTTATCATATCTCACTCTTACTCCTGGAAAATGTAACAGATGGTTGACACCAGGAGCAGCGCGGGTAACGCCGGTAACGCTGGCGGGAGCGGGGCAGGTGGCAACCAGCCGCCTCATCCTCATCCACCTCCACCTCCGCCTCCGTACGACCCGCTCCAGATGGCCCAGGTGCAGAACCAGATGATGCAGAACATGGCCCAGATGATGCAGCACATGCAGCAGATGGCGCAGGCTGCTCAGGGTGCAGGAGCTGCACAGCCACCCCGACCGGATGACACTCTCAGGAGCTTCATGACGACGCGCCCTCCAGTGTCCCACCACGCCATAGAGCCAATGGATGCAGATGATTGGCTCGAGACGATTACAGGCAAGTTGCAGCTTGCCCATGTCGGGGACCTTGATAAGGCCCTCTACGCCGCGCACCAGCTTCAGGGCCCGGCAAAGAACTGGTGGACTGCCTACACCGTAGCTCATGCGGACGCCAACTCGATCACTTGGGAGGATTTCCGTAAGGCATTCCGCGACCAGTACGTCCCTTTCGGCGAGATCAGGGTGAATCGCCGAGAGTTTCAGGACCTCAGGCAGGGCGCGATGACAGTGCGTGAGTATCTCACGCAGTTCAGCCAGCTGTCCCGTTACGCCCCAGATGACGTGGACACGGACGATAAGAAGCAGGAGTGTTTCAGGCAAGATCTTTGTCATTCTTTAATATTAATAAATTCTTCATACACCCTTGTTCATTCCTTTTGCTGCCTGATAAATAATAAAATTGCTATCTGCTTCAGGCATGGGCTTAACCCAGGACTCCGCTATGCCCTAGCTTCAAATGAGTATTCCTCATTTCAGAAGCTGGTTGACCGTGCCTTCGCGGTGGAGAAGGAACGGAAGGACCTCGATGCAGATCGCAAGAGGAAGATGACGTTCCAGGGACAGTCCTCCGGCAGCTCCGCCCGTCCCCGCTACACTCCACCTGCCTCAGCTTCCAGGCAGATTCCCCAGCAGCAGCAGTACCGGCCGCCCCAGTCCCTGCAGCCCGCTCCTCAGCACAGGCACCCAGCTCCACAGTACCAGGCTCCACCTCAGCAGCAGCAGCAGCAGCCGCCTCGCCAGGCTCAGGCACCTCTCCAGGGTCTTCCAGCTCCGCAGCAGCCCCGTCCAGCACAGGGGGCAGGTCAGATTGGCCCGTGTTACAAGTGTAACCAGATGGGACACTTCGCCAACAAGTGTCCATTGAGGCAGCCAGCTCCACCGCAGTCACGTCCCGCAGGCCAGCCCCAGAGCTACACTCGTGGTCGTGTGAACCACGTGTCAGCGGAGTCTGCTCAGACGGCACCAGATGTGGTGTTTGGTACGTTCCTTGTTGACTCTCACCCAGTTACAGTCTTGTTTGATTTTGGAGCATCTCATTCGTTCATATCAGCACCCTGCGCATCTAAATATAATATGAATAGAGTGTTGATGAAAAAGCATCTGCTAGTGAATTCTCCTGGAGGAGAACTGATATTGAGGCATGTGTGCCCGAATGTGAGCTTAACCATAAGGGGGGTAGTCTTTTCCACCTCTCTTATTGTTCTGGATTCCCAAGGTATTGATGTCATTCTGGGAATGGATTGGCTACGCAAGTACCAGGGAGTCATTGATTGTGCTCAGAGGCTCATCACAGTGAAGCATCCAGATGGCACGGAGATTGTGTATCAGGCACCGACGAAGATGGAGGAAGAAGCCAGAGCATATGAGGCTGTCGTGGTACCTGATATTCGAGTTGTCAAGGAGTTCCCAGATGTCTTCCAGAAGGTGCCAGGTATGCCACCTGATCGTGAGATTGAGTTCTCTATTGATTTAGTTCCTGGCACTGCACCTATATACAGGCGACCATATAGAATGGATGCCGAAAAGCTAGCTGAGCTGAAGACGTAGATCCAAGAGCAGTTAGAGAAGGGGCATATTCGTCCTAGTACATCCCCATGGGGAGCCCCTGTGATCTTTGTTCCAAAGAAGGATGGAGGCCTACGGATGTGCGTTGATTACCGCGCATTGAATGAAGCTACCATCAAGAACAAGTACCCGATTCCTCGCATTGATGATCTGTTTGATCAGTTGAAGGGTGCTCATGTGTTCTCGAAGATTGACCTGCAAACAGGTTATAATCAGCTGAAGATTCGTGAAGCTGATATCCCGAAGACGGCATTCGTAACTCGATATGGGCTATATGAGTACACAGTGATGTCCTTCGGCTTGACTAATGCCCCAGCTTTCTTCATGTATCTGATGAACAAGGTCTTCATGGAGTTTTTGGATCTGTTCGTCGTGGTGTTCCTTGATGATATCCTGATATTCTCGAAGACTGAAGAAGAACATGAGAAGCATCTGAGGTTAGTGTTGCAGAAGCTCAGAGAGCATCGGTTGTATGCAAAGCTGAGCAAATGCGAGTTCTGGTTGAAGAAGGTTGCATATTTGGGGCATATCATCTCAGAGGGTGGTGTATCAGTGGATCCAGGCAAGGTCCAAGATATATTGGACTGGAAGGTACCTGAGAGCGTTACTGAGATACGGAGTTTCCTCGGTATGGCGGGATATTATCGCAGATTCATTGAGGGATTCTCCAAGATCGTGAAGCCGATGACGAGACTGACTGAGAAGGGTGCCAAGTTTGTATGGTCCCCTGAATGCCAGACTGGTTTTGAGGAGCTGAAAGCGAGATTGACCTCTGCTCCTATTCTTGTCATGCCAGATGTCCAGAAGAACTTCACGGTGTATTGTGATGCTTCGCGTCAGGGTCTGGGATGTGTGCTTATGCAGGAAGGTCGGGTGATTGCTTATGCCTCGAGACAGCTCAGGAAGCATGAGCTGAATTACCCTACACATGATCTAGAGTTGGCAGCTGTTGTTCATGCTCTGAAGATCTGGAGGCACTATCTGATGGGCAAGAAGACAGAGATATACACTGATCATAAGAGCTTGAAGTATATTTTCACCCAGCCAGATCTGAATCTTCGCCAACGAAGATGGCTCGAGTTGATCAAAGACTATGATCTGAGTATCAACTATCATCCAGGCAAGGCGAATGTTGTTGCAGATGCCTTGAGCAGGAAGGTCTACTGTAATGTGCTAGAGATCAAGGAGCAGCAGCCCGAGTTGCATGAAGAGTTTGTGAAGCTCAACTTGGGTATTCTCGGCCACACTGATGCAGTAGCCATGGAGGTTGATTCGACCTTGGAGCATGATATCCGAGCAGGGCAGCTCACTGATGAGTATCTTCTGGAGATCAGACAGTCGATCAAGGAGGACAAAGCCCCCGGGTTCACAGAGGATGATCAGGGTGTCTTATGGTTCAGAGGCAGAATCTGTGTTCCAGATGTGAAGGCTATCAAGGAGTTGATTCTGAGGGAAGCTCATGATTCAGCCTACTCTCTCCATCCAGGCAGCACCAAGATGTACCAGGATCTGAAGCAGTATTACTGGTGGTATGGGATGAAGAGGGAAGTAGCGGAGTATGTGGCCTTGTGTGACACATGTCAGAGGGTTAAGGCCCAACATCAGAGACCAGCTGGTTTGCTACAGCCTCTGCAGATTCTAGAGTGGAAATGGGAACAGATCAGCATGGATTTCATCACTGGTTTGCCCAGGACACAGTCTGGATATGACTCTATCTGGGTCATAGTTGATCGGTTGACCAAGGTTGCTCACTTCATTCCTGTCAAGGAAACATATAAGGGAGATAGACTTGCAGAGTTGTACATGTCCCGCATTGTTTGCTTGCATGGAGTACCTAAGATCATAGTATCTGACAGAGGTACACAGTTCACATCCAGATTCTGGAAGCGGTTGCATGAGTCTATGGACACTCGCCTCAGTTTCAGTTCGGCTTATCATCCTCAGACTGATGGACAGACAGAGAGGGTGAATCAGATTCTGGAGGATATGTTGAGAGCCAGTGCGCTTCAGAACAGCCAGAGTTGGGATGTGAGTCTGCCATATGCAGAGTTCTCATATAACAACAGCTATCAGGCCAGTCTGAAGATGTCACCGTTTGAAGCACTGTATGACAGGAAGTGCAGAACTCCTCTGTTCTGGAATCAGGTTGGAGAAAGGAAAGTCTTTGGCCCCGAGTCTATAGAGGAAGCTGAGGAACAGGTCAGGCAGATCAGAAGCAGCCTGAAGACAGCTCAGTCTAGACAGAAGAGTTATGCGGATGTCAGACGACGAGAGCTGGAGTTCCAGATTGGGGACTATGTCTATCTGAAGGTGTCACCTTTCAGAGGTCTTCGGAGGTTTAATGTCAAAGGGAAGCTATCTCCGAGATTCATTGGCCCTTTCAAGGTGATTGACAAGAAAGGCGCAGTTGCATATCAGCTGGAGTTGCCTGCACGTCTGGCAGGTATCCATAATGTATTCCATGTATCCCAGCTGAAGAGATGCCTCAGAGTTCCAGAGGAGCAGTTGCCACTTGAGGAGCTTGATCTGCGGGATGATCTGACTTTCTCCGAGCCGATCAAGATTTTGGACACGATGGAACGAGGCCCTCGCAACAAGAGGATTAAAATCTGCAAGGTGCAATGGAAGCATTACTCCGAAGAAGAAGCCACATGGGAGAAAGAAGATGATCTTCGGGCAGATTTTCCTCATCTCTTCGCCGACTCTTCCTAATCTCGAGGACGAGATTCTTCTAAGGGGGGTAGGTTTGTAACACCCTGATTTAATTTTTCCCCAATTTAATTAAAGAATTTAGAAACTAAATAGGTTGGCTAGTTTATTAGAGGAGGAAAATAAAATTTATTTATCATTTTCATGTTGCATTCATGCCATTGCATATTTTTATTAGGTGAAAAATAAATTTATTAAACCCGTATAGGGCGAATCGAATTTATTCTATTTAGAAAACAATAAAATATTTATGAAAAACTTTATAAAATCAAATCCCAAGTTTGATTTTCAAAAACTAGGGAAAGTGTTTTTGAACTTTGGGAACTGTTTTAATTTCAAAACTGTTTTATTTTGGATTTCAAAGAAGTTTGAAGAGTTTGAAAAAGAAAAGAAAATGGCAAACTGAGCTCACCTCTCTCTAATCCAGCCCAACCCGCGGCCCACCCCACACCTCGCCCGTGCCCCTCCTTCCTATTTCCCCCTCTCCGGCCTAGGCCGTTTGCTTCTGGCCCAGGCGCCGCTTCCCTCCCCTCCCTTCGCCTCGTGGGCCGAGGCCCCGCCTCAGCGCCAACCGGCCCGCCGAAGCCAGCATCGCGGCCCACTCCAGCTCCCCACCACGCGTTCTCTCTCCCGCCGCTGACGCATGGGGCCCGCGCGTCAGGGCATCACCCCCAACCTCCCGCGCGAGTCTTCCGCACCGGCTCCGAGCGTGATCTACGCTCCACCGTGCCGCGCCCGCTCGGCCCCACCCCGCCCTCCTCTACCTCCTTTTAAGCCCTGCATCGCACCGCACGAGCGCGCCGCCACCCCTGTTCACCATCCCGAGCTCCCTTCCTCTCTCCCCGGTGCACCTCCGCAACGCCGCCACCGCCATAGCCGAGCCAACGCAAGCTCGGTTCTCCCCACCGTCGCGGCTGCTCCGACCCCTCTTCAAGCGCCATCGTGCTCGCGGAGCCGCTCCGCGTCCGGGGGACCCCTCACCAGCGAACGCCTACGTCGGGAGCTTCGCGGCATCGACCACGCCGGAGCTCCGAGCCGCGGACGTCGCCCCATCGTCGAAACCACCCTGCCGAGCCCTCCCCGTCGCCGGAAAACCCTCCATCAGATCCGCTGTAAGCCCCTCTGTCGATCCCATCTACTCCCTCTGTCTCTACCGCACCGTAGGATAGCTTTTAGAAGCGCCGGCGAGCTCGCCACCGCGGGATTCATGGCGCCACCGCGCACAGTCTCGCGCCGCCGTGCTCGGCCCCGCCGGTGGCCAAACCCTGCCACCGTCACCGTCCGATCCAAAACGGACAGCCCAGATTAGATCCAAAACGAAGAGGTATGCACCGGGCGTACGGATCTGTGGACCACGGGCCCTCCGCGCCAGCTCACCGGTCCACCCGCCGCGTGGTGCGCCGATCCAATCACCGCACGCCACCTGGTGCCACGCGGCGCACACGTCAGCCACCGCGCTGACCACATCGACCTGCTGGCTTCTTTGCAGAAAGGCCCTTATGTTTCTCCCGAATCAACCCGCAATCCACATACACTATTCCTTGAGTCAGCCGAAACTTGTGTCCTAGCCCCTCTGTTTTCAGTTAAATGAGGCCCAGTCCAGAGCTCTTTTAAATTCAGATTTGATTTATTTAAATTCGCAAATTGAGTTCAAATGATTTACAGTTTTGCCATCAAACTTCAAATGCCCATAACTTGCTCATTTTAACTCCGATTCGACCCATTCAACTTGCGTTAGATTCATAATTTCGTTCTCTACGCAGTAGATCTATTAGTTTACTGTTTTCATACTGTTTGTTGTACTGTTATTTATTTCTATGTATTGTGCCATGTATGTTGATTGGGCCAGAGAGTGCGGAGTACGAGGACGCTCCAGACCATTCTTGCGACCCAGTTGATTCGACCCAGTCCGAAGGGTGAACATCTTGCACCTACTTTATTTTACTTTTGGTATTAGAGTAGTTTAGATCTAGTAGATGCATGCAATGTCAAATTTGAATCCTATATTATGGTTTACTAGATCTTGCTCTATTTTCCTTGTCGCCTGTTTTGGGATGTTCGGGTAGGTGTCTTGCTTAGCCCTGCAGTCATGGTTGGGATGGGAGTTAAAATGTTTATAATCTTGATAAATGAACTATGAAACGAATGTGGACATGGTAATTTTGTAGTAACATGGTTATTAGGAAATCCGGCAGGATGGACCCGTATTGGTGGTTTTGTGCCGTGGGATTCGGCAGCTGGTTTTGTTTTCTGGTTCTGGGCTCGTGCTAGACATATCCTGCCTGGATCCCTAGGACCCGGTTCTCGAAGCCTGTAACCCGGCTTAACAGCGCAGCCATGAGATCTGGATGGGCTGGACCTGGCTAATTAATTAGTATTCTCCAAGTTATGCTACACGGGGGTTGTATAGTGGCTCAAGAGGGGTCCCTTGGGGTCGTTGACTTATGGACAGGGGAGAAACCTTAGAGTACGTGTAACACAGGCTTGGAGGGGCTTTGTAAAGGCCTTGCAGTGCAACCCGCTATGCACCTGGGCAGTGTTTAGCGTGACGGGATCTGCACGACTCATGGGTAACGATGTGCAACCTCTGCAGAGTGTAAAACTGATATATCAGCCGTGCTCACGGTCACGAGCGGCTTGGACTTCTTCGAGATTAGTTGGTTACTGGTCGGTTTTGGGTTCGGGTCATCTGATGGACTTCAGGTGTGGTTGCCTGATGGACTTCAGGTGTTGGTTGCTCGGTGTGACTCCGAGTGTGGTTTGCTCGGTGCGACTCCGAGTGTTGATACTTTTCTACAGAGTCTGTCTATAACCTAGTAAATAGGTGCATAGGATTAATAGGATTAATAGGGTGTGTCGCTTTAGGCGCTTGAGTCAAACAAAGTCAGCCTACCTTTGTTATAAGCCTCATAAGCATATATTTCCTACACTTGCGGAGTACATTTCGATGTACTCACCCTTCCTCTTTGTCCCCCCTGCTACCCCACCCAGACGCTGGAGACTACACGTACGAGGAGCAGGAGTATCCAGAAGACGGAGGCTATGATCCAGACGACCTGTACTAGGATGGCGCTACCCCCGGTCGACGTTCCTGTGGAGATGGAGTCCAGATCTTCCGCATCTTCATCAGAGTTTATTTTAGAGTCAGTTTCATGAGAGTCTGTACTTTTTCTTTCAGACCCGAGGGTCATTTTTGTTATAAAGTTTGATATTATTAATAAAGCATTGTTTTGATATTTACTATGATGTGGATATATGTATGAAAATTGATCCTGGCATACATATATTGTGCTCCAATTTTGTTCTTAAAATTGGGGTGTCACAGAGTGGTATCAAAGCCGTGTTGACCGTAGGACGCTACCCTAGTCAGTCGTCGAATTTACAAAACTATTTTTATAAAGTCTGACCCCTTTTCCCACTTCTGTAGCCTGTCTCTGCTGAAAATTCAAATTTTGTTTAAAAGTAGGTCTTCCAAACTCGTAAGAAGCCCTCCATAATTATGTGATCTCGTAGGTCGTTGAATGACATGTACTTGTGCATATGTAATGTTTTGGTTCTTTGTAATGATTGTTGGTGTGTTGCGACCATCAGGTTGCAGCGACATCATTTGTTAAAATGCTTTACTAATCGAATTAATTAACCAAACCAGGGTTGTTATATATCTATTTATCATATCTCACTCTTACTCCTGGAAAATGTAACAGATGGTTGACACCAGGAGCAGCGCGGGTAACGCCGGTAACGCTGGCGGGAGCGGGGCAGGTGGCAACCAGCCGCCTCATCCTCATCCACCTCCACCTCCGCCTCCGTACGACCCGCTCCAGATGGCCCAGGTGCAGAACCAGATGATGCAGAACATGGCCCAGATGATGCAGCACATGCAGCAGATGGCGCAGGCTGCTCAGGGTGCAGGAGCTGCACAGCCACCCCGACCGGATGACACTCTCAGGAGCTTCATGACGACGCGCCCTCCAGTGTCCCACCACGCCATAGAGCCAATGGATGCAGATGATTGGCTCGAGACGATTACAGGCAAGTTGCAGCTTGCCCATGTCGGGGACCTTGATAAGGCCCTCTACGCCGCGCACCAGCTTCAGGGCCCGGCAAAGAACTGGTGGACTGCCTACACCGTAGCTCATGCGGACGCCAACTCGATCACTTGGGAGGATTTCCGTAAGGCATTCCGCGACCAGTACGTCCCTTTCGGCGAGATCAGGGTGAATCGCCGAGAGTTTCAGGACCTCAGGCAGGGCGCGATGACAGTGCGTGAGTATCTCACGCAGTTCAGCCAGCTGTCCCGTTACGCCCCAGATGACGTGGACACGGACGATAAGAAGCAGGAGTGTTTCAGGCAAGATCTTTGTCATTCTTTAATATTAATAAATTCTTCATACACCCTTGTTCATTCCTTTTGCTGCCTGATAAATAATAAAATTGCTATCGGCTTCAGGCATGGGCTTAACCCAGGACTCCGCTATGCCCTAGCTTCAAATGAGTATTCCTCATTTCAGAAGCTGGTTGACCGTGCCTTCGCGGTGGAGAAGGAACGGAAGGACCTCGATGCAGATCGCAAGAGGAAGATGACGTTCCAGGGACAGTCCTCCGGCAGCTCCGCCCGTCCCCGCTACACTCCACCTGCCTCAGCTTCCAGGCAGATTCCCCAGCAGCAGCAGTACCGGCCGCCCCAGTCCCTGCAGCCCGCTCCTCAGCACAGGCACCCAGCTCCACAGTACCAGGCTCCACCTCAGCAGCAGCAGCAGCCGCCTCGCCAGGCTCAGGCACCTCTCCAGGGTCTTCCAGCTCCGCAGCAGCCCCGTCCAGCACAGGGGGCAGGTCAGATTGGCCCGTGTTACAAGTGTAACCAGATGGGACACTTCGCCAACAAGTGTCCATTGAGGCAGCCAGCTCCACCGCAGTCACGTCCCGCAGGCCAGCCCCAGAGCTACACTCGTGGTCGTGTGAACCACGTGTCAGCGGAGTCTGCTCAGACGGCACCAGATGTGGTGTTTGGTACGTTCCTTGTTGACTCTCACCCAGTTACAGTCTTGTTTGATTTTGGAGCATCTCATTCGTTCATATCAGCACCCTGCGCATCTAAATATAATATGAATAGAGTGTTGATGAAAAAGCATCTGCTAGTGAATTCTCCTGGAGGAGAACTGATATTGAGGCATGTGTGCCCGAATGTGAGCTTAACCATAAGGGGGGTAGTCTTTTCCACCTCTCTTATTGTTCTGGATTCCCAAGGTATTGATGTCATTCTGGGAATGGATTGGCTACGCAAGTACCAGGGAGTCATTGATTGTGCTCAGAGGCTCATCACAGTGAAGCATCCAGATGGCACGGAGATTGTGTATCAGGCACCGACGAAGATGGAGGAAGAAGCCAGAGCATATGAGGCTGTCGTGGTACCTGATATTCGAGTTGTCAAGGAGTTCCCAGATGTCTTCCAGAAGGTGCCAGGTATGCCACCTGATCGTGAGATTGAGTTCTCTATTGATTTAGTTCCTGGCACTGCACCTATATACAGGCGACCATATAGAATGGATGCCGAAAAGCTAGCTGAGCTGAAGACGTAGATCCAAGAGCAGTTAGAGAAGGGGCATATTCGTCCTAGTACATCCCCATGGGGAGCCCCTGTGATCTTTGTTCCAAAGAAGGATGGAGGCCTACGGATGTGCGTTGATTACCGCGCATTGAATGAAGCTACCATCAAGAACAAGTACCCGATTCCTCGCATTGATGATCTGTTTGATCAGTTGAAGGGTGCTCATGTGTTCTCGAAGATTGACCTGCAAACAGGTTATAATCAGCTGAAGATTCGTGAAGCTGATATCCCGAAGACGGCATTCGTAACTCGATATGGGCTATATGAGTACACAGTGATGTCCTTCGGCTTGACTAATGCCCCAGCTTTCTTCATGTATCTGATGAACAAGGTCTTCATGGAGTTTTTGGATCTGTTCGTCGTGGTGTTCCTTGATGATATCCTGATATTCTCGAAGACTGAAGAAGAACATGAGAAGCATCTGAGGTTAGTGTTGCAGAAGCTCAGAGAGCATCGGTTGTATGCAAAGCTGAGCAAATGCGAGTTCTGGTTGAAGAAGGTTGCATATTTGGGGCATATCATCTCAGAGGGTGGTGTATCAGTGGATCCAGGCAAGGTCCAAGATATATTGGACTGGAAGGTACCTGAGAGCGTTACTGAGATACGGAGTTTCCTCGGTATGGCGGGATATTATCGCAGATTCATTGAGGGATTCTCCAAGATCGTGAAGCCGATGACGAGACTGACTGAGAAGGGTGCCAAGTTTGTATGGTCCCCTGAATGCCAGACTGGTTTTGAGGAGCTGAAAGCGAGATTGACCTCTGCTCCTATTCTTGTCATGCCAGATGTCCAGAAGAACTTCACGGTGTATTGTGATGCTTCGCGTCAGGGTCTGGGATGTGTGCTTATGCAGGAAGGTCGGGTGATTGCTTATGCCTCGAGACAGCTCAGGAAGCATGAGCTGAATTACCCTACACATGATCTAGAGTTGGCAGCTGTTGTTCATGCTCTGAAGATCTGGAGGCACTATCTGATGGGCAAGAAGACAGAGATATACACTGATCATAAGAGCTTGAAGTATATTTTCACCCAGCCAGATCTGAATCTTCGCCAACGAAGATGGCTCGAGTTGATCAAAGACTATGATCTGAGTATCAACTATCATCCAGGCAAGGCGAATGTTGTTGCAGATGCCTTGAGCAGGAAGGTCTACTGTAATGTGCTAGAGATCAAGGAGCAGCAGCCCGAGTTGCATGAAGAGTTTGTGAAGCTCAACTTGGGTATTCTCGGCCACACTGATGCAGTAGCCATGGAGGTTGATTCGACCTTGGAGCATGATATCCGAGCAGGGCAGCTCACTGATGAGTATCTTCTGGAGATCAGACAGTCGATCAAGGAGGACAAAGCCCCCGGGTTCACAGAGGATGATCAGGGTGTCTTATGGTTCAGAGGCAGAATCTGTGTTCCAGATGTGAAGGCTATCAAGGAGTTGATTCTGAGGGAAGCTCATGATTCAGCCTACTCTCTCCATCCAGGCAGCACCAAGATGTACCAGGATCTGAAGCAGTATTACTGGTGGTATGGGATGAAGAGGGAAGTAGCGGAGTATGTGGCCTTGTGTGACACATGTCAGAGGGTTAAGGCCCAACATCAGAGACCAGCTGGTTTGCTACAGCCTCTGCAGATTCTAGAGTGGAAATGGGAACAGATCAGCATGGATTTCATCACTGGTTTGCCCAGGACACAGTCTGGATATGACTCTATCTGGGTCATAGTTGATCGGTTGACCAAGGTTGCTCACTTCATTCCTGTCAAGGAAACATATAAGGGAGATAGACTTGCAGAGTTGTACATGTCCCGCATTGTTTGCTTGCATGGAGTACCTAAGATCATAGTATCTGACAGAGGTACACAGTTCACATCCAGATTCTGGAAGCGGTTGCATGAGTCTATGGACACTCGCCTCAGTTTCAGTTCGGCTTATCATCCTCAGACTGATGGACAGACAGAGAGGGTGAATCAGATTCTGGAGGATATGTTGAGAGCCAGTGCGCTTCAGAACAGCCAGAGTTGGGATGTGAGTCTGCCATATGCAGAGTTCTCATATAACAACAGCTATCAGGCCAGTCTGAAGATGTCACCGTTTGAAGCACTGTATGACAGGAAGTGCAGAACTCCTCTGTTCTGGAATCAGGTTGGAGAAAGGAAAGTCTTTGGCCCCGAGTCTATAGAGGAAGCTGAGGAACAGGTCAGGCAGATCAGAAGCAGCCTGAAGACAGCTCAGTCTAGACAGAAGAGTTATGCGGATGTCAGACGACGAGAGCTGGAGTTCCAGATTGGGGACTATGTCTATCTGAAGGTGTCACCTTTCAGAGGTCTTCGGAGGTTTAATGTCAAAGGGAAGCTATCTCCGAGATTCATTGGCCCTTTCAAGGTGATTGACAAGAAAGGCGCAGTTGCATATCAGCTGGAGTTGCCTGCACGTCTGGCAGGTATCCATAATGTATTCCATGTATCCCAGCTGAAGAGATGCCTCAGAGTTCCAGAGGAGCAGTTGCCACTTGAGGAGCTTGATCTGCGGGATGATCTGACTTTCTCCGAGCCGATCAAGATTTTGGACACGATGGAACGAGGCCCTCGCAACAAGAGGATTAAAATCTGCAAGGTGCAATGGAAGCATTACTCCGAAGAAGAAGACACATGGGAGAAAGAAGATGATCTTCGGGCAGATTTTCCTCATCTCTTCGCCGACTCTTCCTAATCTCGAGGACGAGATTCTTCTAAGGGGGGTAGGTTTGTAACACCCTGATTTAATTTTTCCCCAATTTAATTAAAGAATTTAGAAACTAAATAGGTTGGCTAGTTTATTAGAGGAGGAAAATAAAATTTATTTATCATTTTCATGTTGCATTCATGCCATTGCATATTTTTATTAGGTGAAAAATAAATTTATTAAACCCGTATAGGGCGAATCGAATTTATTCTATTTAGAAAACAATAAAATATTTATGAAAAACTTTATAAAATCAAATCCCAAGTTTGATTTTCGAAAACTAGGGAAAGTGTTTTTGAACTTTGGGAACTGTTTTAATTTCAAAACTGTTTTATTTTGGATTTCAAAGAAGTTTGAAGAGTTTGAAAAAGAAAAGAAAATGGCAAACTGAGCTCACCTCTCTCTAATCCAGCCCAACCCGCGGCCCACCCCACACCTCGCCCGTGCCCCTCCTTCCTATTTCCCCCTCTCCGGCCTAGGCCGTTTGCTTCTGGCCCAGGCGCCGCTTCCCTCCCCTCCCTTCGCCTCGTGGGCCGAGGCCCCGCCTCAGCGCCAACCGGCCCGCCGAAGCCAGCATCGCGGCCCACTCCAGCTCCCCACCACGCGTTCTCTCTCCCGCCGCTGACGCATGGGGCCCGCGCGTCAGGGCATCACCCCCAACCTCCCGCGCGAGTCTTCCGCACCGGCTCCGAGCGTGATCTACGCTCCACCGTGCCGCGCCCGCTCGGCCCCACCCCGCCCTCCTCTACCTCCTTTTAAGCCCTGCATCGCACCGCACGAGCGCGCCGCCACCCCTGTTCACCATCCCGAGCTCCCTTCCTCTCTCCCCGGTGCACCTCCGCAACGCCGCCACCGCCATAGCCAACGCAAGCTCGGTTCTCCCCACCGTCGCGGCTGCTCCGACCCCTCTTCAAGCGCCATCGTGCTCGCGGAGCCGCTCCGCGTCCGGGGGACCCCTCACCAGCGAACGCCTACGTCGGGAGCTTCGCGGCATCGACCACGCCGGAGCTCCGAGCCGCGGACGTCGCCCCATCGTCGAAACCACCCTGCCGAGCCCTCCCCGTCGCCGGAAAACCCTCCATCAGATCCGCTGTAAGCCCCTCTGTCGATCCCATCTACTCCCTCTGTCTCTACCGCACCGTAGGATAGCTTTTAGAAGCGTCGGCGAGCTCGCCACCGCGGGATTCATGGCGCCACCGCGCACAGTCTCGCGCCGCCGTGCTCGGCCCCGCCGGTGGCCAAACCCTGCCACCGTCACCGTCCGATCCAAAACGGACAGCCCAGATTAGATCCAAAACGAAGAGGTATGCACCGGGCGTACGGATCTGTGGACCACGGGCCCTCCGCGCCAGCTCACCGGTCCACCCGCCGCGTGGTGCGCCGATCCAATCACCGCACGCCACCTGGTGCCACGCGGCGCACACGTCAGCCACCGCGCTGACCACATCGACCTGCTGGCTTCTTTGCAGAAAGGCCCTTATGTTTCTCCCGAATCAACCCGCAATCCACATACACTATTCCTTGAGTCAGCCGAAACTTGTGTCCTAGCCCCTCTGTTTTCAGTTAAATGAGGCCCAGTCCAGAGCTCTTTTAAATTCAGATTTGATTTATTTAAATTCGCAAATTGAGTTCAAATGATTTACAGTTTTGCCATCAAACTTCAAATGCCCATAACTTGCTCATTTTAACTCCGATTCGACCCATTCAACTTGCGTTAGATTCATAATTTCGTTCTCTACGCAGTAGATCTATTAGTTTACTGTTTTCATACTGTTTGTTGTACTGTTATTTATTTCTATGTATTGTGCCATGTATGTTGATTGGGCCAGAGAGTGCGGAGTACGAGGACGCTCCAGACCATTCTTGCGACCCAGTTGATTCGACCCAGTCCGAAGGGTGAACATCTTGCACCTACTTTATTTTACTTTTGGTATTAGAGTAGTTTAGATCTAGTAGATGCATGCAATGTCAAATTTGAATCCTATATTATGGTTTACTAGATCTTGCTCTATTTTCCTTGTCGCCTGTTTTGGGATGTTCGGGTAGGTGTCTTGCTTAGCCCTGCAGTCATGGTTGGGATGGGAGTTAAAATGTTTATAATCTTGATAAATGAACTATGAAACGAATGTGGACATGGTAATTTTGTAGTAACATGGTTATTAGGAAATCCGGCAGGATGGACCCGTATTGGTGGTTTTGTGCCGTGGGATTCGGCAGCTGGTTTTGTTTTCTGGTTCTGGGCTCGTGCTAGACATATCCTGCCTGGATCCCTAGGACCCGGTTCTCGAAGCCTGTAACCCGGCTTAACAGCGCAGCCATGAGATCTGGATGGGCTGGACCTGGCTAATTAATTAGTATTCTCCAAGTTATGCTACACGGGGGTTGTATAGTGGCTCAAGAGGGGTCCCTTGGGGTCGTTGACTTATGGACAGGGGAGAAACCTTAGAGTACGTGTAACACAGGCTTGGAGGGGCTTTGTAAAGGCCTTGCGATGCAACCCGCTATGCACCTCGGCAATGTTTAGCGTGACGGGATCTGCACGACTCATGGGTAACGATGTGCAACCTCTGCAGAGTGTAAAACTGATATATCAGCCGTGCTCACGGTCACGAGCGGCTTGGACTTCTTCGAGATTAGTTGGTTACTGGTCGGTTTTGGGTTCGGGTCATCTGATGGACTTCAGGTGTGGTTGCCTGATGGACTTCAGGTGTTGGTTGCTCGGTGTGACTCCGAGTGTGGTTTGCTCGGTGCGACTCCGAGTGTTGATACTTTTCTACAGAGTCTGTCTATAACCTAGTAAATAGGTGCATAGGATTAATAGGATTAATAGGGTGTGTCGCTTTAGGCGCTTGAGTCAAACAAAGTCAGCCTACCTTTGTTATAAGCCTCATAAGCATATATTTCCTACACTTGCGGAGTACATTTCGATGTACTCACCCTTCCTCTTTGTCCCCCCTGCTACCCCACCCAGACGCTGGAGACTACACGTACGAGGAGCAGGAGTATCCAGAAGACGGAGGCTACGATCCAGACGACCTGTACTAGGATGGCGCTACCCCCGGTCGACGTTCCTGTGGAGATGGAGTCCAGATCTTCCGCATCTTCATCAGAGTTTATTTTAGAGTCAGTTTCATGAGAGTCTGTACTTTTTCTTTCAGACCCGAGGGTCATTTTTGTTATAAAGTTCGATATTATTAATAAAGCATTGTTTTGATATTTACTATGATATGGATATATGTATGAAAATTGATCCTGGCATACATATATTGTGCTCCAATTTTGTTCTTAAAATTGGGGTGTCACACTGGGGCTTTGCCGAGTGCCAAATTTCGGGCACTGGGCAAAGAGCCTCTTTGCCGAGTGCCGGTCACGTGGTACTCGGCAAAGCGCAAACACAAGGCAAAGGATGCTTTGCCGAGTGCCAGATGCCGGTACTCAGCAAAGATCCCCTCTTTGCCGAGTGCCAGCCACGTGGCACTCGGCAAAACATGTGGCCCCGAACTGTGCCATGTGGTCGAGTCTTTGCCGAGTGCCGCCAGGCTAGCACTCGGCAAAGAGGGGCTGTTTGCCGAGTGCTGTCAGGCTGGCACTCGGCAAAGAGCTCTTTGTCTAGTGTTTTTTTTAGACTCGGCAAAGCCAATTTTTAAATTATATTTTGAAGCAGTAAATTAATCCAAATGAAAAAGTTTTTAACTACAAAGTTGGTTAACTTATCAAGATGAAGAATTTTTGTTTTGGTGATTTCTTCATTTGACAAACTTAAAATATTTTCGTTCACAAATCTTATATATCTCTCCAGTAGTTTATAAAACTACAAGAGTGATATATAATGTTTGTGAATAATATTAGAACCACAATGTCGGATACACAAATGGTCAAACAACCAAAATAAACTTTGTAGATCTTGACAAGTTATGAAAGTTTATAGTTGATAACTTTTAAATTTGAAGACATCTAGTTATGCAAAACTGCGTTCGAATTTGAAAAATTTAAAATTCGATTTTTTTAAATTACCTCGGATGGAGAAATGACCTAAATGAAAGTTGTAGATCTCGAAAAGTTATGAAACTTTGGTGTTGACAACCTTTTGATTTGAAATCATCTTGTCAACGAAAACTACGTTTCAAATTATCAAATTTGAAATTCAAATTTTTATAAACGATCTCAGATGAAAAAATTACCAAAATAAAAGTTGTAGATCTTAAAAAGTTAGAAAACTTTGTAGTTGACAACTTTTTGATTTGGATTCGTTTAGGGCCTCAAATAAGAAAGTTACAATCGGTTTAGTATAATATATAGGTAACCGAAACAGAGATGAAATGTATATGTGTAGTGCAGTGGTAGAGGAGGCTCCGTACGAACGAGAGGTCATGAGTTCCTTCCCCGATTTAATAAAAGTTTTTCTCTATTTTTTTTGGATTTTTTTTCGTTTTTTCTTTGCCGAGTGCCAAATATGTCAGCACTCGGCAAAGCCTTCGCTGAGTGCGCGATATTTGGCACTCGGTAAAGAGCCTTTTGCACTCGGCCGCACTCGGCAAAGGGCTCTTTGCCGAGTGCTGTCAGCACTCGGTAAAGTCTGATTCTGCTGTAGTGATATAAATTCAAAGATCCAAGTCTACCGTCACGTAAAAAATAATCCAACATTTCGTCCTAGTGAATAGTGATGTGATTATAGCGTATTATGTATATATAAACCGGTCAGCCCTCGGTAGTCGTCTCACTGTCTCAGCCGCAGTCAAAACAGGAACCGGCCGGGCCTTTTGGTTTTTTCTTACTCTTATACTTTGACCAGTCTCCTCGTCACTAACCTGATCGACCTGGATCGTCGCTTGCCCTTGCCCCAGCGCGCCCAGCCTCCTCTCGTGCATTTCCCTCTTCCGGCCACTTCGTTTCTAGTAGTACTTGTGGTCTATGGCTTTGACGCCGTGGACTTATATGTAGACGCCAGGAGAAAGTTTATGCCATGCATGAGAGATCGAGACAAATTAAAGAGAGTGACGGTGTTGAAACGTGGACTCGGTACAGTACAGTCAGTCGTACCGTTGTTGACGCGATCGTGTCTAGGTTGGCCGGGCCGGATGCCGGTATGGACGCACCAGTCTTCTCTTGTAAACAATATAGTCCCAAAGGAAAAACATGCGTTATTATATATATCACGAACGAAAAAAAGGAAAAGTATGGAAAAGAGATAGGAGCAGGAACTTATCTTGCACGGCAGCCAGCGACCTGCCGATTACCACCTCTGCCAAAAACGACTTCGTTTCACGAAATTTTACCCAAACACTAATGTCACGAAATCTGGATACACCAAATTCTAGATCTGAGTCAGATGTACGGATTTTATGAAGCCATTCAAGGGATGTACTGAAAACATTGATTTCATACCTCCTCGTGGAGTTAGGTGATAATTATCCATCAACTACTGGTTACATATCCTATCCTAGATTTGTTTCAGAGCCTGTTTGGTTCATCCTTCTAAAATTTAGTAATACCTAAAGTTTAAGTGATCTATAATATTCGGTTATAGTAACTAAAGACATTAAAATATAGTCACTTTTATCTACACCTTCATGACTACCTCTAAACTTTAGGGCCTGTTTGGGACAGCTCCACCTCTAAAAAACTGAATCTGAATCTGGGATTCGCCAGGGAGCAGCTCCACCAGTGGATTCCAGATCCACCACAGAACTGTTTGGATAACAAAATCGCTCCAGATCCCACAAGGGCATTTTGAATAGAATGGACAGATTTGCCCTTGATGTAGGTCCCACTTGTCAGCATCTGGAAAAATCATAGTCGTCTTCCTCCTCCGAGCGCGCAAGGCCGGGCGGCCGTGCGGTGGTCCGGTCGGGGGAGCAGCGAGCGCACGACCGGCCGGAGGAGCGGCAGCAAGGCGGGTCTCGCGCACGCGGCCAGGGAGCGTCGCGACGGGGCGGGGCGGCTCCCGCACACGCCGGCTAGGGAGTCCCCACGACGGGGCAGGGCGGCTCCCGCGCACGCCGGCCAGGGAGCCCCCGCGACGGGGCGGATGGCGAGGATGTTCCCGCGTGGCCGTCCGGGGGAGCGGCGGTGAGCGGCGGGCCGGGGGAGCGGCGGGCACGCGACCGGCCGAGGGAGCGGCGGCGCGCGGGCGGCCTGGGGAGCGGCGGCGCGCGGCCGGCCGGGGGAGCGGCGACGCGCGACCGGCCGGGGGAGCGGCGGCGCGCGGACGGCTGGGAGAGGGACGGGCGGAGCGGCGGCGCGCGGAGGAAGAAAGAGCGCGAGGAAGAAAAAGAACGCGAAGAGGAAGAAAGAACGAACCGTTTTTTATGTAATCAGTGACATTGGTGGGTAATTTCTCCTAGATTCACCAAACTCAGTTTGGTGGAGCACCCCTTGAGGAGATCCACCAAAAACGTGAATCCAACCCTCAAATTCACCATTTTAATGAATCTGGATTTGGTGGATCTGAGGTGTTTGGCAAACTTTTTGTGGAGTGGAGCTAGATTTGGTGGATCTGGAGCTGGTGGAGCTGTCCCAAACAGGCCCTTAAACTTTAGTGGCTCTTAAATTTTAGTGAGATATTTAGTACTTTATAAATTAATTTTAATGATTAAATTTTAGAGGAAGCTAATCAAACAAGCCCTCAATCATCTCTCTCGTCCCATGGAACTCGTGCGGCTGTTCAAGTTCCACCGCCTACCTCCGGAGCTCTAGCGGACTTCTTCGATGAGTCGATGATGACGGATGACCATATCAGCCCTCTCGGTTCCTGGCAAGCACCATCATACTCTCTCCGATCAAATGCGTGTGGCAATCAATGAATCAAAGGAGAGGCATATTGTCAGCGAAGAGAGAAGGATTTGGAGGATCGGAGTGCGGGATGACAATGTCTATCTATCCGCAAGTTAAATGATTAGGGACCGAAGCAATGGCACATTATTATGTATGGAAATATCTAGGATATGCTATATTCAAGGACCGATGGAGTATACTGCTCAATCGGCTCTATGTTGTGGGACTGAGACTGATTTTAGAGTGTGTTCAGGCTGAAAAACTACACCATTCTAGAAATGCGCGCGCAAGTGCTTCTCTCAACCCGTTTGGTATTTACTAGTGAGATAAGCGCGCTTCGCTGCGCTATTTTTTTTACCTCACACATATTCTTGTTTTTGTTTTGATTAAAGAAATAAGTTGGGAAAACTTTATGAATGATGATTTTTTTTTGTCCATTCTCACTGCACTGCAGATAGACCTTAGGCCTGGTATGCACGCTGCCTACCAGCTTTTAGAGGATAACTCTTATGACAACTCTAGCTTGTGATCTAAAGAAGTACAAAGAAGAGAGCAAAGTAGAAGAGATACAATATATTGGATTCAATGGTGCTAACTTAACATTATATAAAAACATGTAACTGGTTTGAGCACCCGGTTAAAATAAAACACAACTTCACTTGTATGCTAGCTATTGACATGCAGCTACCTCATCCGTACTAAAAAAACACGCATATGGTTTTATGCAGACCAAACTTTCTTAATTTAGACTATGTTTTTTACTATGTTTTTTAGAAAAAAATTAACAAAAATTTGAATATCTAAATGAGCTTATTGTGAAAATATATTTAGTTGAACAATAAATATTAATAATCTCTTATAAATATTTGGTCGGAGTTAAAAATATAGGATATGCTATATTTCGGGTGTCTAAAATGTAGCATCGGTTCAAATAATGACTAACAACCATCGAATTTCTATCCAATGTCCAATCTCTTAGCACAAATCACAATAAACCAAATATATTTTTTCTATTGAAGAACAAAGCCAAAACTATTCAGGCGTCTAAAATATAGAAAATGTTGTAAAAAGTCCAATCTTACAAATCACAATAAAAGATGGTAATTTTTCTATGGAAATATAAGAAAATTTATAAAAAATATTTATTTCTTAGGAAGTGAGAGCACTCTTTGTAGGACCAAGGAGTAGCTAATAGAAATAAAATTTTTTTTTCAATCAATACCTAATAAAACTTTTAGCAATGCGAAAAAATATTTATATATTAAAGTTGTTATTAAAGCAGGTATGCTGCGGGGGTAGCGAAGTGTCGGAGTGTGCGCGAGCCCTGGTGTCGCACCTTTTATCTGGATTTTTTTTCAGATTTTGCAGGTAACACGCACGAGGCGCGTGCGGTGGTACTGCGCGTTTTCCGCGCACTGAGGTGGAACTGGAGACGGCGAGCTTCTCAATCTCTCTTTGCGTGTGTACGAACGTATACGCAGTGTGTGCGTGATGGTGGTGTGAGGTGGTGTGTGTGAGTTGTGTGTTGTGCCACATTGTACTGATAAAAAAGAACCGAAAGAACATAGACACTACTACAGAACAGGGTCATAGGCCGATTCTCAAATCGCCTTTAGTCTCGGCGTTTTTGCCGCCCGGGACTAATAGACCCTTTAGTCCCGGTCGGTACACGAACCGGGACTAAAGGGCCTGCCCCAATGGCTACTGCGCAGAGCTGCAGGGCAGGGACCCTTTAGTCCCGGTCCGTGTTACCAGCCGGGACTAAAGGACACTCTTTAGTCCCGGTTGGTGCCACGGACCGGACTAAAGATTTAGCCACGGTTTGTGGCTTGCCCCGGGATAAATGATCACCTTTTAGCCCCAGTTTTTAATACGAACCGGGACTAGAGCTCCTGGTTTTATAACCAGCCAACTTCTTCCCCCGAGCCAGAGACATTCAAATTTCAGTGAGCTTCTTGCTTGTTCTTGCTGTTGCTATTGCTTGTTCTTCATTGTTCTTCGTCTCTGGCTTCAATTGGTGATCTTCTTTGACTCCGTTATTGTCTCTTTGCGTTTAGAGGTAACTATTTTCATCTCCTTCCATGTCTTTTGAATATGAGAGGAATTTAATTAAAATATATACTTTGCAAGAACAAGCATAGAGAGTTGAGTAGTTTAAATTGGTTCATCACATCACTTGATAGTTTTCTACTGCTAGGTAGTATCATTCTATATTTCATACTTATGCAAGGCGTAATATTGAATTTTAGTGTCTTTTTAGTAATTTTTCTTTAGAAAAATGTGGAATTTATAATAGTTTGCAACAATAAATATAGAGAGTAGATAATGTGGAAATTGGTATTGTTATATCATATTTTTGATTATCTAAACAAATAGAAAAATTTAGAGTCTTTTTTATTTATAATTGTTTAGAATTAGGAATTTGCATGTAATAGTTTAAAATGAGCATGGATATAGTAGATGGCAACCGTGACCGGGTCCTCAGCCTCTCATCATCGGGATCCGAAGCGTTTGCGGCCGGATCTTCCTCTCATTGCTTGCGGCGAGTGTAAGCAGAAGATTGTGAAGGAGTACCAAGTGAAAAAAAGGGGAATCAACAAGGGTCGTATATTCTACAAGTGTCCGGACCATGAGGTGGGTTATTATTTACCCGCATTTGATTAATATGGTTCATTCGTATCGGTTTTGCTTGATGATGTTGTTTAAATTTCTTATTCTTTGTTCTAATTGCAGTGGGAGGGCACCGGCGGATGTAAAGGTTGGTACTGGGAGGAAGAGTACGTTCAGCACGTACGAAATTCTGTTGCACAGGAGGTTGCCGCTGAAGGTGATGAGGCAGTGAGTCAGCGGCAGTAGCCCATCCATGCTGATGAAGCGAATGATCTGTCTATTTTAGTTGGGATCGGGCGCGATCTAATTATGTTGCTTAAGTGCATTTTATTTTTAGTTGTTTAGTGCTAGCTGCGATAGTCTTCGTTGTAGTCAAGCTTGTTTGAATAATCAATCATGTGATGTCATGAGTGTTGTGCAATAACATGAGAAACTACTAAGTGCATGGTTGTAATATTTAATGCAGATGTTGTCACGCAATTGGATGTATAATGTCGATCGCCACTCCAAAGAGTTCATTGTTGGCGTGCACTATTTCTTAGGTGTGGCTGAGGCAAACAAGCAAGATGGTTTCATGTGCTGCCCATGCGCCGTCTGTAAGAATTTGAAGGAATATTCATGCCCAAGGACTCTTCATACGCATTTGTTGAAGTCGGGTTTCGTAACAAACTATATTTGTTGGACGAAGCATGGAGAAAGGGGGGTTGTAATGGATGATGGTGAAAAAGGTGAAGAAGAATTGGCACACGCTGATATTATTGCTCAGTACGGTGCCTTTGATGATGATGCAGTGGGGGAGATGGTGAAGAAGATGCGGCAGCGACAGAAGATGTGACAGCTGATGTTGATGCTCTTGGTGATGCCATTCGTGATGCACAAAGTGAATGTGAAAGTGACAAGGAGAAGGTCAAGTTTGAGCGTATGCTAGAGGATCATAGGAAATTGTTATATCCCACTGCTGAAGATGGCCAAAAAAAAGCTGGGTACTACGCTGGAACTGCTGCAATGGAAGGCAAAGAATGGTACATCCGATAAAGCATTTGGGCAGTTATTGAAGATAATGAAAAAATGCTTCCGAAAGCGAACGAATTGTCCACCACTACGTACGAAGCAAAACAGGTCGCTGCCCTTTGGGATTAGAAATCCAGCAGATACATGCATGTCCTATGACTGCATCCTGTACCGTGGGGAGGAATATGAGAATTTGGATGCATGCCCGGTATGTGAAGCATCACGATATAAGATAAGGCGAGATGATCCTGGCGACGTAGAGGGTGAAGAACGTCCAAGCAGGAAGAAAATCCCTACCAAGGTTATGTGGTATGCTCCTATAATACCACGCTTGAAACGTTTGTTCAGAAATAAGGACAATGCAAAGATGTTGCGGTGGCATAAAGAAGACCGTAAGGTAGACAATATGCTGAGGCACCCAGCTGATGGATCCCAGTGGAGAGCGATAGATAGAGATTCCCAGAGTTTGCAGATGAGGCTAGAAACTTGAGGTTCGCTTTAAGTACGGATGGTTTTAATCCTTTTGCGGAGCAAAGCAGTAGTCATAGCACTTGGCCAGTTACTCTATGTATCTACAACCTTCCTCCGTGGTTATGCATGAAGCGGAGTTCATTAATGTCGTTGCTCATCCAAGGGCCGAAGCAACCTGGCAACGACATCGATGTCTACCTGAGGCCATTAGTTGAGGAACTTCTACTTCTATGGAGCAAACCAGGCATAACGTGTGGGATGAGTACAAACAGGAACACTTTGACCTGCGAGCCTTATTGTTCGTAACAATCAATGATTGGCCGGCTCTAAGTAATTTTCAGGTCAGACAAACAAGGGATATAATGCATGCACACACTGTTTTGAAGACCTTGATAGTTTATTTTTGAAAAAGTGTCGGAAGGTCGTGTATGTTGGGCACCGTCGGTTTCTTCCTGTGGGCCACCCAGTAAGAAAGAAAGGCAAACATTTTAAAGGTAAGGCAGACCACCAAACCAAGCCTCGTAACCGAACCGGAGATGATATACTTGAAATGGTGAAGGATACGAAAGTAGTATTTGGAAAGGGACGGGCAGCGAACCTGTTCCTAAAGACGCTTCGGACACGCACCATGTGGAAGAAGAAGTCCATATTCTGGGAGCTACCCTACTGGCATGTCCTAGAGGTCCGCCATGCGATCGACGTGATGCACCTGACAAAGAACCTTTGTGTGAACCTGCTTGGATTCATGGGTGTCTACGGAAAGCCTAAGGATTCACTTGAAGCACGACAGGACTTGCAGCGCATGAAAGAACGAGACAACTTGCATCCGGAGAAGACAGATGACGGGCGCCAGTACTTAAGCCTTGCTAGCTACACTCTTAGCAGAGAAGAAAAGGAAAGCATGTTTGAATGCCTTAACAGCATCAAGGTCCATCTGGATTCTCCTCCAATATAAAGAGAATAATTAATGTGCCAGAGAAGAAGTTCCAAAACTTGAAGTCTCATGACTGCCATGTGCTTATGACCCAATTGCTTCCTGTTGCTCTAAGAGAATTCTACCTCCACATGTACGTCTAGCCACCGTGAAGCTATGTGCATTCCTCAATTCAATTTCACAAAAGGCAATCAATCCAGAGGAACTTTCTACTTTGCAGAATGATGTCGTTCAATGTCTCGTCAGCTTTGAGTTGGTTCCCTCCATCCTTCTTTGATATCATGACACACTCCTAGTTCACCTGGTCAAGGAGATCATTATTCTCGGTCCTGTGTTCCTACACACCATGTTCCCTTTCAAGAGGTTCATGAGTGTCCTGAAAAAATATGTTAATAACGTTCTCGGCCTGAAGGAAGCATCGCCCAGGCTACGGAACAGAGGAGGTCATAGAGTTTTGTGTGGACTTTATTCCAGACCTTGACCCGATTGGCGTTCCTGAATCGCGACACGAGGGCAGACTCAGTGGCAAGGGAACACTAGGGAAGAAAACATATATCGGTACAGGAGACGATTACTTCGATAAAGCACACTACACAGTTCTACAGAACTCCTCATTGGTAGATCCATATATCGAGGTACATAAGGATTTCCTTCGATCCAAGTAGCCCAGGAAGAGTGAATCTTGGATTACACGTCAGCACATGCAAACCTTCGGCGATTGGTTGCGAAAACAATGTCAGGGTGATGACAACATAGATGAGCAGCTTTATTTGTTGGCCAGACAACCATCGTGGCATCTCAGCACGTACAAAGGGTACGAGATCAATGAGAATACATTTTACACAGTAGCCCAAGACGCAAGGAGCACCAATCAAAACAGTGGTGTACGCGTGGATGCCACGGATCCAAATGGGAACAAACAAACATATTATGGCCGCATACATGACATATGGGAACTAGACTACGCACCCAATTTTAAAGTCCCTTTGTTCCGGTGTAAATGGGTCAAGATGACCGGTACCGGAGGTGGGGTAACAGTCGACAAGGAGTATGGGATGACATCAGTGGACCTCAACAATATTGGGTACAAAGACGAACCATTTGTCCTTGCCGCAGATGTGAGTCAAGTGTTCTATGTGAAAGACATGTCTACAAGACCAAAAAGAGGGAAAAATGATAACAACTCGATCGTCAACGAGCCAAAGCGCCATGTAGTTCTTTCAGGGAAAAGAAACATTGTCGGAATTGAGGACAAGTCAGACATGTCAGGTGATTATGAAAGAGATGATCGAATTCCGCCATTCAAAGTGAACAAAGACCCAAGCATTTTTGTTAAACAATGAGGAAACTCCATGGTTAAGGAATGATCATAACCAAGGGACATATGTCAAGAGGAGGTTCACAGTTGTGCCCGCTTAATAGTGGGTTGTAAACATATTATGTAATAATTAATTAATTAAGACTTCATTTATTTGATAATGGATTTATATACATTTAGTAGTAGTGATCATTGATTTATGTGCTCTAGATGTGAATCTCATACTAATTTTTAAAAGAAAGTATATCAAATATTCAATTTTCTGTTCAATTAGAAAGATTTAAGATATATTAAAAAACTAAATTAAAAATCTAAAACTACTGCATCTGTCGCGTATAACAAAATTGGGCAATGATTGTTTAGGTTTTAAACAAAAGATTAACGTCCAAATGATATGAAAATAAATTTTCTATTGAAAGCCAACATTTTTTAAATTTAAATTGAACATTACATTTTTGCATTAACCAAATATGAATGGTTATTTACATTTATATTCGTTATTATAAAAAAAGAAAAGAATTTATGCTACAAAATTTTCTACTATACATAAGGTTAAAGGATATACAACTTTTATTTTTAAGTAATTATGCCTACTGTTCAATTTACTATGCAATTAACAAGAATTACAACATATTATATAGTGGAAACTTAATACAAAACCCAAAATACTGAAAACTCAAAACTGTGGCGGGAAAGAACCCTTTAGTCCCGGGCCGTATTACGCACCGGGACTAAAGACCCCTTAAGTCTCGGTGCGTAAGCCCGCCCGGGACTAAGGTCCAACCCTTTAGTCCCGGGGCGTATTACGCACCGGGACTAAAGACCCTTTAGTCCCGGTGCGTAATACGCCCCGGGACTAAAGGCCCTCCCGGGTATATAGGGCACAGAGCACAGTGCCCTCCAATCTTCCCGGCCAGATCGACGTTTGCCCCGCGCCGCCGCCCTCACCTCGCCGCCGAGCCTCTGTCCGCGCCGCCGTCCTCCTCGCCGTTGAGCTCCGCGCCGCCGTCCTCCTCGCCGTCGAGCTCCGCGCCACCGTCCACCTCGGCCTCACTGCCCTCCGCCGCCGTCCTCCTCGGCATCGCCGCCGTCCTCCGCGCCGTCGCCCGCGCCGCCGCGCCGTCCTCCGGGCCGCTGCCGTACGGCCTATGCGTGTGTGTGCGTGTGCAGTGTGCGTGGTGTGCGTGTGTAGCAGTGTCCAGCAGTGGGTGTGTGAGAGTGTAAAAAAAAAGAAATGAAAAGAAATATATATCTAGAAATAAATATAGAAAGTGATATATAAATAGATATATATATAGAAACTAATATATATGTATTTAGAAATAGAAAGTGATATATATAAAATAAATATAAATAGATATATATATTATAGATTATTTCTATTTAACTTTTTCATTTCTTCTTTTCTAGAAATAGATATATACAAATAATGAATATGAATAGATATATTTATAGAAAAAGGAAAATCATATATATGTTTTTTAACCTAACAAAATGTGTTCGACCTGTAGTCCTGGTGACCGCCTGCACCGACCTCGCCGCCATCCACTGTCATCCGCACCGTCGTCATCCTCGCTGTTGTCCGCCGTCGTCGTTCTCGTCCAGGGTGTGTAAATCACATGACAAGGATATGTTTAAACATGTATTTATTACTCTTAGAAATATGTGTTCATAGAAAATCATGTGTCATGTCGGAACATGTATTTATTACTCTTTACGAATATATGTTATTGTCATGTTATTTTTATGAATTGTCATGTTATTTTTATGAATTGCCTAAAACTCGAAACCCTAAAACCTAAAACCCTAACCCTAAACCCTCGAACCTAAACCACTAAACCCTCAAACCCGAAACCCGAAACCCTAAACCCCGAAACCCTAAAACTTGAAACCCGACCCCTAAATCTAAACCTCAAACCCCTAAACCCCGAAACCCTAAACCCTCAAACCCCTCAACCCCGAAACCCCGAACCCCGAAACCCCGAAACCCTAAAACTCGAAACCCCGAACCCCTAACTCTAAAGCCTCAAACCCCTAAATCCCAAAACCCTAAACCTCAAACCCTAAACCCCAAAACCCTGAACCTAAACCCTAAAACCCGAAACCCGAAACCCTAACTCTAAACCCTCAAACCCCTAAACCCCGAAACCCTAAACCCTCAAACCCCTAAACCCCGAACCCCTAAACCCCGAAAAAACCTAAAACCCGAACCCCGACCCCTAACTCTAACCCTCAAACCCCTAAACCCCGAAACCCTAAACCCTAAAACCCGAAACCCGAACCCTGAACCCAAAACCCGAACCCCTAACCCTGAAACCTTAAACCCGCAACCCCGAACCCCTAAACCCCGAAACCCTAAACCCCGAAACCTCGTACCCCTAAACCCCGAACCCGTAAAACCTGAAACCATAACCCTAAACCCTCAAACCATAAACCCCGAAACCCTAAACCCCGAAACCTTAAACCCTAAACCCCGTGACCCCAAACCCTAAACCCTTAACCACTAATTAAACCCCTGGTTTTCGGTTTTCATTTCACATACATGTATAAAGCTCCTTTAAGTGTTCGATCATATTGTATATATATTTTAATATTCACAGAAATGGCCGACCCAAATGAGAATGTGATGGAGGAGGAAATGATGAATTTCATAGCCGGCGACGATGACGGGAGTCAATACTTATTGAATTACGAAGACATGACCATGCATGATGAAAATCTCCCTGAACAACAAGTTGAGATGGAAGAAGGCAATACAGGCGAGGTATATATACAATGTGTCGTGTTAGGGTTTACATTTACTTTATTACTTGATTAGGTTTTATGTCAACTTGTATTAGGGTTTCATCTTCATGTCTTTACCTATATGTAGCCCTCTGGATCGATGTCTGCGACAGGGCAGAGCAGACAAAACGAGGGCCGAAGAGGCCGTTGAAGGGCCGTCATGTAATCTCCGAATTCGATATGGCTACAGGCCAACCACTAGGACCCAATGCAAAGAAATATGTCTTTCACTGTGGGTTCCTTGTGAGAGATCGGATTCCGATAAGTGCCCGTGAATGGAAAGAGAGGCGAAGTGCTCCCGAGATCAGTTATGTCTCCAATCTTGACAAGCAGCTAGTCTGGGATGACGTCCAAGCTCATTCTCGTTTGACACGGATGATGAGGAGCTGCTGAGGCGAATTCGGGAGTGGACAATGAAGAAGATGGCCACACTTTTTCAGGACTGGAAGAAGAAATTGTACCACACCTTTGTGCTAAAGAACGAGACGCCAGATTTCAACTCTAAGGCGTATGTCAAGATAAGGGCCGATTGGGATGAATTTGTACAGTACAAAAGATCACAAGAGAGCGAGGCCCGGGCATACCCTAAGCATGCACCTGGCGTCAGGGTTGGAGACGGCGGGTAGATCACGGAGCATCATTGCCGCCGCCACCACGTTCTGCCCGGCTCGCGGGAAGCATACCTCGGGGCGTGCTGGTGCCCCGTCCTCGAGGATCCGCCGTGGACCTCTCGAGCCCGACCTCGAGCTCCGGCTCCTCGGGGTTGGGGCGGTTCCTGCATCAGACTTTGCCGGAGCTGCAGCAGGTGTCGCCGTTCTTCCTCGGCTTTGGTGATTGCCTCCTGCACCTGCGCGAGCTGCGCCGCCCGACTGTCATCGTGCTGAGGCGGTGCAGCCGGTGCTGGAGGTTCGTTCCTCCCCTGAACACGTGATCCCGCTGCCGCGGCCACGTCGCTGGGGCCTCTAGATCGAGCGTCGGCCTGCCGTCGTCGCCCTCGTCCTCGGTATCACATACGACCCATCGAGTTGGAAGCACTCCCTGGTGGGATCCCAGAGGTCGGGGTCATGGTAGTCGTATTCATCGGAGTCGGAGCTGTTGACGGCGTGCCGCCTTGGCCGATGCTGGGACCGCAGCTCGCGGGTACCATTCTCCGACGGTGGCTCGCCGGGGTGGCTCGATGGCTCGCGAGAAGCCGCGGTCGAGGTGCGCGGGGTGGTCGATCTCCAGGTGGCCATGGCCTGCAGTAGCACGCCCGGGTACTGCTCCTGGCCTGCTGGCGGTGGGACCCGACGGCGCTCGTTGAACTGGCGGGCGCGTAGGCTGCTGCGGAGCTGTCGAGGCTGAACGGGAACCGTCGGCGTCGAGCGCGGTAACCCCGTGCGGGAGGAGGCGGGTGGTGCCGACGGTGCACGGCTCGGAGGCCTCTGGCCTGGCTCCTGGTCCGTGCGCACGATGAACGCGGAGTCACTGGGTGGGCGCGGACGTGCCCTGGAAGTCTGGCCGTGCGCCGGGCAGGATCCTGCTCGGGAACTCCGCGCCGGCCACGGGGAAGTGGGTGTACGCCGCCGGCGCCGCCAGTGCCTGGCGACGATGGTGACGACGGCGCCGCTCATGGGGTGGCGACGCGTGGTGGTGTGGGCGACGTGCCACGCTCCTCGCACGGGGTGGTGTGACACGCCCTCCGCTCGGGCTCTCCGTGGAGAGCAGGGTCAGCTCGTTGCCGTTGCCGGTGGCCAGGAACTCGAGGCTCCCGAACTAGACGATGGCACCAGCAGAGAACGAAGGAGTCGTAGCAGCCATGCAGGAAATAGCGAGAAACCGACTCGACACGCGAAGGCCCTACCTGGCGTGCCAACTGTCAGTGTTTTGAACCCGGGGGTATGACACCAACGAGTAATATGATCGCGTGCTCTCTTCCTGGATGGTGATGCAAGATGACATAAGGATTTATCCTGGTTCGGGCAAAGAAGGCCCTACGTCCAGCGGGGGAGGGGGTTCTTGTATTACTTGCACCTAAGTGCTTGTACAGGGGCGAATACAAGCTCAGTGAGCGTGGACCGGAGTCCGGACTCGAGTGTGTGTGTGGACTCGTGTCGCGCAAGCCCGTGCGTAACCGTAGACTCGTGCGTTGTCTCTCTCCCTGTGCGAAGGGCCCTGGCGTCCCCTTTTATAGAACAAGAGGAGGCCAGGGTTTACACAGAATAGATATGTACAGCGCTTGATATGGCGTAGGGTAGGAATCCTGTCTTGTCGGGGCCACTGGAGCCGTCGTGGACGTCGCTGTTGAGGCATCCTTGGAGCGTGGCCTCCATCCCGGGCGTGGACGTGGAGGCGTGGCGATGCGGAAGCCGTACAACACCCATCCCGGCACGTACAGGACGCGGCGAGGTCCTTCCGGGTCTTGGGGTACCTGTCCTCCAATAGCATGATAGCAGTTAGGGCTCGAGGGGCGCGGAGCCGGCCTCGAGGTGGTGCCTACGAGGGGGGCTCGAGCCCCGCGAGTATGGGCAAGTCCCGGGACGCCCGGGCGTACAGCGGGAACCCAGGCTCCGGGATGGGGCTCGAGCGTGCGTCAGGGCAGGGCATGGCCTAATAGTGCTGTACTGGCGCCTTTTTGCCCATGCTTGTGGTGAAAACGAGACTTGACTCTGCCCTGGTTACTGTGGTACACGTCGAGCTGCAGAGGACGTGACTGGCGTAGGTGGAGACATAAATGCGCGGTATGGGGCTGGCATCCGATGCCTGCGCCGCTCGAGATAAGCATAGGCGTCTCGAGGGATAGGCTGTCGTACCAGAGAGGCTCGAGGTCCCCGCGTGGGGTCTCGAGGTGCGGTGTTTGGCTGTGGGGGGGGGGCTCGCCCTATATGCTAGGACTCGAGGCTTTAGTGGAGCGTTCGCCCGAGGCTGGCTTGGAGGGCTCGGGCGAGACGGAGAACGAGCGTTCGCCCGAGGCCCGGCTTGGAGGGCTCGGGCGATACGGAGATTGAGCGTTCGCCCGAGGCCCGGCTTGGAGGGCTCGGGCGAGACGGAGATTGAGCGTTCGCTCGAGGCCCGGCTTGGAGGGCTCGGGCGAGACGGAGATTGAGCGTTCGCCCGAGGCCTGGCTTGGAGGCTCGGGCGAGACGGAGATTGAGCGTTCGCCCGAGGCCTGGCTGGAGGGCTCGGGCGAGACGGAGCTTGAGCGTTCGCCGAGGCCTGGCTTGGAGGGCTCGGCGAGACGGAGGCTTGGAGGGCTCGGGCGAGACGGAGATTGAGCGTTCGCCCGAGGCCTGGCTTGAAGGCTCGGGCGAGACGGAGGCTTGGAGGGCTCGGGCGAGACGGAGATTGAGCGTTCGCCCGAGGCTTGGCTCGGAACGGGCTCCAGCTCGAGCCTTGGGCGTGATGAGCCTCGAGGGGTAGGCCATCGTGCTGGAGGGGCTCGAGGTCCCCGCGTGGGGTCCCGAGGAGCGGTGCACAACTGTAGCGGGTTCGAGGGGTAGGCTACCAGGAGGCGGTCGGTAAGGTTTGGCAAGTCTAAGCTCCCTGGCGGTGGGCCAGCGTTGCAGGCTCCGAGGGGCTGGTTTCTTGGGAGGTTAGACTTGCTGGGTTATTAATTGGCGTTCTGGTTTAACTTATTTGTTATGCGTTGATTGGGGGTACCCCTTTGGCGTTCCCCCGACAGTAGCCCCCGAGGCCTTGTTTGAGTGTTGGCACTCGAGCAGGGGCTCTCTACCGGGATCTAGAGTGTTACTAACTGGTCCTCGAGGGTTTGGCCGTTTTGATTCCGTGGGTGTCGTGTGAGCGACACCCGCGGGTGTAGCCCCCGAGGCCACGGGGGAGTGGTTAAAACTCCCTCGTGGGCTTTTTGCGAGTTTTAGTTGCGTTTTTTAGGTCTGGGAGTGTCGAGCCCCCGAGTTTTTTAGACCCTCTTTCGTCGAGGGGTGCTAGGCTAAACCGGCCGGCCGGCTCTTCGAGCTGTCCGGCACGCCGTTGCCCTGGCTTGTCATCCCGCGAGTCCTTTCGATCGGATGCGAGGGGGGATGCCTCGTACTACCACGAGCGGGCGAGTATCGAGGTTCCCGGTGAGCTGGTAACGGGGAATCCAAGTGAGACCTCGTGCCCCGTTCAATAGGGGTCGACTGTAGCCCGGAGGCGATCTCATAAAGCATGGGTGCTTAGTCTGCAGGAGTGCCGGGCCCATTCGATAGGACCCGGGGCTCGATGCCTCCCTCCGAGGGGATCTCACAGCACGTCGGGCCCCTGCCTTGGATACGTGAGGGGCCTCGAGGGCTTGGCTCGAGTGATGCCGCGAGTGGCGCCCCTTGGTGTCCCTGACTCGGGTGCTCGAAGCCGGCTGTCGAACCTCTTCGAGGGCCAGCCTTCGCTGCTTCGAGGCTTAGGGCCGGGGCCCGTTTTTACCTTCGTGAAGAAGCCTCCGTCGTCTGGGATTCCTTCTGCCGTTGGGCGCGCCTTTTTAGGCGGAAACGTTGGGAGGGCGGCGGACGCGAAGCCGGAGCGACTGTCATGGGGGCCCGGGTAGTGGAGCGAATGGAGAGCTGCGCGTGTACCCTGCATCCGGCTCGAGACGTGGTTAGGTGGACGCATTAAATGCTATGCGGTTACCTTTTCCGTCGCCGTGGACGCCTCGCCTGTTGGGGTCTCCCCTTATAAATATCGAAGAGGGGAAAATGGACCTTTACTTTGCCTTTGCCTTCACCGCCGTCGTAGCCTTCAAGCGCCTTCTCCTTCGAGCTAGTCGATTGGGGATTTTCTGGCTGCCCGTCCGCCGCTCGGGTCCGCGCTGCGCCACCGCCATGGCCGCCCAGACACAAGTGCGCGGCCGAAGACTCGAAGACTGGAGCCGTCGAGGTGACGCAGAGCGAGATGGACTCGTTGGTGGCCCAGGGGTTCTGCGCCCAACCCGGAGGAGGGGCCGCGTGGGGGTTATCCCGTCGGCGGAGCACCGGGAGCCGCACCCGCCGGAGGGGTACGTGGTGAGCTTCACGCGCTACCACCGTATGGGCTCGGCGTCCCGCCGAGCCGCTTCATGCGGGGGCTGGCCACCACTTCGAGGTGGAGCTGCAGCACTTCTCCCCCAACTCCATCTCGCACGCTGCCATATTCGCCGCGGTGTGCGAGGGGTACCTGAAGATGGAGCCGCACTGGGAGATGTTCGTCCATCTCTTCCGGGGCGAGCACTTCATCAAGGCCCTAAAGCCCAGCGGGAGGCGGCTCGTGCGCATGGGCTCCCTCGCCATTACTGCGAGGGCCAGGACCTCGTCGGCCAATGTCCCCCGGGAATACCTTCGATACAAGCTTTCCACCAACCAGGCGGGTGGGACAACCATGGGTTCTATCTGCAGAATGAAGGTGGTCTCTTTCCGCAGTACACCGGCAGGGTCCTCGCCCAACGCCGGAGAAGTGGACCTAGGGGGCGTGCGGCGGACAGGCAACGCCACCTGGCCCCACTGATGAAGATGATGAAGATGCTGGTGGATGAGAAGAAGTTGACCGTCCAGCGGTCATTGGGCGTTCCACCAGCGAAGAGTTCTCCCGCTGGCGGACCGCCTCCTTCCCATGCACGAGATGGGGCCGAATGCCCAGCTCGAGGCGCTTAATCGTCGAGGATGGCCGAGGAGAGGCTGTCTCGGAACGAGGGCGTCTCCCGGGTGTCGATCACGATCCAGGGGCCATTCATCCCTGAGTACACCGACCTGGTCGCCATGGCACCCGACGAGGGGTGTCTCGACCTGGTAAGCCTCCCTCGAGCTGAGCTGTCCCGAGCCTTCTTCCCCCTTTCTCCTCCTTCGAACCCTTTTGTATTCTTCTTGTGGTTTGTCTCGTCATGCTCCTTCCTTTTTGCAGGGGGCGCTTACTTGTCGCGCGTCGAGGCCCCCGGTGAGGGAGGACGCCGCGGATACTCAGGTGAGGCGCCTCTCTGCTCAGAAGGACAAGGAGAGCAAGGATGCCAGGAAGAAGAAAGAGAAAAACAAAAACCTGCGTCGTTGGCTCGGGAGCAGAGGCTGGCGAAGGCTCGTCGCAACCGTCAGCCTGGAGACGGGTCCCCCGAGCTGAGCTCCTCGAGCTCGGAGGAGGAGAGCGATATGAGGAGGAGGCGGACGACGAGGGGATGGATGCGCGCCTGAGGCGCGCGGGGGTCGTCGATGATAGGGCTGACCGCTCCTTTGTGCAGGAGGGCATACTGGAGGTCCCCCCAGCGAAGGGACCAGCAGGACGCAGCCACGGAAGGCGGCGCCGATCCCTGCCTCGTCGGGGGCCCAAGGTCCGTCGAGCTCTGCGCCGGACGTGCCCCCGGTCGTGAGGAAGCCCCGAACCCAGAGCGCCTCTGCCACAGCACCAACGGAGGCCGCCCCAGCGTCGCCCAGGCGGGAGGTCTCGAGAAGGGCCGAGCCTCGAGGGGCAGTGACCACGTCGGGAGGGCTCCGGGTCCGACCGCCGCGAGCCATCTAGGTCGGGGTCGAGCCCCGGAGGGGTGGGCGTCCGGAGGAGGCGTCGAGCCCGCACCGTCACGAGCGTCGGGGAGGGAGCCCCTGGCGTCTCGTGGCCAGGGCGTGAGCGTCCTCAGAGTCCGTCGCCGCGCGCCGCCGGGACACAGAAGCGGATGCGGGAGGGCGCGACCGCCAGCGTGAGCGCGGAAGCAAGTCCCGGAGCCGCGCGGGCGGGCGCCATGATGACAGCACGAGGGAGGTGCGGTTCGCCTCCCGCGATGTGGGCGGAAGGAGGGATCTCCTCGAGGTCGAGCACGGGAGGCGTCGGGAGCCCTCCCCCCATCCCAGCCCTGTGGAGACGGCCCAGGCGCAGGGCTCGAGCCGCGGAGTGGGCTCGGAAGCCCCTGAGTGGGTCCGGCGATTCTGGGAAGAAGCCCAGCCGCTGCTTTGGGTGACTAATTTTCTTGGACCTCGTCGGAAGCGAGACTTGACCTCTTTACTTTTGATGACGCATGCCATCTCTGGTTCCTCAGGGGGAAGCGCTCCTACCAGGAGGTGGACCTCGCTGCGTCCAAGCGGGCGAAGACCTCGATCCCCGTCGAGGCACAAGCACCTCGGGGTATGGCACCCTCCTCCGCTAGAGAAGCCGCTTGGCTGGAGAAGGCTCGAGCTGCCATGGCTCGAGGTGGCCAGATGATCGTCGCGAATTTTGGTGAGGCCGTCGCCGTCGACCGCAGGGGTCGAGGCATTCCTTTGATTCTATATCACTGTCATCTCGATTTCAGGGGCCTCAGCTCACGGCATCGAGCCCGCCGCTACCACGCTCATTGAGGCGCTGCCTCCTCCCCCTCCTCCTCCCGTGATGGCGCCAGTTGGGAGCGCCACCCTTCCCCCACCACGGCGGCTGTTCCGGGGAAGCGCCTGGGACGAGCACGGCCCCGCCGGTGTCTGGCCGAGGAGACTGCGCCCCTCGAGGCCCCGACCGACACGAGCCAGGCTGTGGAGGAGGGAAAGGGGGGAGAGGCGTTGGCGGAGGAGAGGCGACAGTGGAGGACCTCCTGAACGAGCTGGAGCAGGGGCCGCCCTTCGCCGCGGGCTCGATGATGGTGGAGGCGCCTGACGCGCCGGCTAGCGCTGACAAGGCGCCGGAGGGCCCGGCCAGGGAAGAGTCGGGGCCCGTGCCGTCGGGCGGCGGGCCGCAGCTGGGGCAGCGCGGGACGGAAGAGGATTGGTCGAGATCGAGCTTGACCGGCCACTATGGTGTTTCCCGACGCGCCAACGCCCGCCCCTTGCCATGGTTCCCCGTCGAGCAACCGGCCCAGCGGGGGCCCCGCGCGAGGTGCGGTCCATCTTCGGGAGGTGGCCGAGCTTATGGCGGAGGCGGAGCGGTCCTGCTCCGAGGAGGCGGGCCGGTCCGCACAGGTGTCGGCCGCCCTCGCGAGGGCTGAGGCGGAGCTTCAAGATCTCCGCGCTGAGCTGAGCTGGAACGCCCCAATGGCGAGCCGGCTCAACGACGTGGAGGCGGAGGTCCGGGCGGCTCGAGGTGAGGTCGCTCGATCCAAGGAGGAGGCCGCCGCCGCTCTCGAGGCGTCGAGGAGGAGGCAGCGGGACGCCCGAAGCGAGGACACCTCCGCCCGGGCTGGAAGCCGAGCGGGCGAAGCAGGAGGCCGCTGACGCCCCGGGGCGAGGCCGCCACGTCCGAACCGCAGCGGAGGCGGCGAGAAAAGAGGCCGAAGACGCCGCGAGTGGTCGTCGCCCACGCCGAGCTGCCGAGGGGGCGGCGCGGCAGGAGGTGATCCGAAAGGATCTGGCCCTCGTGGAGGCGAGCCGGCTGATCGAGGAGATTAGGTCCGGAGGTCCTCATGCTGGCCGAGAAGCGCAGGCTCGAGCAGCGCGCTAAGGGCCTTACCGATGACCTCGCCGCATTGGGGCAACATTGCGATGGTGAGGCTTACACCTTGTTCTTGTTTGGGTCTCGAATTTTTTGGTTACGCCGCAGTCACTCTCCTCGTTCTTGAGCAGAGAGTCGAGAAGACGGTCGAGGAGCTCGCGGGACGAACCAGGGCTCTCTTGGACCAACTCCAAGACGAGACAATGGTGGCGGAGCGGGCTCGCACCTCCCTCGACCGGCTCGGCCCCATGTGGGGTGCTCCTCCAGTGGCTGCGGCAGAAGGTGCGGTGGACCGAGGCGACGCCTTGGTCGACGCCTTGTGCTTCCTCGACGCAGCGGCGCGGGACCGTGTCCGGCAAGCTCTCCATCATGGCGTCAAGCAGACGCTCGCGGTCGTTCGCTCCGGTTTCCGCTTCCCGGTCCACGTTGTCGCCAACGGCTTCATCGAGATCGAGGGGAAGGACGAGGAGTGGAACAACCGCCGTGTCGACAAAATTTTGGAGAAGATGGAGAGGCCGGGGACATCGCTCGCCAAGATTTTCGAGGAGGACGTGCTGCCTCCTGACGCCACAGCAGCGGTGTCGAGGGCCCCCCTCCTTCTAGCTCGGGTGTCGAGGCTGAGCCCGCCGTGGAAGACCTCGGGGAGGAGTACCACACCGACGAAGATTAGGGCCTGCGTGCCAAATTTGGGCGTCGAGGCCCCTGTAAGAATTTTATGACATGGATGAGGGTCCGTCGAGACCCGTACGTATATACGACTTGTTTGTTTAAAGGAGTTGTTTTCTTTTCAAATGCGTTTGACCACTTCTCTTTGTTGCAAGCTCGAGTTTCTGCTAACTTAGTCTGTGTTCCTTCGATACGTCGCGAGCCCCTCGAGGGGAGGCGTAGGTAGGGCACCGTAGCCCGGGGCGTAGGTGGCCGTCTACGTCGACGCCTCCCGACCCTTGGAGGCTCGAGGTATTTTAGGATTTAGGCGTCGCTAGTTCACTCGAGGCACGAGTCGAGACGAGGATCGGATTTTTGAAAAAAAAACGCGCATTTTTTCCGGAGTCTGGGGGGCGGTTACCCCTTGTCAGCCCCCGAGGGAGGCTCGACCCTGAGCAAAGCAGGGTCGAGGCTACCTTAAGATGCTAAGCAAAATGAAAGACAATGCACGAGTTTGTTCATTCATTTTGACATGTTTGTACAAAGCAACAGAGTATGCTGGGTCTCGAGGCCCTTAAGGGTAGAAGCGACGTAGCTGAGAGATGTTCCACGCGTTCGCCAGGATTCTGCCTTGATCGTCGTAGAGCTTGTATGTCCCTGGCTTGAGCACCTCAGCTACGGTGTATGGGCCCTCCCATGGAGGGGTGAGCTTATTGCGCCCTCGATTGTCTTGCAGCCGTCGAAGCACGAGGTCGCCCACCGCCAGGTCCCTCTTGCGCACGTGCTTGTCGTGGTAGCGTCGAAGTGTTTGCTGGTAGCGCGCGGAGTTGATGAGCGCCACGTCTCGGGCCTCCTCGAGCTGGTCCTTGGCGTTGGCGAGCCTTTCATCGTTGGTTTGCTCGTTGTAGGCTCGAAGTCGAGGGGAGCCATACTCGAGGTCCGTAGGCAAGATAGCCTCGGCGCCGTAGGTTAGGAAGAATGGAGTGAACCCTGGCTTCGACTCGGCGTGGTCCTGAGGCCCCACAGCACCGAGGGAGCTCTGCGGCCCACCCTTTTCCGAAATTTTTGAGGGTCTTGAACAGCCTCGGCTTCAGCCCATGGAGTATCATGCCGTTGGCGCGCTCGACCTGCCCGTTGCACTGAGGGTATGCGACCGCGGCCCAGGTCACGCGAATGCCGATGTCGTCGCAGAAGTTGGTGAACTTTTTGCCCGTGAATTGGGTGCCATTGTCGGTGATGATGACGTTAGGCACCCCAAACAGGTACATGATGTTGGCGATGAACTCGACAGCCTTCTCGGAGGTGGGGTCTCCTATCGGCTTAGCCTCGATCCACTTGGTGAACTTGTCGACGGCCACGAGCACGTGTGTGTACCCTCCACTTGTCCTTTGAGGGGACCCACGAGGTCGAGCCCCCAAACGGCAATGGCCAAGTGATTGGGATCATCTGCAGGCGTGTGCGGGCTGGTGCTTCTGCTTGGCGTAGAATTGACACCCATGGCATGCTCGGACCAAGCGCTTGGCGTCCCCAATGGCGGTCGGCCAATAGAAGCCTTGACGGAGGCGTTCCCAACCAGGGTCCTCGAACGCTGCGTGTGGCCGCAAAGCCCCCGAGTGCATTTCGTCCGTCGGAGCTTGCGTCCTTCCGTCGAGGGGTCCGGATGCAGCGCTGAAGGATCCCGGTCGGGCTTCGTCGGTATAGTTCCCGTTCGTCGCCGTAGGTGACGTAGGTCTTGGCCCTTCGAGCAATGCGTCGAGCCTCCGTCTTGTCTTCCGGTAGCACGCCTTGCGTTAAGTAGTCGAGGTACGGGCGTCCGCCAGTCGAGGGGTCGTGATGACGAAGAGGCGGTGCGTCGATCCGCATCGCTTCAGCGGGTGTCGAGGGGTCGTTCTCGAGGGGTGGCGTTGAAGGTCGAGCCCCCGTGTCTGGCTCGAGGGTGGCGTCGAGGTGCCAGCCCCCGGGCTGATCTTGACGGATGGCTCGAAAACGTCCCTCGAGAAGACATCTGGTGGGACCGTGCCGCGCGTGGACGCCAACTTTGCCAGCTCGTCTGCGGCCTCGTTGTACTTTCGAGCTATGTGGTTGAGCTCGAGGCCGTAAACTTATCTTCTAGCTTGCGCACCTCCCCGCAGTATGCCTCCATCCTGGATCGATGCAGCTTGAAGCCTTCATAACCTGGTTGATGACGAGCTGCGAGTCTCCTCGGGCGTCGAGGCGTCGGACCCCGAGCTCGAGGGCGATGCGCAGCCGTTGACGAGGGCCTCGTACTCGGCGACGTTGTTGGAGGCGGGGAAGTGCAAGCGTAGCAGGTAGCGCACGTGGACTCCGAGGGGTGAGATGAAGAGCAGGCCTGCGCCTGCCCCCGTCTTCGTGAGGGATCCGTCGAAGTACATGGTCCAGAGCTCGGCTTGAATCTGCGCCGGCGGGAGCTGAGTGTCGGTCCATTCAGCAACGAAGTCCGCCAACGCTTGCGACTTGATGGCCTTTCGCGGGGCGTAGGTGATGGTCTCCCCCATTAGTTCGGCGGACCACTTGGCGATGCGCCCCGTGGCCTCCCGATTGTTGATGATCTCACCGAGGGGGAAGGACGACACCACCGTTACGGGATGAGCGAGGAAGTAGTGCTGGAGCTTGCGCCTTGTGACGATGATGCCGTAGAGCAGCTTCTGGATGTGCGGATACCGGACCTTGGCCTCGGAGAGTACCTCACTGGTGAAGTACACCGGTCGTTGGACCGGCAATGCATGACCCTCCTCGTGCCTCTCGACGACTATGACCGCGCTGACCACCTGAGTGGTTGCGGCCACATAGAGGAGGAGAGGCTCGGGGGAATCGCCACCTTTGGCTGGTTGCGGAGGCACGAGGATTGGTGCGGAAGTCAGCAACCCCCTCAACTTGGTTAAGGCCTCCTCGGCTTCGGCAGTCCACGCAAAGTGTTCCGTCTTCTTCAGCAGGCGGTAGAGGGGTAGCGCTTTTTCCCCTAGCCTCGAGATGAATCTGCTGAGAGCGGCTAGGCAGCCTGTCACTTTCTGCACACCCTTGAGGTCTCGAATCGGGCCCATCCTCGTGACTGCTGAGATTTTTTCAGGGTTTGCCTCGATCCCCCGTTGTGAGACAATGTAGCCAAGTAGCATGCCTCGAGGCACCCCAAAGACACACTTCTCAGGGTTGAGCTTCACATTCTTGGCCCGGAGGCACTCGAACGTGGTCTCGAGGTCGCTGATGAGGTTCCCGACTTTCTTGGTTTTAACCACGATGTCATCGACGTAGGCCTCGACGGTCTTGCCTATGTGCTCGCCAAAGATGTGCTGCATACATCGTTGGTACGTTGCCCCGGCGTTTCGTAGGCCGAAGGGCATCGTAACGTAACAATACATACCGAATGGCGTGATAAAAGAGGTTGCGAGTTCGTCGGATTTTTTCATCTTAATTTGGTGGTAGCCGGAATACGCATCAAGGAACGAAAGCACTTCGCACCCAGCAGTGGAATCGACAATCTGATCAATTCTAGGTAAAGGAAATGGAACTTTTGGACATGCTTTATTCAGACCAGTGTAGTCTACACACATCCGCATTTTTCCATTCTTTTTCCTAACTAATACAGGGTTAGCTAGCCACTCTGGGTGAAATACCTCCTTGATGAACCCGGCCGCCAAAAGCTTGTGCACCTCCTCGCCGATGATCCTGCGCTTCTCCTCGTCGAAGCGGCGCAGGCGTTGCTTCACCGGTCTGGACCCGGCCTGGATTTCCAAGGCGTGCTCGGCGACTTCCCTCGGTATGCCCGGCATGTCCGAGGGGCCCCACGCAAACATGTCGATGTTCGCGCGGAGGTAGTCGACGAGCACTGCTTCCTATTTAGGCTCGAGGCTGGCGCTGACGGCCAGCGTCTTGCCATCGGTCGAGGTCGGGTCGACGGGTATCAGCTTGGTGTGCTCCGCCGGCTCGAAGGTGCCAGCGTGGCGCTTCGCTTCAGGGGCCTCCTCAGTGGCCAGGGCCTCGAGCGAGTCGAGCTGGACGTTTGCCTCCCCACGCTCGACGCACTCCACGTCGCAGTGGTACGCGTGCTCGTAGGATGTGTCGACGGTGATGACTCCTTTTGGCCCCGGCATTTTGAGCTTCAGGTACGTGTAGTTGGGAACCGCCATGAACTTGGCGTAGCCTGGCCGGCCGATGATGGCGTGGTAGGTCCCTTGGAATCCAACCACCTCGAAGGTGAGCGTCTCCTGGCGGAAGTTAGTCGGCGTGCCAAAGCACACCGGCAGGTCGATGCGCCCGAGGGGGTGGGCCTTCTTCCCTGGTACGACTCCGTGGAATCCCCCGACGCTGGGTCGGAGCTGACCCTCTGAAATCCCCAGGAGGTCGAGCGTCTCGAGGTATATGATGTTGAGGCTCGAGCCCCCATCCATCAACACCTTGGAGAACCGTACGTCGACGATGACGGGGTCGACGACGAGGGGGTACGCCCCCGGGTTTATGACGCGGTCCGGATGGTCGTCACGGTCGAACGTGATCGGCGCATCAGACCAGTCAAGATACCGGGGGCGTCGTGGCCGAGTGCGAAGATCTCCCGGCGCTCCTTCTTTCTTTCTCGAGCTGAGAGCCCGACGGTCGGCCCCCCGTAGATCATGTAGCAGTCGCGCACCGGGGGAAGTTGTCGCCGCGTCCCCCCCCCACCGCGCGCCGATTGTTATCCTTGCCCTTAGGCGCGTCTTCTTTCTTATCGCCGAGCTTGGAGTAGTAGCCTTTCAACAGTCGGCAGTCCTTTAACTTGTGATTTACGGGGCCCCTGTGGTAAGTGCAGGGATCCTCGAGCATCTGGTCGAAAACAGCCCCGTCAGGGGGGCCTCGGGGCTTCTTAGGCTCGAGGGCGCCTGCGAGCACCTCTTCGTCGTCGTCGTCATTGGCGTCGCGCTTCGCCTTCTGACCCTTGCGTTTGTTCTTCTTCTTTTTGTTGCCGTTATTGTTGTCGTTCTTGGCGTCGTTGCCCTTGTTCGAGCCCTCCGGCGCGATCACCGCCTTGCCTTTGTCCGTGGAACGGCCAAAGAAGGCCCCCACTGCTCGTCGCCTGAGGCAAAGCTGGTGACGCGATCCATCAGGTCCTCGACCGTCCTGGGACGGTAGCGTCCTAGCTCATGAACTAGCTCTTGGCATGTCGTGCCCGCGAGGAACGCTGAGATGACGTCCTCATCAGGCACGTGGGGGAGCTCGAGGCGCTGTTTTGAGAAACGTCGAGCAAAGTCGCGGAGGGGCTCGTCCGCCGCCTGCCTGCAACGCCGTAGGTCCCAGGGGTTGCCTGGGCGCACGCAAGTCCCCTTGAAATTCCCGTCGAAGACCCTGACTAGGTCGGCCCAGTCGTCGATCCGATCCGGCGGGAGCCCCTCGAGCCACCGGCGGGCGGTGTCCGAGAGGTAAAGTGGGAGTTGGCGTATAATCACACGGTCGTCGTTCTTCGCTCCGCCCAGTTGGCAGCCTAGGCGGAAGTCCGAGAGCCAGAGCTTGGGCTCGACCTCCCCGTCATACTTCACGATGTTGGTCGGCGGTCGGAAGCGGTCGGGGAGGGTTGAGCTGCGGATGGCCCGGCTGAAGACTCTGGGGCCCGGGGGCTCGAGGACTTGCCGGTCCTCGTCGCTGTCGTAGCGCCCCCCTCGATGGGCGCTATAGCCACGCTCCTGGGCCCCCTTGTCCTTGCGCCGTCGGTTGATGTCGTTGCGGGCGTCATTGGGATCTCGAGGTTGCCGGCTGTCGATGATCCGTTCGCGGACTGGCCTAGCTCGAGAGGCGTCCGGCTGGTGGACGGATGCCTCGCGCTCGTTGCGGGGCGTGTCCGCCGGCTTCCCCGAGGCTGCTCCGCGCCGGCGTGACGCCGAGCTCTCGGCCTGCTGCACAGCGGCTGTCTCGAGGAGGTTCTTCACTTCCCCGAGCATGCGCCTGGCGTCAGGGTTGGAGACGGCGGGTAGATCGCGGAGCATCATCGCCGCCGCCACCACGTTCTGCCCGGCGCTCGGGAAGCATACCTCGGGGCGTGCTGGTGCCCCGTCCTCGAGGATCCGCCGGTGGACCTCTCGAGCCCGACCTCGAGCTCCGGCTCCTCGGGGCTGGGGTGGTTCCTGCATCAGAGTTTGCCGGAGCTGCAGCAGGTGTCGCCGTTCTTCCTCGGCTTTGGTGATTGCCTCCTGCACCTGCGCGAGTTGCGCCGCCCGGCCGTCGTCGTGCTGAGGCGGTGCAGCCGGTGCTGGAGGTTCGTTCCTCCCCTGAACACGTGATCCGCCTGCCGCGGCCACGTCGCTGGGCCCTCTAGATCGAGCGCCGGCCTGCCGTCGTCGCCCTCGTCCTCGGTATCGCATACGACCCCTCGAGTTGGAAGCACTCCCTGGTGGGATCCCAGAGGTCGGGTCGTGGTAGTCGTATTCATCGGAGTCGGAGCTGTTGACGGCGTGCCGCCTTGGCCGATGCTGGGACCGCAGCTCGCGGTACCATTCTCCGACGGTGGCTCGCCGGGGTGGCTCGATGGCTCGCGAGAAGCCGCGGTCGACGTGCGCGGGGTGGACGATCTCCAGGTTGGCCATGGCCTGCAGTAGCACGCCCGGGTACTGCTCCTGGCCTGCCGGCGGTGGACCCGACGGCGCTCGTTGAACTGGCGGGCGTAGGCTGCTGCGGAGCTGTCGAGGCTGAACGGGAACCGCCGGCGTCGAGCGCGGTACACCCCGTGCGGGAGGAGGCCGGGTGGTGCCGACGGTGCACGGCTCGGAGGCCTCTGGCCTGGCTCCTGGTCCGTGCGCATGATGAACGCGGAGTCGCTGGGTGGGCGCGGACGCGCCCTGGAAGTCTCTGGCCGTGCGCCGGGCAGGCTCCTGCTCGGGAACTCCGCGCCGGCCACGGGGAAGTGGGTGTACGCCGCCGCGCCGCCAGTGCCTGGCGACGATGGTGACGACGGCGCCGCTCACGGGGTGGCGACGCGTGGTGGTGTGGGCGACGTGCCACGCTCCTCGCACGGGGTGGCGTGACACGCCCTCCGCTCGGGCTCCCGTGGAGAGCAGGGTCAGCTCGTTGCCGTTGCCGGTGGCCAGGAACTCGAGGCTCCCGAACCAGACGATGGCACCAGCAGAGAACGAAGGAGTCGAAGCAGCCATGCAGGAAACAGCGAGAAACCGACTCGACACGCGAAGGCCCTACCTGGCGCGCCAACTGTCGGTGTTTCGAACCCGGGGGTATGACACCAACGAGTAATATGATCGCGTGCTCTCTTCCTGGATGGTGATGCAAGATGACACAAGGATTTATCCTGGTTCGGGCAAAGAAGGCCCTACGTCCAGCGGGGGAGGGGGTTCTTGTATTACTTGCACCTAAGTGCTTGTACAGGGGCGAATACAAGCTCAGTGAGCGTGGACCGGAGTCCGGACTCGAGTGTGTGTGTGGACTCGTGTCGCGCAAGCCCGTGCGTAACCGTAGACTCGTGCGTTGTCTCTCTCCTGTGCGAAGGGCCCTGGCGTCCCCTTTTATAGAACAAGAGGAGGCCAGGGTTTACACAGAATAGATATGTACAGCGCTGATATGGCGTAGGGTAGGAATCCTGTCTTGTCGGGGCCACTGGAGCCGTCGTGGACGTCGCTGTTGAGGCGTCCTTGGAGCGTGGCCTCCATCCCGGGCGTGGACGTGGAGGCGTGGCGATGCGGAAGCCGTACAACACCCATCCCGGCACGTACAGGACGCGGCGAGGTCCTTCCGGGTCTTGGGGTACCTGTCCTCCAATAGCATGATAGCAGTTAGGGCTCGAGGGGCGCGGAGCCGGCCTCGAGGTGGTGCCTACGAGGGGGGCTCGAGCCCCCGCGAGTATGGGCAAGTCCCGGACGCCCGGGCGTACAGCGGGAACCCAGGCTCCGGGATGGGGCTCGAGCGTGCGTCAGGGCAGGGCATGGCCTAATAGTGCTGTACTGGCGCCTTTTTGCCCATGCTTGTGGTGAAAACGAGACTTGACTCTGCCCTGGTTACTGTGGTACACGTCGGGCTGCAGAGGACGTGACTGGCGTAGGTGGAGACATTAAATGCGCGGTATGGGGCTGGCATCCGATGCCTGCGCCGCTCGAGATAAGCATAGGCGTCTCGAGGGATAGGCTGCCGTACCAGAGAGGCTCGAGGTCCCCGCGTGGGGTCTCGAGGTGCGGTGTTTGGCTGTGGGGGGGGCTCGAGCCCTATATGCTAGGACTCGAGGCTTTAGTGGAGCGTTCGCCCGAGGCCTGGCTTGGAGGGCTCGGGCGAGACGGAGAACGAGCGTTCGCCCGAGGCCTGGCTTGGAGGGCTCGGGCGAGACGGAGATTGAGCGTTCGCCCGAGGCCCTGCTTGGAGGGCTCGGGCGAGACGGAGATTGAGCGTTCGCCCGAGCCTGGCTTGGAGGGCTCGGGCGACGGAGATTGAGCGTTCGCCCGAGGCCTGGCTTGGAGGGCTCGGGCGAGACGGAGGCTTGGAGGGCTCGGGCGAGACGGAGATTGAGCGTTCGCCCGAGGCCTGGCTTGGAGGGCTCGGGCGAGACGGAGGCTTGGAGGGCTCGGGCGAGACGGAGATTGAGCGTTCGCTCGAGGCTGGCTCGGAACGGGCTCCAGCTCGAGGCCTTGGGCGTGATGAGCCTCGAGGGTAGGCCATCGTGCTGGAGGGGCTCGAGGTCCCCGTGTGGGGTCCCGAGGAGCGGTGCACAACTGTAGCGGGTTCGAGGGGTAGGCTACCAGGAGGCGGTCGGTAAGGTTTTGGCAAGTCTAAGCTCCCTGGCGGTGGGCCAGCGTTGCAGGCTCCGAGGGGCTGGTTTCTTGGGAGGTTAGACTTGCTGGGTTTATTAATTGGCGTTCTTGGTTTAACTTATTTGTTATGCGTTGATTGGGGGTACCCCTTTGGCGTTCCCCCGACACATACCTCTGCCGGTGTGCCTTGCCGATAGAAATCATTTTCAAAACCACAAATGAATCTATTTGTTACTAGCCAGTGGATCCAAACAATAACCGGCTAATAGGTAGCTAGCTATTATTAGGTGTTAACATTTAGTCATCTAACTATTACTCCCTACTCTAAAAAGAATGAAGGAATGTCATTCTTATTTTCTGCGGCGTCAATAAATTTTTAGTTTGACAAAAAATATGAAAAGGTAATAATTATGATGCATAATTTGTATTACTGTACCATAGATATATTCATAATAAATATATTTAGAGATATAAATATTAATAATATTTTCTATAAATCCAGTTAGACCTTACAAAGTTTTAATTTAATTTAAATCTAAAATGACATTTTATGATATACTCCCTTCATCCCAAATTATAAGGCATTCCAAGAATTTTGGAGAGTCAAAGTTTTTAAGTTTGACCAAAATCATAGAGAGAAATACAAAGATTTATAACATCATATAGTATTATGAAAATATAACTAATGAAGAATCTAATTATACTTAGTTGATATTATAAATATTATTATCTTATTATATAAATTTGGTCAAAGTTGAAAAACTTTGACTCTCCAAGATTGTTGGAATGCCTTGTAATTTGGAATGGAGGGAGTAGATAGTAGCTGCTAGTGGATCTAAAGCGACCTTAATCTAGAACGTTCTAAAATGACATTTGCTATGGTAATTTTAAATAACTGTGGACAGTCAATATGGATGACTACAATCATATATTACCTTCTAAGATGCAATATAAGAAATATATTAAATTTTTAAGAAATTGACAAGTAGGCAAAATTTTAAGTAAAATATATATCAGTTACTCCGTATATCTGACATGCATGCAACCGCATGGGGCAGCAATTTGCATGGATGTTCCTAACATGATGTGTAACATTTTTAAAATAATAGTTGATTTATGTGTGCTTTTAATTTATGACAACGTTAGTTGCACCTAAACATGAGATTAATTTTTTCTACGATATGACAAAATTAAAGATGTGTTTTAGTTATTTATTTAAATTCGGTCAAGAATGTGTTGGTATTGAAATTGTTAACTTATTTAATTTCAATCACAACATTAGTATGTTTTCGAAATGTTAATATTTTGGAAATGTATATTGGCAACGGAGTTATACAGTCAGTTATCAGAATAGAATTATTCACATTGATTTATTAGATTATTTATAGCACCAGTTACGTTCAGCTGATAAGTTTAGGTACGCAATGTACCTCTACTGTGCCACGTCTGGCCCGGCACGGTGAGCAAGGCAGGTACACCCGTTTAGAGCATCTGAGTAGTTTCCCCTTTCCTTAACCCTAACGAGAAAAAACTATTTTATTAAAAATTTAGTAGCTTCAACTAAAGATGGCAACGGGTACCCGATATCTGACGGGTATTTGATCCATTAGAGGATAGGATGAGATGTTATTGTACCCGCGGGGATTTAAATGGGCAAAAACTCATCCCCAATGGCCCAACGGGGATGACGGGGACGGGGACGTTCCCTATATACCTGTCCCCGTTACCCGTTGGGGAACCCGCTATTGCTATTATAATGGGTATATATAATATAAAATAGAATTATTGCACATATGATGGCCCTAGCCTAATTAGAATCATATAAAAATGATGCTAACTATAATCTATGATCATAATGTATGATGTATCTATACATTTATCTTATCCATTGTGTTATTGTAGCATGTAATATATGATTATACATGGGTGCATACTCGGGTACTCGTACCCGACGGGTATGAAATCCCTGATGGGGATGGGGACGGGAAAAATTCTGTACCCGCGAGCGAAAATGGGGATGGAGACGGAATGGATTTTAGTTCGCGGGGATGAGGACGGGATGCCAATACCCGATGGGATGTACCCGTGCCATCCTTAGCTTCAACAGTTCTCCAAACCTACTCCTAATAAGAAAACTTTTTTTTCCGTCAGATCGTAGCCTCCAACTCTTCAAATAAAGAGAGAGCTCTCCTCTCTCAATCTATTGTTTTTCTTATTGGGGATGAGATTTTCTTGTTCTGTTTGAGAGAAGACCAAAAAAACTCCAAATAATTTTGTATCTTCTTCAATAACTAGTTTTTAGGGGTTTGAATTTTTCTTCTACAGCTGAAGATGCTCTTATAGCTATGAGGATATAACTACAATATGTTTGGATGTCTATAGAAAGTTCTGAGCCTGACTCCTAAGATGCAAAAGTAGCCCACAAATTTAGCTTCTAAGGTACAGAAATAAAATCCGTTTCTCTAAATATTTTAAATAATTAACCATTACTCCTTAATTATTGTTAAAATTAACCTCCTATGTAGATCAACAGGAGTATGGGGTATCCTAGCAAAACCCTTACACTTAAACTGTATTTGATCAGTAACAGATGCTTTCCCCTAACCAAGCTATGAGGATACAGCTACAATACATTTGGATGTCTATAGAAAGTTCTGGGCCTGACTTTTGACTTTTGAGATGTAAAAGTAGCCCACAAGTCTGGCGTCCGAGCTATGAAAATGAAATTCATTTCTCTAAATATTTTAAATAATTAACCATTACTCATTAATTATTGTTAAAATTAATATACTATATAGACCAACATTAGTACAGAGTACCTAGCAAAACCTTACACTCAAACAATATTGAATTTAATCAGTGACAAATATAGAATAAGATCAAAGAGGACTCACTACTACAGAATCGGCCTTTAGCCCCGGTTGGGAAGGGGCTTTAGCCCCGGTTTTCCAACCGGGGCTAGCAATCCCACGAGGTCCCAACCTTTAGTCCCGGGCCTTCCCAACCCGGGCTAAAGGCTCCCACGAGGAAAAATAAATGTGCATTTGTGAGATTCGAACTCAGCACCTCTCGCCTCAGGCACGCCTACCAACTGAGCTACACAACTCACGTGATGTAGTTCTGGATGTTTTCCTTTTGAATCCACTCGGGAAGGGCCTTTAGCCCCGGTTGGTAACACCAACCGGGGCTAAAAGGACCTTTAGTCCCGGTTGGTAATACCAACCGGGGCTAAAGGGTGAACCAACCGGGGCTAAAGGGTGAACCTTTAGCCCCGGTTGGTGTTACCAACCGGGACTAAAGGTTCAGGACCTTTAGTCCGGGTTGATAATACCAACCGGGACTAAAGATTCACCTTTAGCCCGGTTGGTGTTACCAACCGGACTAAAGGTCTTTAGCCCCGGACGCAATTTTTTGCCGAGGCTAAAGCTCAATTGAAAGATCGTCCAAAGGCCTGTTCTCTAGTAGTGACTATTCTTTTTTTACCACTCCATTTTTCTTTTTGCTCTGCCCTTTCTTCTCTCATCCTCCTCGTGTTCCGATTTAGAGATAGCAATGGGTATCCACAACCTGACTGCTCGACGGGTTTTACATGATAATAAAGAGAGAGGTATAAGGAGTGTTCTTCGTCCATGGATACTGAAACATACTACCCACACTTGTGTACCTGCGGATAATTTATACCATCTTAGTATCACATGTCTTCATTAGTTATTACGAAATACACATACGGAGTATATCCAATATATTTATAACCATTAGACTACTAATTAGTGTAGTTTTGCCACTATAAAATAATTGTTGATCCCTATTCCCAAAATAATTGATGATTTATGATTTAATATTTGTATTTTTTGGTTTCTAGCAGGTATGTATTTGAGTATGGGTTACCCGATGGGTATATTTACTCGCGCGGATATAGATATGAATAAATTCTTTTACTCGTATATAGGTATGGGCAGCGGGTATCGATATAGGATAGCATTACTGACGCGTGTATATATATATATATATATATATGTGTGATGCAGCCGCTATAGCCCCAGCCCCTCTGGTCCGTCCCTGAATTCAACTTTAGTCGCATCTCATCATCGGGTCTTGTTGGGTTGGGTGTCCCTTCTCTGAATCTGCCCAATGCGGCAAGCTGGCTCGGCACATGTCGCTTTACGTGTCACTCATGCACGTGTATATCACCCTTTTTTCTAATAATGCTGGTATCGTGGAGAGCCGTTACTTAATTTTTATATTTTCGAACCCAACAATTGGACTACGTTGATGTACTCTGTATTCAGTATATGAGCCTGTTTAGCTAGCTGTTAGCTAAAATTTAGCTAGGTGTTTGTATACTCCAGTTAATAGATTCAGCTAACTTTAGCTAAATTAAAATAACAAAATCTAGTAGCTAGATTATTTAGATATCTAGGAGCTAAATTTGGTAGGCTAAAAGCGTCTTTAATGACAAATTATAAATAGTTAGTTAGATGAGACTTAGAAATAATAAACAAAAGATATCGTAGAGAAGAGTTATATGAGCTGTGAGAGAGTTGTTTATGAGAGATCGTGCTAGACTAGCTATTTGAGAGCTATTTGAGAGTCGCTAGTTATTTACTCCCTCTGTCCCACAAAAGAGGTCGTTATGAGATGGGTACCGGTCAAACTTTTCTAACTTTGACTAGGTTTATAGAAAATACATGTAACATTTATACTATCTCCAAATAAGTTTATTATAAAAGTATGTTTAATGATCTATATAATGATACTACTTTTGTTATAAAAGCTGACTTCTTAGGAAACGACAACGATTTCTATTCTGAGATAGAAGAAGTAATCTCTCTTCTTAATAGCTAATAAAATTCTTTTTGGACTATCTATTTAGGAAGCATTGGAGACGCCCTAAAAGGTAACTGGATATTCAAACAGACTCTATTTCGAGACAGGGACAGTTGAAGTGTTGAACACAAAGCTAGCCATATTACGAAACAAGAAGAATAAAATATTATTCTAACAAGAGAATGATGAGCGGTCTCGATCTGCCTCGGGAGTCGGACGGCGACCGCGCCGGGTCTAGCGGTACGCGACAAGAGGCGCAACTAGTCCGTCCGTTGCAGCTTCGTGCGTCGCACCGGGAAGCCTCATGGAACCACCTTTGATGTCATCTTATCCCAACGGTCCCCACGGTGGTGAGTCGGTGACCCCTTCTTCCGTATATATAAACCATGGGTGCGGACGCACGCCTGCACCGGCACCGCAGCTCTCGTCCCAAGCGATATCGCGCGGCACCGTGCAAAGCCTCTCCTCCACTCACATCTCCCTCCACTCGACACTTGACCACCCTGCGTCATGGCCTTGTTGCGCGAGCACCTCGACCTCATCCGCGCCCACCTTCTCGACGACCACCACGACGCCCTGAGCTCCGATGACTCGCCGTCGTCCCAGTCGCTATCGCCATCGCCATCGCCATCGCCGCCGGGGCGTAGGCCGCTGCCAGCGATTTCCGTCTCGCTGCCGCCGCAGCAGCACCTGTGCGCGCCGCCGCCGTCGATGCAGATGCATCGGCAGCAGGAGCAGCAGCACCACTGCTACCCACCACCGGAGCCCGAGGAGGATGACGACTTCCGGCGGTACCGCGGCGTGCGGCAGCGGCCGTGGGGTAAGTACGCGGCCGAGATCCGGGACCCCGCGCGGAAGGGCGCGCGCGTGTGGCTGGGCACCTACGACACCGCCGTGGAGGCCGCGCGCGCCTACGACGCGCCGCGTTCCGCCTGCGCGGGTCCAAGGCCATCCTCAACTTCCCCAACGAGGTCGCGTTTGGCGCCGCCGCACGGTGGGCGGCGGCGCCTGCTGCTGCTGCTGCTGCTCAGCCCAGCGTGACCGTGGTGGCCGGTAACAAGAGGGCGAGGTCGCCGCAGGAGCAGGATGACGCCGGGTGCCTGGTGGTCAGCAGGGAGGTGAAGAGGGAGCGGGTTGAGGAGCCCGCAGCGAGTTGTGGCTGGGATGGCAGCGACATGGCGGCAAGCGGAGGCGCCGACCATTTCTGGGAGGACGAGTCGCTGAAGGCGGCGATCTGCAGCCTGCCGCCGCTCTCACCGTTGTCGCCGCACCCGCACCTGGCCGTCCCGCAGGCCGCAGCTCTCCGTCAGCTGACAGCGTGATTAGTTGCAGCAAGACAGAGGACGGTGGTCGCTTAATTAACTGATTAATTAGTCTTAGTCCTAATCTATTTTGAGTTCTTTGATGTATATGCTAGAGAGCTCAGAATATTCTTTCGTTATTTATTTATTTATTCAGAAACATCCGTTTGAGCAAATCAGCTAAAATCAATCTTATTTTTTTTCAGCGCTATATGCAGTATGATTTTATTTAGAGATGTGCTAAAAAAATAAAGCTAATTTGATATGGAATGGAAGAAAAGAAAACACGCTATTTCATGACCGGCTATCCGTGAACTTTCACTGCCAATCAGTGCACACGAGTTATTACTTGGTTGGAGCACATTCTCCAAAAGTTCCTTGTCTCTATCGTTTTCATTGGAGTCCTGCCAAGAATTCCTCTCCCCAAAATCGCATCCTCTCGAAAGAGTTCCAAATTATTTTTGCCGATAACCCTCTACAACCTTCCTGAATCCTGATTAATAGACATAGATATTTTGATGAAAAAATACCTTCTGTATTGAATAACTTTTTAAATTGATTATTCAAATATAATCAGCTTCTATTAAAGTATGAAAAGATATAGAAATTGTTTTTACATAAATAACTCTCCAAATAATAGTTTAGAGAGTACATACTTTAGAAAGACTCTCGAATTGCTCCTAATATATAAATTTTATAAATTCTTGTATTCCAAACTGACGCTCAATCATGGGCTCTCGTCTTCTTGGGTAGGTCCATCTCCCATTCTCCCTTGCGGATTGGTACCCTTTGCCTTGCGGATCAACGAGAACAGGGTGGGGGAACTGTTTAGGGTGCTCTTCACACTAAATTCTAGCTAATTAACAATAGCCATTTTGTTAAATAGAAAAGTTAAAATGTGACATATCCGAACAGACATGTAATTGTTGGTTTGTGAATTGTACTAACTCACAATGTAAGGGCATGTGGCCATGTCCACATGCCTGCTTGCCTCCTGGTGCGGTATACCCTTCCGCTAAAAACTGTAGCGTAAAAATGTCACCGCAGTGGGAGCCGGTACCGGGATCGGTAGGCACGTTCATCCGCTAAACACAGCGGAGGCCAACTCTTTTAGCGGAGAGGGACGGCGGGGGTGGGGGGCATGCAGCAGAGTGCGGAGAGCAGCTGGAAGAGCAGCATACGATGGGTCCCACTCTTTCAAGTTAAAAAAAAATATTATATCTCACAAACCAAAAATCCAAATTAAATTCTGAATGCACCATTGAATTCGTTGCAATTAATTCTTTAAAACTAGATCTCTCATGGATATATTTGGATAAAGTGACAAGTGGGCCCAAAGTGGATAGAGAATAATATAGAGGATGAATGGATGCGGGAGAAATGAATATAGAGAAGAGAATCTTGATGACCAGATAGTATAGAGGATGAAAATAGAGGAACGTGAGTGCGGATAGCCTTAGCTTCTGTAGCTACTGTATTTGCCATTACAATCATTGTCCCCTTGCTTATAATTGCCACTGAGTCTATGAATTGTGGGGTCTGGGTTTATCAAACTAGGTCTAGTGGTAATTTTGCAAAGCTCATTCTTTGTAATGACAAATAGCCTCTCCTCTTCAGTGCCCCTCGCTCCCGCCGCCACCCACCACTTGTTGGAGCTCTGCGACCTCTATTGTGCCCACGACAACCTCCTTCTTCCCCCTCCCACCGCTGTCATAGCCTCCTCCCCTAACTTCATCGCTGTGATGCCCCTGTCCCAACCTAGATTGACCGCCTCCATCATAGCCAGATGTAACACCCTGATTTAATTTTCCCCAATGTAATTAAAAATTTAGAAACTAAATAGGTCGGCTAGTTTATTAGAGTAGGAAAATAAAATTTATTTAATATTGTCATGTTGCATTCATGCCGTTGCACAATTTTATTGGGTGAAAATAAATTCATTAAACCCGTATAGGGCGAATCGGATTTATTCTATTTAGAAAGCAAATAAAAAGATTTATAGAAATTTTACAAAATCAAAATCAAGTTTTATTTACAAAAACTAGGGAAAATGTTTCCAAAGTTTTCAAATTAGTTTTGTTTTGAAACAGATTTGAATTTGGATTTCAAAATGAATTTGGGAAACAAATGAAAAAGGAAAAGGAATGGTTTGGGCTTCCCCTACCTTCACTTCCAGCCCAGCCGCGGCCTCGGCCCGCTCCCTCTCCCAAGCAGCCGCGCCCTCCTCTCCCGCGGCCCACGCACCGGCCTCCCTCCTCTCTCGTCGCTGACAGGCGGGACCCGCCAGTCAGGTCGTCAGTTCATCCCCCCCTCCTCCGCGCGCGCCTCCCGTCCGCTCAGATGGCATCGGCCATCACCGATCCAACAATCCCTCCGAACCCTCCGGCTCTCCCACTCGATCGGATCGCGCCGCCACCCCTCCCGCTCGACCTACAAGTAGATCTCCCCAGAACCCTAGGCCCTCTCTCGCCCACCCGCGCCGCCACCGCCATTAACAGCCACCGAGCTCGGCTTGAGCTCGTCCCGTCCCAGAGAGCCACCCCGGCCCTCGTCGCTCCCTCCCTCGGCCTCACGATCACGCGCCGCGTCCAGGAGACCTATCCCGAAGCGAATCGGAGCAGGAGCGCTGCGTCGGCGACCTCACCGGAGTACGCAAGCACCGCCGCCGCGACGACCTCGCTGCCAGCCGACTCCGAACCTCCATCGGCGGCGAGAAGCACGTCTACGGATCCGTTGTAAGGCCCTCGTCCGATCCCGCCTCTCCCCTAGGTCTCTACTGGTCCCTAGGCCCCTCCCCGAGAACTCCGGCGAGTCCTTTCATGGCGCCGCCGCGTAGAGCCCGGGCGCCGCCGTGCCCTTCCCCGCGGCGGTAACCCCTGGCTCCCTTTTCGTTCCCTGCCGTCCGATCTTGATTCCGCGGCGGAGATTAGATCAAACCCCGAACCGGTATACACCGGGTGCGCCTGCGTCGTGGACACAGTTCACCCCGTCCACGTCAGCGGTCCACCATACACGCGGCACGCCGGTCCAACCCCCGTACGCCATGTGGCACACGTCGGCACCACGCGGCGCACACGTTAGCCGACCGCCCCCCGATCTAATCCTAGCCTCGGGCGAGTCGGAAGAAGGAGTCGAGGCTAACCGAGCGCTAGCCTCGGGCGAGTCGGAAGAAGGAGTCGAGGCTAACCGAGCGCTAGCCTCGGGCGAGTCGGAAGGAGGAAGGCCGAGGCTAATCGAGCGCTAGCCTCGGGCGAGTCGGAGGAGAACCCGCTGGCCTCAGCCTCGGGCGAGACGGGGAAGAGCCCGCTGGCCTCGGTCCACCATACACCGTGAGCCAGAGCGCCGTGCGCCCCCGTCCACAGCACAGACGTGCACCGACCCAGTGACGCGCCGTCACGTGTCACCAGCGCCGGCGCTGCCGACCGTCCCCTGCGCCTTTTGCATAAAGGACCCTCAACTTGGTGTTAATCAACCCGCCGTCCACTTCTACTATGCGCTGAGTCTGCGTTTTCTTTTGATCTAGCCCCCGTTTTTCCTTGAAAATGAGGCCTGGTCCAGAGTTCTTTTAAATTCAGTTTTTATTTATTTAAAATACGAAAATGAGTTTGATTTATTCACAGAATTGCCATCCAACTTCAAATGCTTATAACTTTTGCGTTTTAACTCCGTTTTAAACCCATTCAACTTGCGTTAGATTCATAATTTTGTTCTCTACGCAGTAGATCTATTTGTTTACTGTTTTATTACTGTTTGTTGTACTGTTATTCATTTCGCTTTGTATGTGCCATGTATGTTGATTGGGCCAGAGAGTGCGGAGTACGAGGACGCTCCAGACCATCCTTCCGACCCAGTTGATTCGACCCAGTCCGAAGGCAAGTGTTCTTGAACATTTTGCACCTACACTTTATTTTACTTTTGGTACTAGAGTAGATTAGATCCAGTAGATGCATGCAAATGTCAAATTTGAATCCTACACTATGGTTTACTAGATCTTGCTCTATTATCCTTGTCGCTTGTTTGGGATGTTTTGGGTAGGTGTCTTGCTTAGCCCTGCAGTCATGGTTGGGATGAGAGTTAAATGTTTTTAATCTTGATTAATGAACTATGGAACGAATGTGAACATGGTAACTTTTGTAGAACATGGTTAGGTAAATCCGGTAGGATGGAACCGTATTGGTGGTTTTGTGCCGTGGGACTCGGCAGCTGCTTTTGGTTTTGGTTCGGGGCTCGTGCTAGACATATCCTGCCTGGATCCCCTAGGACCCGGTTCTCAGAGCATGTAACCCGGCTTGACAGCGCAACCATGAGATCTGGACGGGCTGGACCTGGCTAATTAATTAGTATCCTCTAAGTTATGCTACACGGGGTTTGTTTAGTGGCTCAAGAGGGGGGGTCCCTTGGGGTCTTTGACTTATGGACAGGGGGAGAAACCTTAGAGTACGTGTAACACAGACTTGGAGGGACTTTGTAAAGCCTTGCAGTGCAACCTGCTATGCACCTTGGCAGTGTTTAGCGTGACGGGACCTGCACGACTCATGGGTAACGATGTGCAACCTCTGCAGAGTGTAAAACTGATATATCAGCCGTGCTCACGGTCACGAGGCGGGCTTGACTTCTTGAGATTAGTTGGTTACTGGTTCAGGCCTTGTTCAGAGCTGCATCGGGTAAATCGGTGCAAACTATGATCCAGCGGGCTTGGGTTGCCGGAGTCATGCGATTGAGTTGTGCTTGGTTACAGGTGTTGTGGAGCTCATTCAGTTGCGTGTGATTTGGAGCATGTGTCATGGGTGTTAGTCTGGGATGCCATGCTTTGTGGGTACTTGGTGCGACTCCAAGTGCGGTTGCTTGGTGTGACTCCAAGTGTTGGTTACTCGGTGTGACTCCGAGTGTGGTCTTGCTCGGTGCGACTCCGAGTGTTGTTACTTTACTACAGAGTCTGTCTATAACCTAATAAATAGGTGCATAGGATTAATAGGATTAATAGGGTGTGTCGCTTTAGGTGCTTGAGTCAAACAAGTCAGCCTACCTTTGTTATTAGCCTCATAAGCACATATTTTCTACACTTGCGGAGTACATTTCGATGTACTCACCCTCCTCTTTGTCCCCCTGCTTCCCCACCCAGACGCTGGCGATTACGGAGACGCTGGTGGCTACGTTCACGAGGAGCCGGAGTATCCAGAGGACGGTGGCTTCGACCCTGACGACCTGTACTAGGATGGCGCTACCCCCGGTCGACCTTCCTGTGGAGATGGAGTCCAGACTTCCGCGACTACTTCAGAGTCTTCATTAGAGTTAGATGTCGAGAGAGTCTGTACTTTTTCTTTCAGACCCGAGGGTCATTTATGTAATAATATTCGATATATTAATAAAAGCATTGTTTTGATATTTACTATGACGTGGATATATGTATGAAAATTGATCCTGGCATACATATATTGTGCTCCAATTTTGTTCTTAAAATTGGGGTGTCACAGAGTGGTATCAGAGCCGTGTTGACCGTAGGACGCTACCCTAGTCAGTCGTCGAGTTTACAAAACTATTTTTAAAAGCCCCATCTCTTTTCTCACTTCTGTAGACCCTTTCTCTGCTGAAAATTCAAACTTTGTTTCAAAGTAGGTCCTCCAATAGTAGGATGCCCACCATAATTGTTTGAACTCGTAGCACGTTGATTGATATGTACTTGTGCACATGTTTTGATTTGGTTCTTTGTAATGATTGTTGGTGTGTTGCGGCCGTCAGGTTGCAGCAACATCATTTGTTTAAAATGTTTTACTAACCAAATTAATTAACCAAATCAGGGTTGCTATATATCTATCTATCATATCTCACTCTTACTCCTGGAAAATGTAACAGATGGTTGACACCAGGAGCAGCGCGGGTAACGCTGGTCACGCTGGCGGGAGCGGGGCAGGTGGCAACCAGCCGCCCCATCCTCATCCACCTCCACCTCCGCCTCCGTACGACCCGCTCCAGATGGCCCAGGTGCAGAATGAGATGATGCAGAACATGGCCCAGATCATGCAGCACATGCAGCAGATGGCGCAGGCTGCTCAGGGTGCTCAGGGTGCAGGAGCTGCACAGCCACCCCGACCGGATGACACCCTCAGGAGCTTCATGACGACGCGCCCTCCAGTGTTCCACCACGCCATAGAGCCAATGGATGCAGATGATTGGCTCGAGACGATTACAGGCAAGTTGCAGCTTGCCCATGTCGGGGACCTTGATAAGGCCCTCTACGCCTCGCACCAGCTTCAGGGCCCGGCGAAGAACTGGTGGACTGCGTACACCACAGCTCATGCGGACGCCGACTCGATCACTTGGGAGGAGTTCCGCAGGGCATTCCGCGACCAGTACGTCCCTTTCGGCGAGATCAGGGTGAAGCGCCGCGAGTTCCAGGATCTCAGGCAGGGCGCGATGACAGTGCGTGAGTATCTCACGCGGTTCAGCCAGCTGTCCCGTTACGCCCCAGATGACGTGGACACAGATGATAAGAAGCAGGAGTGCTTCAGGCAAGATCTCTGTCATTCTTTCATATTAAATATATTCTTCATATACCCTTGTTCATTCCTTCGTTACCTGATAAATAATAAAATTGTTATCTGCTTCAGGCATGGGCTTAATCCAGGACTCCGCTATGCCCTAGCTTCAAATGAGTATTCCTCATTTCAGAAGCTGGTTGACCGTGCCTTCGCGGTGGAGAAGGAACGGAAGGACCTCGATGCAGATCGCAAGAGGAAGATGACGTTCCAGGGACAGTCCTCAGGCAGCTCTACTCGTCCCCGCTACGCTCCACCTGCTCCAGCTTCCAGGCAGATTCCCCAGCAGCAGCAGTACCGGCCGCCCCAGTCCCGGCAGCCCGCTCCCCAGTACAGGCATCCAGCTCCACAGTATCAGGCTCCACCTCAGCAGCAGCCACGCCAGGCTCAGGCACCTCGCCAGGGTCTTCCAGCTCCGCAGCAGCCCCGTCCAGCACAGGGGGCAGGTCAGATTGGCCCGTGTTACAAGTGTAACCAGATGGGACACTTCGCCAACAAGTGTCCGTTGAGGCAGCCAGCTCCACCGCAGTCTCGTCCTGCAGGCCAGTCCCAGAGCTACACTCGTGGTCGTGTGAACCACGTGACGGCAGAGTCTGCCCAGACGGCACCAGATGTGGTGTTTGGTACGTTCCTTGTTGACTCTCACCCAGTTACAGTCTTGTTTGATTCTGGAGCATCTCATTCTTTCATATCAGCACCCTGCGCATCTAAATATAATATGAATAGAGTGTTAATGAAAAAGCATCTGCTAGTGAATTCTCCTGGAGGAGAACTGATATCGAGGCATGTGTGCCCGAATGTGAGCTTAACCATAAGGGGGGTAGTCTTTCCCACCTCTCTTATTGTTCTGGATTCCCAAGGTATTGATGTCATTCTGGGAATGGATTGGCTACGCAAGTACCAGGGAGTCATTGATTGTGCTCAGAGGCTCATCACAGTGAAGCATCCAGATGGCACGGAGATTGTGTATCGAGCACCGACAAAGATGATAGAAGAAGCCAGAGCATATGAGGCCGTCGTGGTACCTGATATCCGAGTTGTCAAGGAGTTCCCAGATGTCTTCCAGAAGGTGCCAGGTATGCCACCTGATCGTGAGATTGAGTTCTCTATTGATTTAGTTCCTGGCACTGCACCTATATACAGGCGACCATATAGAATGGATGCCGAAAAGCTAGCCGAGCTGAAGACGCAGATTCAAGAGCAGTTAGAGAAGGGGCATATTCGTCCTAGTACATCCCCATGGGGAGCCCCTGTGATCTTTGTTCCGAAGAAGGATGGAGGTCTGCGGATGTGCGTTGATTACCGCGCATTGAATGAAGCTACCATCAAGAACAAGTACCCGATTCCTCGCATTGATGATCTGTTTGATCAGTTGAAGGGTGCTCATGTGTTCTCGAAGATTGACCTGCAAACAGGTTATAATCAGCTGAAGATTCGTGAAGCTGATATCCCGAAGACGGCGTTTGTGACTCGATATGGGCTATATGAGTACACAGTGATGTCCTTCGGCTTGACTAATGCCCCAGCTTTCTTCATGTATCTGATGAACAAGGTCTTTATGGAGTTTTTAGATCTGTTCGTCATGGTGTTCCTTGATGATATCCTGATATTCTCGAAGACTGAAGAAGAACATGAGAAGCATCTGAGATTAGTGTTGCAGAAGCTCAGAGAGCATCGGTTGTATGCAAAGCTGAGCAAATGCGAGTTCTGGTTGAAGAAGGTTGCATATTTGGGGCATATCATCTCAGAGGGTGGTGTATCAGTGGATCCAGGCAAGGTCCAAGATATAGTGGACTGGAAGGTACCTGAGAGCGTTACTGAGATTCGGAGTTTCCTCGGTATGGCAGGATATTATCGCCGCTTCATTGAAGGATTCTCCAAGATCGTGAAGCCGATGACGAGATTGACTGAGAAGGGTGCCAAGTTTGTATGGTCCCCTGAATGCCAGACTGGTTTCGAGGAGCTGAAAGCGAGATTGACCTCTGCTCCTATTCTTGTCATGCCAGATGTCCAGAAGAACTTCACGGTCTATTGTGATGCTTCTCGTCAGGGCCTGGGATGTGTGCTTATGCAGGAAGGTCGGGTGATTGCTTATGCCTCGAGACAGCTCAGGAAGCATGAGCTGAATTACCCTACACATGATCTTGAGTTGGCAGCTGTTGTTCATGCTCTGAAGATCTGGAGGCACTATCTGATGGGCAAGAAGACAGAGATATACACTGATCATAAGAGCCTGAAGTACATCTTCACCCAGCCAGATCTGAATCTCCGCCAACGAAGATGGCTAGAGTTGATCAAAGATTACGATCTGAGTATCAACTATCATCCGGGCAAGGCAAATGTTGTAGCAGATGCCCTGAGCAGAAAAGTCTACTGCAATGTGCTTGAGATCAAGGAGCAGCAACCCGAGTTGCATGAGGAGTTTGTGAAGCTCAATCTGGGTATACTCGGCCACACTGATGCAGTAGCCATGGAGGTTGATTCGACCTTGGAGCGTGATATCCGAGCAGGGCAGCTCACTGATGAGTACTTGCTAGAGATCAGACAGTTGATCAAGGAAGACAAAGCCCCTGGATTCACGGAGGATGATCAGGGTGTTTTGTGGTTCAGAGGCAGGATCTGTGTTCCCGATGTAAAGGCTATCAAGGAGTTGATTCTGAGGGAAGTTCATGATTCAGCCTACTCTCTCCATCCAGGCAGTACCAAGATGTACCAGGATCTGAAGCAGTATTACTGGTGGTATGGGATGAAGAGAGATGTAGCAGAGTATGTGGCCTTGTGTGACACATGTCAGAGGGTTAAGGCCCAACATCAGAGACCAGCTGGTTTGTTACAGCCTCTGCAGATTCCCGAGTGGAAATGGGAAGAGATCAGCATGGATTTTATCACTGGTTTGCCCAGGACACAGTCTGGTTATGACTCTATTTGGGTCATAGTTGATCGGTTGACCAAGGTTGCTCATTTCATTCCGGTCAAGGAGACATATCAGGGTCCGAAGCTTGCAGAGTTGTACATGTCTCGGATAGTGTGCTTGCATGGGGTGCCTAAGATCATAGTATCTGACCGAGGTACGCAGTTTACATCCAGATTCTGGAGACGGTTGCATGAGTCTATGGACACTCGCCTCAGTTTCAGTTCGGCTTATCACCCTCAGACTGATGGTCAGACAGAGAGGGTGAATCAGATTCTGGAGGATATGTTGAGAGCCAGTGCGCTTCAGAATAGCCAGAGTTGGGATGTGAGTCTGCCATATGCAGAGTTCTCATATAACAATAGTTATCAGGCCAGTCTGAAGATGTCACCTTTCGAGGCACTGTATGGCCGGAAGTGCAGAACTCCCCTGTTCTGGAATCAGGTTGGAGAAAGGAAGGTCTTTGGCCCTGAGTCTATAGAAGAAGCTGAAGAACAGGTCAGACAGATCAGAAGCAACCTGAAGACAGCTCAGACTAGACAGAAGAGTTATGCAGATGTCAGACGACGGGAGCTGGAATTTCAGATTGGGGACTATGTCTATCTGAAGGTGTCACCTTTCAGAGGACTTCGGAGGTTTAATGTCAAAGGGAAGCTATCCCCGAGGTTCATTGGCCCTTTCAAGGTGATTGATAAGAAAGGTGCAGTTGCTTATCAGCTGGAGTTGCCTGCACGGCTGGCAGGTATCCATGATGTGTTCCACGTATCCCAGCTGAAGAGGTGCCTCAGAGTTCCAGAGGAGCAGTTGCCACTTGAGGAGCTTGATCTGCGGGATGATCTAACATTCTCCGAGCCGATCAAGATTCTGGACACGATGTTACGGGGTACTCGCAATAAGAGGATCAAAATCTGCAAGGTGCAATAGAAGCATTATTCCGAAGAAGAAGCCACATGGGAGAAGGAAGATGATCTTCGGGCAGATTTTCCTCACCTCTTCGCCGACTCTTCCTAATCTCGGGGACGAGATTCTTCTAAGGGGGGTAGGTTTGTAACACCCTGATTTAATTTTCCCCAATGTAATTAAAAATTTAGAAACTAAATAGGTCGGCTAGTTTATTAGAGGAGGGAAATAAAAGTTATTTAATATTGTCATGTTGCATTCATGCCGTTGCACAATTTTATTGGGTGAAAAATAAATTCATTAAACCCGTATAGGGCAAATCGGATTTATTCTATTTAGAAAGCAAATAAAAAGATTTATAGAAATTTTACAAAATCAAAATCAAGTTTTATTTACAAAAACTAGGGAAAATGTTTCCAAAGTTTTCAAATTAGTTTTGTTTTGAAACAGATTTGAATTTGGATTTCAAAATGAATTTGGGAAACAAATGAAAAAGGAAAAGGAATGGTTTGGGCTTCCCCTACCTTCACTTCCAGCCCAGCCGCGGCCTCGGCCCGCTCCCTCTCCCAAGCAGCCGCGCCCTCCTCTCCCGCGGCCCACGCACCGGCCTCCCTCCTCTCTCCGTCGCTGACAGGCGGGACCCGCCAGTCAGGTCGTCATCCCCTCCCTCCCGCGCGCGCCTCCCGTCCGCTCAGATGGCATCGGCCATCACCGATCCAACAATCCCTCCGAACCCTCCGGCTCTCCCACTCGATCGGATCGCGCCGCCACCCCTCCCGCTCGACCTACAAGTAGATCTCCCCAGAACCCTAGGCCCTCTCTCGCCCACCCGCGCCGCCACCGCCATTAACAGCCACCGAGCTCGGCTTGAGCTCGTCCCGTCCCAGAGAGCCACCCCGGCCCTCGTCGCTCCCTCCCTCGGCCTCACGATCACGCGCCGCGTCCAGGAGACCTATCCCGAAGCGAATCGGAGCAGGAGCGCTGCGTCGGCGACCTCACCGGAGTACGCAAGCACCGCCGCCGCGACGACCTCGCTGCCAGCCGACTCCGAACCTCCATCGGCGGCGAGAAGCACGTCTACGGATCCGTTGTAAGGCCCTCGTCCGATCCCGCCTCTCCCCTAGGTCTCTACTGGTCCCTAGGCCCCTCCCCGAGAACTCCGGCGAGTCCTTTCATGGCGCCGCCGCGTAGAGCCCGGGCGCCGCCGTGCCCTTCCCCGCCGGCGGTAACCCCTGGCTCCCTTTTCGTTCCCTGCCGTCCGATCTTGATTCCGCGGCGGAGATTAGATCAAACCCCGAACCGGTATACACCGGGTGCGCCTGCGCCGTGGACACAGTTCACCCCGTCCACGTCAGCGGTCCACCATACACGCGGCACGCCGGTCCAACCCCCGTACGCCATGTGGCACACGTCGGCACCACGCGGCGCACACGTTAGCCGACCGCCCCCGATCTAATCCTAGCCTCGGGCGAGTCGGAAGAAGGAGTCGAGGCTAACCGAGCGCTAGCCTCGGGCGAGTCGGAAGAAGGAGTCGAGGCTAACCGAGCGCTAGCCTCGGGCGAGTCGGAAGGAGGAAGGCCGAGGCTAATCGAGCGCTAGCCTCGGGCGAGTCGGAGGAGAACCCGCTGGCCTCAGCCTCGGGCGAGACGGGGAAGAGCCCGCTGGCCTCGGTCCACCATACACCGTGAGCCAGAGCGCCGTGCGCCCCGTCCACAGCACAGACGTGCACCGACCCAGTGACGCGCCGTCACGTGTCACCAGCGCCGGCGCTGCCGACCGTCCCTGCGCCTTTTGCATAAAGGACCCTCAACTTGGTGTTAATCAACCCGCCGTCCACTTCTACTATGCGCTGAGTCTGCGTTTTCTTTTGATCTAGCCCCCGTTTTTCCTTGAAAATGAGGCCTGGTCCAGAGTTCTTTTAAATTCAGTTTTTATTTATTTAAAATACGAAAATGAGTTTGATTTATTCACAGAATTGCCATCCAACTTCAAATGCTTATAACTTTTGCGTTTTAACTCCGTTTTAACCCATTCAACTTGCGTTAGATTCATAATTTTGTTCTCTACGCAGTAGATCTATTTGTTTACTGTTTTATTACTGTTTGTTGTACTGTTATTCATTTCGCTTTGTATGTGCCATGTATGTTGATTGGGCCAGAGAGTGCGGAGTACGAGGACGCTCCAGACCATCCTTCCGACCCAGTTGATTCGACCCAGTCCGAAGGCAAGTGTTCTTGAACATTTTGCACCTACACTTTATTTTACTTTTGGTACTAGAGTAGATTAGATCCAGTAGATGCATGCAAATGTCAAATTTGAATCCTACACTATGGTTTACTAGATCTTGCTCTATTATCCTTGTCGCTTGTTTGGGATGTTTTGGGTAGGTGTCTTGCTTAGCCCTGCAGTCATGGTTGGGATGAGAGTTAAATGTTTATAATCTTGATTAATGAACTATGGAACGAATGTGAACATGGTAACTTTTGTAGAAACATGGTTTAGGTAAATCCGGCAGGATGGAACCGTATTGGTGGTTTTGTGCCGTGGGACTCGGCAGCTGCTTTTGGTTTTTGGTTCGGGGCTCGTGCTAGACATATCCTGCCTGGATCCCTAGGACCCGGTTCTCAGAGCATGTAACCCGGCTTGACAGCGCAACCATGAGATCTGGACGGGCTGGACCTGGCTAATTAATTAGTATCCTCTAAGTTATGCTACACGGGGTTTGTTTAGTGGCTCAAGAGGGGTCCCTTGGGGTCTTTGACTTATGGACAGGGGAGAAACCTTAGAGTACGTGTAACACAGACTTGGAGGGACTTTGTAAAGGCCTTGCAGTGCAACCTGCTATGCACCTTGGCAGTGTTTAGCGTGACGGGACCTGCACGACTCATGGGTAACGATGTGCAACCTCTGCAGAGTGTAAAACTGATATATCAGCCGTGCTCACGGTCACGAGCGGGCTTGGACTTCTTTGAGATTAGTTGGTTACTGGTTACTGTTTCGGGTCATCTGATGGACTTCAGGTGCGGTTGCCTGATGGACTTCAGGTGTGGGTACTTGGTGCGACTCCAAGTGCGGTTGCTTGGTGTGACTCCAAGTGTTGGTTACTCGGTGTGACTCCGAGTGTGGTCTTGCTCGGTGCGACTCCGAGTGTTGTTACTTTACTACAGAGTCTGTCTATAACCTAGTAAATAGGTGCATAGGATTAATAGGATTAATAGGGTGTGTCGCTTTAGGTGCTTGAGTCAAACAAGTCAGCCTACCTTTGTTATTAGCCTCATAAGCACATATTTTCTACACTTGCGGAGTACATTTCGATGTACTCACCCTCCTCTTTGTCCCCCTGCTTCCCCACCCAGACGCTGGCGATTACGGAGACGCTGGTGGCTACGTTCACGAGGAGCCGGAGTATCCAGAGGACGGTGGCTTCGACCCTGACGACCTGTACTAGGATGGCGCTACCCCCGGTCGACCTTCCTGTGGAGATGGAGTCCAGACTTCCGCGACTACTTCAGAGTCTTCATTAGAGTTAGATGTCGAGAGAGTCTGTACTTTTTCTTTCAGACCCGAGGGTCATTTATGTAATAATATTCGATATATTAATAAAAGCATTGTTTTGATATTTACTATGACGTGGATATATGTATGAAAATTGATCCTGGCATACATATATTGTGCTCCAATTTTGTTCTTAAAATTGGGGTGTCACACCAGAGCCCCTAAATTGTCGTCCAACCATCAGCGTCTCATGGTCGGCCTACCTCCCGCCAAACTCTTCCCTTCTAAGCCCGCTGGAGTTAGGGAAGAAGATGAAGGCACAGGCGCAGAGGAGGAGGATGTGGAGGACGTACCTTGCTAGAGCTAAACTCCTTGTCGCCGTCAAAACCCTAACGATGGAGAGGAGGTAGGGTGCGGACGTGGGCACATGGGGGGTCGTCAGAGGGAGGAGGCTGCGGAGAGAAGCTCGCCTGAGATCTAAGAGAGAGAGAGAGGTGAAAAGAGTGGGCGTACATGGTGCATCGGGTGTGCGGGCATGTCAACAAAAATACGATGGGCCATTGTTAGGTAGAAACTTCCCTGCTGCCGCCAGTACGTGAAACCCTAGCCACCACCTCTCCTCATCTCTTTCTCTCCACCTCGCCGCCGCCAGAGCGCGCCACCGGGAGGCATAGGTGGCAAACGATGATGGTGGCGGCAGGGCCTTGCCTCGGCGACGCCCTGTTTCTGGCGCGACGGAGGAGGGACGAAGCTAGGCGGACGGCGATGGCGCTTGCCTGCGTGAGCGGCGGATCCGTTTGCGGCTCTTCCAATTTGGCCCTTCGCGACCCGATCTGGTGGAGTCCGCAAAAATCGGATCAGCCACCGTGCGACTCGGTCGGCGTCTCGTCGTGCCGCCGCCGAAGGCGGGTTCGGTGGAGCTAGAGCTGTCGTGTGCCTGGGCGTCAGCGGCCTTACTCGTGCAACGGTGGCAACCGACCTAGGCGTGTACGATGACGGCCAGATCAAGACGGAGGCGGCAATCAATGGCGTAACAGTTCGACAATTGGTGAGCAATGGCGGTACTATCTGTTTCGACGGTGGTGACGCCTGTGGGCGCCACTTTCCTTGCTGGAGGCGTTGTCTTTCATGCGGATCTTCTTGGGTGAAAACTCATGTCCAGTTCTCTGGCGGGGTGATGATGACATTTGCGGATGTTATTTTCTCGTTGAAGACGTTGCTCTTGGAATATTCCTTGGGTTGTCGGCTTTGGTGCCGGCAACGAGATGGTGACTCCTTTGCATATACATCAGGTGCTTCGTGCTGTTGCCAGATTACAACATCCAGTGTCTTCAAGGTAGTCGGTGTCCAACGATCTTTCAGTACTCTTATTAGGTCTGACAGACGTGTGTGACTACATTGTCTCGACGTTGGTGGTCATACTCTTATGGAGTCGACATCACAGAGCAAGTCATTTGTTGCGTAGGACTACTAGAGTTCCTTATTGGGATTTTTTTCTTCGTCAGTTTCTTTTATTTTAGTTTTCTCTATTGTAATATTTTAGTCTGATTTTACCGGTTGATAAATGAAGTTGGGTATGAAATACTATCCTTTATCTAAAAAAAGTCATTTAGCTTATAATTAAGTGGAAGTATATTTTGTGTATGACGTTTAATTTTCTTGATCTTAGGTACTTTTGTCATATATGAAATAGATGTCGTTTAGAACAGTGACATTGTCTCCAAAGCATAACTTTGATCACTTGTTTCTTTGAAAATATTTGTTGTAAAGTGGTATAATTGTATATTTTTTATAAAAGTACTTTTCAAGATAAAATTATTTATATGTTTTTTGCATCTCTAAACTCAATAATTTAAAAGTTATTTATAATTTATGTTTCTAATGTTTGACTCAAACCTTATCCAAAATGACATCTCTGTTTCCTATATGAAGGGAGTACGTGACTGTCATTCAGGTTATCCTCAGCGCTAGTTTCATGCCCAATGTTTAACACATCCATATTTTAAAAACAGTACATAAAAAATTAATCCTGTAAAACTATCTCTACTTACATGAAACTCTCCTCTAGATTCGAAACCTGATGAGTGCGTGCGCGTGCCTGTCGATGTACTGTCGTGCTTGAGCCGCCAACCAATTGACTACGAGACTATCTTCGTCTAATCGTCTTCCGATTTTGTAAAGAGCAAGCTTGATTGACCACCTTCCTCTCCACAAGAAAATCAAGCCAGCAATAGAAGCAGAACCTTACTCCGGCGACCGGCGGTCCCTTCCGATCCATCGGCCACAGCTGTCGCTGGCACGTACTACTCGCCGGCACTTTTCTTCTATTTGACGTGTATTCGATCGTGTATTCACTGTATAAGGCTAACCGCACTGTGTACGGTACCCTATCCTCTACGCAATCCTGGAGGATGGATTTACCGTAAATCACGCTGCAGCGGCGTACCCCATACGGTTCGGCACAGGCCTCCGTCCGGTAAATACAGCGGACTCCAGTTGCAACTCTATACCTCGCGGGCTCACCTGCACTTGCGTCCCGCAACGGCCCCGCCGAAATCCCTTCCCAAAGCCGCTGCAGCGCCGCGCCCCTGCCTCGCTCCGCGTCGGCGTCGCGCCCATCCGCCGGCGGAACCACCGTCCCGCGCTGGCCGCTGGAGGAGTCTGCCTCGGGCCGGATCTGGTGATGGAGTTCGTCCCCGCGGCGGAGTGAGCTCAGTAGGGCGCAGCCGCCACCTCGTCCAGCCGGATCCGCCGCCGTCACAGCAGGCCGTCGGGAGGCAGAAGGCGCCTGCTGGGGGTCGGATCTGTCGCCCGCCCAACAGCCCAGAGCTCGAAAGTCTCGGTGGCCGGCGTGGAGGAAGGCGCCGTGACCCCATCTTCTCCGATTGACGGTGGCAGAGCCGACCCCATCTTCGCCTCGCTCGCCCGCTCGCCGCCTGCTCAGCCTGCGCGGCGGCCACGCCGCCTCGCTCGCCCCGCGCGCCGCCTGCTCAGCTTGCGTGGCGGCCGCGCCTCCTGCCCGCCCTGCGCGGCGACCACGCCTCCTGCTCGCCCCGCGCGCCACCTTGTCGGCGTGCGCGGCGGCCGCACCGGCTGGCTCGCCCTGCGCGCGTCCCGGTTGTCTCGCTCCCTATCGCCTTGGCGGAGTCGCCCTGGCTGGTGCGTCGTGCTAGGACGGGGAAGAGGACGGGGAAGAGATAAAGAACATCTGACAAGTGGGACTACGGAGTGGTAGTTGCTATTGAGGAACGTATAGAGTACGTACCAGTGCAGATTATTTTGAATAGAGGACCGAATATTGCCGATGGAGGGGGTATTTTACAGTATAGGCGGTGCGGTCAGTCTAAGGCTTCCCACACCAGCTCCTCTGTAGCTTACGGTAAAACCGTTTACCCTAAATAAAAAGGGTGCACTGGCAGCCGGTAAAAGAGTGTGTACCTGTATGCGTCCATCAAAAGAAGCGGAGGCAGAGGCGTTTAGCGGAGGGAGCCAGCTGTGCTGGCGGGAGAGAGAGGAGAGAGTACAGACGCGGACCCCACCTAATTTTGTTAAAAAATACTATATCTCACAAACCAAAAAATCAAGTTAAATTCTGATTGCACCATTAAATTCGTTACAATTAATTCTTCAAAACAAGATCTCTCATAAATATATTTAAATAAAGTGATAAGTGGGCCCACAGTAGATAGATGATGGATGAATGCAGAAGAAATGAGTATAGAGGAGAGAATCTTGATGACTAGACAGTATAGACGATGAAAATAGAGGAACGTAAGTGCGGATAGTCTAAGAACGGAACTGACCGACAAAAGGACTTCGATCCTATATGTGTGTGTGAATACTCCATCAATCCATGAAAGCGTGTCAATCAATTTTTTAAAATTTTGACTAACTTTATAGGAAAAAATAATAATATCTATGGTATAAAATGGACACATTATAAAAATATATTCGAAGATATATCTAATGATGTAAATTTGGTACCATCAATCTTAATATTTTTTCTAGAAATTTGGTCAAAGTTTTAAAAGTTTGACTTAAGACAACTCTAGGAATTGATTCTTTCGTGGACGGAGGGAGTACGTATATACTGTTAGATTTATTATAGGCCAAGCCTATTAATATATTTAATAAATCAATAACTCTATGATGTGTAACGGTGGGAATTAATGTTCGTATCGGATTGAAAGTTAAGGAATGTTGACTCAACTTATATGATGAAAATTATTTCATCTAAATTGAGAAGTTGAGAAACGGACAAAGACAACCACACGTGCGCGCGCCGCCGCCGCCAGCCGGGCACGGGCGAGGCAGGTTGAGAGGAAATAAGCTCTATGTGATCGGAGATCCCATGAAGTAGAGTGGTGAAAGAAGCTATGAGTAGGTTGAGGCAGGATGATATTTACCTTAATGTATTTCGAGAGTCTTATAAGATGAGATTCTGTAAGGCAAGATGTTATTTACGTTAATGTATCTCAAGAGTCTTATAAAGATGAGATGTTGTCCTCCTTCTGTAAGACAGGATGGTATTTGCCTTAATATATTCCGAGAGTCTTATAAAGATGAGATGTTGTCCTACAGAACATCTTATGAGTACACCTATATGAGTCAGGCTACTGGTCACAGTCTATGGGATTTGGGTGGTCCCTAAATACTCATGAAAGGCATTGAAGTGTGACTTATATGTTGATGCTTGTTGCACACAAAACTATCCAATTCAAGGCATAGTCCATTGTTCAGTTGTGACTGAGTGAAACTCTTATTTTAGATGGATGTTCAACTTAAAAGTCTCCATCGAAACACTGGTATATCAAAGAATTGAGATTTTGGAACTTCACAGTTACAAACCCTAGAGTTTGGTGGAGATTGTTAGATTCATTATGGGCCAAGCCCATTAATATATTTAATAAATCAATAACTCTATGGTGTGCCGGATTGGAAGTTAAATGAATGTTGAATCAACTTATATGGTGAGAATTATTCCATCTAAATTGACAAGTTGAGAAACATACAAAGGCAGGCACACGCACGCCGCCATCGCCGCCGGTCGGGCCGGGCCGTGGGCGTGGGCGTGGGCGTGGTAGGCAGGCGTGCCGTGTTAATTTTATTTTAATGCGCACTAACCATGAGAGTTACCAACTCTTCGTCTGTCTTCCGTGTCCTCCTCACCTCCCTGCGGGAACGAATGTCTGAATAAAGGAGCAGCGCCTCCTGTCTTCCATCGGTTTCTTTTCTCTTCCCTGAGAACAGAAACAGAAACACTTCCAGAATTGTCTTCCATCGGTTTCTCTTCTCTTCCCTGAGAACAGAAACAGAAACACTTCCATAATTTCAATTCCGCTGCGAGTCGATGTCTCCATCTCCTAACTCCGCGCGCACGGAGGAGCGAGAGGGAAGGTGCCTCCGGAGCGGGTGTCGTTCGAGACCTTGCATAGGGGATCGATAATTAGGTTTTTGGGGAGCGTCTACGCGACTACCTGATTCCACCATTGCCGTCGACGTCTTCTTCGCGGAGGTGTTGCGGTGGTCAGGGGCGGAGCCAGGATTTGAACTTAGGGGGGACCGTGTAATCCGGCAAACACTCATGTATGTCAAAATATAGCACGGTAAAAGTGTACGTAACACCTAAACAAATGTTTATGTTGCGATAAAAAAAGAACTAAAAATAAAGAAAAATAAAGTAGTTTTGAGTCTTTAACTTTCAACCGATCAATATAGTTCCTTGTCTAGAAAAAAAATCACAATAATAAAAATAGTTAATTGAGTTAAAATTTAGTTAGCACTAGATCCTAAACATTAAATATTAAATGGCAAGCACTTAGTCACTTGTTATTAGGCCTTGTTTAAATGTCTTTCATTTTGCAAAATTATTGCAGCATTTGTAAATTAAAGATTAGGAGGACTAAATATGATCTAAATATATAGACTAATTACACGGGTGAACGAGAAATCGTGAGATCTATCTATTAAGCCTAATTAACCTATTATTAGAGACTATTTACTGTAACACAACATTGTCTAATCATGACCTAATTAGGCTCATTAGAAAGGTCTCGTAATTTTACCAGGGATTGTGGAATGAGTGTCATCATTAATTCACGTTTAATACTCCAAATTAGTATTCCAACATTTACTGTAGAATACAAAATTATTTTGAGAAGCAACTAAACAAGGCCTAGCCTCAAATAAAACGATCACTTAAACGAGTAAACTAGAAGGTTGTCGTTGTCTTTTACTGGACCTCACATACATATTATTTGTTGGGGCTGAATTAGGAGGGGCCAAAAAGCCTAGAACTGCTAGTATGTAAGTAGATTATATATGTGTATACTTGAGGTATTAGTACCAGGTCAGGGTGTGCCTGGCCCCCTGGCCCCTCCCTCCCTCCGCCACTGGCGGTGGTCTTCTTCCCGGAACCCCTCCTTCCTCTTCGGTGAGATCGTCTTCTTCCTCTACAACATGACGAAGAACGTGGAGAACCACAACCTTGGGCAAACTTCTCGATCATCGGTTGCGAGAGTTGCAGGGTATGTTCGGTTCATCCTCTCTCTGTTTTTTGTTCTGTTGTTAGGTTTTGTTGCAGTAGTTTTTCCGTATTGTTTCAGTAGTAATGTTGAGCATGATGCAGTAGTTCTGTTACCGTGTTTCATAAGTTATTCAGTGTCGCTGTCTGCAATATATCCTGGTTGTTGTTTGTTATATATTTTTTTTGTATGTTGCACTAGCTCTGTTTCGTTATTTCAGTAGTTGTTGTATATATATATTTCAGTAGTTGTTGTATATATATATTTCAATAAGTCTGTTACGTTGTTTCGCGTGTTGTTTTGCAGTAAATAATATATTATATTTTATTATTATTTATATGATCCACATGTTTATTTCACATATATGTCATACTGTTATGGTCACATGTGAAATCATAAAATTACTGGTTTATTATCTCACATATGTCGTCATCATAAGATTAATTTATGGAATTAAATAACATGAAAATTGTCTTTATTTCTAACATATGTACTCACACAATGTCGTTGTTCAAAGCGGGTAAATCAAATCAAAGCGGTAAACTGCCAGACCTATATGTAAGATCTCTCACCCGATGCACGCGCGCGCGGGAAACCGCTAGCAACCTTGCCGCGATAAAAACGTTGCAGTGTACTCCGTCGGAGAGTACATGGATTCATCACGCGTACCGCGTACGGAATACTGCAACGTGCAGTTGATTTGTTTCGTTGATTGACTTACCGTGGAATTGTCTCTCGCTATACGACACTTCATCTCAGTCTCACAGAGAACCTTGGCGTGTAATCCTCTGCGCTCCCAAACCCTAACTGACGAATGCGTACCCACCTTGTAAGCTCACGTGCGGACGGACGTGCGTGCAGCTGCAACTGGTCGTCGATCGTTCGTTTCTCTCTAAACTAAAAGTCCTGTTCCCACTTCCCATCCATGCAGCGTGCATCACAGGGCTTACAAATGACACCCTCGCCGGTCGCACTTTTTTATTTGATTGACGATTGCACTCGTGCATTCACTTTAGGAATAAATAATTGATCGACAAGAACACCCGAGACAAGAACACCCGAAGGTCTGATACGATCATACGATGCATGCATAACCAGCAGGGCTAGCACACCCGAAGAAGTTGCAGATCAATCTGATACAGCAGGGAACTCGACTAAACCGATGAGAACCGATCTAGCGAACGGTTCATGCCGATTTAGGGTTATGGATCACTATGTCGGTAACTCTAGAACTCCTCTCGGGAAGACCCGTCGGGGAGAAGCACGTAGAGGTTGCCCTAGGACCAGCAAGACCGTCTAGAACGCCATCGAGCCTCGTCGGGAGACATGCCGAACAACAGGTAGAGAGAGGAAAAGGGTAAAATAGATAGTAGATTGGTTTTGATCTATTAGTGTTGGATGCCTCAATTGGCCATGATCCTCTCATATATAGAGGGAGTTGGTCTTATCCCAATATATAGGAAACATCTATAGATACGATCTTCAAGTTTCATATCCGAACTCCATCAAGACATGGAATCCAAGAGTCCAATCCGGACTAAACAAGGCAAACCGGATCTCGCCGATCTTTGAATCGACTAAACCGGCTTAATGGGCTTCTTATAGATATCAGCCCAAATTGATCACACTGATAATAAGACCTTTACACTCTTACACAATAAAAGTTCCTCGAATCGGTTTATTCGTCATTATTCCAGGATTTCCGACTAGCACACCTGGTCGGAGACAACATAACTGGTCGGAAAACATCAAACAAGCTCATCTTACCTATAGCATCCGACCTTCAAATATCAGAAAATAAATTCGTCTTCAAAACTGTGAGCCGAACATATCTCCTAACCTTATTATTTTCTTATGACACTTTTGAGTGTCAACACGTACACGCGATTTCCTTTTCTTTGGAAAAAATAAAGAAAGAGACACGGCCAAGAAAACAACACAACAAAGACATGAAGATGTGTGTGTGTGTGGGTAGCTAGTGAAAGCATGTAGGATGGTGCTCAAGGAAACAACACAACAAAGACAAAGGATAGAAGAAGATTCAAGAATTTTTTTTGCCAAACTCTAGTATGCACCGAATCATAAAAAAATTGATCATTCCATCATCCATATTTTTTCATGCATGCCTATGTCATGAATTTTATTCCCCGAAATGTTTGGTTTTTCCTCAACTTCTCATTTTTTGTTCTTGGTATAGGTCTTTATATTATAGAGGATTACCAAATTATTTTCCTTATTGATGAATGTTCATCGGTTATAAGAGTCGAAATACCACTTTTATCGTTGTTAACATGAAAATATAGCCGATGAATGCTTTAACATCAGTGTGCTATGAATGACCCCCACATAGCTCACATTAATGGCTTCAGGGGGGGTGAGGGGCATGTTGTAAACCTTTTGAGCAATTTCATCTCAAGGAAGTAGTACTTTGATGAATCAGCATGCAAATATGTTCCAAACATTAGTACTAATTTTGTTTATCATGTTGGAGTTGTTTTGAGTATTATTGCCAATTGGAGTGCTTTCACATCAATGAGTAGGCTGAATATGAAGTTTTCTATTTAGGCTAATACAATATAAGTAATCACCATGAAAAGTTAATTTTGGCTCGGAGATCCTTTTATACACAAGCTTTATTTTTTTAAAAGGTGGCATATGTTTCTAGTCAATCGGTAGCCCAAGTTGTCCAGCCCGTGACACCGGATTGTCCGATGTATTTGCCCGGATTAAGTCCAAGTTGGATTCAATTTCTATGATTTGTTCAGGTCCATTTTTAAATTGTTTCACGATATTTATTCAAAGCCTGAGCGGAGATAGACCTCCCACTCTATTAAATATAAAGGTTCACAACTGAAAGATGGATCTAATTAGAAAAAAACATAAATCAATATACTGTTTTACTCTCTTACTCTACCTCAATGTTGCTACTCCTCTCTTGGTTCGACAACCAAGGGCGATATCCCAAGGCTCGCTGGTAGACCTATGACACCTGCAAATGTCATCAATTTGATAGAGCGTCGACAATTACTTTACTAGTTTACTTATAAACTAGTTATTTTTCATAACGTAAATGCGGTAGCTATCCCTTTATGAGTTTGTACGTAAATTTAGTCATTCTTCAAATCCAATATTCCTAGTGAAATTAAAGCAGATGCTTTATGGCATACACAACTCCATAACCAACCAATAAGTAAATTTGTATCTTTGTCTGTAGGTCCGGATAGTGCATAAAGCGAACACAAGAATGTATACTAGATCGGGTCAAAAATATTCTATGGCCAGTGCGATATGCTGCAATTCATGTTGCCTTGCACTAGGTGTGCTTATAGTAGGGGATACAAGTAGAGAGAGAGAGTTGGTCCAAAGTTTATGGTTTGTAGACTCATGAGTGTGTGTTGTGTTAAATGAATAGGCAATTTCTAGATTAAAACCAGAATATAAATCATGATAATTTGATGATCTAGATATCTCAGATTGTATTGTTTACTAGCATAGCAAAACATGCATAACATGATCTCATATATGACAACCGATGTAAACATAGCTCGTACACCAGATAGATTAAAAAGCAAGAACAAAGGCATAAGATCTGGTATAAGCATAGACATTAGATTACGAACGGCGTACCTTTCTGTTGCTGGAGAAGACGGTGGCGGAGTCGGTGTTGGACGATCCTCGATGAGCGCTGGAGGAAGAGCTCCGAGCAGTTGACGACGAGTACGTCTTGACGCCGCGCCGCCTGACTTGGACGGTAGACGACCCGTTGTTGAAGACGAGAGCAGTCGCGCGACGGGCGCTTCCCAAAAACCTTATTCGCCTTCTCCTGGTGCAGGATCGCAAAGACGAGGGTTCCGGAGACCTGCTCGCCCGGTCGCTGATGCACGCAAGCGAACGAACTGGAGATGACTAGACGGCAGCACAAAAGCGATATGAGGCAAACCCTAACTCGAGAGGTGTTGAGAGATGCGTTTTGGCGTGGCCGATAGGTTGCTTATATAGCCCTGTTGAACTGACCTCGTGTCGCGATCACGATCTAAATCGGTTTAGGAGTCTTAAGTCGTAACTGTTTAGGACTCTACAACTTGAAGGCCAAGAAACCAAAAACTAAAACTGCAAAAGGAGACCGCGCTCCCGCAAGACGAGGAGCCGGATTTCGGCGGACCATTCACGCAGGTGTCGCGCACCCGCGCCAGTCGCCACACCACGCCACGCCCGGCCCGACGAGCGAGCGAGCGCGTGCGTGTGGACTTCTCTTTCTCCTCCTCACACTAGACTTGAGGAAGTGGAGAGGACTTCCATATTTAAGCAAGTCCTCCTCCGCTTCCACTAGCAAGGTGGGACTAAAGAGTTCTATTTCCCTCTTTGCACACACATGTATGGGCTTTGAGATTTATTTAGAAATTTCAGAATTTATTATTGGGCCAAGCCCATATAAATTCTAACAATCCCCCACCAGATCTCAAATGCCCATTTAGAGATTTTCCTGTTCTCGCTTCTGTTTGATATACTAGTGTTTAGCAGAGACGGTTAAGTTGAACTTCTGCCTATAACCTCAAGTTACACTTATTCACAACTTGAACAATGGACTATGCCTTGAATTGCAAGTTTTGCGTGAAACAAGTTTTACTCAAGGTTAAACTAGTACCTGGCTGCCAATAGCCTTTCTCCGTAGGTGAAGCATATACGTCATACTCCATGGTCTCTTCATGAGCTTACTAGAGATCACCCTAATCTCATAGACTACGACGTTTAACAGTCATGGCTCATATAGGTATGTTCTTTCAAGAATACTCTGTAGGACAGCATCTTTGCTTTTAAAAGCCAATAGAACATATTAAGGTCTTTGCCAACCTTCCATACAGTGCCTCATAGCAATGAGAGTATTGCATCTTCACAAAGAGAGGGTTTAGAAATTACTCTCCTTAGTTTACCAATAGCTTGTTCTTCCCAAATCCTTAGTCACGGGATCTCCGATCAAAAAGGTTGGGTTACTACTACTGTAAACTCATATCGGTCTCATACCCATCTCCCTTGATGCGATTTCTATCACATTCTGTGATAACCCTTTTGTAAAGGGATCTGCCAGGTTTTTGTCTGTTTGTACATAAGTCACAGCTATTACTCCAGAGTTTCTCAACTTCCTGACAGACTTCAAACGTTTTTTAACGTGTCTTGTTGACTTTGCATTATCCCTAGCACTATTCACTTTAGTGATCACTGTTTGATTATCACAGTTCATAAGGATAGCCGGTATTGGTTTTTCAACCACCGGTAAGTCAGACAAAAGCTCACGCAGCCACTCTGCCTCTGCAGAAGCTGTATCCAAAGCAGCAAGTTCTGCTTCCATGGTTGATTTAGTCAAAATAGTCTGTTTACAAGACCTCCATGACACTGCACCACCTCCAAGGATAAAAACATATCCACTAGTGGCGTAGATCTGATCAATATCAGAAATCCAGTTTGTATCACTATATCCCTCTAGCACAGCTGGGTGCCCAGAATAGTGAATTCTAAAACTTATTGTACCTTTGAGATAACGCAAAACTCTTTCAAGTGCATGCCAATGATTATCACCCGGGTTGGACATATACCTACTCAACTTGCTCACAGCAAATGAGATATCTAGTCTAGTTGCACTCGCTAGATACATGAGTGAACCAATAATCTGAGAGTATCTCAGTTGGTCTCTAGCAATCTTTCTGTTCTTTCTCAAAGTCACACTGGGATCATAAGGTGTTGGAGAAGGTTTACTATCCATAAAGCCAAAGCGACTCAAAACCTTCTCAACATAGTGAGATTGCAATAAAGTAATCCAACTCTCATCCTTAATCAGCTTAATGTTCAAAATAACATTAGCTTCACCCAGATCTTTCATATCAAAGCTCTTTGATAGGAAAGACTTGACCTCATTAATAACATCAATATTTGTTACAAAAATAAGAATATCATCAACATATAAACATAATATAACAGATTGACCCCCACCATGTCGATAATACACACACCTATCAGCTTCATTAACAGCAAAGCCTGCACTAATTAAAGTAGTGTCAAACTTCTCATGCCATTGTTTAGGTGCTTGTTTCAAGCCATACAAAGATTTCAATAACTTACACACTTTTTGCTCTTCACCTTTTACTACAAACCCATCAGGCTGATCCATATAGATCTCCTCATCCAACTCTCCATTAAGAAAAGCTGTCTTCACATCCATTTGATGAATGAGAAAACCATATGAGGCAGCCAGGAAAAGTAATACTCGAATAGTGGTTAATCTAGCAACAGGTGAATAAGTATCAAAGAAATCCTCGCCTTCTTTTTGAGTATAACCCTTAGCCACAAGCCGAGCCTTGTACTTGTCAATAGTACCATCAGGTCTAAGCTTCTTCTTGAACACCCACTTACAACCCACAGGTTTACAACCAAAAGGCAACTCAGATAACTCCCAGGTACCATTAGAAAGAATCGAGTCCATCTCACTACGAACAGCTTCTTTCCAATCATCTGCATCTGGAGATGCATATGCTTCTGTAATAGAAGTAGGAGTATCATCCATAAGGTACACAATGAAATCATCACCAAAGGATTTTGCAATCCTTCGTCTCTTGTTCCTCACAAGAATTTCATTGTCATCCTCCTCAAGAACTTCATTAAGTGGTTGTTCAAATGACTTAAGCGAAGACTCAATAGGTGTAGTAAAATCAGGAGTTAATTCAGAGGAAAACTTAGCATTGCTACACATATCTTTCATAGGAAAAATGTTCTCAAAGAATGTAGCATCACGAGATTCAAAGATCGTATCCAAATGCATATCAGGTACTTCAGATTTTACTACTAAAAATCTATAGGCAATGCTATGATGTGCATATCATAGAAAGATGCAATCCACAGTCTTTGGTCCAAGCTTATGCTTCTTAGAAATTGGAACATTGACTTTCGCAAAACATCCCCACGTGCGTAAGTATGTAAGTGATGATTTCCTTCCAACCCAATACTCGTATGGAGTTGTCTCTTTATTTCTGTTTGGAACTCTATTCAGGACATGACTCGCAGTCAATAAAGCCTCCCCCCACCATGCCTTAGAAAGACCAGCAGTATCTAACATGGCGTTCACCAAGTCAGTCAACGTGCGGTTTTTCCTTTCGGCAACCCCGTTTGATTCAGGAGAATAGGGAGCTGTCCTCTCATGAATAATACCATGTTCCGTACAGAATTCATCAAAAAGCATAGGAAAATACTCACCACCACGATCTGACCTTAGACGTTTAATCTTTCTCTCTAGTTGATTCTCAACTTCAGCCTTATAGATTTTAAAGTAGTCTAGAGTTTCATCTTTAGTTTTAAGCAAGTAAACACAACAATATCTAGTTGCATCATCAATTAAAGTCATGAAATATCTCTTTCCACCTTTTGTCAACACACCATTCATCTCACAAAGATCAGAATGTATGAGTTCTACAGGTGTCAAGTTTCTCTCCTCCGCTGCCTTGTGAGGCTTTCGAGGTTGCTTTGATTGCACACAACTATGGCACTTAGAACCTTTGGCAATAGTGAAATGTGGAATTAAACTCAGGCTAGACAAACGTGACATTAAACCAAAGTTCACATGACATAAACGAGAATGCCAAATATTAGAGCTATCATTAATTGTGCCACAAATATGATTTACTGACTTATTACAAAAATCTGCCAAAGATAGGCGGAACAAGCCTCCGCAATCATAGCCTTTACCAATAAAACCATGCTTAGACATAACTAATTTATTGGACTCTAAAGCTACTTTAAAACCATCTCTCAAAAGAAGAGATACGCTAACAAGGTTCTTGCGTATAGTAGGGACATGCTGCACGTTCTTCAGTTGCACGATCTTCCCCGAAGTAAACTTCAGATCTACCGTGCCAACACCACGAACAGAAGCATGTGATCCATTCCCCATTAGGACGGAGGAACCTTGAAGCCCCTGATAAGAAGAAAACAGAGAGATATCAGCACACACGTGAATATTAGCACCTGTATCAACCCACCAATTTGGTGATTGAAATAATGATAGTACAGTAGGAAAATTACCATACCCGTCATCAGCATCGCTAGTAGTCACAAGGTTGACATTCTTCTTTTTCCCTTTTGCGGTCCGCTCGCTCCGGACACTCTATGGAAAAATGCCCAAGCTCTCCACAAGTGAAGCACGACAACTCTGCTTTACTCTTCTTCTTCTTCTTAAATGCAGTAGTAGTTTTGGCATTCAAAGACTTAGACTTTCCTTTGTACTTGCCATGGTTTTTCTGGACAAAGTGGGCGCTAGCTCTTTCCTCGTTCCCTTTCTCATTGTTATCTTTAGCCCGAGCCTTCTCTTCAACATCAAGAGATGCTATCAGGTTTTCAACTGATATTTTTTGTCTCTTGTGTTTAAGGCTTGTGGCGAAATTCCTCCAAGAGGAAGGTAGCTTTGCAATAATGCACCCAGCCACAAACTCTTCGGGTATAACACAATTAAGGAGTTCAAGCTCTTTTGCCAGACGGTGTATCTCATGAGCTTGCTCGACTATAGATTTGTTCGCAACAATCTTGTAGTCATGAAAAGTCTCCATTATGTACAACTCTTTGCCAGCATCTGAAGCACCAAAGGTAGCTGCCAGATAATCCCACAAAGTCTTTGCGTCTTTAATGTGCAGAATTGTATCAAAGATATGATCAGCAAGGACATTTTGCTCAACTCCCACAAAGATTTGGTTGGCATCCTGGAATGCTCTCTGATCATCTTCAAAGATATTTCCCTCGGGCATACCAGCACTCACCCAGAACACTTTCATGGCCGTCAACCAATTGGTGACCTTAACTTGCCATCTCTTAAAGTGTTCTCTAGAAAATTTTTCTCGCTTCAGCGCATCAACAAAACTAGCCATAGTTAATTCTGGAAACCTATAATAAGGTTTTTGGAATGTTAAATGAATAGACAATTTCCAGATTAAAACCAGAATATAAATCATGATAAATTGATGATCTAGATATCTCAGATTGTATTGTTTACTAGCATAGCAAAACATGCATAACATGATCTCATACATGACAACCGGTGTAAACATAGCTCGTACACCAGATAGATTAAAAAGCAAGAACAAAGGCATAAGATCTAGTATAAGCATAGACATTAGATTACGAATGGCGTACCTTTCTGTTGCTGGAGAAGACGGTGGCGGAGTCGGTGCTGGATGATCCTCGATGAGCGCTGGAGGAAGAGCTCAGAGCAGTTGACGACGAGTACGTGTTGACGCAGCGCCGCCTGACTTGGACGGTAGACGACCCGTTGTTGAAGATGAGAGCAGTCGCGCGATGAGCGCTTCCCAAAAACCTTATTCGCCTTCTCCCGGTACAGGATCGCAAAGACAAGGGTTCCAGAGACCTGCTCGCCCGGTCGCTAGTGCACACAAGCGAACGGACTGGAGATGACTAGACGGCAGCGCAAAAGCGATATGAGGCAAACCCTAACTCGAGAGGTGTTGAGAGATGCATTTTGGCAAGGCCGATAGGTTGCTTATATAGCCCTGTTCAACCGACCTAGTGTCGCGATCACGATCTAAATCGGTTTAGGACTCTTAAGTCGTAACTGTTTAGGACTCTGCAACTTGAAGGCCAAGAAACCAAAAACTAAAACTGCAAAAGGAGACCGCGCTCCCGCAAAGCTGAAAGCCCTAGTTTGGTTTTGGTTAATTGATGAAACCTATTTGGTCTAATCCTATTGCTAAGCTTGTGTGTAGCTTATAAGAAAGGATTGAGACCAAGCCAAGTGGTGGAGCTAGAAAGTTGGCAACCATGGAGGATGGTGATGGCCACAAGCACTCAAGAGATCAAGTGCTCTATCATTGGTGAAATGAAGAAGAGAAGAGATGGAGCAAAGAGGCCCGAAGGCAAAGGTATAACCTATAGGGCTCTTTGTTTTGGTGATCAAGACACTTAGCGAGTGTGATCACATTTAGGATATATAGCCGTACTATTAAGAGGAGATAATTCACGGTTTATGTGATGTTCAAGTGCCACTAGGAGTTCTCTAACATATTGATGCTATAGACCTAGTGAGTGTCTAACAAAACCCCTTGGAAAATGCTTTACAAAATGCTAACACACTTGCATATGATGATATACACTTGGTGGTGTTGGCACTTTTGGAATAAGGGGTTGTTCCGGAGTTGTAAAGAAGTGGGAGAAACTAGCATATAGTCCTTCTCCCTCCTGCCAAGCTTGCGAGGCAGAATTCAGTGGATTTTGGAAGTGAAGTGTTGTGCTCGGGGAGCATCGGACGCTGGTCCGAGGAGCATCGGACGCTGGTCCGAGGAGCATCGGACGCTGGTTGAGCGTCCGATGGTTAACCCTAGTTTCTGTCAGAAGTTAAAGGAGCATCGGATGCTGGCAAAGGATGCTGAGGAAACACTGTTGCAGAGTCTGATGCAGGTGACGTGGCGCGAGCGTATTTTCCAGGGAGCATCGGATGCTGGCCTGCGTCCGATGTGGATCCATCGGACGCGTCCGATGTGATCTGGCCCTCTCTGGAACCTCTCTGCATGGTCATCAGACGCAGGGGTTGAGCGTCCGATGTGAGGGTGCCGACGCGTCCGATGTGGCGCAGAAAAGTTCTAAATCGAGCAGTGGCATAGGAGCGTCCGATGCCTGACATCGGCGCGTCCGATGTCACTTTAACCGTGGCGCGAAGGAATATGACCGTTGGGATCTAACAGACCGATTTCATATCAGAGAGACACGTGGCTCCATCTGGAGCATTGGACGCTGGGGCAGCGTCCGATGGTCGTGCGTCGGAGCGTCCGATGATCATGTTTTCAGCCCAACGGCTAGGCCGACTTGAGTGGCCTATTTAAGGGGCTTGGCCGGCTCATTTGGTTTCACCCTTGCACATTTTGATTCCCAAGCATACTAGTGAGCATTGGCAAGCCTCCCTACTCATCTCCCAAGTTGATTTGATCAAACCAAGTGAGATTGAGTGATCTAGTGCATGATTTGAAAGAGTTCAATCTAGTGGCACTAGTTCTTCGCATCGGCATTGAGTTTTCTTGTTACTCTTGGCATTTGCCGGTGCCTAGACGGCTTGGAGGCGTTGTGGTGTTGTTGGCAAGAGAAGGAGATTGTTCTTGGCCACCACCGTTCGAGTTTGTGAGAGGTTTTGGAGCCTCACCTCACCAGAGTGGCAAGAGGCATCCTTAGTGGATTGCTCGTGTCATTGAGCTACCTCACTAGCGGTAGATTCTTGTGGCGCTCTTTGTGAGCTTGGCTTTGCGCCGATTAGCCACCGGGTCACCTAGTGTTGGTCGACACAACGGGGAGTAGCGTGCCGGCAAGCACGTGAACCTCGGGATAAATCTTGGTGTCCCATGTGCTTATTGTGATTGCTTCCATATCTTGGTGATTGGTCTTCATATTCATATTCTTGGAGATTGGCATCACGAGTGGATTTCACCGGTGATTGACTCTCTACTAGACGATCCCGAAGGCTCGGTGAAACCACTTCTATCTAGCTCATTTACCTTGTATATTTACTTTGAGCTATTCCTTTGTGTAGTTACTATCTCTTGTCATATATCTTGTTTAGTTAATTGTTTTTAGCTTGCTTAGTATATCTTGTGCACACACTTGTTTCATATACATTCTTTGTATATCATTCTTGTGCTAGAGCTAGATTGTTTTATTCCGCATTTGATACTAGCTTTAATTGATTGTGTGACATAGAAATACTAGGTAGAATTGTTGGATAGGTGGCTTGCAACACACTATTAGGCTAGCGCAAAAAGCTTCGCCATTAGTTATACTAATAGTGTTTGTCTATGTAATTTTGTAGTTTTTAAATTAGGCTATCCCCCCCCTTCTAGCCAATTTGGACCTTTCAAGTGGTATCAGAGCCGTGGTCACCGTTTGTTTGAGGCTTAACATCCTTCGGTGTTAAAATGGCTCAAATCAACTATATGGGGAAGCCACCACATTTTGACGACACCAACTTCGATTGTTGGAAGAGGAAGATGTGTGCATTCACAAGAGGAATGAATAGAAAGATTTGAGAAGTGATTGAGAATGATTTTGCGGAAATTGACCCCGCAAGTACCACTTCAAGAGAAGAAGAGAAGCTTCAATGGAATGATGTGGCAATCAACTTATTCTATGAAGCATTTGACACAAAGGTGTTTGAGCAAATCAAGGACCTTGAAAGAGCAAATGAAATATGGGAAAGATTAGAAGAAACATATGAGGGCACCAAAGCGGTCAAGGGTGCCAAGCTATACATTCTCAAGGACAATCTCACCATGTTCAAGATGCAAGATGATGAAATTATACCGGAAATGTTTCACCGGTTGCAAGTCATTATCAATGACTTGAAGGCCTTGGGAGAGAAGGTAGAGGACAAGGACTTTTCTCACAAGTTCTTGAGATGCTTGCCACCAAGGTTTGATACTTTGGTGACTATCCTAGTGAGGGAAGGATTGGATACGGTAACCCCAAACCAAGTACTAGGTGATGTGGTCACACAAGACACATACCGTGTGGAATGGGATGGGGGAGCCCAAGAGGAAGAGAAGAAGAAGAAAACTGTGGCATTCAAGGCTTCATCCTCCAAGAGCAAGAGCAAGGGCAAAGCAAAGAAGGAGGAAAGTGATGATGAAGCAAGCTCAAGTGGTTGTGAAATAGATGATGAAGAAATGGCTCTATTTGTCAAGAGATTTGGCAAGTTCATGAAGAAGAAGGGCTATGGAGCAAGAAAGAGAAGAGATGGAATCAAAAGCAAAACTAAAAGGTGCTATAGATGCAAGAGCAAGGATCACTTCATTGCGGATTGTCCATATTCTAGTGATGAAGATGATGATCATAAGAAGAGCAAGAAGAAAGACAAGAAGGAAAAGAAAGAGAAGAAGAAGGAAAAGAAGAAGGGTGGTTCCTATGTTGTGACATGGGATAGTGATGCTTCCTCAAGCGATGATGATGATTCTAGTGATGATTAGAAGAAGACCACCAAGAAGAAGGCTATGGCTAGTCTTGCTATATCAAGCAAGCCTTCTATCTTCAACACTTCATCGACATGCTTCATGGCTAAGGCTACTAAGGTATCATCCGATGAGAGTGATAGTGATGATGATGAGGAATACTCAAAGGAGGACCTCATGAGCATGCTACAAGATGCTCACTCTTACATTGAGACTAAGAGGAAGGAGTGCAAAGAATTGCGCAAGGCCAACAAGGCTCTTGAGCAATCCTTTGATGAGCTCAAGTCTACTCATGAGAGGCTAGAGGAAGCCCATGAGAAGCTTGATCAAGCTCACACTAGGCTTAAGGAAGCCCACTCCTCCGTCCTTGATCAAAGTAAGATTGAGGATGTTGTAGAGACTTGCAATGTAGGAGTAACATGTGATATACTTGATGAATCTTTTTATGCTCCCATTATTGTTGCTCCCACCAATGCATCATCATCATCTAGCTCAACTAAAATGCCTACTTCTAGTACATGCGATTCATCATTAGTGGTAGAAAATGAGAACCTTAAGAACAAGGTGTATGATCTCACTCATGCTTTAGGCAATGCCTATGGTGGAGATGCTCGCTTGCTTAAGTGCTTGGGTAGCCAAAGATGTCCACTCAACAAGGAGGGACTTGGCTATACCCCCAAGAAGGGCAAAGCCGCTTTTGCTCCTCACAAGACTAGTTTTGTGAAGAGCAATGGTCGGTATTGCTATAATTGCAAGCAATCCGGGCACATAGAGCAAAATTGTTTTAACAAGAACAAGAATAAGAACAATGCTCATGTTTCATCCATTGGACTTGATTCTTGTTATATGCTTACAAAGGGCACTAATAGTGTGAAGGCTAAGTATATTGGTGCACCCATGTTTGGCCCAAAGAAGAAGGCAATTTGGGTGCCCAAGAGCTTGGTGACTAACCTTGGAGGACCCAAAAAGGTTTGGGTACCTAAAATTAATTGATCTCTTTGTAGGTAAATTATAAAGCGGGAGGAAGGCATTGGGTGCTTGATAGTGGGTGCACTCAACACATGACCGGAGATGGAAGAATGTTCAAATAAATCAACACTAGTGACAATGATCATGCAGATGCTATCACATTTGGTGACAACAAGAAAGGCAAGGTCAAAGGCTTGGGCAAGATTGCAATATCCAATGACTTGAGCATCTCCAATGTGCTATTAGTGGAATCTCTCAACTTCAACTTGTTGTCCGTAGCACAGTTATGTGATTTGGGATTCAAATGCATATTTGGGGTTGATGATGTGGAGATAGTGAGTGTTGATGGAAGTGATTTGGTCTTCAAAGGTTTTAGATATGAGAATCTTTATTTGGTGGACTTTGATGCTAGTGAAGATCAATTGACAACATACTTATTCACCAAATCAAGCATGGGTTGGCTATGACATAGGCGCTTGGGACATGTTGGAATGAAGCAACTAAAGAGGCTAGTGAAGCATGACATGGTTAGAGGACTAAAAGATGTTCACTTTGAGAAAGACAAGCTATGTAGTGCATGTCAAATGAGAAAGCAAGTTGGTAACACTCATCCCAACAAAGGAATGATGAGCACTACACATGCACTTGAGTTGTTGCACATGGACTTGTTTGGACCAACTACATATACAAGTATTGGAGGAAACAAGTATGGCTTTGTGATAGTGGATGACTATACAAGATTCACATGGGTCTTCTTTCTCATTGACAAGAGTGAAGTCTTTGGCATATTCAAAACCTTTGTCAAGAGAAGTCAAAATGAGTTTGATAGAAGAATCAAGAAAGTGAGAAGTGATAATGGAAGTGAGTTTAGGAACACAAGAGTTGATGAGCTATGTGATGAGTATGGAATCAAGCATCAATTCTCGGCCAAGTATACACCTCAATCCAATGGGATAGTTGAAAGGAAGAATAGGACACTCATTGACATGTCAAGATCCATGCTTAGTGAATACAATGTGAGTGATTCCTTTTGGGCCGAAGCAATCAACACGGCATGCTATTATAGCAACCGGCTCTATTGTCACCCTCTATTGAAGAAGACACCATATGAGCTCCTAAATGATAGAAAGCCCAACATTGCATATTTCCGGGTCTTTGGGTGCAAGTGCTACATATTGAAGAAGGGCACAAGACTTGGCAAGTTTGAAAAGAAGTGTGATGAAGGGTTCCTACTTGGTTACTCCACTACAAGCAAGGCATATAAAGTATGGAATATCACATCAAGAATAGTTGAAGAAGTCCATGATGTTGAGTTTGATGAAACCAATGGCTCACATGAAGAACAAGATAATCTAGATGATGTGAGAGGAACACAATTGGCCGAAGCTATGAAGAACATGGACATTGGTGATATTAGGCCAAAGCAAGTGATTAACATTGAAGATGACAAAGATAAAGTGCTCTCACCTCCAACCATGCATGACAATGATGTTGCAAGCTCTAGTGGTTCTCATGATCAACAAGATGCTAGTAGCTCTCAAGTGGCTCATCCAAGTGCAAATGCAAGTGCTCAACCGGAACAAGTGCTCCAACCAACACACATTGCAAGAGATCATCCTTTAGATCAAATTGTTGGTGACATATATAAGAAGAGGTGTGCAAACAAGATCAAGATTGGCTTCATTTTGTGAACACTACTCATTTGTATCATCTATTGAGCCAACCAAGATTGATGAAGCTTTGATGGATGTTGATTGGGTGAATGCAATGCATGAAGAGTTGAACAACTTCACCTGCAATGATGTTTGGGAGTAAGTGGAAAGACCAAAGAACACAAATGTTATTGGTACAAGATGGGTCTTCCGGAACAAGCAAGATGAAGATGACATTGTTGTAAGGAACAAAGCAAGATTGGTTGTACAAGGATACACTCAAATGGAAGGGATTGACTTTGGAGAAACCTATGCACCGGTTGCTAGATTGGAAGCCATTAGAATCCTACTTGCATATGCTTGTGCTCACAACATCAAGCTCTATCAAATGGATGTGAAGAGTGCTTTTCTCAATGGATTCATCAATGAGTTAGTGTACGTTGAGCAACCTCCCGGGTTCGAAGACTTGAAGAAGCCCAACCATGTGTACAAGCTCAAGAAGGCACTATATGGGTTGAAGCAAGCACCTAGAGCTTGGTATGAAAGATTGAGGGACTTCTTGTTAGCAAAAGGGTTCAAGATTGGAAAGGTTGACACCACTCTCTTCACCAAGAAGATTGGAAGTAGCTTGTTTGTGTTGCAAATCTATGTGGATGACATTATCTTTGGATCAACCAACCAAGACTTTTGTGAAGAGTTTGGGGAGATGATGGCTAAAGAATTTGAGATGTCTATGATTGGAGAGCTTAGTTACTTCCATGGTCTACAAATCAAGCAAATGAAGAAAGACACTTTCGTTAGTCAAGGCAAGTACATCAAGGACATGCTCAAGAAGTTTGGATTAGATGAAGCAAAAGCAATAACCACTCCAATGGGCACAAATGGACATTTGGATAGTGACTCTAGTGGTGACATGGTGGATCAAAAGCTATATCGGTCAATGATTGGAAGCCTACTCTATGTGACCGCATCAAGGCCGGATGTCATGTTTAGTGTGTGCATGTGTGCAAGGTTCCAAGCTTCACCAAGAGAAAGTCATTTGAAGGCAACCAAAAGAATATTGAGATATTTGAAGCACACTCCTAATGTTGGACTATGGTATCCCAAGGGCTCTCAATTTGAATTGATTGGATACTCGGATTCCGATTATGCGGGATGCAAGGTGGATAGAAAGAGCACATCAGACACTTGTCAATTACTTGGAAGATCACTTGTCTCATGGTCATCAAAGAAGCAAAATAGTGTTGCACTCTCTACCGCCGAAGCCGAATACATATCCGCGGGTAGTTGTTGTGCACAATTGCTATGGATGAAAGCAACATTGCAAGATTATGGAGTCAAGTTTGGACAAGTACCATTGCTTTGTGATAATGAAAGCGCCGTCAAAATAGCCACCAGCCCGGTTCAACACTCAAGGAAAAAGCACATTGATATAAGGCATCACTTCATTAGAGACCATCAAGCAAAGAAAGATATATCTATTGAAAGTGTGGGCACCGATGATCAACTTGCCGATATCTTCACCAAGACACTAGATGAAAGAAGGTTTTGCAAGCTAAGGAATGAATTGAATATCCTAGACTTCTCCAACATGAGTTGAATGCAACCCCACTTATGACATGCCTCTCCTCCAAGAAAGCAAAGGTGAAATTGTTTGGCATGTGCATTCATTCTTATTAGGTTGTGATCTAGTTCATATAGTCATCACATTGCTTATTTAGACTCATTCATGGTAAATCAAATGAATTTAAAGTATATATGGTACCACTATTGCTTCTATGTTTGACTTAATCTAGTGGTAGCATATAACTTGTTTGTGAGCTTGTAACTCTAGTGTTTGGTCTAGTATGTGAACAATGGGTGTTTAACCAACGTGAGTAAGATAACCATTGTAAGATGTGTGAAGAAGCTTACTCTAGAGCAAACCATGTTAAATATCCTATGCTCATGAGCTAGATTAAGCCACAACTTGACTTAGTTTGATCCCCACATATGAATCTCATTAAAACTTGCTCCACCTTTATGGAAATTGTTGACAAAGGGGGATAAAATGCTACAAAGATAAAAGAGACACGACAGACATGCTTAGTAAAACTTCAAGTGGGATCAGAGCATACAAATAGGGGGAGCAAGCTCATAAACATGAATGTTGCATTTAAAATGTGCATATTCATATGTTTGATTGCAATGCATAAGCTATTTATTTTGATATTCATGCTTATGTGGTGAATGCTAGTATTAGAACATGATTGATGATATGACTCACTAGCATAAATGGGATGATAACTAGACATACTTGTTTTTTAAAGTGGTTCAAGAGCCTTATTATTATGTTGATCTCACGAGGTTCTTAAGTTTTGATGTATGTCTAGTGACAAATGATGCAAAGGATGGTTTAACATGTGCACTCCGATTGGTATCACGCTTCAAAGGTCCATTCTTATGCCTTAGCATCATCATTGATAGTATTGCTCATCCACATTTCATAATCATACATATGTGCCAAATTTAGAACCAAAATCTATAGCACATATGTAGGGGAAGCTAATACTATCAATGTGGTTACTCAATTTGAAATTACATATCTTTGTATAGGTTGTCATCAATTACCAAAAAGGGGGATATTGAAAGCCCTAGTTTGGTTTTGGTTAATTGATGAAACCTATTTGGTCTAAACCTATTGCTAAGCTTGTGTGTAGCTTATAAGAAAGGATTGAGACCAAGCCAAGTGGTGGAGTTAGAAAGTTGACAACCATGGAGGATGGTGATGGCCACAAGCACTCAAGAGATCAAGTGCTCTATCATTGGTGAAATGAAGAAGAGAAGAGATGGAGCAAAGAGGCCCAAAGGCAAAGGTATAACCTATAGGGCTCTTTGTTTTGGTGATCAAGACACTTAGCGAGTGTGATCACATTTAGGATATATAGCCGTACTATTAAGAGGACATAATTCACGGTTTATGCGATGTTCAAGTGCCACTAGGAGTTCTCTAACATATTGATGCTATAGACCTAGTGAGTGTCTAACAAAACCCCTTGGAAAATGCTTTACAAAATGCTAACACACTTGCATATGATGATATACACTTGGTGGTGTTGGCACTTTTGGAATAAGGGGTTGTTCCGGAGTTGTAAAGAAGTGGGAGAAACTAGCATATAGTCCTCCCTCCTGCCGAGCTTGTGAGGCAGAATTCAGTGGATTTCGGAAGTGAAGTGTTGTGCTCGGGGAGCATCGGACGCTGGCTGAGCGTTCGATGGTTAACCCTAGTTTCTGTCAGAAGTTAAAGGAGCATCGGACGCTGGCAAAGGACGCTGAGGAAACACTGTTGCAGAGTCTGATGCAGGTGACATGGCGCGAGCATATTTTCCAGGGAGCTTCGGAGGCTGGCCTGCGTCCGATGTGGATCCATTGGACGCGTCCGAGGTGATCTGGCCCTCTCTGGAACCTCTCTGCATGGTCATCAGACGTAGGGGTTGAGCGTCCGATGTGAGGGTGCCGGCGCGTTCGATGTGGCGCAGAAAAGTTCTAAATCGAGCAGTGGCATCGGAGCGTCCGATGCCTGACATCGGCGCGTCCGATGTCACTTTAACCATGGCGCGAAGGAATATGACCATTGGGATCTAACAGACCGATTTCATATCAGAGAGACACGTGGCTCCATCTGGAGCATCGGACGCTGGGGTAGCGCCCGATGGTCGCGCGTCGGAGCGTCCGATGATCGCATTTTCAGCCCAACGGCTAGGCCGACTTGAGTGGCCTATTTAAGGGGCTTGGCCGGCTCATTTGGTTTCACCCTTGCACATTTTGATTCCCAAGCATACTAGTGAGCATTGGCAAACCTCCCTACTCATCTCCCAAGTTGATTTGATCAAACCAAGTGAGATTGAGTGATCTAGTGCATGATTTGAAAGAGTTCAATCTAGTGGCACTAGTTCTTCGCATCGACATTGAGTTTTCTTGTTACTCTTGGCATTTGTCGGTGCCTAGACGGCTTGGAGGCGTTGTGGTGTTGTTGGCAAGAGAAGGAGATTGTTCTTGGCCACCACCGTTCGAGTTTGTGAGAGGTTTTGGAGCCTCACCTCGCGGGAGTGGCAAGAGGCATCCTTAGTGGATTGCTCGTGTCATTGAGCTACCTCACTAGCGGTAGATTCTTGTGGCGCTCTTTGTGAGCTTGGCTTTGCGCCGATTAGCCACCGGGTCACCTAGTGTTGGTCGACACAACGGGGAGTAGCGTGCCGGCAAGCACGTGAACCTCGGGATAAATCTTGGTGTCCCATGTGCTTATTGTGATTGCTTCCATATCTTGGTGATTGGTCTTCATATTCACATTCTTGGAGATTGGCATCACGAGTGGATTTCACCGGTGATTGACTCTCTACTAGACGATCCCGAAGGCTTGGTGAAACCACTTCTATCTAGCTCATTTACCTTGTATATTTACTTTGAGCTATTCCTTTGTGTAGTTACTATCTCTTGTCATATATCTTGTTTAGTTAATTGTTTTTAGCTTGCTTAGTATATCTTGTGCACACACTTGTTTCATATACATTCTTTGTATATCATTCTTGTGCTAGAGCTAGATTGTTTTATTCCGCATTTGATACTAGCTTTAGTTGATTGTGTGACATAGAAATACTAGGTAGAATTGTTGGATAGGTGGCTTGCAACACATATTAGGCTAGCGCAAAAAGCTTCGCCATTAGTTATACTAATAGTGTTTGCCTAAGTGATTTTGTAGTTTTTAAATTAGGCTATTCCCCCCCCCCTTCTAGCCAATTTGGACCTTTCAAAGGCGAGGAGCCGGATTTCGGCGGACCATGCACACGCAGGTGCCGCGCACCCGCGCAAGTCGCCACGCCACGCCACGCCACGCCCGGCGAGGCGAGACAAGAGAGCGCGTGCGTGTGGACTTTTCTTTCTCCTTCTCACACTAGACTTGAGGAAGTGGAGAGGACTTCCATATTTAAGCAAGTTCTCCTCCCCTTCCACTAGCAAGGTGGGACTAAAGAGTTCCACTTCCCTCTTTGCACACACATGTATGAGCTTTGAGATTTATTTAGGAATTTCAGAATTTATTATTGGGCCAAACCCATATAAATTCTAACATGTTGTGTATGAATGCTTGTGTTCGTTTGAGCTTGTGATTGGGCTTGTTGTCTTGCGATCCTATACATAGGGCCCTCCCTCCCTTCATAGGCGAAGGAATAGTTCAAATATTACAAGGGCGTCCTTTCTCATCTTCTTTCTTGTCGGGTTGTCTAGTGAGGGGGGGAGGGAGGGGGGCTCGGGCGTTCCTGTAGCACATGACAGTCTTCCTCCTTATCTGGTTGCAGTAGTTGGTCCTGTAGCATAAGGACCCAATGGTCGTCAAGGTCCCGACCTCTCCGTCACCAGCGTATTGCGTTGTGGCCATGTCTGACTGGCGTACTTTTGTACCGTAGACGAAGGACGGTCGTGCGTTCGGATTTGCATAGAGAGGGGAGTTGGTCGCATAGTTGTCGTCACACCGTTATTGTGGCGGTGTGAGCACCGAGTCGTGGTGGAATGACGGTTGTCGTGTCGCATGGTGCTCTATGTCATTGTACACTACGTCAGGGCATGACGGTCCTGTCCGTGCGGGCAGTCGACGTGGTGAGGGGCCCGCTGGGCTCCCAGTATGTGCCCGAGTCCGGTTGGAGCCCTCAGTCGAGGCGAAGAATGCCCTTGGTGGATTGGACGCGCCCAAGGCCTTGCGTCCAGATCGGGTGAGACGAAAAATGCTCCCGAGGGTTCGGAAGCGCCTTGAGGCCCTACAGGAGGATCGTGCGGGACGGAAATTGTGCAGAGCATCTCCAATAGTTTGGAAAAAATGACTTGTTATCCTTGTTTTATTGGGAAATGAAGAAAAAACGTTCTCCAACAGATTGATATATGACTTGCTAAATTTTTCCAAGTTGGAATCGGAGGCCATGTAGTTGCTATATTTAGCAAGTCAGCTTCACTTGCTATCCGGTGTTTCTATGTTATTTTTACTAAGTTAGAATACTTTTCTATGTTATTTTTACCAAACTATTGGAGATACATGAAAAATTTACTTGCTAAAAGTTTTAGCAAGTTGCTAAATGACAACTTTTTTCAAGTCAATTTTTCCAAACAATTGGAGATGCTCTTAGTCATCAGGAGTTTGGCGCTCGATGCGTTTGATTATCACTTTAAATAGGGTACATCTAATCTTTGTACTGGTTTGGCGTTTGATGCTTTTGATTATCACTTTAAATAGGATACTCCTAATCTTTGTATCTGATAGTTAGGTGCACACGTTTTTTTTCCCATTGACGATCCACACGTTCTAGCACTATTGTTTGTTCTGCACATTATCACCACCGTTAGACTGTCCAGTGCTCACGTTTTGTTATCTGCAATACCCCTTTTTGTCACCGTGCTCCATTATTATCACCAGCGCCGGACTGTCTGTGCTCGCATTTTCAACGATCTGCATTCCGCGCATTCTAGTTTACTAACTGCAACAAGTATATTTTAAATGAAGAAAATTGGATAGCTTGTGGTTGGAAGTTTTTTTTTTGCATTAAAGGTGTTAGTGATATGCTTGTGATAAATTAGTTTGCCAATTTAATTATTCGGTTGTCCCTTTGTTATCACACTGCATATGAACATATCTGATGTCTCCTTGCCTTGTTACTTTTATCGGTCAACACGATCTTGTTGGTCGCAAAGATGGATGGAAACAGGACATGGAACATGAGACGCTGGAGATCATCATGGTAGGCCGACCGCCATTGTGTAATAACTTTACATACTAAGCGTTGGGGGATTCCTGGGGGGGGGGGGGGGGGGGCCTGCAGCCTCCCATTGTCCCAAAATTACACATATCATTTTAGGCCTTACTAGTGTAATTTGTCTATAAATTAGTCTAAAATCTCTCACGGGGTAGAAAAATAATGGAAAATTCAGTCTAAATCACGTTAAAATCTACCAAAAAATCCTTGTGGGTCAAAAATATAAGTAAAATTTCGGTCCAAACTCAGCTCGCTATGTATTTAGTCTCCCTCGTGGGCCAATTCTGGATCCGCTACTGATACTAAGTGATAAATGATGATTGCCACTTGTTGGCAAGACATTTTATTTCTATATATATATTTGCAAAGCTTGAGAATTACATCCCTCATTTCCACTTGAGGGTCATTTTAGTTTTATCGTAAGTCAAAATTTTCTTACCTAGTAGAGCAAATGCTTTTAAGAAAATATATCGAACTTCTATAGCTTTACCAAGTATTGCCCCTCCTGTTTTTTTACAAGCACCAATTTATCCAAGCTAGTTTCTTCAAATTCATCAGTGAAATACTCCATCCGTCCAACAAAACATGCAATTCTCCCTTATCAAGGAGTCAAACATTTCGAATTTTGACTGAAATTATATAAAAAAGCACTAACATTCTTGATACAAAAAATATACCATTAAATTAGTAATAGAATATATTTTCATAATAATTTTGTTTAACGACATAAATACTAATATCTTTTATTATAATCTTGGTCAAACTTGAATCAATTTGACTGACACGGATCCTATAATTATATGTTTTTATGGACGGAGGGAGTAGTTAACAAATTGCGTGGGCAACAACTTCCCTTTTTTAGCAACCTTTAAACTCGGAGAATAGGCAACCTTCTCTTGCAAGCAACGTACCGTGTGTTTGGTTTGTGGGTTGAACCGGGATATCCCGGGTTCGACCGAGGTAATGCTAGTGTTTGGTTTGTGGGTTCTTGAAACTGGGTCAACCCGGGACGAAATACTCCCTCTAGATGCGGGTTCAGCTCATCCCTCCAAATTGAGGGGACCATGTGGGTTGAAGTGGGTTGAGAAATAGAGCCCACATGTCAATGACTCAACCCACTTTCATATTCTCCCAACCAAACATAAAACTGGAATGAACCCAACCTCCTAACCAAACAAGAGCCGGATTCAACCCAACTCACAAAACTGGGTTGGGTCCAATCCATCCTACGTCATCCCCAAACTAAACAGACGGGTAGTTGATGGGTTGATCTAAAATGGAAGGCACGGAACGAGGGTCCCGCGTTTCAGGCTATGTAACGTGAGTGGTCGTGTATAGTGTGGCACCGGTGTGCCTGGCTTTGTTGGGCCTAGAGATGACAACGGGTAGAAACCCGCTGGGTTTTGCCATTCCAAACCCATGCTCACGAACATAAAATCCGCCCACTAAAAAACCCATGACATGTCACGGGTTTAAATTTGTGCCCAAACCCATGCCCACTCGGGTAACGGGTACCCATCGGGTCACCCATGCCCACCATAATTGTACTCGAGACTATGCTAAGGCACAATGCTCATGGTCTTTTTATTTTTTCTTTTGTAACAATTTACTTTTGATTTCTAAAACAACTAAATAATAATATTCTCCTAGTCTATTTCTATGGGTATATATACCAAGTGAGTAAAATATATACCAAGATGGAAGAGTGAGTATGATTATTTTGGACCGATATGATTTGCTCCACTACGATGGACCGGGTTTACAAAACCCATGGGTTTGCGGGTTTGGGTACCACAATCCCAAACCCATGCCCATAAACCCGCTGGGTCTATCTTTTTACCCATTAACAAACCCATGGGTAGAGTAATTGACCCATACCCTTACTCTAATAGGGTAAAAACCCATCGGGTTTCGGGTACCCATTGTCATCTTGGGCCATTGCAATTTGCAAAAGTTTGCCCGCTCTCGCTCATCAACGCGAAAAACACGCCAACTACCAGAGAGCACCGGAGTGAGCCCAGGCCCAGCACACCAACCCTCCACTAGCATCTCTGACGTGCGGGCTCCGCCAGACAACGGTACCCAACCGCCGCTCGCGTCCCTCTCGGTCCGCCTCAGATTCTCTCGCTCTCTACTCTTCTCGATTTTGTCGTCAATTCAGGTCTCACTGGAGACCCAAATCCTTTTTCTGCTTTGCCGGACGACGCCGAGAGAGGCGGCGGGTGCGGGACGCGAAGGCGGCGCCCTAGCTCCCCTCCCTGCCGCGGACGCCGATGGACCCACCTCGCGCCGTGGCCGTTCTTCTCCTCATACTCCTTCCCGTGCTCGCCTCGGTGGCCGCCGGCGTGCCCTTCGTCGTCCTGCACGGTTGGGGTTTCGCGTGCCTCGCTTCGATTCTGCTTCTCTTGGTCTTAGATTAGGTCCATTCCTTATGGTTGGCTGTGCCCGGGGTGCGTGCAGGGATTGGCGACGAGTGCGGGAACGATGGGCTGGCATCCTTCACCGAGATGCTTGGGGAGTGGTCCGGCTCCAAAGGTTACTGCATGTAATGGCTTCTCTTTCTGAATTATGTTGTTTTGATTTGGTGTTTTTTTAGGATACAACAGGGGCCGGTACGGGTTTTAGGACCTTCTGCCTTTGGCTCGCCGTTTTTTTTTTGATTGAAAGACACAAAGGTTTATGCTGGGGAAAACATGTTACATCAAAGGTACTCGGTACAGAGGCCGCCAGAATCAGACATTGACTCACTCCGCTTCAAAGAAAATAACACCTCTACTCTAAGTTTCCACAAAACAGGTTTTGTCGTGTTTTTTTTAAGGAAATTTGGTTTTAGGTTTTTACTTAGCTAGATCCAGGTTTGTGGATTTGTAGACTAAAACGAGTGTTCGTGGAGACCCAGGCCTTGTTTAGATGCTGAAATTTTTTCAACTTTGGTACTGTAGCACTTTCATTTGTATTTGACAAATATTGTTCAATCACGTGCTAACTAGGCTCAAAGGATTCGTCTCGTGATTTACAACTAATTTGTGCAATTAGTTATTTATTTTATCAACATTTAATGCTCTATGCATGCGTCCAAACATTGATGTGATGAAGAAAGTAAAAAAAGTTGAAACTTTGATGCAATCTAAACAAGGCCCAGTACATCGCACCAAATCGCTTTTCTCTCACTTAGACGGAAGACCAATAAAAAAGAAGAAGAAGCATGTGACACAAAACAGGAGGTATGGGAGTCAGTATCTAAAAACCAGGTAGGAGTTTAGCAAAACCATACTTTTGGTTATCCACGTTTTCTGCTATCTAGCCAGTGGCGGATCCAGAATCAGCCCACGAGGGGGGCTAAATACATAAAGAACCGAGTTTGAACCGAAATTCTCCTTATATTTTTGGCCCATGAGAGATTTTTGGTAGATTTTAAGGTGATTTGGACTGAATTTTCTATTATTTTTCTAGCCCGCAGGAGATTTTGGACTAATTAAAGAAAAATTATACTAATCTTAGCTAAAATTCTATGCATATATTTGGGCCAAGGCCCCCCCTGGATCCGCCCATGTATCTAGCCAAATGGAGTATTAAGTGGTTAGCGTCAAATCTGGTTTAACTAAATCTTGTTCTTGATAGAAATTGTGATCCAAACAATCAATTTTTGGAGTCTAAAACAGACTTAGTAGAACAAAGAAAAAAAATGAAGCACACAGCTAAAAGAAGGACAAGCTACAAGCCAGCAAAAGAACGATGCCAAATCGCCAATCGACATGCTACTAATGCCTCCTTCATCTTGATCATCTTAAGCTCCACCTGTGCATGATATGCCTCCTTCCAAAGAAGCCTCCAGACGTGAAGAAAAGCAAGCACCTTGTGAAACCTTGGGGGATTTAACCAATGAGTTATTAAAAACCAATCATTCGTAGTTTTCCACAAGGACCAATGGACAGAAAATATTCCACTGACTCTCCTTCCTCCCTGCAGTTTCCATATGTTGTTCAGTGAAGTACTGGAGACCAACAGGGATATTAGCCCAATGGAAACTATCTCTGACCCAACACCAAGTTGTCACTGCCACTGCACATATGAAGAAACCATGGTCCAAACTTTCCTCCTTCCCACATAGACTACAGTTTTTTAGAGCCATCCCAGTTCCTCTTTACCAGTTGATCAGCTGTTTGGATTCTATCATGCCAAATCATCCACAAAAAATATTTGAATTTTTAGTGGCAACTTGGTTTGCCTGGTATCAACATTTCTTTTACCAATCAATCCACCGAATGTGATCAATCCGTACAAACATCTGGTAGAAAATTTTCTAGTTTCCAGATCACTTCATCTCGCTGATCATTTAAAACCCTTCCTCCAAGATGTCCTGCATTGTAGTCTACTCCACTTACTCTGCTTGTCCAAACCTCCTCCTGAAATCAATTCCACTTTCTTTATCTTTATACATAACATCTAAAAGAAGACTTATGATGGGCATTACGTCAATCCTTTTTTCTTTCCTTTTTTTTTAAAAGCTGATAGTGTGCTTATTCTTGACTTTACTAACGGAAATTATGTTGCTTAGTGAAATTGGAAGAGGAGCATGGGACTCTTGGTTGATGCCACTTCAAGAGCAGGTTTGTTTCTTACTTGAGTTATACCTGGATAAATCTTTTATGGTGTGTGTGGTGCATCCTTTTTTGTAGAGATGGGTGTGTTTGGGAGCAAGCTATACGGCCTCTCCTTTGTACTTGGAGCAGGCATTTGCCTCTTCCTCTTTCTCTCTCTCTCAATGAAATGGCACAGCTCTCCTGCGTCATTCAAGAAAAAAATGGATAGATTTCCCCCCTTTATACTCATATCTTACTTCCATCTGCAGGCAAATACAGTTTGCAAGAAGGTGATGCAACATCTTCTGCTTTTTTCGATTGTACCCTGAGTCATCAAGGTTCTGTACAATTTCTGGAATTTGTTTTCCAGGTCAAGAAAATGAAAGAGCTCAGTGAAGGTTACAGTATAGTTGGCCTGTCTCAGGTGTGTTTGTGGTGTGCTGTTTGTGATTCACGACAATAGTTTCAAATGTTCTTATCTACTCTTGATATACTTTTCTGTTGCTCCTGTCTCCTTATTTCAATTCTGTTTCTGGGAAATGCAAATTTCTTCACTGTCTTGGTTAATGCAAAGCTATGAAATTTAGATACTTAAATAAGAAGCATTGCTAGCAATAAGAGGTTTTCAGGCATCATAACTGACTTGTAGTAATGCTATCTGTGAACTTCTGGTTACTATTTGTGAAAACTATATGGACAAAACCACTTTAGTTCACATAAGTTTGGAGTGTGCTCTGAGAATTGGCTTGTTACTTTAGCAGGAAGTTCCACTGATTGCTCATTTGCTGTTAATTACTCTCTAGATTCTGAGGCTATTAATGCTGATTGGGATTTGTGAATTATATTTTCTGACCCTATCCCATCTATTCCTTTTGTAGGGGAACTTAATTGGCAGGGCTGTAATCGAGTACTGTGATTGTGGACCTCCGGTGAGCTGATTTTTGTTCTTTGCTTCCTGTTATTTATCAATCACTGAGCTAACTTGCTTATCTGTCGACGTGTTTCACTAGAATTTATATGGTACCTGTTACTGTTGTTCTTGTTATTCCAACTGATGATTAATCCGTTCGTGGTCTGTATACTCTACTTGTTTTAACTTCCTTTTTGGGATAGGTCAAGAATTTCATATCAATTGGGGGTCCTCATGCTGGTACAGCTTCAGTGCCACTTTGTGGTGTAAGCTTACTCCATTCTTCCCAATTTATCCTTCTTTTTTATCATTGTTCTAACAGTAGCAATCTGAGTTTGCAACAGTGTTTTAAAGGCATCGCCTAGGCGTCCAGGCGTACCCAGCTCGCCTTGGAAAACAGTGGCGCCTTGCGCCTAGGCGCCTCCTAGGTGTCCGGGCGTACCCAGCACTCGCCTGGACGCCTAACCGCCTTTAAAATACTGGTTTGCAATACCATCAAATATAAATGAGAGACTTTTTCCATGTGCAGTGGTTTGCTAGGTTGCTGTTAGTAGGCACCTCATGACGCAACACTTAAATGCACTCACTCTGGTCCAGGATTCATATTTTAGCTCTACATACATAGAATAAGGAGTTCATGCATTAGTTTTTCACATATTTTACTCCTAGTGACTGCATAGCTGTTTATGAAATGCTATAGTAATTGACAATTTTATGGGTGCATTTCCATGGGAAAACTTCTTGATGCCTAGGCTAAATGACAACCTACATAAAACAAGTAATGGGGAGATATAACTGAATAAGATGAGTAGCATAAGAAATCAACTAGCAGAAATGCAATCGAGAAATAGCTGAATAAGATGACTGTCTTTGGTAGTTTTGAAGCGGTACAGTCAGAAGAAAAATAAATTGAGTGGCATTGAAGTGAACCTATCAAATTGAGTGGTATCATCTAAAGCGCGTGTATCTGCCAATAGTATAGAACCATTTTTCCCAAATATTTTCTACTTAGTATTAATAATGCAACTTCTGGTACTGAGGTGAATTTTGAAACCAGCATTGTTTACATATTATCATTGTTGTTGTTCTGCTACTGAACTTTTTCTCCTTTCTTTGCAGTCTGGGTTTCTTTGTATTCTCATTGATGATCTGATTAAATCAGAGATATATTCAGATTACGTGCAGGTTTGTATAACTTGTTCTGCAATGTCACAGTTTTTGTACTGCAGTTATTACTGTAAGACATTACACAGCCTTTTCTGTGCAGTAAGTAAATGAATTGAGGGTTGTGAAATTACAGGCACATCTTGCCCCTAGTGGTTACCTAAAGATACCCACTGTGAGTGTTCTTCCTTTTCCCCCTTCCATTCCTTGTCACCATGTACTGTCACTATATAGTTTAGTCTGATACCTAGTCTTAGGAGGTTACATCATGAATTCATGCAAGAGTTTTGTGTGTCTATGGGATCCTATAAGGACCAGAGTACTAGATAGTTACAAATAGTATTTCAACAATATTTACTTTTTGGTGTATCCTGCAGTGGTTGTTGCTAGTAGAGTTCTTTTTTTTCTCGAACATGGAAGCTGCACATAATCGCATTAATAGAAGAAGATAGTGTTGCAACACTCACGTCAACACACCCCATTTAAAGATTAATTACATCTGTGCCTGTTAGAAGAACTAATTAACAACCCGACCTAAATGCTTAACCTGAGTTGTTAGCAGCAGAGATGGTGAGTACATGACACCTAGCGACGATTGTTGAATAAAAGATGAGCTCTTTCTTATGTTTGGATAACTATATCAGTTAGAATTTGTTGCTACCTAGTGTTGATCTTTCAATGTTCTTAGGAACAAAGGCGATGATGATGCGCGCTTTGGAGAAAAACACTTTCTATGGCCTATACAACTGTTAGAATAGGCGCCCTTTGGGCTGTTTGTGGGCCAGGCGTCCATGTCTATTGGGCTGGACTGCCGTTTAGGGTTAAGATAGATGGTGATCTAGATTAGGCAAGGATCACCGTTGATTGGGTACTTCTATAAACCCTTTCGATCCTTGCCTATATATTGTACTCTGTACTCTATCAATCTATCAATTAATTCCGAGACATATTGACTCTCATGGTATCTGACGCCTAGGTCAGGACCTCTTCCGCTGCCCGCGCGCCCCTCCCCTTCCCTCGCGTCATGGCGACGCCCCCTTCCTCTCCCAAGGGCGCCGACGCCTCCTCTACGACCATCCAGGCGGACGTGCTCGCCCAGCGGCGCGCCACCGAGCAGGCCAACGATGCCGCCGCCACTGCCCAGCGCCTTGAGCGCGAGCAGCTGGCCGCCCGTGACGCCGCCCTCGTCCGCGCGCAGGAAGCCGAGGACGAAGCCGCCGCCGCTGCCCGGGACCGCGACGCGGCTGACCAGCGCGCCCGTGATGCCCTGGCCCACGCGGCCCAGGCGCGCGCTGCCGCTGCTGCCACCGCCGCCGCCGCCGAAAAGGAGTCCCTCCACACCCGCCGCCGATCTCCGCGCCGCCATGCTTCAGCATGAAGCCGTGGCCCTGCTGCAGCTGCACTCCCAGGCGATCGCCGTCAACAGCATCCGCAATCACGTCACCACAGTCCTGGATGTGGACTCCGGCAACTTCAATCGGTGGCATGATCAGTTCTTCCTCATCCTCGGCAAGTTCTCTCTGCGGGATCACGTCCATGCCGAGCCTCCAGCACCGATGTCTCCTGACTGGGACCGGATGGACTGCGTCGTCAAGGCCTGGATCATCGCCACCCTCACCGACGACCTGGCAGAGATCATCTCCGCCCAAGGCTCCACCGCACGCCATGCTTGGCTTGCTGTCGAGTCCCAGTTCCTCGGCAACCGGGAGGCTCGCTCCATCCACCTGGAGACGCGCTTCCGCAACTTCGTCCAGGGCGATCTCTCCGTCACCGAGTACTGCCGCCGGCTGAAGAAGCTGGCTGACGATCTCACTGCCCTTGGCGAGACCGTGACTGACCGGACCCTTGTCCTCAACGTCATCCGCGGTCTCAACGAGCGTTTCAGTCACGTCGGTACACTTCTCCGTCGAGCCCGTCCTTTCCCCTCCTTCCTGGAGGCGCGCGATGACCTCATCCTCGAGGAGCTGACCTTGGAGAACAGGAAGGATGCTCCCGCCACCGCTCTCGCTGCCTCCTCTACGCCGAACACCTCCACCACCACTCCTGCGTCCTCTGGCTCGAGCTCCAGTAACGCTGGGGGTGGCTCCAAGTCTTCCAACAACCGCCGCTACGACAACAAGCGCAACGGCGGCACCAAAGGCGGTGGCGGCACTGGCCAGGGGTGGCGCCCCCCTGCTGGTGGCCACCAGCAGCACACCACCGACCCTCAGCACCAGCAGCAGCGTGCTCCCGGTGGTCGCTCCTGGCCCAGCTACTACAACCCCTGGATGGGCTCGATCCAGATGTGGCCAGGAGGCCCCCGCCCTCCACTAGCACCCATCCCGGTGCCCCCTCACTTGCAGGCGCAGCAGCAAGCTCTTCTCGCACACCAGCAGCAGCAACAGCCAGGCTGCTGCCCCTGCTCCCGACGGTGCTGCCACTTGGGTCGCCCCCGGGTACTACAACCCCGTGGCCGGCCTCCCCTCCTGGGATCCGACGACGCTTGCCTCCGCCTTCAGTACCACGTCCCTGACCCCACCTTCGTCCGGTGACTGGTACTTCGACTCAGGTGCTACCTCCCACATGACCTCTCAGTCTTCCTCTCTTTCAAATATTCTTCCTTCGCGGTATCCTACTCCTTCATCTATTGTCGTAGGTAATAGTTCTATCATGCCTGTCACTGCCACTGACTCCACAGAGTTGTCGTCTTCCTTACGTCTTAATAATGTTCTTGTGTCACCACAACTTATTAAGAATCTCATCTCTGTTCGCCAGTTTACTATCGACAATAATTGTTCTGTGGAATTTGACCCTGCTGGTTGTTCTGTGAAGGTTCTCCCCTCCCGGACCGAGATCGTCAGGTGCAATAGCTCTGGGCCGCTATACCCCCTGCGCCTTCCTCCAGCTCACTCTCTTGTTGCCCAGGCTTCCTCTCCGCTGTGGCGGCGACTTGGCCACCCCGACCATGAGGCGTTGTCCAAGCTTGCGTCCAGCACTTCGTGTCATATTAGTGATTGTTCAGATTTGTGTCATGCTTGTCAGTTAGGGCGTCATGTTCGATTGCCCTTTTATGCGTCCTCCTCTCGTGCGTCTAGCAAGTTTGATCTTATTCACTGTGACTTGTGGACCTCCCCGGTTGTTAGTGTTTCTGGTCATAAATATTACTTGGTTATTCTTGATGACTGCACGCATTACTTGTGGACTTTTCCTTTGCGACTTAAATCTGACACTTTCAGCACGCTGGCTCAGTTCATCGCCCATGTCTCCACTCAGTTTGACGCACGTGTCAAATCTGTCCAGTGCGACAACGGGAAAGAGTTTGACAACTCCAGTTCTCGCCACTTCTTCCTCACTCAGGGCATCCATCTTCGCATGTCCTGCCCCTACACCTCGCCTCAGAACGGTAAAGCTGAACGTATTATTCGCACCATTAATAAAGTCGTTCGCTCCCTGCTCTTTCAGGCGTCCATGCCTCCCTCCTATTGGGCGGAGGCCCTCTCTACAGCTACTGTCCTCCTCAACATCTTGCCCACCAAGACCCTCCAGTTCTCCACGCCCCACTTTGCATTATTTGCAAAGCTGCCTGCGTATGATCATCTTCGGGTCTTCGGTTGCAAATGTTACCCCAACCTGTCTGCTATTACTCCTCACAAACTTGCTCCCAGGTCTGCCCTATGTGTCTTTTTAGGCTACTCTGCTCACCATAAAGGATACTGCTGCGTTGACCTTTCCAGTAATCGCGTTATCATCTCCCGGCACGTCATCTTCGATGAAACGGCCTTCCCCTTCGCTGAGCGTCATGGTCCCAACAATCCAGCAGACCTCGAGTTTCTTGATTTTAGTGATGACATTGTGCTAGCTCCTATTGGACCCTCGCACACGTTTCCTGCAGGCATGTCTTCCAGCACCTCCGGCGTTCCCAGTGTCCCTGCCGGTCCTTGTGTGGCCGAGCTTGGGACACCCTCTGGCGCAACCAGCGCCCCTGCCAGTCCCCTTGCGACTGTGCCTGAGGCGCCCGATGCACCGGACGATGCCCCGGTGCCGGCGCTCTACGTCCCACCTCCGCTCCGGACGCCGACCGCGCCACCCGCGGCCACAGGCCCCTCGTCTTCCGTGCCACGCGCGGCACCGGAGATGGGGGCCTCCCCTCGTCGTCTCTACGTCCCGCTTGCTCTTCGTGCCGGTGCATCGTCCCCCACATCATCGCCGGCGGTTTCAGCACCTCCTCAGGCGCCCTGCCCCTGGGTTTCCACCTCTTCGCCCTGAGCGTGCTTTGTGTACCACTACAGCCGTCGCCACCGACTACCGTCGCTGCTGCCTGTGCCTGCACCAGCACCCTTGGCTGTACTTGCCCCTGCGCCGCAGGTGACTGCTGCTCCCTTGCCCAAGGGTGCAATCGCTGTCCGCCTAGTGACCAACCAGCATGGCATGGGATCCCGGTCCAAGAGTGGTTTTCGCATGCCGGCTGCCTACCACACTGCTGCGCTCTCTCCAGTTCCGAAGACCTTCCGCAGCGCTCTTGCCGACCCCAATTGGCGAGCAGCTATGGAAGAAGAACACCGAGCTCTTCTGCAGAATGACACATGGGACCTCGTGCCTCGTCCTCCTCGGGCCAACATTGTCACTGGCAAGTGGATCTTCCGCCACAAGTTCATGTCTGATGGCTCAAGGCCCGTTGGGTGCTTGAAAGGTCCAAATTGGCTAGAGGGGGGAGGGGGTGAATAGCCTAATTAAAAATCTACAAAATTACTTAGGCAAACACTATTAGTATAACAAATGACGAAGCTTTTTGCGCTAGCCTAATAGTGTGTTGCAAACCACCTATCCAACAATTCTACCTAATATTTCTATGTCACACAATCAACTAGAGCTAATAACAAATGCGGAATAAAACAATCTAGCTGTAGCACAAGTATGATATCCAAAGAATGTATATGAAACAAGTGTGTGCACAAGATATACTAAGCAAGCTAAATACAATTAACTAAACAAGGTATATGACAAGAGATAGTATCTACACAAAAGAATAGCTCACAATAAATGCACAAAGTAAATGAGCTAGATACATGTGGTTTCACCGAGCCTTCGGGTTCGTCTAGTAGAGAGCCAATCACCGGTAAAACCCGCTTGTGATGCCAATCACCAAGAATGTGAATATGAAGACCAATCACCAAGATAAGCAATCACAATAAGCACACGGGACACCAAGATTTATCCCGAGGTTCACGTGCTTGCCGGCACGCTACTCCCCGTTGTGTCGACCAACACTAGGTGACCCGGTGGCTAATTGGCACAAAACCAAGCTCACAAAGAGCGCCACAAGAATCTACCGCTAGTGAGGTAGCTCAATGACACGAGCAATTCACTAAGGATGCCTCTTGCCGCTCCGGCGAGGTGAGGCTCCAAAACCTCTCACAAACATGATCGGTGGTGGCCAAGAACAATCACCAATCTTGCCAACAACCACCTTAACACCTCCAAGCCGTCTAGGTACCGGCAAATGCCAAGAGTAACAAGAAACTCAAAGCCGATGCGAAGAACTAGTGCCACTAGATTGAACTCTTTTCAAATCACGCACTAGATCACTCAATCTCACTTGGTTTGATCAAATCAACTTGGGAGATGAGTTGGGAGGCTTGCCAATGCTCACTAGTATACTTAGGAATCAGAATATGCAAAGGTTAAGCCAAGTGAGCCGGCCAAGCCCCTTAAATAGGCCATCCAAGTTGGCCTAGCCATTGGGCCCGAAACGGGGGCATCGGACGCGCCGGTGTCGGGGCCAGCGTCCGATGCTCCGATGAGCACCACGTGTCCCCCTGATATGAAATCTGCCCGTTAGATCCCAACGGTCATATCGCTTCGCGCTATGGTTAAAGTGGCATCGGACGCTCCGATGCTACTGCTTGATTCAGCACTTTTCTGCGCCACATCGGACACACCGACACCTTCACATCGGACGCTCAACCCCTGCGTCCGATGACACAACAGAAAGGTTCCAGAGAGGTCCAAAACACATCGGACGCATCCGATGGTTCTGTATCGGACGCAGGCCAGCGTCCGATGCTCCCTGGAAAGCACGCTCGCGCCACGTCACTTGCATCGGATGCTGCAACAGTGATTTCTCAGTGTCCGTTGCCAGCGTCCGATGCTCCTTCAACTTCTGACAGAAACTAGGGTTAGCCATCGGACGCTAGGCCAACGTCCGATGCTGCCGCCACCAGCGTCCGATGCTGACAACTCAGCATCTTTTGCTTTCTAACTTCTACCCTTGCTCCCATGCGCCAACACCAAAGTGTTTCAACACTTGTGCATGTGTGTTAGCATTTTACAAAGCATTTTCCAAGGGTTTACTTAATCACTCACTAGGTTTGTATCATCGATATGTTAGAGAACACCTAGTGACACTTGAACACCGCATAAGTCGTGAATTAACTCCTCTTAATAGTACGACTATCTATCCTAAATGTGATCACACTCGCTAAGTGTCTTGATCACTGAAACAAAGAGCTCTATAGGTTATACCTTTGCCTTCGGGCCTCTTTGCTCCATCTTTTCTCTTCTTTATTTCACCAATGGTAGAGCACTTGATCACTTGAGTTGCATATGGTCATCACCATCCTCCATGGTTGCCACCTTGCTAGCTCCACCACTTGGCTTGGTCACAATCCTTTTTTATAAGCTACACACATGCTTAGCAATAGGATTATACCAACTAGGTTTCATCAATTAACCAAAACCAAACTAGGGCTTTCAGTGCTCCGTGGCTTCACTCAACGACCTGGTGTGGATTTTGATGAGACCTTCAGTCCTGTGGTGAAGCCTGCTACCGTTCGCATTGTGCTCTCGCTGGCTCTCTCGCAACTGGCCTATTCACCAGCTCGACGTGAAGAATGCTTTCCTCCATGGCCATTTGAATGAGACGGTGTACTGTCAGCAGCCTTCAGGGTTTGAAGATTCTACTCACCCTGAGTTTGTATGCCTACTCAAGAAGCCACTCTACGGTCTGAAGCAGGCCCCTCGTGCATGGTACAGTCGCATGGCTAGCTATCTTCTGTCTATTGGGTTTGTTGAAGCCAAGTCAGACACCTCACTCTTCATTTACCACCGCGGCTCCGACATAGCTTACTTGTTGCTCTATGTGGATGATATTGTCCTCACAGCTTCCTCCCCTGATCTCCTACGACGGATCATCTCAGCACTGCTGCGAGAGTTTGCCATGAAAGATTTGGGTACATTGCATCACTTCCTCGGTATGCAGGTTCAGCGAAGCGGTGCTGGTTTACTCCTCTCCTAGCGACAGTACATGCTGGATATTCTGGATCGTGCTGGTATGGCTGAGTGCAAGTCTTGTTCCACTCCAGTTGACACCAATCCGAAGATTGCTGCAGCTGACGGGGCCCCAGTGTCTGATGCCACAGATTTTTCGCAGTCTTCCTAGTGCTCTACAATACTTGACATTTACCCGCCCAGACATAGCGTATGCTGTTCAACAGGTGTGCCTTCACATGCACGACCCCCGCGAGCCTCACCTTGCTGCTCTGAAGCGGATTCTCAGGTATATCTGAGGCACACTTCACCTTGGTCTCTTGCTGCGACCATCTTCCTCTATGGATCTTGTTGTCTACACGGATGCTGATTGGGCTGGTTGTCCGGACACTCGTAAATCTAACTCGGGCTATGCAGTGTTTCTCGGTGATAACCTCGTTTCCTGGTCCTCCAAGCGCCAGAACACGGTATCAAGATCCAGTGCTGAAGCTGAGTATCGCGCAGTGGCTAACGGAGTTGCAGAGGCTACCTGGCTGCGACATCTCCTCATTGAGCTGCACACGCCCCTCCAGCGCGCCACGTTGGTGTATTGTGACAACATCAACGCTGTCTACATGTCCTCCAAACCAATCCAACATCAGCGTACGAAGCACATTGAGATTGATCTTCACTTCGTTCGAGAGCGAGTTGCCATTGGTGATCTCCGTGTCCTGCATGTTCCTACCTCTTCACAGTATGCAGATATCTTCACCAAAGGGCTGCCTTCTTCGGTCTTCACGGAGTTTCGGTCCAGTCTAAACGTGCAAAGTGGCTGACGTTTTGACTGCGGGGGTGTGTTAGAATAGGCGCCCTTTGGGCTGTTTATGGGCCAGACGTCCATGTCTATTTGGCTGGACTGCCGTTTAGGGTTAAGATAGATGGTGATCTAGATTAGGCAAGGATCACCGTTGATTGAGTACTTCTATAAACCCTTTCGATCCTTGCTTATATATTGTACTCTGTACTTTATCAATCTATCAATTAATCCCGAGACATATTGACTCTCAACAACTAATGGGGCATAGATACGTCATGCGCAAGATCCATTTTGGAGTACAAGGCCATTGAAACCCAATATTTGGTTCACTTTGTCAATAGTCTAAGGGTCCTGTATACACCAAAGCTGGGACTCAACTAAGGTTAAGACCGTAGAGATGCTATGGTGGGCACTATTGAACGTATAGTCGTTCCTATTTTTCTACAAGGTCCATGCTCCCAAAATGATGAGAGAATTTAAGCCTTGCTAGGTAGAAATATCCACTATTGCATGGACTCTACTGCACGATTCATCAAAGGAAACATTCCTAGGTTGGTGGGGGGGGGGGGGGGAGGGGGGAGCAGCAACCCCAACACGTTGCAGGAAGAACAACCAGAATTCCTGAGCAAATACACATGTAACCAAGAAAATGTTGGATTGTCTCTTGTTCGTAGTCATGGAGGGCAAGCTTTTGGGTGAGAATACCTCTCCATTCCAACCAATCTGGTGTCCAATCCATGATTTCCACATGTTCTCAAGGGACAAATGTTATAGCACCTTGAATAGAGCATCATAAGCCGATTTTACGCAATATTGTTTAGTACTTGAGAGGCGCCATATATTTGTCTGGGATGTACCTTTGGTATGTTTGGCCGAGCATGATATCTCGGTCTTCCTTGGGAAACAATTCGTCTTGAGCTAGAATGTCGGGTACACTGCTGTTTTGAACTTTGGAACATCCTTCCATGAAGGCTCTGCGCTGGATGCTAAGGCGAGAACATAGAACAACCATTTGTTGACCATTATGGATAGGTGGCAGCAACGACGTTTGAGTGGGAGGTTCAAGAGATTAACATGGATGACCAAACAGTTCACCATAGCCAAATTCGCCCCAGCACCTTTTAAGAACCATAGATTCCAGAAACTAGCTTAAGATGGGTGCTGCATGTCTTTGAAGACATCGTGTGATGGTGAAGATGATGCCATACCCATTGACCCACCTCACATTCCAAGGGTTGGTGCTACTCATCATAGAACCTCGTCATGTTGCTGATCTTGGAGGAGCTTCTCACGAAACTCACCAAGGGGGTGTCCTGGTCAAGTGGTTAGCTAGTGCTTGATTCACAGCAGCCACACGTGTGGACCTCACCTCATACATCCTAAGGGAGGGAGGATTATGGCAGAACCGTCCAGTTTAACCCTGATTAAGCATGTCTATCAACCATTTGACACTAAGGCCAGTTTCAGTGGGAGTTTTATATAAGTTTCATTTGCATTAAATAGGTTGCCACATAGGTTTTTTTATGTGGCGTCGTTGTGTTGGCTCATCGATGTGGTTCTTCTAGGTTGCTGGCTTGAACTTGTGATTGGACCAATTCAACGAAATGAGACCACAAGGGCTCGCCTTGGTCACGGTTTAGCCATACCTTCTTGTGGTCTGGGTCCACATGCTCTTTTGATAAGCCAGTGAAAGGGGTCATCGTGAACTTCGGGAAATCCATCTTATGATGGCAAACTAGACGACTATCATCGTTGTTGGTGTCTTCTGGATAGGGATTTCTTATCTTGAGAAGTTGGTTTATTATCGTCCTTCAGTAGCTTGGAGCTACTAGACTTCTCCAAATGAGAAATTCCTAGATTGTGAGAGGCGACCTCATTCTTCGCGTAATGTATATAGTCTGATTGGGCATGCTTAGTTCTAACAGTTGTTTGGTGAAGTTCGTGGTGAACTCAACGAGTCACATGGCGAGGTCGTGAATGGTTTTAGCAGGCATTTTGAGTGAAGAGATCGTCGACTATGGTACCAAATTGTCACGACTTGGGTGTTGGAAGCGGCGAAGACAGAGATTTTGAGTGTGATACAAGTAGACTATAAAACACGCTTGAACTTGGGCACCAAAGTAATGTGGTGCCTTGGGACAAGGCAACAAAATAAAGGAACTAGGGTTTAAGTTCTTGAGTGATTAGCTCAAAGATTACAACCTAAATATAGTCTCCCTCTCCTATCCATAACTAACTCAAACTCTTTGTCAACCTAACATGACAATTCCAAACAAATGTAAACAAACTCTAAACAACTTACAAATTCAATGAAGTCATACATTTTGATGTATAGGACTGTCTTTGAGGGAGCACCGACCCGAATGGGCCCAAACCCTAGCTTTGCCTGATGGCCTCCTCGACGCCGGTGGCGGCCGCCCCTTGGCGTCGGCGCCTACCACCAACCCTCCCTCCCCATTCCTCTCCTTTTCCCCTCCACTCGTAGCCCCCGTGGTCCTAGCCAGATCTGGCGCACATCCTGTGTTGCCGCCTTCGCTGGACTCCGTCGCCAACCCCGCCAGATCCGGCTTGGTGGCTTCTCCACGTCCATCCCCGGCCCCTCCATCGCCCATGGGACTGGCCACGCCATCGCCCCTGGGTCCCACCGCCACAGCCTTCGTCGCTACCAGATCCAGTACGGCGTGGCCCTCCACGCCCCCACCACTGACGCCGGCGAATACAGGGCCCCGCTGGCGCGGCTATCGTTGCGGGAACCGTCATCACTTCCCCACTGTCGTCGTCGCTGGTGAAGACAGGCCCCACCAGCGTGGCCATCGAGCACGTCCACGCGGGAACCGGCGCTGGATCTCCATGGGCCAAATCATTGCTGCCGCTGACGAGACCCAACGTGGCAAATGACTCGCTGGTCATTGAAAAGGACGTCTTAGTTGACGAGGACGAGGAAGAAGATGATGATGACATAGCGGCTCCAACGACGGCTACGTGGACTCCCTCTCAGTCGTCGATGTTGTAGATGCTGGGTTCTGTGGCCCTCCTCGATGCGGACGCCGAAGTCGAGATGGACGCCTCCTGGATGCGTGCGGCCTCCACGGGTAGGAGCTCCTCCCTGTCTCCTCTAGCCACACCCTTCGTCCCAGCCAAGCGGTTTGCGAGCGAATCCAAGGATATGCAGTGGATGGAGGACTCTGGCGACTAAGATTTCGATTGCGAGTCCTCTACTACCCAGATGTTGTACCTAGATGCCGCTCGCCGGACCATCGAGGTTGCGGCCTCAGCTGTGTCTGCAGCTCTGATCTGCAGCGTCGTGTGAGGGAAACGACTCTGCGTCACGTCCAGTCATCATCACCAAGAGGTGGCGCCATCGTCGTTGAGCTAGGACCAATGACGCCGACAGTCCTCCAGGGTCGCCCCTACACCCGTTCGCTAGGTGCCCACGCACCGGCTCGGTCCGCAGCCGGTCGCGCGTATGCCTGTGCACCAGCGCCTCAACCTCAACAAGAGGTGTAGGGCGTCAGTGCCCGGCAGGTGCCATCGTCGTTGTCGTGAGCCAGACTCTGGGTTCATGTCGAACACCAGGCAACCTCCAACGTCGCTGCGTCTCCATCCAGATGTGCTTCCTTGATGCCATGTTCCTCGAGCGGTCGTGCCTGTTGACGCGACGACTTCATGCTTGTTCAAAGCCATCTACCTCACTCCCGTCGCCAAGCGGCCAGCGCCGCCTTCGCTCGCCAGTCTCTGCTTCAACTGTCTGGCCGGGACCACATCGCAGCCCGGTGCACCTTCCCATCTCGCTGCCTTCTCTGCCTCAGCACGAGACACTGAAAGCACAATCGTCCTCGCCGACGCCTTTCCTCGGACCAGGTACAGGTGCCTCCAAGGCGCGGTCCTCGGCGTTGTGCGTCTGCAGGCAACCATAGTCGCCTTGGTTCACACCCGCATCGACTCCGTCTTCATCGCCATGGCGAAGGATGACGACAACGGTGGCGACGGCCAGGATGCCGATGGCATGCCGGAGCCGTGGCTTGAGCCTGGGTGGAAGCCAAGTTCCCAGCAAGCGTCACCTATCATTGTCGGACAGATTCTTTGCCCGACCCATCTAGGTATTGGTCCTTCGTCGTCTGGGACACGCAGGCAGTGCCTACTGCTGAAGAGCCACCTGGCCTCGTTGCGTCCAGTGTTGTCTCTTCCCTACCGGTCGCCCGAGGCCTCCTAAGAGTTTGAAATTCAAATTCTGTCTCAGCCTCAACCACCACTCCCTTGGATGGATCCGATGCTTTATGACTCTGACTTAGATGCCACTGCCTAGCCCAAGTTTGTGGCCATCAGAGCACATGCTTGCACTCTTGGAGCCGGACATGGCGCTGCAAAGTACCCTTGCGCGAGCGTCCTGGGCATCAAAGTTGGTGGCTGATGAGCAAGCACAGCATCAGCACTCCAATAACACCTGCGAAGGGCAGCACACTCAACCCACCGATGATGGCCATCAACGCTGGTACATGGGACGGACCCCTCTCCTACTTTTGTTGCAGCCTCCCCTTCAGTCCAACCTACCTCTGTCGAGGACTTCATCGCCGGTCTGAAGCTGCCGCTCGAGGTGCCGCTGATCCAGTCTCCACTGCGCCTTCGTGTCTCACGCATACGGACTGAGAACCTGGTGTCGCGTCATAGTGTTAGATTTGCTGCCTTGTCCGTCTACAGTGACCCGAACCCGGAGAAGCAGCCCAAGCGGGTTTTGCTCAGCAAATGGCAGCCATCGGCGAGCACACCACGGTCTGCGCCGGTGACGCCTGACACGACTGTCGCCACTCGGTTCCACGAGACGTCCAAGAGTCATTGTCATCGTTCAAGCGCGCCAATGCGGGAGCTCTTGCCCATGGCTGGTGTTCGCGGGCTGCGGGCGGCGATGCAGGCGTCTTGAGCAAGGGTTTGCTCAACGTCGCATCAATCTCGTCCTTGTCGCGCCATCAGTTATTTAGTTAGTACAACCTTATTTCCCCATCCCTTGGTGATTTCTGTTATGTGTTCCTCCAAGATGTGTATGGCTCCTCGCCATGAACATCTTTGGAGCTTGTAAGACTTCCCATTTCCACTTAATGAAGCATGTGCTAATGCACGTTTTCGAAAAAAAAAACAACTTACAAACTCGACTCCTAGTCACTAGAACTTGGCGTGTCCCTTTGGGTCACACCTTCCAAAAACCTTTATGCCTCATTTCATGAATCTTAAAGCTTCACATCCAAAACTAGATGTTTTCACCATCTTTCTCTAAAGTAAATTGTACCTTTTTTATTTACATGGTGGTATATTTGATTGTTGTTCAGGATATGGAAGATTATTTGAAGGGTTGCAGATTTCTTCCAAAGCTTAACAATGAGATCCCAAGTGCAAGAAATACTACTTATAAAGAAAGATTCAGCAGCTTGGAAAACTTGGTACTGATCATGGTAAGTTTGAACTCATCAAATGTTGCATGCTGTTTTAACACTTTCTGGGTCCTTATATTCCATAGCATCATAGGATGTGCCGAGTTGGCAACTACATCCTAGTCCTTCAGCTAATGCAGTAAACAAAGGAAAACATAGTTGTTCCTGTTAGCCTTAGAAACCAAAACAAACAAAGCTACCATGTGCTGATGTGCCGATGCTAATTGAACAAATATTGGTTCATTTAAGCTGGCTTATTTCATATACAGTTTTATGATTTACATGTTCCATTGTAAAGCTCTTTGTTTCATATATCAGGGAGCAAATGCATGTCTGATGAAATAATTCTTTACATGTATATACAAAAGGCTCTAATATCATAGTGTAGTGCTTACATTTGGTATAAACATCAAGCATCAACTATAACATGGCTTCTTTGCTTAATCATGATAAATAATCTAGCAATAATAGACACATCTAACACATGCATGTTCTCAAACTTCTCTGTCTTCTGTATTCCAAATTTTTAGATGCTTCTGCTGAAGGTTGCTAAAATTATTATCCTTTTAAACTGCTCCAGTTTGAGAACGATGCAGTATTAATACCTCGGGAAACAGCATGGTTCGGTTATTACCCTGATGGAGCCTTTAGCCCAGTGCTGCCCGCTCAAGAGGTGATCGTTCCTCATACCCTCATGAGTTAGGAGTAGCTTGCTTTCTTTGGTTAACTCATACTGGTGCTGTGGTGCATAAACTGGCGTAGATTATTCTCCATTGCGATGTTCTGGCAATTTCATTTTATGTCTCACTCTGTGACTGTGTTAAATGCATTCGCTCACTGTTTGCATAGACGAAGCTCTATACGGAAGATTGGATTGGCTTGAGGACCCTGGACGAGGCTGGGCGTGTTAAATTCGTGTCTGTGCCAGGAGGTCACTTGCGCATCTCCAGAAGCGACATGAAGAAGTACATCGTGCCTTACTTGACGCCGGAGGCATCATCCAAGCACAGCAGTAGACACCGGATGCTGTCGCTTTGAGCGAACCACGTGCGTAGAGTATCTAGCAAGGCTTTTATCGCTGGCCTCTGGCCACTGTGCCCTGACACGTGGGCCCTGTGTTGACGCTGAACATGAAGGGAGGAAATGAAAGCGCGGGGAAAGAGTGGATCCCAAGTTGAGTGTGTGTTTGGTCGTTTCCGTTTCCTGTCTGACAAGCAAATATGTCCGCGGCAACATGACGTATAATTTATTACACGGTTACCTGGATGATTCGTAGCTTAGAGATTTATTCAATAATCGAGTTATATGTTTCAATTTCGGCAAATTTTACTCAGGGGCACCGTTCTTACATGGAATATGTAACGACCCGGTTGTGTCAACTGCATAATCATTGACATCATGAGCATCCCATTTCAAACTTGATTAGGACTTGCATACAAAACTTTCTAATTTTTGGGCTCTTGTATCTAGGGTAAAAGGGGATTATTGTATTAGGACTATAAATAAGGATGGCAGCCCCTCCATCCTCCTCATCCGAGTAGCCGTCATTTCATTTGCAGACTCCAGTTCATCTGTTATGTTTTCTTCCTCTAGTTGCTTGTGATTTGCAGAGACGACAATTTTTCTGTGTATTTTGATTCAGGAAAAGGGACCGTAATCCCTTTGTTTCCTCGGGGGCTTTGACTGAATTAGAGATTGAATTCGCGTTTGCAATTTGTTCTTCGCGTTTCTCTCTTTTCTCCTCTGGAGATTTTTCTCGTTCTTCAAATCTGAGGGATGGTTTTCGATTCTGCATGAATCATCTTGTGCTAGGACTTGAGTGTTATCTTTCCACCGAAGGATTTGCACCAAAACCTCACGAGCACATAGATCGGGCTGAAATCGTTTTCATTCTTCCTTTCTTCCCCTTTTCGTGTGATCTTCAATATCTCTTGATAGAGTTGGATTCGAGCGATGATTTCTTAGGATTAGCTCAACAACATGTTTGAGATCACTTGGGTGAAGTTTGGTTGCAACTCCGTTCGATTTGGTTGAGATCCAATCGATTTTGGTTTTGTCCCGAGCTGGCCCGAGCTATTTTTTGACTTTCTAGTCATCCGCGGACAGTCCGCCGTCAGAGTTGCGGATAGTCCGGGGATCAGGATTCAGTAGGGTCAGTTCAACACAGGGTATTGTTGTTCACTGTCAAGCGAACCGCGGACTGTCCGGGACCTGTTTAGACCTGTCTCAGAACAGTTGCATTTTGGGACTTTTGCCTGCGGACAGTCCGGTGTAGACTCCGGACAATCCGACAAAAAATCCCAGACAATCCAAGACTAGTTCTCGGACAGTCCGAAATCCTGTTGCAAGTGTAGTTTTGGTTATCTCGTTTGGCGCTTGTTCGAGTAGCTTCTTCGGCAATTCCGTTGTACCCACCCGTTAGGTCATGAACTAGCCGCTCTCTCGTGTCGTTCCTTTCGGGTGACTTTCTAGGACAGAGGCCGTTGATTTCTCGAGAAGAAATTTGAGGATCCTATTCACCCCCTCTGGTCGCCAATTCCGGTCCTTCAATTGGTATTAGAGCCGGTTAAGGATCTCTCTACCTTAATCAGTTTTGGATCCACAAGGGCGACATGGATCGAGGGTCTGTTAAGACACCGTTTTTTGATGGCACCAATTACCCTATTGGAAGATTCAGATGCGTGCTTATTTCAACAACATGGATTCTTTCATGTGGGAGATTTGTGAGGATGAGCAGTATGAGGTCTTAGCAGCCCGTGTTAGTCAGCACTTCATTGATCAACACACTGCAAACTCAAAGGCCTGTAACGCTCTTTTGGCCAGTATCTCCGTCCCTGAGTTTGAGCGTGTTTCCGAGCTTCAAAATGCTCGAGAGATCTAGGTGAAGCTTCAGAGCTATCACGAGGGGACCATTCAGGTCAATACTAGACTCTCTAAGACCTACAAGCAGGAATACGAGAATTTCACGCAGTTGGACGGAGAGACGATTGCCGCCATGTTCGCTCATTTTTAAATGATTGTGAACAAAATGCGTGTCAATCGGGCCAACCTACCTTATGACGATCACGAGAGGGCACTCAAATTGCTATATGCCCTAGATCGGAAGTATGAGAGGTGAAGGTGTCGACTATCATTGTGTCGCCAAGCTATGACGCCCTCACCGTGGACGAGCTATACAACAAGCTCAAGTCCACCGAGTTCGACAACTTGACCCAGGCCAAGCTGAAGAATCCATCTTCACATACCATGGCTTTCGTCTCGGGCAAGCATGAGTCGATTTCTTTCGCTGACACTTCTCCACCATTCTTTGCTCTGTCTTCTTTTCTTTCAGTGACAGAAGAGCAGCTGGAGGTGTTGGGCGACAACGAGCTCGGCCTTGTCACCCACCGATTATCGCGGTTTTACAACAACCGCTTGAACTGCCGGCGTGGTGGTGGCAAGGACGGCTGAACGCATCTTGGCCCCTAGTGGGTTTCGGTGATTGGATGAAACACAAGATTACTGTGACTAACGTGTGTTTTGCAGAAACATGATTGAGTTAGGTCATGGTAATGGCGACGATACAGGCATATGGAGTTCATGTCCCCTGGCGATGGATATCGTTTCGGTTTTCAAAGGATGGACGACGAAGATGGTGGTAGACTAGGCTAAGTGTCATATGGTGTTGGAGGACACTTAGGTAGTCTTAGGTCTTTGTTTTTTTCCTTTGGCCGTACTATAAAGGGGAGCGTGAATCAGTAGCTTGACCTAGATGAGTCTATTGAGGTAGGTGTGGTGCACACTTGTTATTTCATAGCCCTAGGTAGCTCAGAGAGATGCCTTATGTCGAGAGGATCAAAAGTCGTTAAGGCCGCGTCGCGATCCAAGTTGGTTTTGACCTTGATAGGGGCATCGGACGCTGGCCTGGTGGGCATCGGACGCGTCCGATGCTCACCCCGACTAGGGTTTGGTCTGGTGCGTGGCATCGGACGCGCCGATGTGTTCACATCGGACGCGCCTGTGCCACTGTTCACGTGCGCGTGGAATTGGGGTAGCATCGGACGCTGAGGGTCAGCGTCCGATGTCCATGCAGAGAGGTTCCAGAGAGGGTAAATCCACATCGGACGCGTTCGATGTGGTGGCATCGGACGCTGCCCAGCGTCCGATGCTCCTTTAACAGGTCTGACAAGAGGGTATAGTCGACCGTTGGTCGAGGTCATCAGCGCGTCCGATGCCTATCATCGGAGCGTCCGATGCCCCCGCAGTGAGCCCTGTTCGGTGCTCTTTTGGATGACCGGTTGGGGGAGTATTTATACTCCTTCCCCTCATCCATTAGAGTGTTCTTTGCCACTTCCATCTGCTGAGAGACACATTGTGAGTGTGAGATAGTGCAAGAGCCCTAGTGAGGTTGAGTGAATTGCTAATTGAGAGAATTAGTGACCTCCTAGTGAGAATTGAGTAGCAAGTGTGCATCCATCCATCTCTTTGGCCTTGTCTTGGTCAAGTGAGAGTTCTAGCTTGTTACTCTTGGTGATCGGCATCACCTAGACGGCTTGGTGGTGATCGAAGAGCTTGGTGATCATCCGGTGTCTTTGTGGATGACCTAAGTCAAGTTGTGACCGGTAGCGAGCGATTCACCGGGCCGGAGTGGCGAAGAATCAGCTCGTAGTGAGCACTTGATCCTTGCGCGGATCAAGGGGGAGCGATACCCTTGCACGGGTGCTCCAACGAGGACTAGGGGGTGTGCCGACACCTCGATACCTCGGGAAAAAGATCGTCGTGTCATCTCTACTCTCTTTACTTACGCATTTACATTTGAGCAATTCAATTCCGCAATTTACTTGTTGTTCATCCTTATTTGAATTGTCATGCTAGAGTAGAAATGGTTTAGCGATAGTCTTTTGTGCGGTTGTTGTTAGTGAAACACACTTCTAGGTACTAGGGGGTTAATTGGGGCTTGATAGGTTTTAATTCTTGCAAGAAGTTTTAGAAAAGCCCAATTCGCCCCCCCCTCTTGGGCATCTTGATCCTTTCAATTGGTATCAGAGCCTCGTGCTCTCACTTTAGGCTTAACCGCCTAGAATTAAGATGTCCGGAGGTGATGGACCACCTCCCATGTTCGAGGGAGACGACTTTCCATATTGGAAAATCCGTATGGAGTCGTACCTAGAAGCGGTTGATGTTAGATGCCGCGAAGCCGCCATAACCGGGTTCCCCAAACCCAAGGAGGGCACTAGCCTCACGCCACATGAGGAAGAGAATGAGAAGTGGAATGCAAAAGCCAAAAACATTCTTTTTAGAGGCATTTGCAAGGATGTGTTTAACCGCGTCCGAAACCACAAGAATGCCCATGATCTATGGGATAACATTTGTGCTCTCCATGAGGGAACCAAGAGTGAGCGTGAGGAACGCTATCATTTAGTTATGCAAAAGCTTCATTCGTTTGATATGCATGCTAATGAAAGTGCAAATGAAATGTACTCACGCTTGAATGTTCTTGTAGAGGAACTCAATGGACTTGGTCTCACACAAATGCAACCATCCGATGTTGTGAGGAAAATCCTTTGTGTCCTCCCAATTGACAAATATGGACACATTGTGACGGTGCTACATCAAGGCGATCTTTCCACCGCTACACCAACTCAAATCTTGGGAAAGATCAATGCGCATGAGATGTACATGCACATCACACCAAATGGTGGCTCTTCCACCGACAAGAAGAAGGACTTGGCCTTCAAAGCAAGCCATGACAAGAAGGGCAAGTCCAAGGCTATTGAGGTGCATCATGAAAGCTCAAGTGATGAAGAGGATGATTCCAACATTGCTCTCATGGTGAGAAGAACCACCAAGATGTTGAAGAAGCTTCACAAGAATGGAGTCAACTTTGACTCAAGAAAGAAGAAATTCTTCACAAGTAGCAAGAGAAGGACAATCTCCGAAATGGATTGCTACAATTGCGGTGAGCTTGGCCATCTTGCTCATCAATGCACCAAGCCCAAGAAAGAGAGCTACAAGAACAAGAACAAGGGAAAGAAGTATGACTCATCTATTGAAGATGAGAAGAAGAATGATGTCGGTGTTTCTACCCCGGGGGTATGACACTAACTAGTAATATGTTCGCGTGCTCTCTCCCTGGATGGTGATGCAAGGTGACACAAGGATTTATCCTGGTTCGGGCGAAGAAGGCCCTACGTCCAGCGGGGGGAGGAGGTTCTTGTATTACTTGCACCTAAGTGCTTGTACAGGGGCAATACAAGCTCAACGAGCGTAGACCTGAGTCTGGACTCGTGTGTGTATGTGTACCCATCTAGATCTGTGTAGCCCTGTGCGTGAAGGGCCCTTGTGTCATCTTTTATAGACCAAGAGGAGGCCAGGGTTACACAGGAGTGGCATGTACAACGCCCAATACGACGAAGGGTAGGAAGTCTGTCTTGTCGGGGTCACTGGAGCCGGCGTGGGTGTTGCTGTTGAGGCGTCCTTGAAGCGTGGCCTCCATTCCGGGCGCGGACGTGGAGGCGTGGCGACGTGGAGGCCGTGCAGTGCCCATTCCGGCACGCACAGGACGTGTCAGGGTCCCTCCGGATCTTGGGGCACCTGTCCTCCAATATCATGAAAGCAGTCAGGGCTCGAGGGGCGCAGGGCCGACCTCGAGGCGGCCCCTTCGGGGGGGCTCGAGCCCCCGCGGGTATGGGCAAGTCCCGGAAAACCCGGCTGTGCAGCGGGAATCCAGGTCTCGAGATGTGGCTCGAGTGTGCTACAGTGCGGGGCATGGCGTAACAGTGCTGTACTTGTGCCTTTTTGCCCATGCTTGCGGTGAAAAAGGAGGCTTGACTCTGGCTCTGGTTCACTGTGGCACACGTTGTGTACCAGAGGATGTGATCGGAGTAGGTGGACGCATTAATTGCGCAGTATGGGGCCAGTATCCAATGTCTGGTGCTGCTCGAGGGGGGTACGATGTGCCTCGAGGGATAGATTTCCGTGTTAGAGGGGCTCGAGGTCCCCACATTGGGTCTCGAGGAACGGTGCACGGCTGTAGAGGGCTCGAGGTCTATGTGCCAGGGCTCGAGAGGTAAGCTGCCATGAGGCGGTTGGTAAGGCTTTGGCGGGCCCGGGCTTCTCGGCGGCGGGCCAGCGTTGTAGGCCTCGAGGGGTTGGACTAGTTAGGTCTCTTATTAATTGGTGCTCTAGGTTTAACTTATTTGTTTTGCGTTGATTGGGGGTACCCCTTTTGTGGTCCCCCGACAGTAGCCCCCGAGCCCTTGTTCGAGTGCTAGCACTTGAGCAGGGGCTCCCTACCGGGATCTCGAGGGTTAGCTAACTAATTCTCGAGGGTTTGGTTGTTTTGATTCCGTGGGTGTCGTGCGAGCGACACCCGTGGGTGTAGCCCCCGAGGCCACGGGGGAGTGGTTAGGACTCCCTCGTGGGCTTTTTCACGAGTGTGAGTGTTAGTTACGTTTTTTAGGTTCGGGAGTGTCGAGCCCCCGAGTTCTTCGACCCTCTTTCATCGAGGGGTGCCAGGCTGAACCGACCGGCCGGCTCTTCGAGCTGTCCGGCACGCCAGTTTCCCTGGCTTGTCATCCCGCGAGTCCTTTCGATCGGATGCGAGGGGGGATGCCTCGTACTACCACGAGCGGGCGAGTATCGAGGTTCCTGGTGAGCTGGTAACGGGGAAATCCAAGTGAGACCTTGTGCCCCGTTCGATGGGGTCGACTGAAGCCCGGAGGCGATCTCATAGAGCATGGGCGCTCAGTCTGCAGGAATGTCGGGTCCATTCGGTAGGACCTGGTGGCTCGATGCCTCCCTCCGAGGGGATTTCACTGCATGTCGTGCGCCCTGCCTTGGATACACATGAGGGGCCTCGAGGGCTTGGCCCTCGAGCGATGCTGCGAGTGGCGCCCCTTGGTGTCCCTGACTCAGGCGCTCGAAGCCGGCTGTCGAACCCTCTTCGAGGGCCAGCCTTCGCTGCCTCAAGACTTGGAAGGGCCGGGGCCCATTTTTACCTTCTTGAAGAAGCCTTCGTCGTTTGGAATCCTTCTGCCCGTTGGGCGCGCCTTTTTAGATGGAAACCGTCAGGGGGTGGAGATCGTGGCGCCTGGGCGACGGACGTGAAGTCGGAGCAGCGGTCGTGGCGGGCCCTGGTAGCGGAGCGAATGGGGAGTTGCCACATGTACCTGTCAACCGACTCGAGACGTGGTTAGGTGGGCGCATTAAATGTGTGTGGTTCCCCGGCCATGGGAGACCCCGCCCGTCGGGGTTTTCTTTTATAAATATCGAATGAGGGGTGAGGGACCCTTTACTTTGCCTTTGCCTTCACAGCCGCCGCAGCTCCTACACGCTTTCTCCCCAAGCTAGTGATTGGTAACCTTCCCGGCCGTCCGTCCGCCGCCCAGATCCGCGCCGTCGCTACCATGGCTGCCCAGGCCCAGGTGCTGCCGCCCGAAGACTGGCGCCCGACGAAGACGACGCAGCGTGAGCTGGAGTCGCTGGTGGACCAGGGGCTTCTCCGCCTCAACCCGCAGGAGGGGCCGTGTGGTGGATTCTCCCGTCGACGGACCACCAGGTGCCGCACCCGCCGGAGGGGTACGTGGTGAGCTTCACGTGCTACCACCACATGGGGCTTGGCGTTTTGCCGAGTCGCTTTATGCGGGGGCTGGCTCACCACTTCGAGGTGGAGTTGCAGCACTTCTCCCCCAACTCAATCTCGCACGCCGCCATCTACGCCGCGGTGTGCGAGGGGTACCTGAAGATCGAGCCCCATTGGGAGATGTTCGTCCACCTCTTTCGGGGCGAGCTCTTTCATAAGGCCGTGAAGCCGAGCGGGAGGAGGCTCGCGCGCGCGTGCTCCCTCACCATCGCCGCGAGGACCGGCCCCTCGTCGGCCAACGTCCCCCGTCATTACCTCCGCTACAAGCTTTCCTCCAACCAGGCGGGGTGGGACGACCACTGGTTCTACCTGCAGAACGAGGACAAGCTCCTTCCGCAGTACACCGGCAGGATCATCGCCACGCGCCCTGAGAAGTGGAGCTGGGGCGTTGTGGTGGTCAGGCAGCGCCACCTGATGCTGCTGATGAATACGATGTGGTCGCTAGTGGAGGAGAAGGGACTGACCGTCCAGGCGGTCATCTGGGCGTTCCATCAGCGGAGGGTCCTTCCTCTGGCGGACCGCCCCCTTCTTATGTAGGAGATGGGGCCAAATGCCCCACTCGAGGCGCTGAACGGGCCAAGGATGGCCGGGGAGAGGTTGCCTCAGAACGAGGGTGTCTCCCGGGTATCGGTCACGATCCACGGGCTGTTCCGCCCTGAGGAGACCAACCTGATCGCCATGGCACCCGACGCAGGGTGTCTCAACCCGATAAGCCTTCCTCAAGCTAGGCCGTTTCGAGGCTCCCCTCCTTTCTCTTTCTTCGAACCTTGTTTGCTCTCCTTGTGGTTTTTCTCATCAAGTTTCTTTTTGCAGGGGGCGTTCACATATCACGCGTCGAGGCCCCCGGTGAGGGAGGACGCCGCGGAAAGCCAGGTGAGGCGCCTCTCTGCTCAGAAAGATAAGGAGAGTAAGGATGCAAAGAAGAGGAAAGAGAAAGAGAAGAACCTGCGTCGGTTGGATCGGGATCAGAGGCTAGCGAAGGCTCGTCGTAACCGGCAGCCTGGAGAGGGGTCCCCCGAGCTCGACTACACGAGCTCGAAGGAGGAGGATGACGACGAGGAGGAGAGCGATGATGAAGGGATGGATGCGCGTCTGAGGCGCGCGGGGGTCGTCAACATCAGGGCTGACCGCTCTTCTGTGCAGGAGAATATCCTGGAGATCCCTCCAGCAAAGGGATCGCGCGGAACGCAGCAGCGGAAGGCCACGTTGGGCCCTGCCTCGTCGGAGGCTCAGGGTACGTCGAGCTCCGTGCCAGTCGTGCCTCCTGACGCGAAGAAGCCTCGAACTCGGGGCGCCATCGCCGCGGCGCAGAAGGAGGCCACGACCGCGTCGACCCAGGCGGGGGGTCTTGAGAAGGGCCGGTCCTCGAGGGGCGGTCAACACGCTGAGAGGGACTCCGGGCCCGACCGCCGTAAGTCGTCGAAGGCGACATCGAGCCCGCGGAAGAGCGGGCAACATGAGGGGGCGTCGAGCCCCCGCCACCATGACCATCGAGGGGGGAGCTCCCGGTCGTCTCGTGACGGGAGTCGCGAGCGATCCCGGATACCATCGCCGCACCGTCGCCGGGAGAAGAAGGCGGACGCGGGGGGGGGGGGGGGGGGGGCGACCGCCAGCACGAGCGCCGGAGCAGGTCCCGGAGCCCGCGCAAGGAAAGGCGCCAAGAGGACCGCTCAAAGGAGACGCAGTCGTCCCCCCGGGACAAGAGACAGAAGGAGAGCTCCCCGCCAGGGTCGAGCCACGGGAAGCACCGGGAGCCTTCCCCTCATCCGAGCCACACGGAGACGGCTCAGGGGCATGGCTCGAGCCATGGGGCGGGCTCGAAGCCCCCGAGCGGGTCCGGTGACTCGGGGAAGAAGTCCCGCCGTCGCTTTGGGTAAGTGACGTTTCTTAATTTCGTTGGTAGTGAAGCTTTACCTTTTTACCTTTGGTGATGTGTGCCGTTTCTGGTTTTTTCAGGGAGAAGCGCTCCTGGCAGGAGGCGGACCCTGCGGTGTCCAAGCGGGCTAAGACCTCGAGCTCTGCTGAGGACCAAGCACCTCGAGGTATGACTCCTTCTTCCGCTGAAATGGCTGCCTGGCTGGTGAAGGCCCGAGCAGCCATGGCTCAGGGGAGTCAAATGGCCACCGTGGATCTTGGTGAGGCTGACGCCGTCAACCACGGGGGTTGAGGCTTTTTCCTGATTCTGACGGCGTTGTTCTCTTTTTCAACAGGGACCGCGGCTCCTGGGGCCAAGCCCGCCGCCGCCGCGTCCGCCGCAGCACCCCCTCCTCCTCCTCCTCCTCCGGTGGCGCCTACCGAGAGGGCCACTCCACCCCCTGTCACGGTGACCATCTCGAGGGGAGCACCCGAGACAGGCGCGGCTCCGTCGTCGTCTGGGGCTGAGGAGACAGCGGCTCTCGAGATCCCAGATGACGCGAGCCAGCCCGCTGGACAAGATTCCCTTCCGACGAAGCCTCGCGCACCCGCGGAGAAGGAGAAGGAGGGGGAGGCGTCGGTGGAGCAGATACCGACGGTGGAGGAGCTCCTGGAGGAGCTGGAGAAGGAGCCGTCCCCGGTCGAGGGCTTAGCGCTGGAGGGGGCTCCCGAGGCACCGGCCGGGGACGACAAGACGCCGGAAGACCCGGTGAGGGAGGAGAGGCTCGAGGGGCCGGCCGGGAACGAGGCGGAGAGGACGACCAGTACCTCGGTCGGCGTGGAGGAGAGCTTGGAGACGAGCCACCCCTCGAGCCATCCGCTACCGCTCGAGCCCCCGCCTCTACGTGATGTCGCACCGTCGCCTCGGGAGGGGACGGAGCAGCAAGAGGAGATGGCCGAGGGGCCGCACCGGGAGGCGCGGTCGATCCTCAAGGAGGTCACCGTGCTCGTGGCGCGGACAGAGAGGGCCTTCGTGGAGGAGGTAGACAAGTTCACGCGGGTGGCGGCTGCCCTCGTGAAGGCGGAGGGGGAGCTCCAGGAGCTTCACGCTGAGCAGGGCCGGAACGCACAGATGGCGGGCCGGCTCAGCGACGCTCAGGCGGAGACCCAGGCGGCTCGAGACGAGGCCGCCCAAGCTAAGAGGGAGGCCGCCGCCGCTCTGTCCGTGGTGGAGGCGTCGAGGAAGGAGGCTGCCGACGCCCGAAGCGAGGCCGCCACTGCCCGGTCTGCAGCGGAGGCGGCGAGGAAGGAGGCCGAGGAGGCCAGGAGCAAGGTCGCCACCGCCCTGGCTGCGGCGGAGGCAGCGCGGAAGGAGGCCGAGGAGGACTTAACTGTCGCGCGCTCGAGGATCCAAGGCCTCGAGATCGACATGGATCAGGCTCTCGACAGAGCTAATGACCTGTCGCTCAAGCTCGAGGCCGCTCGGTAGGAGGTGATCAAGAAGGATCTGGCCCTTGCGCAGACGGGCAAGCTGGTCGAGGAGCTTAAGGGCCAAAAACTTGACGTGCTGTCCCAAAATCATACACTCGAGCAGCGCGTCGGGGTCCTTACCAGCGACTTTGCCGCTCTGGGCGTGCACTGCCAAGGTACTGTTGTAATCTTCAGGCTTTGTCTTGCTTTGATTTCAAGATTCTTGCCATGCCGCGGACTTACTCTTTTCTGTTTGTTGCACAGATCTGGAGAAGACCGCTGAGGAGCTCCACGAGACGAATCAAACTCTCGTGGAGCAACTCCAGGGTGAGACCATGGTGGCGGAGCGGGCGCGCAACACCCTCGACAGGCTCAGCTCCCCGTGGGGTGCCGACCCGGTGGCCACGGCAGAGGGCGCGGTGGCTCGAGGCGACGCCTTGGTCGATGCCCTGTGCTTCTTTGACATGGCCGCGCGGGACCGCGTCAAGAGCGCTCTCCACCATGGCGTAAAGCAGGCGCTCGCGGCCGTCCGCTCTGGCTTCCGCTACCCGGTCAACGTCGTTGCCAAGGGCTTCGTCAAGATCGAGGGGAAGGATGAAGAGTGGAACGACCGCCGCGTCGACAAGATCCTGGAGAAGGTGGAGAGGCCGGGGGCGGCGCTCGCCAAGCTCTTCGAGGAGGACGTGCTGCCTCCCGATGCAGACAGTGGTGTAGATGGCCCCCCTCCTCCTGGCTCGGACGTCGAGGCTGAGCCCGCAGCAGAAGATCTTGAGGAGGAGTTCCAGACTGATGAGGAATGAGGCCTGCGTGCCAAATTTGGGCGTTGAGGCCCTTGTAAAAAATCATGTCATGACTTATGGCCTGTCGAGGCCAATCATATGCGTATGACTTTATTTATTTAAAGAAGCTGTTTTCTTTTCAAATTTATTCGACCATTTCTCTTTGTCGCTAGCTCGAGTTTTTACCGGCTTGGTCTGTGTTCTTTCGATACGCGTCATGAGTTCCTCGAGGGGAGGCGTAGGTAGGGTACCATAGCCCGGGGGCGTGGGTGGCCGTCTACGTCGACGCCCCCCGCCTCTTGGAGGCTCGAGGTATCTACGGACTTAGACGTTGCTAGTACGCTCGAGATACGAATCGAGATGAGGGTCGAATTTTTGAAAAGAAAAGCGCGCTTTTTCCGGAGTCCGGGGGGGGGGGGTCCCCCGTGTCAGCCCCCGAGGGAGGCTTGACCCTGAGTAAGGCAGGGTCGAGGCTACCTTAAGTTGCTAAGTAAAATGAAAGACAATGCACGAGTTTGTTCATTCATATTTGACATGTTTGTACAAAGCAACAAAATGTAGAGGGCCTCGAGGCCCTTAAGGGTAGAAGCGACGTAGCTGAGATATGTTCCACGCATTCGCCAGGATCCTGCCTTGACCGTCGTAGAGCTTGTATGTTCCTGGCTTGAGCACCTCAGCTACGGTGTATGGGCCCTCCCATGGAGGGGTGAGCTTGTGGCGCCCTCAATTATCTTGCAGCCGTCGAAGCACGAGGTCTCCCGCCGCCAGGTCCCTTTTGCGCACGTGCTTGTCGTGGTAGCGTCGAAGTGTTTGCTGGTAGCACGCGGAGTTGATGAGCGCCACGTCTCGAGCCTCCTCGAGCTGGTCCTTGGCGTTGGCGAGCCTCTCGTCGTTGGTTTGCTCGTTGTAGGCTCGAAGTCGAGGGGAGCCGTATTCGAGGTCCGTAGGCAAGACAGACTCGGCGCCGTAGGTTAGGAAGAACGGAGTGAACCCGGTGGCTCGACTCGACGTAGTCCTGAGGCCCCACAGCACCGAGGGGAGCTCTGCAGCCCACCTCTTTCCAAAATTATTGAGGGTCTTGAACAGCCTCAGCTTCAGCCCGTGGAGTATCATGCCGTTGGCGCGCTCGACCTGCCCGTTGCATTGAGGGTATGCGACCGAGGCCCAGTTCACGCGGATGTTGTTGTCGTCGCAGAAGTTGATGAATTTTTTGCCCGTGAATTGTGTGCCATTGTCGGTAATGATGACGTTAGGCACCCCAAACCGGTACATGATGTCAGAGATGAATTCGACGGCCTTCTGGGAGGTGGGGTCGCCTATAGGCTTAGCCTCGATCCACTTGGTGAATTTGTCGACGGCCACGAGCACATGCGTGTACTTTCCATTTGTCATTTTGAGGGGCCCACGAGGTCGAGCCCCCAGACGGCAAACGGCCAAGTGATGGGGATCATCTGCAGGGCGTGCGCGGGCTGGTGCGTTTGCTTGGCGTAGAACTGACACCCTTGGCATGCTCGAACCAGGCGCTTGGCGTCTCCAATGGCGGTTGGCCAGTAGAAGCCTTGGCGGAAGGCGTTCCCCACCAAGGTCCTTAGCGCTGCGTGATGGCCGCAAGCCCCCGAGTGCATGTCGTCGAGGAGCCTGCGCCCTTCTTCGAGGGGGATGCAGCGCTGAAGGATTCCTGATGGGCTTCGACGGTATAACTCTCGTTCGTCGCCGTAGATGACGTAGGTCTTGGCCCTTCGAGCGACGCGTCGGGCCTCCGTCTTGTCTTCTGGTAGCACGCCTTGCATCAGGTAGTCGAGGAAGGGCGTCCGCCAGTCGAGGGGTCGTGATGAGGAAGAGGCGGGTGCGTCGATTTGCATCGCCTCAGCGGATGTCGAGGGGTCGTTCTCGAGGGATGGCGTTGAAGGTCGAGCCCCCGTGTCCGACTTGAGGGGTGGCGTCGAGGGGCCAGCCTCCGGGCCGATTTTGACGTCTGGCTCGAAAATGTCCCTCGAGAAGACATCTGGTGGGACCGTGCCGCGCGTGGATGCTAACTTAGCCAGCTCGTCAGCGGCCTCGTTGTACTTTCGAGCGATGTGGTTGAGCTCGAGGCCGTAGAACTTGTCTTCTTGCTTGCACACTTCTCCGCAGTAAGCTTCCATCTTGGGATCGATGCAGCTTGAGGCCTTCATGACCTGGTTGACGACAAGCTGCGAGTCCCCTCGAACATCGAGGCATTGGACCCCAAGCTCGAGGGCGATGCGCAGCCCATTGACGAGGGCCTCGTACTCAGCGACGTTGTTGGAGGCGGGGAAGTGCAAGCGCAGCAGGTAGCGCATGTGAACTCCGAGGGGTGAGATGAAGAGCAGGCCCGTGCCTGCCCCTGTCTTCATGAGGGACCCGTCGAAGTACATAGTCCAGAGCTCGGCTTGGATTTGTGCCAGCGGGAGCTGGGTGTCGGTCCACTCAGCAACGAAGTCCGCCAGCACTTGCGACTTGATGGCTTTTCGCGGAGCGTAAGTGATGGCCTCCCCCATCAGCTCGGCAGACCACTTGGCGATGCGCCCCGTGGCCTCCCGGATATTGATGATCTCTCCGAGGGGGAAGGACGATACCACCATCACGGGATGAGCGAGGAAATAGTGCTGGAGCTTGCGCCTTGTGATGACGACGCCGTAGAGCAGCTTCTGGATGTGTGGGTACCGGATCTTGGCCTCGGAGAGCACCTCACTGATGAAGTACACCGGCCGTTGGACGAGTAACGCATGACCCTCCTCGTGTCTCTCGACGACTACGACCGCGCTGACCACCTGGGTGGTTGCGGCTATGTAGAGGAGGAGAGGCTCGGGGGGATCATTACCCTAAGCTGGTCGTGGTGGCACGAGAATTGGCGCGGAAGTCAGCAACCCCTTCAACTTGGTTAGGGCCTCCTCGGCTTCGACGGTCCACGCAAAGCATTCCGTTTTCTTCAGCAGGCGGTAGAGGGGTAGCGCCTTTTCCCCCAGCCTCGAGATGAACGTGCTGAGAGCGGCTAGACAGCCTGTCACTTTCTGTACGCCCTTGAGATCTCGAATTGGGCCCATCTTCATGACTGCTGAGATCTTTTCGGGGTTGGCCTCGATCCCCCGTTGTGAGACGATGTAGCCAAGTAGCATGCCTCGAGGCACACCGAAGACACATTTCTCGGGGTTGAGTTTCACATTCTTGGCACGAAGGCACTCGAACGTGATCTCGAGATTGCTGATGAGGTCCCCGACTTCCTTGGTCTTAACCACGATGTCATCGACGTAGGCCTCGACGGTCTTGCCTATGTGTTCGCCAAAGACATGCTGCATACAACGCTGATATGTTGCCCCGGCGTTTCGAAGGCCGAAGGGCATTGTAACATAGCAATACATACCAAAAGGCGTAATAAAAGAGGTAGCGAGCTCGTCGGATTCTTTCATTTTAATCTGGTGGTAGCCGGAATACGCATCGAGAAATGAAAGTACTTCACACCCCGCAGTGGAATCGATAATCTGATCAATTCTAGGTAAAGGAAATGGAACTTTTGGACATGCTTTATTCAGACCAGTGTAGTCTACACACATCCGCATTTTTCCATTCTTTTTCCTAACTAGTACAGGGTTAGCTAGCCACTCTGGGTGAAATACCTCCTTGATGAATCCAGCCGCCAAAAGCTTGTGCACCTCCTCGCCGATGATCCTACGCTTCTCCTCGTCGAAGCGGCGCAGGCGTTGCTTCACCGGTCTGGACCCAACCTGGATCTCCAAGGCGTGGTCGGCGACTCCCCTCGGTACGCCTGACATGTCCGAGGGGCTCCACGCAAACATGTCGATGTTTGCGCGGAGAAAATTGACGAGCACTACTTCCTATTTAGGCTCGAGGCTGGCACTGATGGCCAACGTCTTTCCGTCGGTCGAGGTCGGGTTGACGGGTATCTGCTTGGTGTGCTCTGCCGGCTCAAAGGTGCCGGCGTGGCGCTTTGCTTCAGGGGCCTCGGTGGCCAGGGCAGCCAGGGCCTCGAGCGAGTGAAGGGTCGAGATGGCGGACTAGAGGGGGGGTGAATAGTCCTTTATAAAAATAATCGCACCGGCTAACCGAAACAAATGCGGAATTAAAACTATCAGTCTAGCCAAGACTACACCCCTCTACTTATACTCTATGACACCTTATAAAAGATTCTAAACAATGCAAATAAGGTGTCGGGCTAGCTAGGGCGCACCTAAACAATTCTAGCTTGCAAGGTTACACAAACCTAAGCAACTAGTACTCAATCAACCGGGGAGCTCCTACACACGCCACTAAGCAAAAGCACAAAGCCTAAGCTCACTAGCAATGCTCAATAACAAGGCTACACAAGCCAAATTAGAGAGCTCAACTTAGCTACACAAACTAAGCAATGTGACTAGCAAGACTACAAGTCAACTAGTCACTCACGGGATTAACTTCTATGCTACACAAGCTAAGAAGGTAACTAGCATGCTACACAAGCTAACTAGTTACAAGAGAAACTACACTAGCATAAGTATATGAACAAGTAAATACAAGCTAGTGAATGGAGTTTGCAAACCACCGAGAAGATGAACACGAAGATGACACGGTGATTTTTCTCCCGAGGTTCACTTGGTTGCCACCAAGCTAGTCCCCGTTGTGTCGACCACACACTTTGGTAGTTCGGCGGCTAATAGGCACCACACCTAGCTCGACACTCGAGCGCCGCAAGAACTCACCCACAAGTGAGGGTAACTCAATGACACGCTCTACTAGAGTTGCTCTTCGCGATCCCCGCGGGGCGAGCACAATGCCCCTCACAATCCTTCTCCGGAGCCACGCACAATCTTCACGCGGGCTTCACGACGGAGACTCGATCACCAAGCCGTCTAGGAGGTGGCAACCTCCAAGAGTAATAAGCACCACCGGCTTGCAACACGGACACCTAGTGCCACTCGATGCTATCTCTCAAAGCAACACACTAGGATTACTCTCTCACACAATCGGATGAGCACTAAAGCATATGTGTGTTAGAGGGCTCACAAGCACATCCACACAAGCCACCAAGGCTTTGGAGTGCTCCAGCAGCTGGCCCAAAACCGGCCTCCACTCCTATTTATAGAGGGGAGCGACCAACTAGCCGTTTCCCCTTTCCTGCGCCTCGGTCGGTAGTACCGACCCCCCTTGGGCGGTAGTACCGACAGCCTTTCTTATAGCCGTTACACGGAGCGCGTTGACCAAAACGAACAACCGACTCCTGGTTGGTACCACCGCGGGCGGTAGTACCGAGGTTATGGCGGTACTACCGCCAGGCCATTTTTGGCTCGAACAGAGAGCATCTCACAAAGGGACTCGGTCCCTCGGAAACTACCGCCCAAAGATCGGTACCTCCGAGGTCGGTGGTACCGAGGTTATGGCGGTACCACCGCCAGGCCATTTTCAACTCAACACAGAGAGCTCCGCAAACTTGGTTACTACCGGCCATAGGTCGGTACCACCGCGGGCGGTAGTACCGAGGTTATGGCGGTACCACCGCCAGGCCAAACCAAGCCACATCCAGAGAGGCTGCAAACAGCCCTCTTGGGTCGGTACTACCGACCACCAGGGTCGGTACCACCGACCACACCAGCCTGCACTCCCCGCGCTAGAAAGGCCATAACTCTTCACTCCAAACTTCGATTTCGATGATCTTGGACATTTTGGAAAGCTTATTTAGAGGGCTACACATCCCACAAGAAAACAAGATCCAAATCTCAAAGGATTAGAACAGAATTCCAATCCAAGATCCATCGCTTCTCTTTTTCAACCCAAGCTTTCTCCGAAACTTCTCCGAGTTGATCCAAATCAACTCCAACACCTTCTCCTTTGCAAAAGTGCCAACACCACCAAGTGTACACCAACATGTGCATGTGTGTTAGCATTTTCACAAACATTTTTCAAAGGATTTTCACTTGCTCTCACCACGCCACTCGATCCTAACAACATCGCAAAGTTAGATCGCTCAAGTGGCACTAGATGACCGATATGCAAACAAGTTTGCTCCTCTTGATAGTACGGCCATCTAACCTAAACCCAGTCATAAACTTCTCTACACACCTATGACCGGTGAAATGAAATGCCCTACAATTATACCTTTGCCTTGCGCATTCCATTCCATCTCCTTCGGTGTTGATGCAACACATGCACCAACCTATCATCAAATGATATGATCCACTTCATATCATCACATGGCCTCCATGGTTCATCGATCTTGACCTCACTTGCTCTTCACCATTGCTTCAGTTCTTCGGCGCCAAGTCTTTGCTCAAGCCTCCCGACACTCGGTACCAATGGCTTCAAAGCCTCCAACTCGCCCTTCACCTTCGCAACCGGTTCGTCAAGCCAAGTCTTGCCTTGATCTTCACCATCTTAGCCACATGACCACATGTCATGTCACATATGCAATGAGCTCCTTCTTCACATGTGTGAGCCTTGCAATATCTTCCAAGCCATTTCTCCTCTATGGCATATGTTGCTCACACATGATCACCTATGGACTAATCACCCGTGTAATTCACTTCAAACACCATTAGTCCACCTAAAGTTGTCACTCAATTACCAAAACCAAACTAGGACCTTTCAGCGAGTCGATTTGGACGTTGGCCTCTCCACGCTCGACGCACTCCACGTCGCAGTGGTATGCGTGTTCGTAGGAGGTGTCGATGGTGCTGACCCCTTTCGGCCCCGGCATCTTGAGCTTCAAGTATGTGTAGTTGGGGACCGCCATGAACTTGGCGTAGCCAGGCCTGCCGATGATGGCGTGGTAGGTCCCTTGGAACCCAACCACCTCGAAGGTGAGCGTCTCCCGACAGAAGTTGGTCGGCGTGCCAAAGCAAACAGGTAGGTCGATGCGCCCGAGGGGGTGGGCCTTCTTTCCTGGTACGACTCCATGAAACCCCCCGACGCTGGGTCGGAGCTGGTCCCTCGAAATCCCCAGGAGGTCGAGGGTCTCGAGGTACATGATGTTGAGGCTCGAGCCCCCATCGATCAATACCTTGGAGAATCGTACGTCGATGATGACGGGGTCGACGACGAGGGGGTACGCCCCCGGATTCACGACATGGTCCGGATGGTCATCACGGTTGAACGTGATCGGCGCATCAGACCAGTCAAGACACCGGGCGGCGTCATGGCAGAGTGTAAAGACCTCCCGGCGCTCCTTCTTTCTCTCTCGAGCTGAGAGCCCGACGGTTGGGCCCCCGTAGATCATGTAGCAGTCGTGCACCGGGGGGAAGTTGCCGTCCGCGTCCCCGTCGTCGCGTCGATTGTTGTCCTTGCCCTTAGGCTCGTCTTCCTTCTTGTCGCCGAGCTTGGAGTAGAAGCCCTTCATCATTCGGCAGTCCTTCAACTTGTGGTTCGTGGGACCCTTGTGATAAGGGCAGGGGTCCTCGAGCATTTTGTCAAAGACAGCCCCGTCAGGGGGGCCTCGAAGCTTCTTATGCTCGAGGGCGCCCACAAGCACTTCTTCATCGTCGTCGTCATCGGCGTCGCGCTTCGCCTTCTGACCTTTGCCTTTGTTCTTTTTCATTTTGTTGTCGTTGTTGCGGTTCTTGACGTTGTTGCCCTTGCTCGAGCCCTCCGGCATGGCCACCGCCTTACCTTTGTCCATGGAGCGGCCAAAGAAGGCCCCCACTGCCTCGTCGCCTGAGGCGAAGCTGGTGACACAATCCATTAGATCCTCGACCGTCCTGGGATGGTAGCGCCCTATCTCGTGGACTAGCTCTTGGCATGTCGTGCCCGCGAGGAACGCTGAGATGACATCCTCATCAGGCACGTGGGGGAGCTCGAGGTGCTGCTTCCAGAATCGCCGAGCGAAGTCACGGAGGGGCTCGTCCGCTGTCTGTCTGCAACATCGTAGATCCCAGGGGTTGCCTGGGCGCACGCAAGTCCCCTTGAAATTCCCATCGAAGACCCTGACTAGGTCGGCCCAGTCGTGGATCTGATCCGGCGGGAGCCCCTCGAGCCACCGACGGGCGGTGTCCGAGAGGTAGAGTGGGAGCTGGTGTATGATCACGTGGTCGTCGCTCTTCGCCCCGCCCAGTTGGCAGCCCAGGCGGAAGTCAGAGAGCCATAGCTTGGGCTTGACCTCCCCGTCGTACTTCACGATGTTGGTCGGTGGTCGAAAGCGATCGGGGAGGGTCGAGCTACGGATGGCTCGGCTGAAGACCCTGGGGCATGGGGGCTTGCCGGTCCTCGTCACTATCGTAGCGCCCTCCTCGATGGGCGTTATAGCCACGCTCCTCGGCCCCTTTGTCCTTGTGCCAGCGGTTGATGTTGTTGCGGGCGTCATTGGGGTCTCGAGGTGGCCGGTTGTCGACGATCCGCTCCCGGACTGGCCTGGCTCGAGAGGCGTCCGGCTGGTGGACGGACGTCTCACGCTCGTTGCGGGGCGTGTCTGTTGGCTTCCCCGAGGCCGCTCCGTGCCGGCACGAGGCTGAGCTCTCGGCCTGTTGCAGAGCGGCTGTCTCGAGGAGGTTCTTCATTTCCCCGAGCACGCGCCTGGCGTCAGGGTTGGAGATGGCGGGTAGATCGCGGAGCAGCATCGCGGCCGCCACCACGTTCTGCCCGGCTCGCGGGAAGCGAACCTCAGGGCGTGCTGGTGCCCCGTCCTCGTGGATCTGCCGGTGGACCTCTCGTGCGTGGCCACGTGCGCCGGCGCCTCGAGGTTGGGCTTGTTCCTGCACAAGAGCTTGCTCGAGCCGCAACAGGCGTTGTCGGTCCTCCTCAGCCTTGTTGATCGCCTCCCGCAGCTGCGCGAGCTGCGCCGCCCGGTCGTCGTTGTGTTGAGGTGGTGCATCCGGTGCCGGAGGTTCGTTCCTCCCCCGAACGTGTGGTCCGCTTGCCGCAGCCACGTCTCTGGGCTCTTCGAGGTTGAGCGCCGGCCTGGTGTCGTCGTCGCCGTTGTCCTCGGCATCGTCCACGACCCCCTCGAGCTGGAAGCACTCCCTGGTGGGATCCCAGAGGTCAGGGTCGTGGTAGTCGTACTCATCGGAGTCGGAGCTGTTGATGTCGCGCTGCCTTGGCTCGTGCTTGGACTGCAGTTCGCGGTACCACTCTCCGACGGTGGCTCGCCGGGGTGGCTCGACGACACGTGAGATGCCGCGGTCGACGTGCGTGGGGTAGACGATCTCCAGGTCGGTGGTGGCTCGTAGGATTACGCCCGGACGTTCCTTCCGCTCTGCCGCCGCCCGGTCCTGACGGCGCTTGTCGAGGTGGTGGGCGTAGAGAGCTGCGGAGTTGTTGAGGCCGAACGGGTGCCACTGGCGTCGAGCGCGGTACACCCCGTGCGGGAGGAAGCCATGTGGTGTCGACGGAGCACGGCTCGGGGGCCTCTGGCCAGGCTCCTGGTCCGTGCGCATGACGAATGCGAACTCGCTGGGAGAGTGCGCGCGCGCCCTAGAAGTCTCCGGTCGTGTGCCGGGCAGGTTCCTCCTCGGGGACTCTGTGCCGGCCGCGGGGAAGTGGGCGTATGCCGCGGGCGCCGCCTGTGCCTGGCGACGGTGGTGACGACGGCGCCACTCACGAGGTGGCGACGCGTGGTGGTGCGGGCGACGCGCCACGCCCCCCGCGCGGGGTGGCGTGACACGCCCTCCAATCGGGCTCTCCGTGGAGAGCAGGGTCAGTTCGATGCCGCTGCCGGTGGCCAGGAACTTAAGGCTCCTGAACCAGATGATGGCACTAGTAGAGAACGAAGGAGTGGGAGAAGCCATCCAGAAAACAACGAGAAATCGACTTCCGACACGCGAAGCCCCCTACCTGGCGCGCCAACTGTCGGTGTTTCTACCCCGGGGGTATGACACTAACTAGTAATATGTTCGCGTGCTCTCTCCCTGGATGGTGATGCAAGGTGACACAAGGATTTATCCTGGTTCGGGCGAAGAAGGCCCTACGTCCAGCGGGGGGAGGAGGCTCTTTTATTACTTGCACCTAAGTGCTTGTACAGGGGCAATACAAGCTCAACGAGCGTAGACCTGAGTCTGGACTCGTGTGTGTATGTGTACCCGTCTAGATCTGTGTAGCCCTATGCGTGAAGGGCCCTGGTGTCCTCTTTTATAGACCAAGAGGAGGCCAGGGTTACACAGGAGTGGCATGTACAACGCCCAATACGACGAAGGGTAGGAAGTCTGTCTTGTCGGGGTCACTGGAGCCGGCGTGGGTGTTGCTGTTGAGGCGTCCTTGAAGCGTGGCCTCCATTCCGGGCGCGGACGTGGAGGCGTGGCGACGTGGAGGCCGTGCAGTGCCCATTCCGGCACGCACAGGACGTGTCAGGGTCCCTCCGGGTCTTGGGGCACCTGTCCTCCAATATCATGAAAGCAGTCAGGGCTCGAGGGGCGCAGGGACGACCTCGAGGCGGCCCCTTTGGGGGGGCTCGAGCCCCCGCGGGTATGGGCAAGTCCCGGAAAACCCGGCTGTGCAGCGGGAATCCAGGTCTCGAGATGTGGCTTGAGTGTGCTACAGTGCGGGGCATGGCGTAACAGTGCTATACTTGTGCCTTTTTGCCCATGCTTGCGGTGAAAAAGGAGGCTTGACTCTGGCTCTGGTTCACTGTGGCACACGTTGTGTACCAGAGGATGTGACCGGAGTAGGTGGATGCATTAATTGCGCAGTATGGGGCCGGTATCCAATGTCGGGTGCTGCTCGAGGGGGGTACGATGTGCCTCGAGGGATAGGTTTCCGTGTTAGAGGGGCTCGAGGTCCCCACGTTGGGTCTCGAGGAACGGTGCACGGCTGTAGAGGGCTCGAGGTCTATGTGCCAGGGCTCGAGAGGTAAGCTGCCATGAGGCGGTTGGTAAGGCTTTGGCGGGCCCGGGCTTCTCGGCGGCGGGCCGGCGTTGTAGGCCTCGAGGGGTTGGACTAGTTAGGTCTCTTATTAATTGGTGCTCTAGGTTTAACTTATTTGTTTTGCGTTGATTAGGGGTACCCCTTTTGTGGTCCCCCGACAAATGAGAATCCCTACAAGAAGGATGGCAAGAAGAAGAAGCCATACCACAAAAAAGGTGGCAAGGCTTACATTGTTGGTGATTGGCTCACCGACATTGACTCCTCCGGTGGATCATCAAATGAAGATAGTGATGATGAGAAGGAGAAGGTGGCCGCTCTAGTCATTGGCACCTCTACACCACCACCACCACGATCACCGTCATCCTCTACACACCTATGCCTTGTGGCTAAGGGTGATCGGAAGGTACAAAACGATGACGACTCTAGTGATAGTGATAGTGATGGTGAATTTGAGGCACCTTCTTATGATGAACTTGTTGCATGGCTTAACAACTAATCTAAAATCATAAGAAAGACTAGAGCTAAAAATGAAAAGCTTGTTGATGAAAATGAATCTCTTGTTGAGAAGTATGATCATGCTACACATGCTAGTGATGAGCTAAAAAAGGAACTTGCTACTATGTCATCATCTATCAAGGAGCTCAAGTCCTCTAACAAGGAGCTCAAAGCTAAAAATGAAAAACTTGATAAGATGCATAGTGATCTCACCACTAGTTATGCTTTGCTCAAAGAGAAATGTACTCAAGTGAAAGTTGATTATGATACTCTCACCGTTGCTTATGATATGCTTTCACATGAGACACATGATGCCCCTAACCTTGTTGTTAAGTGTGACATAGCAACATCTTGTGAGGACTTGGTTAGTGAGCATAATGAGCAAAGAACTAGTGGCAAGGGCAATAATGTGGTTGTGGCCGATCACTATGATGACTATGTCAAGATCAAAAATGAGAATGCAAAGCTCAAGGTTGATCTAGAGAAGCTTACAACCACCAAGCAAGTTGTCATTGAAACTCATGATGATGACTATAGCATGCCACTTGAGCTAGACATGCTAAAAGAAGAAAACAAGAGATTGAAGATGGAGAGGGACTACAAAATGGCACCTCACCGCTGGATTGAAGAAATTCACCAAGGGTCAATGTCTTCAAAGTGAGCTACTCATGAACACCGTAATGAAGACAAATAGAAATTGCATTGGCTTCCTTGAAGAGAAGATGAAGCAACGCAAGCCAAAGAAGAAGAAGATTGGTAGATGCTATGAGTGTGGAAAAGAAGGTCATTTTGCTCATGATTGTGAAGAGCCAAAACCCACACCCATGCCCAAGCATGCTAGGCCCTTTGCTTTCATTGCTCACTACATGCTTAGACAAGACTCTAGTGGCAAGATGAAAGTCATGTTCATGGGGCCTCCTAACAAGAATAGGCCAAAGCAAATATGGGTTGCAAAGTCACTAGTTGAGAAGGTTAAGGGACCTCAACAAGTTTGGGTCCCAAAAGCTCAAGCTTGATTTCTTGTGTGTGTAGGTGAACTACAAGACCGGTGGATCTCATTGTGTGGTTGATAGTGGTTGCACACAACCAGTGGCGGAGCCTGAACCAGAATATAGGGGGGCCAATTTACCAATTGAAACCATATATATAGAGAGCATATAGAAATTAGTCTCAATACATATAATTAGCTAGATCATAGTTCACAAAATACATGGGACTCTAATCCAAGCTAGTTTTTAATATGTACTGTGAAATTTGGGGCTTAGGGCAAAACAAATTACTGAATCAGTTACTTCTACTATGCATAGCCAGTAGTCTGTAGATTTTACGGATTGAATTTGGAAGCAGAAAAAATTAAAGTCAATTGAAGGACCGAGAAGCAACCAGAAAGCGACCAGAGGGGGGGGGGGGTGAATGGGAGCTTCAAAATTTCCTTTCGGAAACTAGTAGCCACTGTCCCGAGAATCACCCCAAAAGACAAACCCTAGAGCTTGCTAATGTTCACGACCCTAGATGAAGGGTGGATGCTTCCAAGAAGCACAGCGGGACACTACACAACTCTAGAAAGCCAACGCAAAAGACGGAAACCAAATCCGACAACGAACGAACGAGCTGCGAATGAAAACGCGCGAAACAGCTTGGACCGGACTCTGACTGCGTCCGGTCAGTCACCACCGGACGCGTCCGGTCACAAGAAAATGGTTCTGGAACCTTACTGTTCCTGACCGGACTCACGAGCTGGGAGCGTCCGGTCAACAACAGTGCGTCCGGTCAAAAGACGACAAGCTCAATGAACAGTGCGATGAGTGAGTCCGGTCGAACAAGAAACCCAGCGTCCGGTCGGCTAGAGAAAATCGCCACGCGACATTCAACCACCGGACGCGTCCGGTCAACGCAAGGACAGCGTCCGGTCAACCCGACAGCAGCCTGTTCGTCCACCGATTCGACTCGGTCTCACCCAAAACGAATTCTCTAGGGATCAAACTTGGTGAGAAGAGTCAAAAGGAGTATAGTGAGCTATCCCTAAAAGATCATGGCTCGAACCTATCTCCAAATCGATGAATCGAAGAATTTCGGGGGAAGGGAGAAAACTTGACCCGAAACGAAAATCAATCGATCTCCTAGACCGTGAGGTTAGAGGAGAATTCCTTCGGTGGAAAGAAGTGCCTCACGATCTAGAACAACTTGGTTCAAACGGTTTTGCAAAAGATGAACTGAGCAAAGAGATCAAGCGATGCGAAAATCGTGGAGAAAAAGGATTCCGCGAAGAACACGAATGAAACGCGAATCACACCCATGAACTGCAACCGTGTGGCTACCACACGCTACAACAGTGAGGATACGGCCTCACTTCCTCAGAATCAACAGTACACAGAGGCAAGTCTCTCTGCGGATCTCAGCTAGCTACAGCAGGGGATGGGAGAGCAGGAAACCTTAAGTGCGAAAGAGCAAATGACTGAGATAGAAAAGGGAGGAGGGAGTCTCCCGACTACTTATCCTACTACTAGCCTAAGTCTAATTCCTACTCTACCCCTCTCTATTCTAATTACAGAGCGAACCAGCTAAACCCTAGGGTTATTCTGGACCAACTCGGTGGTAGGTGTATCTGACGGCCACGCCCGCACAATTCGAAGCGTTGCCTCGACGCAACCTCTAGATTGCCGCCACGTGCCGCCACCGCTCTGCACCCCCGGTTTTGTGGCCCAAACCGGGAAACCAGCCTTTTCCAGCCATCCTCGGTTTTGAGGCCCAAACCGGGAAACCAGCCCACCAGCTTCTGAGTTTTGAGGCCAAACTCAGCAAACCCTCACGCCCAGGTTTTGAGGCCCAAACCTGGAAACCGTCCTCAGCCCGAGTTTTGTGGCCAAACTCAGAAACCATCCGCACCCAGGTTTTGAGGCCCAAACCTGGAAACCGTCCACCCGATGGTTTTTCCCTGGCTCTACCACCAAACCGACGTCGTAGAGGGGATGCACCGCCCGTGCACCCCGTCCACCGACACGTGTCCCCAAGTCTACGACTTAGGCAACACATGACCGCAAGTCTTCGCTCGTTGCTGTCCCAGGCTGCCAGCCACCACAGCTGATCCTCGGGCCTCTGGTCCCTCAGTCCAAGCCTCACGTCCGCCCTTCGCCACTCTTGGTCCATCGGCACGACACGTCTCTACTTGACCTTCACCTCGCCTTTGATCACTGCATCCGTGCTCGACACCTGCACAACACAAGCCAAAGAACATGCGCATCATCCCAGTTGACAATCACTCATCACTCAGAGACCCAGCATACACCCATGTATCCGCAATCTCCCCCTTGATGAGTGAAGGACCGAGAAGCAACCAGAAAGCGACCAGAGGGGGGGGTGAATGGGAGCTTCAAAATTTCCTTTCGGAAACTAGTAGCCACTGTCCCGAGAGTCACCCAAAAGGACAAACCCTAGAGCTTGCAAATGTCCACGACCCTAGATGTAGGGTGGATGCTTCCAAGAAGCACTGCGGGACACTACACAACTCTAGAAAGCCAACGCAGAAGACGGAAACCAAATCCGACAACGAACGAACAAGCTGCGGACGAAACAGCGCAAAACAGTCACGACCGGACTCTGGCCTGCGTCCGGTCAGTGAGCACCGGACGCGTCCGGTCTGAAAAATTCCTCTCTGGAACCTTACTGTTTCTGACCGGACTCACAAGCGAGGAGCGTCCGGTCGAGAGCAGTGCGTCCGGTCACTAGAGCCAAGATAGGTGAACAGTAGATCCTGAGCGTCCGGTCAATACAACAGCCCAGCGTCCGGTCACGAGCGTCCGGCCAATACTCAGAGAATCCCGCGACACATTCAACCACCGGACGCGTCTGGTCAGCCCGACCTAGCGTCCGGTCACCTCGTGACTTCACTGTTCACTCACCGATTCGACTCGATCTCACCCAAAACAAATCCTCTAGGGATCAAACTTGGTGAGAGGAGTCACAAGGAGGATAGTGAGCTATCTCTAAGAGATCATGGCTCGAACCTATCTCCAAATCGATGAATCGAAGAATTTCGGGGGAAGGGAGAAAACTTGACCCAAAACGAAAATCGATCGATCTTCTAGACCGTGAGGTTAGAAGTGAATTCCTTCGGTGGAAAGAAGTGCCTCACGATCTAGAACAACTTGGTTCAAATGGTTTTGCAAAATATGAACCGAGCAAAGAGATCAAGCGACGGGAAAATCGTGGAGAAAAAGGATTCCGCGAAGAACACAACCAAAACGCGAATCACAACCACGAATTGCAACCGTGTGGCTACCACACGCTACAACAGTGAGGATACGGCCTCACTTCCTCAGAATCAATAGTACACAGAGGTGAGTCTCTCTGTGGATCTCAGCTAGCTACAACAGGGGATGGGAGAACATGAAACCCTAAGTGCGAAAGAGCAAATGACTGAGATAGATAGGGAGGAGGGTGTCTCCCTCTACTTATCCTAATTCTAACCTAAGTCTAATTCCTACTCTACCCCTCACTATTCTAATTACAGAGCGCACCAGCTAAACCCTAGGGTTATTCTGGACCAACTCGGTGGTAGGTGTATCCGACGGCCACGCCCGCACAAACCGAAGCTTTGCCTCGACGCAACCTCCGGATCGCCGCCATGTGCCGCCCTCGCTCTGCACCCCCGGTTTTGTGGCCCAAAACGGGAAACCAGCCTTTTCCAGCCAACCCCCGGTTTTGAGGCCCAAACCGGGAAACCAGCCCATCAGCCTCTGAGTTTTGAGGCCAAACTCAGCAAACCCTCAGCGCCCAGGTTTTGAGGCCCAAACCTGGAAACCGTCCTCAGCCCGAGTTTTGTGGCCAAACTCGGAAACCCTCAGCCCGAGTTTTGTGGCCAAACTCGGAAACCGTCCACGCCTAGGTTTTGAGGCCCAAACCTGGAAACCGTCCATCCGATGGTTTTTCTCTGGCTCTACCACCAAACCGACGTCGTAGATGGGATGCACCTCCCGTGCACCCCGTCCACCGACACATGTCCCCAAGTCCACGACTCAGGCAACACATGACCGCACTTCTTCACTTGTCGTCGTCACAGGCTGCTAGCCACCACAGCTGATCCTCAGGCCTCTGGTCCCTCAGTCCAAGCCTCACGTCCGCCCTTCACCGCTCGGTACCTCGGCATGGCACGTCCGCCGCACGGCACGCCCATCCTTCACCGCACCCGGTCCATCGGCACGGCACGTCTCAACTTGACCTTCACCTCGCCGTCGATCACTGTATCCGTGCTCGACACCTGCACAACACAAGCCAAAGAACATGCGCATCATCCCAGTTGACAATCACTCATCACTCAGAGACCCGGCATACACCCATGTATCCGCAATCTCCCTCTTGATGAGTGCATTGTCAACTACTCACACAAATGATAATGAAAAGAAGAATAAGGAAGAAGGAGGAAGGAGAAGGAGAAAACTCAACCAAATGACCCAAAAGCATAGCAAAGCCGAAGAAGGTCAAGTGGAAAGAGCGAAAGAACTTGGTCCCCAAAGACATGGGCATTGGCTCGACGCAACCAAGCAAAGCAAAGCTAGCCCTCAAGAGGAGGTAGAACAGGCTCAACACCGCTAGCCGATACCAATTGGAAACTCCAGAGAAAAAAGCTCAAACCAATTGAAGCCGAATGAAAATCGAAGCAAAATGCTAGTCCCTCAAGATAGAGGCACAGAGGCTCAACACAACTAGCAAAGAAAGCTCGAACCCAATGCCTTTCGGCCAAGCACGCTCCGATCCAATTGGAATAACTCCAAACTAAAAGAGAACCAATCGAAGACAAAATGCCCTGAAAATGTTTGCTAGTTCCTCAAGACAGAGGCAAAGGCTCAACACAACTAGCAAACTCCCCCTCGACAAGTGCAAGCAACTAGGAAAATCCCCCTTAGGTCCAACATGAGAAGAGCACAAAGATTGGAAATTCTCCCCCTTGACGAAAACTCCCCTTTAGTTGAACATCCAGGAGACATATGATTTGCAATTTCTCCCCCTTAGTTGAAAATGCACTAATCAAGAAAAGGCATCAAGGCAAGAAACTCCCCCTTCCAACATGCATATGAAGTCAGAAATGCAAGTTAGCAGCTTCAGGCATATATTCAAAAGAGTGCAAAAATACTCTAAACAGTATAACTCCAATGACTCAACTAAGCACTCAAATAGTGAAGGCTCAAACTGATCACACATACGAAATAGGAACATATGAGCATATGAGCGGTCTTTAGCCAAAAAGATAGTCACCATCAAAATAGCACTACACATGTATAGACAGGAATCCAAACAAGTGCTAAACATGTATACAAGGTGAACTACCCCTAGCAAAGTTCAATCATCATGCATAGGAATGAAGCATATACTTGTGATTTCATTTTTATATCGGAGTTGCAGCGGTGAAATTACACAAGTTAAATCATTTGCATGTGATTGCGAGAGGTTGAAAGCTTGTCTTTGCCTAACTTTTCAACCGTGCGAAGCCTATGCATATGCAATCGGAAGCTTAAAGCAACGGTTTCGGTCATACACTACACGGCTCAAGTTTAACTCAAAGTGCAATGAGAAACAGTCTCGATACCGTGAGGTGTTGACAAGCAATCCCATCTCGATCTTTTCAATTCACTAAAACTTGGTTCAAATTTTAAACATGATATGAACAGACCAAGCAAGTGAATGACTCATAACTAGAGACATAGCAACCTAGCATATATGAAAAGCACGAGTGAACTCAACATATCCTACACATACTAGTTGCATATCTCAATGGTGAACATTTTCAGATTGTTAGTTATTAAGTAAATTCACCATTTCAAAATAGCTCAGCTCACAACATGTACTAGTGATCAGAAGGAGCATAAGCTACAAGCATCAATATAAGCATCAGAGCATACTACATAGAGCATAGTTACATTCTAGTGAGTATAAACATGAAGCTTAGAACGTAAATGCGTATGCTGAAATGCAAAAGAAAAGAAAGACAAAAGAGTCAGTCAAATATACAAGATCCAAAATGTTTCCCCCATCTAAAAGGGGAAACACACACCAAGCTCACCCCTCAACCGATTAAAGGTTGATTCGTCTAAAGGCTTGGTGAAAATATCAGCCAGTTGATGATGAGTATCGACATGGCGAAGGTCGATATCACCCTTCTCCTGGTGGTCTCGCAGAAAATGAAAGCGCACATCAATGTGTTTGGTCTTCGAGTGAAGCACGGGGTTCTTAGCAACGCTAATGGCACTCGTGCTGTCACAAAGCAAAGGCACGCGAGAAAAGCTCAGACCAAAATCACGCAAAGTGGCCATCATCCAAAGCAACTGGGAACAGCAGCTAGCCGCACCAACATATTCAGCCTCTGTAGTGGACTGAGCGACACTAGACTGCTTGCGAGAAGACCACGAAACAAGAGAAGAACCAATAAATTGGCAAGTCCCAGAAGTGGACTTGCGCTCAATACGGCAACCAGCAAAATCGGCATCCGAATAACCGCAAAGGGAGAGGGTGGAGGAAGCAGAATACCAAATCCCGAACTCAGGCGTGAAACGAAGGTACCTGAAAATCCGCTTCACCGCCTAACGGTGAGAGGTGCGCGGCGACGCCTGAAAGCGCGCACACAGACACACCACGAACTGGATGTCCGGGCGTGTCGCCGTCAGGTAGAGGAGCGACCCGATCAAGCTGCGGTACTCCTTCTGGTCCACTGCTTCTCCATCCACATCCGCATCCAGGGCAGTCGTCGTCCACATGGGTGTTGGAAAAGGCTTGGCCTCACCCATATCGAACCGCTTCAGCAAGTCCTTGGTGTACTTGCCCTGGTGCACAAACGTCCCCTCTCGGGATTGCTTGATTTGCAACCCGAGAAAGAAAGTCAGCTCGCCCATCATGCTCATCTCGAACTCCCTGCTCATAGTATCTGCAAACTTGGCAACCAAAGCGTGAGAAGAACCACCGAAAATGATATCATCCACGTAAATCTGGACCAAGAGAGTGTCTTTGCCTTGCTTGAGGAGAAAGAGCGTTTTATCTACACATCCCATTTTAAAACCCTTAGCAAGCAAAAAGGTTTTCAACCTATCATACCAGGCTCTAGGGGCTTGTTTCAAACCATATAAAGCTTTGTGGAGTTTAAAAACATGGTTTGGAAACTTGGGATTTTCAAAATCGGGGGGTTGCTCAACATACACTTCCTCTTCTATGTAGCCGTTTAAGAAGGCACTCTTGACATCCATTTGAAAGAGTTTAAAACCTTTGGATGCAGCAAAAGCCAAGAGTATCCTAATAGCCTCCAAACGAGCTACAGGAGCAAAGGTCTCCTCAAAGTCTATCCCCTCCTTCTGACTATAACGCTTGGCCACAAGAAGCGCTTTGTTCCTCACAATGTGGCCATCCTCTCCTTGTTTGTTTTTGAAAACCCATTTTGTCCCAATAGGATTACAGTTAGGAGGAGGAGGAACTAGAACCCAAACCCGATTTCTCTCAAAATTTTCTAGCTCCTCATGCATGGCATTTACCCAATCAGGATCCGTCATAGCGTGTCCAACATCTCGGGGCTCAAAATTAGCAACAAAAGCAGAATGAGCGAAGTGCGAGATTTGCTGTGACCTGGATCGAGTGACCCGTTCGTCGATGTTGCCGATCATCTGCTGAGGCGGGTGCTGGCGCTGGATGTGTCGTGGTGCCTCCCTTGCCGAAGTGGCCTCCCCCTCAACAGCAGCTGGTGCCTCCCCGGGTACAAAAGGTACCGCTCGGGGTGGCGGATCCCACGGCCCCCAGGAAGAAGAGGTGTCGGGGCCGTGAGTCGTCGTAGAAGCCGCTCTTTGCGGCACTGCAGGTGGAGGAGGTGCTGGGTCATCTATCCCTTCAGCACCTTCTTCATCATCATCAAAAAGAGGCTCGCCAACCTCATGATCACCTGCACGCTCAAAACGAGAAGAAGGACAAACCATGGTCTCGTCGAAGGTGACATCGGATGTCTCCATGACTCGGTTAGTGTCAAGGTTAAGTACACGATAAGCTCGAGTGTGTGTGCCATAACCCAAAAACACACCGTCAGAAGAACGAGACTCAAACTTGTCCAAGTTGCCTTTTTTGAGTATAAAACAATGGCAACAAAAAACTTGAAAATAACTCACCTTGGGTAGTTTTCCAAAACGCAACTCATAAGAAGTCTTTTTCAAGAAAGCTCGGAGAAAAATGCGATTGGAAATGTAGCATGCAGTGCTCATAGCTTCGGCTCAATATCGCCTAGGAGTCCTATGCTCATCGAGCATCGTCCTGGCCATCTCAACAAGGGTCCGATTCTTCCTCTCTACAACACCATTTTGTGGCGGTGTGTAGGGGGAAGAAAACTGATGCTCTAAACCCAAAGAGTTACAAAACTTCTCAAAATCTGAATTCTTGAATTCGGAACCATTATCACTCTGAATTGCTCGCATCAAGTTCAAAGGGAACTCGTTCTGAAGACGCAAAATCAGATTGCGAGCAAAGGAGAAAGTCTCGGTCTTCTCAGCTAAAAAGAAGACCCACGAATATCTCGAAAAGTCATCAACAACAACAAGCACATACCACTTCCCCCCAACTGAGCTCACCCGAGCCGGACCAACAAGGTCCATGTGTAAAAGCTCTCCAGGGCGCTTGGTCATGACCTGAGTCACTGGATGGTGGGGAGCGGCAACCATCTTCCCGTGTCTACAAGAGTGGCAAACAAGATCCTTCTCCATATGCAACTTGGGCAATCCTCGGATTAGGCCAAGTGAACTAAGCCTTGCAAGCAAGTCGAAGCTCAAATGTCTAAGTCTCCTATGCCACTTCCAAAGATCAGAGGAGGAAGGTCTAGCCACAAGACAACGAGAAGTGCCAAAAGACTCCGAGAAATTCGCACGAAAGACTTTTCCAAAGGGCAAAATCAAACACACAAGATTGCCCTGAGGATCCAAAATACGACTGAGATTTGGTTTAAAACGAATCTCATAGTCGTCATCAAAGAGTTGCGAAACAGAAAGAAGGTTAAAATGCAAGTTAGAAACAAGAGCAACATCGCGCAACACAAAGTGCTCATTAACTTGCACCGACCCGCGAGACAATACCTTACCTTTGCTATTGTCGCCGAAGGTTATGTACTCCTTTCCGGCAACAGGGCTAAGGCTGGAGAACCACTTGGCGTTTCCGGTCATGTGCCTCGAGCAACCGAAATCCACCAACCAAATGTCCTCCAACCGTTTTACCTACATCAATAAAAAGACATAGGGTGAGCATACGGTCCAACACTGGGGTTAGTGAAGTAGGAAGAATACCAGTGTTGGGCCGGCTGCTCAAAAGAACGGTTAGCAGAAAAACTATTCCTAGCACGTCTACGAGAGGAGCGATCACCACGTAGAGGAAAACGTGGTCCGCTAAGGGAGGAGCGTCCATCGCGATACTCAAAACGCGTTGGGGGAAAACGCTCAACTACAAAGCCTCCGCCACGGGGTCCATAGCCTACAACTGCAGGCTCCCGTCGGGCACGCTCTCTACGAGGCCTAGGCCTAGGGACTTGAGGCTCAACACCTCTAGGCCTAGCGACTCTCCTCGGAGTTCTCTGCTGCCTAGGCCTGGGAACTTGAGGTTCTGGACCTCTGGGCCTAGCTGCTCTCCTCGGAGCACTCCTCTGAACATTCGGCACATGTACATCATGAAAAGGATGGTACATGTCCGTGTTGTTCATCTCCCTAGCACGGCGCGCCTCTCTCTTGCGCCTAAAGTAGAACTCGCTCAAGTGTCCATCTCTCCCACAGAAATCACAATGGTACCTCACCGCACGCAAAGGGGGTTGTTGGTACTCATGGCTGTGGGTGTGGATCACTTTGCCCTTCTGTGGCAACTCCTCCTGGATAGGTGGCATTGTATCCAGCTTGTTATTTAGGTGGTTGGGTTTGGGATGCCACAATTGGTTCTTTGGTGGAGCTCTCGGAGATTCCTCAATCACCCCATCCTTGGTGATAGGCTTGACCGGCTCTTTGGATGGAAGCTTGGTCAGTTTGGGAGTAGTGGTGGAGTTGGGCTTCTCACTAGGATTCAGACCACTCGACTCTCCAATCTTCCCAAAAGCAGAAAGATCAACACCCTGAGCAAGACCTACACCAGAACCTCCAGCAGCTCGCTTAAATTGGGAGATCATCATCCCGAGCTGCGGCTCACTACAAGAGACCCATGACAAGATGGTCCGAAGGTATGTGTTTTCCTCCTCGGTTTGCATCTTGCCATGCTTGACATTCGCAATCTCCATCTCCAAACCCTCACACAAAGCACACTTAGCCACACAAGTGCTACCTGAGTTGGCCTCCTCAAGAGACACAATCTTGGCATTCTTCTCTGCCAACTCAGATTGCAAGACAGGACAAGTCTTGCACGCACCCAACAGAGAAGGTCTAGCCTTCAGCTCATCCACCTCTCCTACCAACGCAGCATACTTACCTCTCAAAGTGAGAAGGTCAGTCATGTGCGTGGTGCACATCTCACACTCAACCTCCTCCGACACGACCAATGTGAACTTGGCAAACTCAAGCTCCCTCACCGTGTCCTCCCACTTCTGCCTAAACTCCTTGCGCTCTCTACCGGCACGCCTAAGCAACTTGTCCTGACTAAGGAGCGCGACAGTAAGCTTCTCGACCTCAGCAGAAAGCTCGTCGTGGGTGAGGGATACCTGGGAGGTGTCGTCGTCGTCGTCCCGAGGGGTGTGCTCTAGCTTGCCGTCGACCTCATCACCAAGCGCCATGGTGCAGAAGCCGTCATCGTCGGCGAAGAAGCAGAGGCCATTCAGCTTGTCCTCGATCCTCTTCTTCTTCTCGGACTCGTCATCGCTTGAGCAAGCGAAGTCGTCATCCGAGCCGTCGACGTCGCTGAGCGTGGCGAAGAACGCACGCTGCTCAGCCTGGGCCTTCTCCAAGTACTTCTTCTTGATGTACTCCTTGTCGAAGCCGCCCCTCCGCTTGTGCCTCGGGGGGACGTACTTCTCCTTGCGCTTGCCGGAGTCGTACTTGTGCCCATGATCGCCCTTCCCCGACTGCTTGTTCTTCTTGGGGCAGTTGGTGATGAAGTGGTCGGGATCGCCGCACTCATAGCATCCTGAGCGTCCTCCTCCGCGGCGACGGTTCATGCGGTTGTTGTAAAATCGCGAGAACCGGTTGGCGAGCATCGCTAGCTCGTCATCCCCCAATGACTCAAGCTGGTCCTCTGTGACAGAAAAGAGAGATGAAAGAGCAAAACCTCCAGAGGGGTTAGAAGAGCCAGAAACCAAAGCCATAGTCGGGCCAGAAGGATTCTCATAAGAAGCCCTCGACATGGCGTCAATCTCACTAGACTTGAGCTTACTAAAGAGCTCGTCGCAGGTGAGGGTATCATAGTTAGATGATTCGATGATTGCTTGGACCTTTGAGTCCCACACTGACCGATCAAGAGTGTGCAAAAGCTTCAAAGCCCTCTCATGATCATCAAAAGGCAACAGCTCCTTGTTCGCTCTCATCTTGTTGATAATAACCTGAAAGCGAGCGAATAAACTCTCTATGCTCTCGCCAACCATATGTCGAAAGTTCTCATACTCCCGCTTGTGCGACTCATAGAGGCGGGATTTGACCTGAGTGGTTCCCTCATGGAAGCGCATGAGGGTCGCCCAAATCTCGCGAGCCGTGGGGAGATGAGAAACGCGATCAAACTCGGACATGCTCAAACAGGAGATCAAGGCGTTACGTGCCTGGCTATTTGCCTCGAGCTCATCGATCTGGAGCTGAGTGACACGAGCAGCCAAGACAACGTAATCATCCCTGTTGCAAATCTCCCAAACAGAAGAGCCCATGCTCTAGAGATAGGCCGACATGCGTATCTTCCAATACGCATAGTTCGTCCCATCAAAGAACGGCGGTTTGCCCACGCCGCGATCCATGTCGCCTTCCGTGGATCTGGAACCGGCTAAGGTGGAAGATCCTTAACCGGCTCCGATACCAATTGAAGGACCGAGAAGCAACCAGAAAGCGACCAGAGGGGGGGGTGAATGGGAGCTTCAAAATTTCCTTTCAGAAACTAGTAGCCACTGTCCCGAGAGTCACCCAAAAGGACAAACCCTAGAGCTTGCAAATGTCCACGACCCTAGATGTAGGGTGGATGCTTCCAAGAAGCACAGCGGGACACTACACAACTCTAGAAAGCCAACGCAGAAGACGGAAACCAAATCCGACAACGAACGAACAAGCTGCGGACGAAACAGCGCAAAACAGTCACGACCGGACTCTGGCCTGCGTCCGGTCAGTGAGCACCGGACGCGTCCGGTCTGAAAAATTCCTCTCTGGAACCTTACTGTTCCTGACCGGACTCACAAGCGAGGAGCGTCCGGTCGAGAGCAGTGCGTCCGGTCACTAGAGCCAAGACAGGTGAACAGTAGATCCTGAGCGTCCGGTCAATACAACAACCCAGCGTCCGGTCACGAGCGTCCGGTCAATACTCAGAGAATCCCGCGACACATTCAACCACCGGACGCGTCCGGTCAGCCCGACCTAGCGTCCGGTCACCTCGTGACTTCACTGTTCACTCACCGATTCGACTCGATCTCACCCAAAACAAATCCTCTAGGGATCAAACTTGGTGAGAGGAGTCACAAGGAGGATAGTGAGCTATCTCTAAGAGATCATGGCTCGAACCTATCTCCAAATCGATGAATCGAAGAATTTCGGGGGAAGGGAGAAAACTTGACCCAAAACGAAAATCGATCGATCTCCTAGACCGTGAGGTTAGAAGTGAATTCCTTCGGTGGAAAGAAGTGCCTCACGATCTAGAATAACTTGGTTCAAACGGTTTTGCAAAAGATGAATCGAGCAAAGAGATCAAGCGACGGGAAAATCATGGAGAAAAAGGATTCCGCGAAGAACACAACCAAAACGTGAATCACAACCACGAATTGCAACCGTGTGGCTACCACACGCTACAACAGTGAGGATACGGCCTCACTTTCTTAGAATCAACAGTACACAGAGGTGAGTCTCTCTGCGGATCTCAGCTAGCTACAGCAGGGGATGGGAGAACAGGAAACCCTAAGTGCGAAAGAGCAAATGACTGAGATAGATAGGGAGGAGGGTGTCTCCCTCTAATTATCCTAATTCTAACCTAAGTCTAATTCCTACTCTACCCCTCACTATTCTAATTACAGAGCGAACCAGCTAAACCCTAGGGTTATTCTGGACCAACTCGGTGGTAGGTGTATCCGACGGCCACGCCCGCACAAACCGAAGCGTTGCCTCGACGCAACCTCCGGATCGCCGCCATGTGCCGCCCTCGCACTGCACCCCCGGTTTTGTGGCCCAAACCTGGAAACCAGCCATTTCCAGCCAACCCCCGGTTTTGAGTCCCAAACCGGGAAACCAGCCCATCAGCCTCTGAGTTTTGAGGCCAAACTCAGCAAACCCTCAGCGCCCAGGTTTTGAGGCCCAAACCTGGAAACCGTCCTCAGCCCGAGTTTTGTGGCCAAACTCGGAAACCCTCAGCCCGAGTTTTGTGGCCAAACTCGGAAACCGTCCACGCCCAGGTTTTGAGGCCCAAACCTGGAAACCGTCCATCCGATGGTTTTTCTCTGGCTCTACCACCAAACCGACGTCGTAGATGGGATGCACCTCCCGTGCACCCCGTCCACCGACACGTGTCCCCAAGTCCACGACTCAGGCAACACATGACCGCACTTCTTCACTTGTCGTCGTCACAGGCTGCCAGCCACCACAGCTGATCCTCAGGCCTCTGGTCCCTCAGTCCAAGCCTCACGTCCGCCCTTCACCGCTCGGTACCTCGGCATGGCACGTCCGCCGCACGGCACGCCCATCCTTCACCGCACCCGGTCCATCGGCACGACACGTCTCAACTTGACCTTCACCTCGCCGTCGATCACTGTATCCGTGCTCGACACCTGCACAACACAAGCCAAAGAACATGCGCATCATCCCAGTTGACAATCACTCATCACTCAGAGACCCGGCATACACCCATGTATCCGCAATGAGTGCATTGTCAACTACCAACACAAATCATAGTAGAAAGAGAAGAAGGAAGAAGGAGAAGAGAGAGCTCGACCAAATGACCAAAAAGCATAGCAAAGCCGAAGAAGGTCAAGTGGAAAGAGCAAGACAACTTGGTCCCCAAAGACATGGGCAACGGCTCGACGCAACCAAGCAAAGCAAAGCTAGCCCTCAAGAAGAGGTAGAACAGGCTCAACACCGCTAGCAAATCCCAATCGAAAATATCGAATCAAAATGCTAGTCCCTCAAGATAGAGGCACAGATGCTCAACACAACTAGCAAAGAAGGTTTGATACCGATGCCTTTCGGCCAACAAGAGACAGCAAAGCTCAAGCTCCCCCTTAGTTGATCATCCAGGAGACATGCAAACTCTCCCCCTGGAAACTCCCCCTCAAATGAACACTCGGGAAGTATATACACTCGGGAAGCACAAATGATTTGCAAATTCTCCCCCTTAGTTGAAAATGCACTAATCAAGTAAAAGACTCTCCCCATCAGAAAAGGCACCAACAAAAAGTGCGAACATGGGAGGTTCTCCCCCTTCCAACATGCATATGAGTCAAAATGCAAGTTAGCAGCTTCAGGAATATATTCAGGAGAATGCAAAGATGCTCTAAATAGTATAACTCTTAATGACTCATCAACAGCATACAAGCTCAGCAAAGGCTCAAACTGATCACTAGATATGAAGTATGAACATATGAGCAGAAAGGAGCAGTTTTGAGTCAAAAGGTAGTCACCATCAAAATAGCACTAGCAATGTATAAACAGGAGTCTGAACAAGTGCTAAACATGTATACAAGGTGAACTACCCCTAGCAAAGTTCAATCATCATGCTTTAAAAAAAATGTAACATACACTTGTGAATTCAAATTCAGATCGGAGTTGCAGCGGTGAAATTACACAAGTTCAATTATTAGCATGGGATTGCGAGAGGTTGAAAGCTTGTCATTGCCTAACTTTGCAACCGAGCGAAGCCTATGCCGAAGCAATCAGAAGCTTAAAGCTACGGTTTCGGTCATACACTACACGGCTCAAGTTTAACTCAAAGTGCAATGAGATACCGTCTCGATACCGTGATGTGTTGACAAGTAATCCCATCTCGATCTTTTCAATTCACTAAAACTTGGTACAAATTTTAAACATGATATGAACAGACCAAGCAAGTGAATGACTTAGAACTAGAGACATAGCAACCTAGCATATATGAAAAGCACGAGTAAACTCAACACATCCTACACATGCTAGTTGCATATCTCAATGGTGAATATTTTCAGATTTGAAATTATTAAGTAAATTCACCATTTCAAAAATAGCTCAGCTCACAACATGTACTAGTGATCAGAAAGAGCATAAGCTACAAGCATCAACACAAGCATCAGAGCATACTACATGGAGCATAGTTACATTCTAGTGATTATAGACATGAAGCTCAGAATGTAAATGCGTATGCTAAAATGCAAAAGAAAAGAAAGACAAAAGAGTCAGTCAAATATACAAGATCCAAAATGTTTCCCTCAACTAAAAGGGGAAACACACACCAAGCTCACCCCTCAACCGATTAAAGGTTGATTCATCTAAAGGCTTGGTGAAAATATCAGCCAGTTGATGATGAGTATCGACATGGCGAAGGTCGATATCACCCTTCTCCTGGTGGTCTCGCAAGAAATGAAAACGCACATCAATGTGTTTGGTCTTCGAGTGAAGCACGGGGTTCTTAGCAATGCTAATGGCACTCGTGCTGTCACAAAGCAAAGGCACGCGAGAATTGCTCAGACCAAAATCACGCAAAGTGGCCATCATCCAGAGCAACTGGGAACAGCAGCTAGCCGCAGCAACATATTCAGCCTCTGTGGTGGACTGAGCGACACTAGACTGCTTGCGAGAAGACCACGAAACAAGAGAAGAACCAATAAACTGGCAAGTCCCAGAAGTGGACTTGCGCTCAATACAGCAACCAGCAAAATCGGCATCCGAATAACCGCAAAGGGAGAGGGTGGAGGAAGCAGAATACCAAATCCCGAACTCAGGTGTGAAACGAAGGTACCTAAATATGCGCTTCATTGCCTGACGGTGAGAAGTGCGTGGCGACGCTTGAAAGCGCGCGCACAGACACACCGTGAACTGGATGTCTGGGCGTGTCGCCGTCAGGTAGAGCAGCGACCCGATCATGCTTCGGTACTCCTTCTGGTCCACTGCTTCTCCATCCACATCCGCATCCAGGGCAGTCGTCGTCGACATGGGTGTTGGAAGAGGCTTGGCCTCACCCATATCGAACCACTTCAGCAAGTCCTTGGTATACTTGCCCTGGTGCACAAACGTCCCCTCTCGGGATTGCTTGATTTGCAACTCGAGAAAGAAAGTCAGCTCGCCCATCATGCTCATCTCGAACTCCCTGCTCATAATATCTGCAAACTTGGCAACCAAAGCGTGAGAGGAACCACCGAAAATGATATCATCCACGTAAATCTGGACCAAGAGAGTGTCTTTGCCTTGCTTGAGGAGAAAGAGCGTTTTATCCACACATCCCATTTTAAAACCCTTAGCAAGCAAAAAGGTTTCCAGTCTATCATACCAGGCTCTAGGGGCTTGTTTCAAACCATATAAAGCTTTGTGAAGTTTAAAAACATGGTTTGGAAACTTGGGATTTTCAAAATCGGGGGGTTGCTCAACATACACTTCCTCTTCTATGTAGCCGTTTAAGAAGGCACTCTTGACATCCATTTGAAAGAGTTTAAAACCTTTGGATGCAGCAAAAGCCAAGAGTATCCTAAAAGCCTCCAAACGAGCTACAGGAGCAAAAGTCTCCTCAAAGTCTATCCCCTCCTTCTGACTATAACGCTTGGCCACAAGACGCGCTTTGTTCCTCACAATGTGGCCATCCTCTCCTTGTTTGTTTTTGAAAACCCATTTTGTCCCAATAGGATTACAGTTAGGAAGGGGAGGAACTAGAACCCAAACCCGATTTCTCTCAAAATTTTCTAACTCCTCATGCATGGCATTGACCCAATCCGGATCCGTCAAAGCGTGTCCAACATCTCGGGGCTCAAAATTAGCAACAAAAGCAGAATGAGCGAAGTGAGAGATGTGCTGTGACTTGGACCGAGTAACCCGTTCGTCGATGCTGCCGATCATCTGCTGAGGCGGGTGCTGGCGCTGGATGTGTCGTGGCGCCTCCCGAGCTGAAGTAGCCTCCCCCTCAACAGCAGCTGGTGCCTCCCCGGGTACAAAAGGTACCGCTCGGGGTGGCGGATCCCACGGCCCCCAGGAAGAAGATGTGTCGGGGCCGTGAGTCGTCGTAAAAGCCGCTCTTTGCGGCACAACAGGTGAAGGGGGTGCTGGATCATCCATACCTTCAGCACCCTCGTCCTCGTCATCAAAAAGAGGCTCACCAACCTCATGATCACCTGCACACTCAAAACGAGAAGAAGGACAAACCATGGTCTCGTCGAAGGTGACATCTGATGTCTCCATGACTTGGTTAGTATCAAGGTTAAGTACACGATATGCGCGAGTGTGAGTGCCATAACCCAAAAATACTCCGTCAGAAGAACGAGACTCGAATTTGTCCAGGTTGCCTTTCTTCAATATAAAACAATGGCAACCGAAGACTCTAAAATAACTCACCTTGGGCTGTCTACCAAAACGCAACTCATAAGAAGTCTTTTTCAAGAACGCTCTCAGGAAAATGCGATTGGAAATATAGCACGCAGTGTTCATAGCTTCGGCCCAATAACGCCTAGGAGTCATATGCTCATCGAGCATCGTCCTGGCCATCTCAACAAGGGTCCGATTCTTTCTCTCTACAACACCGTTCTGAGGGGGTGTGTAGGGGGAAGAAAACTGATGCTCTAAACCCAAAGAGTTACAAAACTTCTCAAAATCCGAATTCTTGAATTCGGAACCATTATCACTCCGAATTGCTCGCATCGAGTTCAAAGGGAACTCGTTCTGAAGACGCAAAATCAGATTGCGAGCAAAGGAGAAAGTCTCGGTCTTCTCAGCTAAAAAGAAGACCCACGAATATCTCGAAAAGTCATCAACAACAACAAGCACATACCACTTCCCCCCAACTGAGCTCACCCGAGCCGGACCAACAAGGTCCATGTGTAAAAGCTCTCCAGGGCGCTTGGTCATGACCTGAGTCACTGGATGGTGGGGAGCGGCAACCATCTTCCCGTGTCTACAAGAGTGGCAAACAAGATCCTTCTCCATATGCAACTTGGGCAATCCTCGAATTAGGCCAAGTGAACTAAGCCTTGCAAGCAAGTCGAAGCTCAAATGTCCAAGTCTCCTATGCCACTTCCAAAGATCAGAGGAGGAAGGTCCAGCCACAAGACAACGAGAAGTGCCAAAAGACTTCGAGAAATTCGCACGAAAGACTTTTCCAAAAGGCGAAATCAAACACACAAGATTGCCCTAAGGATCCAAAATACGACTGAGATTCGGTTTAAAACGAATCTCATAGTCGTCGTCAAAGAGTTGCGAAACAGAAAGAAGGTTAAAATGCAAGTTAGAAACAAGAGTAACATCGCGCAACACAAAGTGCTCATTAACTCGCACCGACCCGCGAGACAATACCTTACCTTTGCTATTGTCGCCGAAGGTTATGTACTCCTTTCCGGCAATAGGGCTAAGGCTGGAGAACCACTTGGTGTTTCCGGTCATGTGCCTCGAGCAACCGGAATCCACCAACCAAATGTCCTCCAACCGTTTTACCTACATCAATAAAAAGACATAGGGTGACCATACGGTCCAACACTGGGGTTAATGAAGTAAGTGGAATACCAGTGTTGGGCCGGCTGCTCAAAAGAACGGTTAGCAGAAAAACCATTCCTAGCACGTCTACGAGAGGAGCGATCACCACGTAGAGGAAAACGTGGTCCGCTAAGGGAGGAACGTCCATCGCGATACTCAAAACGCGATGGGGGAAAACGCTCAACTACAAAGCCTTCGCCACGGGGTCCATAGCCTACAACTGCAGGCTCCCGCCGGGCACGCTCTCTATGAGGCCTAGACCTAGCAACTTGAGGCACTGCGCCTCTAGGCCTAGCATCTCTCCTCGGGGCTCTCTGCTACCTAGGCCTGGGAACTTGAGGTTCTGGACCTCTGTGCCTAGCTGCTCTCCTCGGAGCACTCGTCTGAACATTCGGCACATGTACATCATGGAAAGGATAGTACATGTCCGGGTTGTTCATCTCCCTAGCACGACGCGCCTCTCTCTTGCGCCTAAAGCAGAACTTGCTCAAGTGTCCATCTCTCCCACAGAAGTCACAATGATACCTCACCGCACGCAAAGGGGGTTGTTGGTACTCATGGCTGTGGGTGTGGATCACTTTGCCCTTCTGTGGTAACTCCTCCTGGATAGGTGGTATTGTATCCAGCTTGTTCTTTAGGTGGTTGGGTTTGGGATGCCACACTTGGTTCTTGGGTGGAGCTCTCGGAGGTTCCTCAAATACCCCATCCTTAGTGTTAGGTTTGAGGGGCTCTTTGGGTGGAAGCTTGGTAAGTTTGGGAGTAGTGGTGGAGTTGGGCTTCTCACTTGGGTTCAAACCACTCGACTCTCCAATCTTCCCAAAAGCAGAAAGATCAACACCCTGAGCAAAACCTACACCGGGACCTCCAGCAGCTCGCTTGAATTGGGAGATCATCATTCCGAGTTGCGGCTCACCACAAGATACCCATGACAAGATGGTCCGAAGGTATGTGTTTTCTTCCTCGGTTTGCATCTTGTCATGCTTCACATTGGCTATCTCCATCTCCAAGCCTTCACACAAAGCACACTTAGCCACACAAGTGCTACCTGAGTTGGCCTCCTCAAGAGACACAATCTTGGCATTCTTCTCTGCCGACTCAGATTGCAAGACAGGACAAGTCTTGCACTCACCCAACAGAGAAGGTCTAGCCTTCAGGTCATCTACCTCTCCTACCAGCGCAGCATACTTATCTCTCAAAGTGAGAAGGTCAATCATGTGCGTGGTGCACATCTCACACTCAACCTCCTCCGACACGACCACGGTGGACTTGGCAAACTCAAGCTCTCTCACCGTGTCCTCCCACTTCTGCCTAAACTCCTTGCGCTCTCTAGCGGCATGCCTAAGCAGCTTATCCTAACTAAGCAAGGCGGCAGTAAGCTTCTCATTCTCTGCAAAGAGCTCATCGTGGGTCATGGATACCTGGGAGGTGTCGTCGTCGTCGTCGTTCCGAGGGGAGTTCACCAGCTCGTCGTCGACCTCCTTGTTGAGGGCTATGGTGCAGAGGCCGTCATCGTCGGCGAAGAAGCAGAGACCGTTCAGCTTGTCCTCGATCCTCTTCTTCTTCTCAGACTCGTCGTCGCTTGAGCAAGCGGAGTTGTCATCCGAGCCGTCGACGTCGCTGAGCGTGGCGAAGAACGCACGCTGCTCAGCCTGAGCCTTCTCCAAGTACTTCTTCTTGATGTACTCCTTGTCGAAGCCGCCCCTCCGCTTGTGCCTTGCGGGGACGTACTTCTCCTTGCGCTTGCTGGAGTCGTACTTGTGCCCATGATTGCCCTTCCCAGACGAATGCTTCTTCTTGGGGCAGTTGGCGATGAAGTGGTCGGGGTCGCCGCACTCATAGCATCCTGAGCGTCCTCCTCCGCGGTGACGGTTCATGCGGTTGTTGTGAAACCGCGAGAACCGGTTGGCGAGCATCACTAGCTCGTCATCCCCCAAAGACTCCAGCTGGTCCTCTGTGACAGAAAAGAGAGATGAAAGAGCAAAGCCACCAGAGGGGTTAGAAGAGCCAGAAACCAAAGCCATAGTCGGGCCAGAAGGATTCTCATTAGAAGCCCTCGATATGGCGTCAATCTCACTAGACTTGAGCTTACTAAAGAGCTCATCGCAAGTGAGGGTCTCATAGTTAGACGATTCAATGATCGCCTGGACCTTTGAGTCCCACACCGACCGATCAAGAGTGTGCAAAAGCTTCAAAGCCCTCTCATGATCGTCAAAAGGCAACAGCTCCTTGTTCGCTCTCATCTTGTTGACAATGACCTGAAAGCGAGCGAATAAACTTTCTATGCTCTCGCCAGGCATATGTCGAAAGTTCTCATACTCCCGCTTGTGCGACTCATAGAGGCGGGATTTGACCTGAGTGGTTCCCTCATGGAAGCGCATGAGAGTCGCCCAAATCTCGCGAGCCGTGGGGAGGTGAGAAACACGATCAAACTCAGACATGCTCAAACAGGATAACTAGGCGTTACGCGCCCGGCTATTGGCCTCGTGCTCATCGATCTGGAGCTGAGTGATACGAGCAGCCAAGACAACGTAATCGGCCTTGTTGCAAATCTCCCAAACAGAAGAGCCCATGCTCTGGAGATAGGCCGACATGCGTATCTTCCAATACGCATAGTTCGTCCCATCAAAGAACGACGGTTTGCCCACACCGCGATCCATGTCGCCTTCTGTGGATCTGGAACCGGCTAAGGTGGAAGATCCTTAACCTGCTCTGATACCAATTGAAGGACCGAGAAGCAACCAGAAAGCGACCAGAGGGGGGGTGAATGGGATCTTCAAAATTTCCTTTCGGAAACTAGTAGCCACTGTCACGAGAATCACCCCAAAAGACAAACCCTAGAGCTTGCTAATGTCCACGACCCTAGATGAAGGGTGGATGCTTCCAAGAAGCACAGTGGGACACTACACAACTCTAGAAAGCCAACGCAAAAGACGAAAACCAAATCCGACAACGAACGAACGAGCTGCGAATGAAAACGCGCGAAATAGCTTGGACCGGACTCTGACTGCGTCCGGTCAGTCACCACCGGATGCGTCCGGTCACAAGAAAATGGTTCTGGAACCTTACTGTTCCTGACCGGACTCACGAGCTGGGAGCGTCCGGTCAACACCAGTGCGTTCGGTCAAAAGACGACAAGCTCAATGAACAGTGCGATGAGTGAGTCCGGTCGAACAAGAAACCCAGCGTCCGGTCGGCTAGAGAAAATCGCCACGCGACATTCAACCACCGGACGCGTCCGGTCAACGCGAGGACAGCGTCCGGTCAACCCGACAGCAGCCTGTTCGTCCACCGATTCGACTCGATCTCACCCAAAACGAATCCTCTAGGGATCAAACTTGGTGAGAAGAGTCAAAAGGAGTATAGTGAGCTATCCCTAAGAGATCATGGCTCGAACCTATCCCCAAATCGATGAATCGAAGAATTTCGGGGGAAGGGAGAAAACTTGACCCGAAACGAAAATCAATCGATCTCCTAGACCGTGAGGTTAGAGGAGAATTCCTTCGGTGGAAAGAAGTGCCTCACGATCTAGAACAACTTGGTTCAAACGGTTTTGCAAAAGATGAACCGAGCAAAGAGATCAAGCGATGGGAAAATCATGGAGAAAAAGGATTCCGCGAAGAACACAAATGAAACGCGAATCACAACCACGAACTGCAACCGTGTGGCTACCACACGCTACAACAGTGAGGATACGGCCTCACTTCCTCAGAATCAACAGTACACAGAGGCAAGTCTCTCTGCGGATCTCAGCTAGCTACAGCAGGGGATGGGAGAGCAGGAAACCTTAAGTGCGAAAGAGCAAATGACTGAGATAGAAAAGGGAGGAGGGAGTCTCCTGACTACTTATCCTACTACTAGCCTAAGTCTAATTCCTACTCTACCCCTCTCTATTCTAATTACAGAGCGAACCAGCTAAACCCTAGGGTTATTCTGGACCAACTCGGTGGTAGGTGTATCTGACGGCCACGACCGCACAATTCGAAGTGTTGCCTCGACGCAACCTCTAGATTGCCGCCACGTGCCGCCACCGCTCTGCACCCCTAGTTTTGTGGCCCAAACCGGGAAACCAGCCTTTTCCAGCCATCCCCGGTTTTGAGGCCCAAACCGGGAAACCAGCCCACCAGCTTCTGAGTTTTGAGGCCAAACTCAGCAAACCCTCAGCGCCCAGGTTTTGAGGCCCAAACCTGGAAACCGTCCTCAGCCCGAGTTTTGTGGCCAAACTCAGAAACCATCCGCACCCAGGTTTTGAGACCCAAACCTGGAAACCGTCTACCCGATGGTTTTCCCTGGCTCTACCACCAAACCAACGTCGTAGAGGGGATGCACCGCCCGTGCACCCCGTCCACTGACACGTGTCCCCAAGTCTACGACTTAGGCAACACATGACCGCAAGTCTTCGCTCGTTGCTGTCCCAGGCTGCCAGCCGCCACAGCTGATCCTCGGGCCTCTGGTCCCTCAGTCCAAGCCTCACGTCCGCCCTTCGCCACTCTTGGTCCATCGGCACGGCACGTCTCTACTTGACCTTCACCTCGCCTTTGATCACTGCATCCGTGCTCGACACCTGCACAACACAAGCCAAAGAACATGCGCATCATCCCAGTTGACAATCACTCATCACTCAGAGACCCAGCATACACCCATGTATCCGCATCAATAAGATAGAACGTGTACCTGTATGGCAGTGTGGGTGCCGTGCGGCGGTGCTGGTGGTGGCCTGGTGGAGCTGCAGGGCCGGGATTGACCTTCGCGGCTTCGCCGGCGGCCGTCTGGCGGCGGTCTCCCCGGCCAGCGATCACTATGGTCGTGGATGCCGGCACACCACGCCACCGCGGCTTGGATACTCGGACTCAGAGTCGGCGACGGCCGACGGAGATGCATACAGCCGGACTTGGATGATTCAAGAAGCTCCGCCATGGCCAAGGGGGGGCCATGGCCCAGTATGGCCCCCGTGAAGCTCCGCCGGTGCACACAACATATGACTGGTGATCCCCGGATGTTCACCTCTCTAGAAGAGAATGTCGATGACCAAGAAAAGATTACATTTGGTGACAACTCAAATGGCAATGTCAAGGGATTGGGCAAAGTGGCAATATCAAATGATCATACCATCTCCAATGTACTTCTAGTTGCATCATTGAACTTCAACTTGCTATCCGTTGGGCAACTATGTGATCTTGGATTTCAATGTTTGTTCACCGACAAAGAAGTGGTTGTGACCAAGAAAGATGATACACAAGTGATATTCAAAGGCTTTAGATACAACAATCTCTATCTAGTGGACTTCTCCTCCGAAGATGCCAACTTGAAGACATGTTTGTTCACTAAGCAATCACTTAGCTGGCTATGGCATAGAAGATTGGCACATGTTGGAATGAACACTCTCAACAAGCAATTAAAGAAGGATTTGGTTAGAGGCTTGAAGGATGTCAAATTTGAGAAGGACAAATTATGTAGTGCATGTCAAGCCGACAAGCAAGTTGCAAATACTCATCCAACCAAAGCCTTTGTATCAACATCAAGAGAGTTAGAGCTACTTCACATGGATCTATTTGGGCCAACAACATATGCTAGCTTGGGTGGAAATCTCTATTGCCTAGTGATTGTTGATGACTATTCTAGATACACTTGGGTATTCTTTCTTCATGACAAATCCGAAGCAACCCCTTCATTCAAGAAGTTTGCCAAGAGAGCCCAAAATGAGTTTGACTTGAAGATCAAGAAAATAAGAAGTGATAATGGAAGAGAATTTGACAACACCCACATTGAGGAATATTGTGATGAAGTTGGGATCAAGCATGAAGTCTCTGAAACCTATACACCACAACAAAATGGGGTAGTTGAGAGGAAGAACCGGACACTAATCACCCTAGCAAGGACAATGTTAGATGAGTACACTACACCGGAAAATTTTTGGGCGGAAGCAATCAACACCGCTTGCTATGCATCAAACTGGTTGTTCCCCCATCGTCTCCTTCGCAAGACCCCCTATGAGCTACTCAACAACAAGAAGCCGGATATATCATTCTTTAGAGTGTTTGGGTGCAAATGCTACATCTACAAGAAGCGCCAACACCTAGGGAAGTTTCAACGCCGATGTGATATTGGTTTTCTTGTTGGTCACTCATTGAAGTCCAAAGCATATCGAGTATTCAACCATGCCACCGGGATGGTAGAAGAAACATATGATGTGGAATTCGATGAATCTAATGGCTTTCAAGGAGGGCATGAAAATCTTGATGATGTAGGTGATGAACCATTGAGGGAAGCAATGAAGAACATGCCGGTTGGAGCCATCAAGCCTAAAGATGATGATGATGATGTGCAAGTCATTGACAAGCCATCCTCATCCAATGTACCACAAGATGATGACAAAAATGGGAGAGAGCCATTTGAAGATACTCATGTCTCCCATGATCAAATGGTGGTACAAGCTCAAGATGTTGATGCTCCTCATGCGGCCCCTCAAGTGGTTGATCAAAGGACTACTCCTCTACTACAAGCTCATCCTCAAGATCTCATCATAGGGAGTCCAACAAGGGGTGTAATGACTCGATCTCAAAAACTTGCTTTATTTATTGAACATCACTCCTTTGTGTCTCTTGTTGAGCCTACCATTGTAGATGAAGCTCTAGGTGATCCGGATTGGGTGAATGTTATGCATGAAGAACTAAACAACTTCACCTGCAATCAAGTTTGGACACTAGAAGAGCAACCAAAAGGCGCAAGAGTCATTGGAACAAAATGGGTGTTTAGGAACAAGCAAGATGATCAAGGCAAGGTTGTTAGAAACAAGGCAATGCTAGTTGCAAAGGGGTTCTCTCAAGTTGAAGGATTGGATTTTGGAGAGACCTTTGCATCGGTTGCAAGACTCGAAGCCATTCGTATCCTCCTTGCATATGCATCACATCATGACATTAAACTATATCAAATGGATGTGAAAAGTGCATTTTTAAATGGCTTCATAAATGAACTAGTCTATGTTGATCAACCTCCCGGGTTTGAAGACCCTAGATATCCTAATCATGTTTATAGGTTGTCCAAGGCACTATATGGGCTCAAGCAAGCCCCTAGATCGTGGTATGAGCGCCTCCAGGACTTCCTCATTGAGAAGGGCTTCACCATTGGGAAGGTCGACACCACACTATTCACCAAGAAGCTTGATGGAGAGATCTTGATTTGTCAAGTCTACGTTGATGATATCATCTTCGGGTCAACAAATGAAGCCTATTGCAAGGAATTTGGTGACTTGATGTCAAAGGAGTTCGAAATGTCCATGATTGGCGAGCTCACATTCTTCCTAGGCTTCCAAGTCAAGCAATTGAAGGAGGGGACTTTCATATCTCAAGAAAAGTATACAAAAGATCTCCTCAAGCGCTTCAACATGGATGATTGCAAGCCTATCAAGACTCCAATGCCAACAAATGGACATCTCGACCTAGATGTGGGAGGTAACCCGGTTGATCAAACTCTCTACCGTTCTATGATTGGTAGCTTGTTATATTTGACTGCATCTAGGCCCGACATCATGTTTAGTGTGTGCATGTGTGCTCGGTTTCAAGCCGATCCTAGGGAATCACATCTCATAGCCGTGAAGAGAATCCTTAGGTACCTAAAGCACACCCCAAGCATTGGCCTTTGGTATCCCAAAGGAGCTAACTTCCAACTCGTTGGGTATTCCGATTCGGATTACACGGGTTGCAAAGTAGATAGAAAAAGCACATCCGGAGGGTGCCATTTGCTTGGGAGATCACTAGTTTCTTGGAGTTCGAAGAATCAAAATAGTGTGGCCTTGTCTACCGCCAAGGCAGAATACATAGCCGCGGGTGCTTGTTGTGCACAAATCCTTTACATGAAACAAACCCTTTTAGACTATGGTGTAGTTCTAGAAAGGGTACCTTTGTTGTGTGACAATGAGAGCGCGGTTAAGCTTGCTAACAACCCGGTTCAACACTCTCACACCAAGCACATAGATATTCGCCATCACTTTCTTAGAGACCATGTTTCAAAGAAAGACATATCCTTAGAGGGAGTTAGAACCGAAGATCAATTGACGGATATCTTCACAAAACCCCTAGATGAAAACACTCTTTGTAGATTGCGAAGTGAGCTTAATGTGCTTGATCTAAGTAACTTTGTCAAAAGGTTAAAGGGGGTTGTCTTTGCATTGCATTGTATAATATGCCATGTTTAAATTATGCTATGCACATAGGCTTGTCAGACGTGGTTAAGATAACCGCCTTAAAAAGCGTGTGAAGAAGCTTACCCATGAGCAAACTTGACAAGCAACCTAGATTCAAATTCCATATTGCATTGCATATGCATGGTTGTTGCTTTGTCGTTTCTTTTCGATTATGTTTTGAGCAACCGTTGTGTTCGTCCACCGCTAGGGGGAGCATTTGAGGCTCCTAATGGTTGAGTCCCCTAGTTTTGGTGGCCACATGTTGTCTCCTCGGGATTTATTGCCTATTTTACCTAAAAATGATATGTAGCCTATGGCAAACTATTTATAAAATTGAGGGTTTATGCGAGGATGCTCATACTTTGTTCCAACTAGTGTTTATTTGCCTCTTATTTGAGTTGGAACTTGGTTGGGAGAGGGAGCCGCAACGGAAATCTTCGAAACGGTCCAAATTGCAGCATCGGACGCTGCATCGGACGCTCCCCCAGCGTCCGATGCCCCCACTATACACAGCCCCGGCTGGAACAGTGTTGGCGTCGCGTCCGATGCGTATTCATTGGAGCGTCCGCGTCCACAACGGACGCTGCCTAGCGTCCGATGCCGAGGCATAGGACGCGTCCGATGCAAAATGGACGTTTTTGGAGCTCTCTGGACGGGCAACGGAGCGTCCGATGTGATCACATCGGCGCGTCCGATGTCCCTTTAAGCGGCGCAGTCGGTTCTTTTCTCAGACATACGGGCCCCACGCGTCATCAGCTTCATTTTGTCTTCCTCCACGCGCCGCCCCTGACCTAGCCCGCCGCCGCAGCCTTGCGCCCTAACCCTAGCCCGCTCAGCTCCTCCACGCCCTCGCCGCCGCGCTTGCCTCCTCTCACCTCGCCGTCGGGCACTCGCTCCGCCGCCGCTCGCGTTCCATAGCCGGCCTACGTGCTCCGCCGCGCGCGCGCCCGCTCCACTCCGTGCTCGCCGGAGCTCGCCGCAAAAGCTCGCCGGCGCTCGAGTCCAACTCGCCGGAGCTCCTCCGTCGTCCTCGAGCGCCTCCTCGTCTCTGGCACTTTTCTCCCATGCCGACCGACTCTCCAGTGAGCATCTCCCCCACTCCTTTTTACCCTGCTCACAAGGTGTTCGACGAAATGCTCAAATAAACGTTCCACCTTGTTTTGAACCCCGTTTCGCTCCATTCTTTTTGCAGACCCCTCCGTGCGACTCGTGGGTGCCCAAACGTCGCGTCTCATCTCGTGCTTGGGTCGTGTCATCGGTTCGTCAGGTAGCGAAGCCATATTCCCCTCTTATCCACTATGCTTTGCTTCCAATAGGATTTCTCGTCTCTAGAATATATGTTCTTATACATCTCCTCACTATTCTATGCAGCGAGTCAGTGTCGGTGACAGCTTGGCAGTTGGGCAGTGACAGCTAACCCGGGGTCAAGCCCGCGGGTACGGATCGAGGCCAAGCCTCGCGAGTGACAGCGGCCGAGGATCAGTGTCAGGGGGAGTCTTTGGTCAGTCAGTTGGATAGCGGATTTCTTGTCAGCTGTTTGTCAGGGATTTTCAGTGTCAGTGGGTCTTTTTCAGTGTTAGTGGGTCTTTCACCGGCAGTTCAAAGCCTTCAGCGTCAGTGCTTCACGTTCTTGTCAGCCATGCTGCACTGCAAGAACGTCGGTGGTGGCCCAGGGGACTCTCCTCCCCGTCCCCCCTTCCGGTCAGAGGCCCGGGAAGGGAAAGTTGATCACGCGCAGGAAGCGCACTAGAGAGGAGCGAGAGGCAGTAAGGCTCAGGCGATTGCAGACGCCGCAGAGCATGCCGAGCAGGGTGGTAGTGCTGGCGGACTCAGGATTGAGGATCAGTTGTCCTCAGACCAGCGTCGAGCAGTTGAGGAGGCTGAGCGGTTCCACGGTTCGCCGACTGGCACGCTCATGGCTGCCGGTCGTCGGACCACGTTCACCTCACCGAGAGTCGAGCCCCAGAGCTCGCAGCAGGGCCAGGCAGAGGTCGAGACAGCAGAGGCACCCGAGGCTGAGGCACAGGCTGAGGAGGAGGTTCCTGAGTAGGTTCCCCGGCGTCGGTCCACTCGTCGCAGGACTGCGGTGCCACCCCGGCCCAACGTCCCTCTGCGGGGAGCACGTGCTCCGTCAAGGCGTGCGCCCCCGCCGATCCCGCGACTGGACCTCCGGGCCGCCACATGCTCCTAGATACAGACACTCAGGCTCGTCCCAGTCGAGCAGTGGTTCCCGAGGGAGAGGCAGCAGCAGGCCGGCGCAGACTTCTATACAGTACTGCAGGAGGATTTCTATCAGGGCTACAGGAACTTCGGTATCTGCCTTCGTTCACAGCGAGTCTGTCTGCTAGAGGCAGTCGTCACGACAGCTGGAGAGCAGATCTGCCCCATTCTCACCTATCTACCTGGTCTGGCGGACCTTCTGGGGAGGTATGGCTCATATATCGAGGACTGAGTGTTCCTGTTTTAAGCTTCGCTTTGGGTGCACCCGGACAGGGAGACTATAGAGTTTGCTTTTGAGGGGGAGCACTACAGGCTGTTTTCGTCTGAGATCCGGGGTTGGTTTGGACTGAGACACTCACAGACCCGGATCCATGACCTGTGCTATGACAGGACGGAGCCACCCCGCCGCCCTCACGGTGGTGCACAACCGTCGACTGACTTGGTCTGCCCCTGCTTCACAGAGCCCTTCGGTGAGGGTTCGAGTCGCGCGCCTAGGAATCTCACCCCTACGACTCGGATCCTCAACGAGGTTCTTCAGTGGACTTTGCTTCCTAGGGTTGGCTTCCGAGAGGGACTTTCGTGACTTCAGCTATGGTTACTTGCATATATGGTCAGGCAGCAGGAGTTCGACATCTGGGACGTCATTCTATGTGAGATGGAGGATACGGTTGCAGAGGGCATCAAGGCCCGCAGGGAGCTACCCTATGCCCATTGGATCTCCTATATATTGTGGAAGGTAGCTGCCACTACTGGATCTCACCCCAGTCAGTCTCTCATCGGGTCCGCGACCGTGTTCCCCGAGTACAACATGAGTCAGCTGTTGGGACACGGTCGGGACCACAGTTCACGACAGCGTCCATAGGCACCCGAGTCCGCCCAGGAGCAGGACGAGGCTGTCCGAGCCCTCGTAGAGCAGGAGTTAGCTGACCTAGAGGGCGGTGACACGTTCGTGGCAGACGACCCCATAGACAGCTCAGACGAGGACTCCCACCTCCCGCCTCACTACCAGCCACGAGCTCGTGACTCACAGGCCGGGACGAGTGGTACTACTTCCTCCGATCCTGCTCTACTTGCTATACTGTCACGGATGGAGGAGCAACAGCGGACGGTCACTCAGGACATCCAGAGGCTAGCACAGGAGCAGCAGCGTCTAGCTCAGGCACATGCCTTGGCACAGCAGCAGGCCCAGGAGAGGTCAGATGCCCTGCAGCGCCAGATGATGGAGCTTCAGCAGCAGACCCTGAGTTTCATGGAGAGGGTCATGAGTGGTCTGCCTCAGTGGCAGTGGCAGCAGCCCCCTCCCCAGCTCCAGCAGCTTCAGTGGCAGCCACCGGTACCACCTCAGCCGCAACAGCAGTTTGGCCAGCCGCCACAGTTTCAGCAGCAGTAGCAGCTTGCGGGCCCCAGCACTTTGCAGTTTACGAGTTTCACCACTCCTCCAGGCGGGGCCCCGCTTTTCAGTCCACTGCGCACCGACTTCACTCCCCGCCCGACAGAGTCCCTATATGCGACGACTACCACAGTGACACGGGATCTGTCTGCCAGTTTCAGTGAGCTCACTGGGTTCCCCACGCCAGATCTACAGGACCCATTCCAGACGACGACGACTCTAGTGACTTCCACCACTGAGACCCTCCCGAGCTCCGTCGCGTCTTCAGAGAAGACAGAGCCTGTTCAGTCAGAGACAACCACGATAGTTCAGCCTGAGTTGTCAGTTATTCACGAGCTTTCGCACTCAGACTCAGGTTGACACCACTACGGCGACTGAGACTGTGACTGTGACTGAGACTGCGACAGACCCAGAGCAGGTAGAGCAGACCAAGCAGGTTGAGCAGCCAGAGCAGTCAGTGCTAGAGAAGACCCGGACCGCTTCACCACAGCTTCTAGCTCTAGAGGGTTAGCAGGCTACGGGCTCCTCTTCGTCAGACTCCGAGGCCATACTCAGCGGTCTCCAGAGTCTGCACCTGGCTCGTCTGCACCACCTCCGCCCTCCGACGCTTAGTGTGGCGCTTGATGCCAAAGGGGGAGAGTGGCCGAGTATAGCGATAGGGGGAGCGATGTGAGAGAGATTTGCTTCTTATGATGTGTTATGTTCACATACGCTCTTTACTTATCGCATCTTTTGGCACTATGTTTTGTTATATACTTGTGCTATGGATCTTATGACATGTGGTGTGATCACTATGATATATTATATGACATGTCATTTCGTTTCACTCTTATACTTGCGCTAAATTCTCACTTGTTATGTATTCGAGTTCTTTACTCTTGCACTTGCTATTCACTCTAACTTGTTGAGTGCAGGATGATGACATGATATGTATGAGCTTGCCCCTAATCACTTTCTCTTATTCATTGCAAATTCATACATGTCATGATTTAAAAACCTCTTCTATCTATACTCGATCTCGTGTTGTCATCAATCACCAAAAAGGGGGACATTGAACGCATCTTGGCCCCTAGTGGGTTTCGGTGATTGGATGAAACACAAGATTACTGTGACTAACGTGTGTTTTGCAGAAACATGATTGAGTTAGGTCACGGTAATGGCGACGATACAGGCATATGGATTTCATGTCCCCTGGCGATGGATATCGTTTCGGTTTTCAAAGGACGGACGACGAAGACGGTGGTAGACTAGGCTAAGTGTCATATGGTGTTGGAGGACACTTAGGTAGTCTTAGGTCTTTGTTTTTTCCTTTGGCCGTACTATAAAGGGGAGCGTGAATCAGTAGCTTGACCTAGATGAGTCTATTGAGGTAGGTGTGGTGCACACTTGTTATTTCATAGCCCTAGGTAGCTCAGAGAGATGCCTTATGTCGAGAGGATCAAAAGTCGTTAAGGCCGCGTCGCGATCCGAGTTGGTTTTGACCTTGATAGGGGCATCGGACGATGGCCTGGTGGGCATCGGACGCGTCCGATGCTCACCCCGACTAGGGTTTGGTCTGGTGCGTGGCATCGGACGTGTCGATGTGTTCACATCGGAGGCGCCTGTGCCACTGTTCACGTGCGCGTGGAATTGGGGTAGCATCGGACGCTGAGGGCCAGCGTCCGATGTCCATGCAGAGAGGCTCCAGAGAGGGTAAATCCACATCGGACGCATCCGATGTGGTGGCATCGCAGCGTCCGATGCTCCTTTAACAGGTCTGACAAGAGGGTACAGTCGACCGTTGGTCGAGGTCATCGGCGCGTCCGATGCCTATCATCGGAGCGTCCGATGCCCCCGCAGTGAGCCCTGTTCGGTGCTCTTTTGGAATGACCGGTTGGGGGAGTATTTATACTCCTTCGCCTCATCCATTAGAGTGTTCTTTGCCACTTCCATCTGCTGAGAGACACATTGTGAGTGTGAGATAGTGCAAGAGCCCTAGTGAGGTTGAGTGAATTGCTAATTGAGAGAATTAGTGACCTCCTAGTGAGAATTGAGTAGCAAGTGTGCATCCATCCATCTCTTTGGCCTTGTCTTGGTCAAGTGAGAGTTATAGCTTGTTACTCTTGGTGATCGGCATCACCTAGACGACTTGGTGGTGATCGAAGGGCTTGGTGATCATTCGGTGGCTTTGTGGATGACCCAAGTCAAGTTGTGACCGGTAGCGAGCGATTCACCGGGCCAGAGTGGCGAAGAATCAGCTCATAGTGAGCACTTGATCCTTGCGCGGATCAAGGGGGAGCGATACCCTTGAGCGGGTGCTCCAACAAGGACTAGGGGGTGTGCTGACACCTCGATACCTCGGGAAAAAGATCATCGTGTCATCTCTACTCTCTTTACTTACGCATTTACATTTGAGCAATTCAATTCCGTAATTTACTTGCTGCTCATCCTTATTTGAATTGCCATGCTAGAGTAGAAATGGTTTAGCGATAGTCTTTTGTGCAGTTGTTGTTAGTGAAACACACTTCTAGGTACTAGGGGGTTAATTGGGGCTTGATAGGTTTTAATTCTTGCAAGAAGTTTTAGAAAAGCCCAATTCACCCCCCCCCCTCTTGGGCATCTTGATCCTTTCAACGGCTACTACGGGTGTGGTGATCCCAACCACTACATCGCGAACTGTCCCAAGCACGAGAAGGTCTCCACCGACAAGAACAACCGCTTCGAGCGAGCCGCAGTTAGGCATGATGATCAGTCAGTTCAAGAGGGGAACTGGCGGTCCGGGAGTAGGCTTTTCTCTAGGTGGGAAGGACGCTAGTTCTTTCGGCAAGATGGATGAGTGTAGTGGTGTGAACCCAAGTGAGAAAATTTCCACTACCCCTAAGCTCACCAAGATCACCACACTTGATCCTCTCAAGCCTACCACCAAGGATGGGGTCTTTGAAGAACCCCCCGAAGCTCCACCTCGCAAACAAGTGTGGGTTCCCAAACCTAACCATCTTAGGAACACACTTGACACTCTATCCGACGTCTTTAGTGACCCCCTCCGAGAGGCAAGCAACCAACGAGAGTGAACAACCCCCGCAACAGAGCGAACCAACAACCCAAGAGAGTGGTGAGGTTCCGATGCGAGTACTGTCACCGTGAGGGTCACCTTGTTGAGTTTTGCTTTCGAAGGAAGAGAGACGCTCAGAGAGAGTTGGAGCTGAACAACTAGGCTATGCACCACCCTGTGCCTGGAGGTGCACCCCCTCAGGTAGCTAGGCCCCAGACAGCTAGACCATGGGGTGGTGGTCGTGCCCGTCGCGGTTCCTGTCATGCTTCATATGGTCGTGAGCCCTGTGTAAGAGGTTTTGCCGCACAGTCCCATAGCGGACCACCTTTTTAGCTTGGTGGTGATTGCTATCCTCAGATAGGACGAGGAGGTGAGTTTGGAGGTTTTTCGTTCCATAGCGGACCACCCTTCCATTTTGGTGGTGATCGCTATCCCCCCATGGGACGAGGTCAGTTTGGTGTTCCTCCTAACACCTTTTCTGGGCCTATGACACAACATTGGTATCCTTTTCAGTATACTAACCCCAGTGTTGTGCCATATGCTCATTCTCTGCCCTTCTATTGATGTAGGAACTCAGGTTGGAGAACATGTGCTCATGGATTCCGGGTGTTCGTGCCACATGATCGGAAGTACCAAATGGTTCTCCAGCCTGAACCCCGTGCCCCATAAGAAATACATCACGTTCGGGGACAATAGTAGAGGTAAGGTAGTTTCTCGTGGGCGATCCTACTTAACGAGAATTTTGTTCTCAAGGATGTTGCTTTGGTTTCGAACTTGCACTTCAATTTACTTTCTGTTTCACAACTTCTTGAGGACGGGTTTGAAGTGCGCTTTAAGACCGGCATGTGCAAAGTTCTTGATTCTCAGGGCGATCTTGTTTGTTGGATCGTCCCCTTTAGTCGTGTCCTCCTAGCAGATTTTTCTCGCTCTTTCGACTCTTCTAGATGTTTGGTGGCAGGTCCTTCTGATTTGTGGAAGTGGCATAGGAGACTTGGATATTTGAACTTCGACCTCGCCGGTTCGAATCCCCACCGGCCGTGTTAGCCGCGAATTTTGCTTCAAAAATGCCACGACTTGCAACTTTGATGGAGATGGACGGGCACTGGGCCGTGGTTCCCTCCCCCGATTAAATATTTTTTTCATTTTTTTGGTTTTTTTATTTTTACTTTGCCAAGTGTTTTTCTTTGCCAAGTGTCAGCTCGATACTCGACAAAGACTTTGTCGAGTGCCCGACAAAAGGCACTCGACAAAGAGCTGTTTGCCGAGTTGTTTTTTGACGTGTGCTCTTTGTCGAGTGTGGCACTCGGCAAAGTCTTTGTCGAGTGCATTTAGGGCTCGGCAAAGAAAAGAAATCCGGTAGTGCATGGTATCATCACCAGCATCCATGGTGGGCCAACAATATATCAGGGCTAGCATTGGCGTGCAGGTGGGGGCGGCGCCACTAGTTTGCTGCGCAGTTTGGGGGGCCGTACCCAGAAGACGGTGAAAGCCCTAGTTTGGTTTTAGTTAATTGATGAAACCTATTAGACTAACTCTATGTTCAAGTATGACTAGGAGATAAGTCGATCCAAGACCAAGTAATGGAGCTAGATGGATGGTGATCAAGTGCTCCTACAGCTCAGAAAAGAAGAAAGAGAAAAAACAAAATGGGCTCAAGACAAATGTATTACCATAGGGCCATTTTGTTTTGGTGATCAACACACTATAGAGAATGTGATCACATTTAGGATTGGTAGTCGTACTGTTAAGAGGAGTGGAACTCGAGTGTGAAATACGGTTATCAAAGTGTCACTAGATGACTTGCATTTTACATATGCATTTAGATTCTAGTGAGCGCCAACTTCCCTTGAAAAAGTGCTTGGCAAATACTAACTCATGTACACAAGTGATGGAAACTTGGAGTTGACACATTTGCACAAGGGATGAAGTGAAGATTGATTTTGTGCTCTCTGAGTAGCATCGGACGTTGTCCTGAGGGGCATCAGACGTGTCCGATGGCTAACCCTAGCCAAGTGGTAAAGGCAGAGGAGCATTAGACGCTGCGTCGAACGCACAGGATGCACTGTGCGTGCATCTGATTCCTATGACGTGGCCTAGGCAAAGAAATCAAAGTAGCATCGGTCGCTCAGTGCGTTCGATATCCGCAGGAGCTCTCTGGATGCTCTTTGCATAGACATTAGACACTTGCCTTGGCGCGTCCAATGTGGTCCTGTAGCAACGTTCGGTACTAGTGCAGTTAGCCTTGCGATCTCTGAGAAGGCATCGTTGCGTCTGATGGGTGCGTTCGATGCCACATTAAGAGCCCGCGGTCGATTCTGGCCGTTGAGGAGATCTGACGTTCACCGTTGAATGGAAGGAACATATCCTGTATATAGCTCATCCATCTAAAATAGGGGTTGTCCGACTGATGGCTTTTGAGACTCATAAGCTAAGCTAGTTGATGTTGTTTTTGTTGTGAGAAAAAAAAACATTATACCAGGACTAATAAACCAAGCTGAAGACCTGAAGGGAACAGTGCCATAGTCGTTAGCAAAAGGCTAGTACGTTCACTATTTTCCAACTACCGGATTATCTATTGCGTTATAGCCATTGGACTAACAGTTGTTTGTTTTGCTAATATCATTCGTCCTAAGTTGATTGCCTGGTGCCCTCTTTTTCACTGGACCATCATCCGTTCCATTGACCTCCACAATTTTCACAAAGACGGTTATGTGGCCTATCCGTCCGTTCCTCAATAGTCTGGCACTCTACTTCTCCATCAGCGGACCGTTTGGCGGTTTGGGCGTTGGCCGAACATACATGCTCTCATTTTTCAAGATGCGTACCGTTCTGCGCTCACACTTTTCTAAAATGTCCTCGTAAGCTTTTTCTAAAAACATTACCCAAAGTTTGATACGCCCTTTTGGGGAAAAAAACGAGGGTGGTTATTGTATCATACTCAATTAGCTTACTAAGGACAATCCCAATACTAAAAAAAAACTACATCTAGTTTTTGTCTATTAATTTACGTATGCACTACGTATAAAAATAGATGGTTTCTTTTATACAATCACGTATCTTCTCTCTCCATCCTCTACCAATATCTTCTCGTATCTCGGTTCACGTGTAGGACATAGTTTTGTCTAAGAAACCATTTTCTTATCTCTTCTTTAATTAGGATGCCACATCATCATTTTACTTAGTTAACATCACAAGTAATGAAGATAAAAACCATCTAGTTTCATGGTTGAAAAGTGCCCTGATGTTCTTGTTGATGACCAAATCAAACCCTTTGTTTCATTAAGTGCTAAACAACACCTCGATCTATAAATGCAAAGAATCAATCATGGGGAAGAAAATACATAACAGTACATTTATAAAGTTACATGTATGCTAGGAGGAATAGCCCAATTTCTACATGACGCCGCCACACACCTCAACACTAACGAACAAGGAATAAATATCCATAAATTAAGCTATATGCCAGTTTATAATTCTCATAGCTGCTAAAAGCTTTTTACTTGTACACACAAAATTATCTCTTGAAAATTGCACCCTCAACATTAAACGTCCGATACGGGAGGGCGCCACTTATGTTTTCATTCAGTCACTTCGCAGTTGTGGGTTATACCTTTGGTGGATTTCCTTCAGTCACTGTCTGCACAGACCAAAACTGTTGTGATGTAAAAAGGCTCCGAAAGCCAAACTGGTTCCAGGCTCCGAAAGGCAAATTGGTTCATTCTGCATTGGCCAAGCAGCCCATTGATGCAGAGGCCTTTGTTTGTTGGAGCATGCACCTCTGCTGGGTGTTCATGTTGACGTCCCTGACTGATGGTGCTCCAAGTTCCTGAGGACAATCCTGGCAAAGATTTTGGCTTCAATAGAAGCTGTTGTCGCTGCCGCTGCTGCACGCAATACTCGACCTGCTCCTGCTTCCTTCAAGAGACCTGCGTGGTGCACCGCATGCCGACCTCCTGGGATTGTGAACTGCATTATTTCAGAGTACTTCTCATCAGATCAGATGGCAAGGAAGATACACAAAGTGACAGAGTAAAGTCTTTGTTGTGCGCACAAGTATATGGGAGAAAGAGACATATATATGGCAATGAGCAGACAGATAGAGTAACTATCAAGCCAAGCATAGAAATGGGTTATCAATCTTTGGAATGAATGAAGTATAGGTATATTTGTGCTAAGGACCTATTTCAAATTGCAGATTCAAGATGGACAGTTCGGGGCTTCATATCCGCTACCCCATTTTAAGTTTAGCTTAGTTACAGACTAATGCGTTTTATAGTACTACACAAGATGCTGAAACAGATGAAAGAAAGAGATAACAATATCACTGTCAACAAAGAAGCCAGAACTGCTCTTATAATGGACAGTATGGCCCATGTCTCAAACTATAAGGAGTCTAGATAGAGCTACAAGATAAACAGCATTATCAGTTGAGAAGGGATAAAGGAAACAAACCTGAAGAAGGGCGAAGGCAGCACAAGCACGAAGAATTGGTGAAGGATTCCGAAGCATAGCAACAAATCTACCAATCTCAGAGCAACTGGCGAAAGTAAGCACCATATTAGACTATTAGTATTATGTTGCTCTAACTACATATCATGACAAAAGATGAAAATAAGATGCATGCAACAAATATGAATCCTCGAAAAGGAACTTCATATGCTCTGAGTAAGAACTTCATAAAGGCTCAAAACTAAATGTAGAGCCAAACCTGCATCTCAGGTGTCCAGCTTCGTGTATAAACACTACTTCAGCAACATGAGACAGCGCTGCCGGGGCAGAGGAGGCAGCAGCCATAGAGAACATTTGTGGATCTGAGAAAGTGAGCACAAAGGTTTCTATATGCTTAAATGCTATTCTTCTAGCTCCCTCAACATTAACACTCTTGGAACTGCTATCCGAGGATGCTCCTACCAAAGCAACTTCATCCATTCTGTCAGTTAAAAAGTTTCAGATTTAGACATCTGATGATCATATATTCTCATTAAGAAAATCTTGTACAGAGTACCAGATGCTTCATAAACGTCCTACAACACAATTTTTAAGTGAACCAATACTGCATGAGCCATATAGCATGCCACTATTATTGCATATAACATGTATAGTTCACTTGAGTTGTTACAAAGGAATGAGAAATTATTTGATAATAAAACAATATACAACTAAGAATAATACTACTGATGAAAGATACTGTCGGTCCTGCTCCTGTTAGAGTAAATAGGAATAGTACCACATTGTCTACCCACATGGGTGTAGTCCTATGTACTCTATATAATCAGCCCATGAGACCCAACGCAATACATCAACCGCCTAGGTTTAGATCCTAACCCTAGCCGCCGCCGCTTCCGCACCAAGCACCCTCGGGGAGAGATCGATCTCTACCAGGGCAGTGCCCCTGCTAGGCGCCCGATCCTATTGATCTGGCTGTCATCGTCGTCGTCGCACAGCAGATCAAGATCTCCCCCTCATCATCGCCGGGCCACCACCGCCTCATCCCCAGTCTCGTTACTAGGCTATCATAGTCAACACCTTCCTGATCTTCATCACATGGAGGTAGATGGATCTCGCCCCATCTCATGCCGCCGTGGTGGCAGCCAGGCCCAGCCACACACCTTGACCCTGAGCTGCCATGGAGGCAACCAGATCTGGCATGTCACAGCTGTTGAGCGGATCTACTCGTTGCCGCCACGTCCAACCCATCTACTCTGGCGTCGTCGACCCCGCATGGCCATAACCCGCTGTGCGCCCCATGCCGCTTGATCGAGGCTGGGTACACCCGATCTGCTGCTGCTGTACCTTTTTGGTTTGCTCGGTCACTGATCGGAATTGAGTCGCCCACCGCCCGTCAACCTCACGCGTACTACTCCGGCATCAGCTGCGCGGCTGAACGCTCCATCGGCCACCACCGGCCGCATCGGCTAGGCCATCAGCACGTCTACAACATCATCGCCACGCCGAGTACTACGCGCATCTTCTCCGAGCACAAGGGTTGCTGCTTGCTGCTGTGTTGCCTCATCAGGCCACAACATCGCCACCCATGTGTCCGCTTCGCCGTTGCATCTACATCACCGTCTCCTATGCAACAATGACTGTGTTGCGCAATCTTTGCTGCGCCATCCATCTGCACAAGGTCTTCGTCCTGCTAATTGGGTCTTTGCCATTGAGCTGCCGCTACCCGCAACGTTGCTAAGCCTGCTCACCGGCTGCCCCCACGTGTCGTCGCTGAGTCCTGCTCGTCGATGTGTCCACTCCCGCACTGCTTCTTCTTCGTCCAGCACAACCACATCGTCGGCGTCACCGTGGTTGGGGCCCTCTCCCTTGTACACCCGGTATTGACAACATCAACACGTGCTTTCGTCGCTGATGCGTTGTTAGGTCTGGCAAACCCGCCTCGGAGCTCAGGCGGCTTGACTGCATCGAATTTGGCATCAACCCTCCCGTTCCCACCTTGTCTGTCGTAGCCCTGACTGCATCGACTTCAGCATTGCTCCCTTCCACGACAACCGCCTCAACGTGTCTCCATCATCACTATGGTGCCCCTTGTGCGTCTGTAGCACCATCGACACAGTAACCCGGCCACAACTACGTTGACCACGGCCATTTTCAGCACGACTTCTTCGACCACGGCTATTGCGCCCTCATTCTCGACTACCTCGACATCGATACAAAGGGCTACCGCCTTGCATGAGGACTCATCGGCTTCTTCTCCAGCCACAGCATACGCAACGCATCAACTATTATGACTGCAGGGAGATGTTAGCTTGTCAGCTTCTTCTCTAGTCTCACCATCTGTAGCGCTCCCGTTGTGACTGCAGGGGGATATTAGAGTAAATAGGAATAGTACCACATTGTCTACCCATGTGGGGTGTTAGCCCTATGTACTATATATAATCAGCCCATGAGGCCCAATGTAATACATCAACCATCAACCCAATATTCCACCAAATATATTATCCGTTAGGTCCTATCTATATAAATTTGTCTAAGTGCCAAAAATGCATTCTACCTTATGGCTTATACAATTTATAGGGAATGTTTGGACCTCCTAGAGATCATTAGAATCTGGATTCTTGATAGTAACTATAGAATTTGGATTCTGGATTAAAAATAAAAAGGTATGTTTGGATCCCTGGATTATAGACAGATTACAGATGGCTGAAGGTGCTTCACACCCATTATCTGCAACTGCAAATAGTATGGTGGAGGTGGTTAGCTCGATCTGATGGTTGGATAAGAATCTCCCCCTGGAATCCACTTGTTTGGATCTCATTCTCATAATTTTTAGGAGATCCAACAGGCCCTTAATGTGAGTGTGTGTTGAAGCTAGCAACACTCCATGTCGGTTTATAGAATGATTCTAACAACCAACATTGCAGTTTGACTTGCGATTTATGGAAACCACAACACCACACATCCAGACAAAACCAATCTAGTTCCTAAATCTATATGAATGCAGATCTTCTGCAGGGAATGAACTTTGCAAATAACATTTAGACCTGCTAAACTTGAACTCTAAAGATTCAATGATCAGCAGCAAAATATAAAAGCCAGCCACAAGTTACAAATAGAACTTCTAGCAATATATGATCAAAGAAATAGAACATGCTAAAGGTCTAACAGATGGCTCTTCTAGATGTCAACACAGAAATCCTCCAATCTATGAACTTGAAACACTTACTCATAAGAAAAATCATCATCTTAACCCTAGAAACATGATATCGATCCCATTCTACCAGTAGTAATAAATCAATAAAACATACAGAATTTTGAAGCCTAAACCGACAACAAAACTTGAAGTGTCGGCTGCTTGTAGGCCTTGCTCAACTAAGAACTAAAGAACAGATTCTAATATCAAATGGCCAACAAGTGAAGCAATCAAGAAAAAATAGCAAAATTAGCAAAAGCAGTACCTTCCATCAAACATATATGCTAGTGCTAGTGCAGACATGAAGCGTGCCATCTTGGACCCTGATGATGAGCAAATTTTTACAAGAATAGGCACCCCACCTTCTTCAATTATGCGGAGAGCATTACCAAAATAAAAAGCAAGATTCCATAGTGCCCCTGCAGCTGTCTCGTGAACATCCTGTGCAAACAGGGAGTCATTGTCTAAGCAACAAACATCTTTTTGTTTCCGATTCCAAGGCAGAAGTACAAGTATGAAAACTTTCTATTATAGACTATAATATCACTTAACACTGCATAGTCCGAGCAAAAGTAACCAAAATAAATTGATGGTAATGATTAAATAAACAGTCTACTTGACTTGAAACCAGACAGTTAAACTAAACACGAATGGCACATGTGCGGCATGCCAACCTTCTAAATTTTCCAAGCATTTAAGAAATGAGATTACGATGTGTTCATACAAATAAAAACCTATGTCACAAAAGTCAGCAAATCTGAGGTCACTTGAAACAAAATACACCAAAGAAATTCAACACATTATTGAATATTCTTTGCACATATCCATATCCAGAAGAATGAATCAAGAGCTTGCACATTTCAAAGGTACAGCTAACACTACCATGTGATTAACTTGGGAAAAAAAACAGAACATTAGGTAAACCATAAGCTGCCATGGTGCAGTCAAATAGGTGAGAACCTGGGTACAGACTTTTTCAGCCACATATTTAATGTTTTTGTACATCTGGGCATTACTGACTAATGCATGAAGGGTACAGGGAAATCTCATGGCAATATTATGTATTGCCAACAGAAGGCTTTTATTCATAAAGTAAAAACAATACCAAATTCTTCAGTAACTGAACACCTCCATACACAAACAGAAATTTGTCAAACTTGTTGACTACAAAAAGTGCAAACAGAACTTACTTCAACCTCGGAGCGTGCCAATGTGAGCAAAGGTGGAACCCCACCACCCTGCCCAATTGCAATACTGACCAATGCAAAGAAAAAATGAAGTTATCAATAATGTGGGAATCAAATGACAACAAGAATGGACAAAGAAGTTTCAAAAGGTTAAAGAATCAGGCGCCTCTGAAATGGAACAACAAAAGATTAACTTTCTGTTCATGTACTTCCTTTCATTTGGTGACCCTATGATACCGTTAATTATTTCATCAACAAAGGATAATTAGAAATTTCCACGAAATTTAAGCTGAACTACCATATGTTATCAGCAAAAGGGTATATTGTGAGGATATCATGGAACACAACTGTAGAGAGATAGGGAAACACCTCACACCCATAAGGGAGGGGTGGATTTCATATATATAGTCAAGATACAACTTGGAGTACAAGTTACATGATATACATGTGTTAGGACTATACATATCTCTAATACCCGCCCGCAGTCACGCAGTCACAGCAGAAGGTAACTGGACACAAAGACTGGACCTAAAGTCATTAAATAACTGTACAGGTAGTCCCTTAGTCATAATGTCCGCGGACTGATGAGCTGAGGGAACATGTAGAACTCTGAACTGCCCCAAAGCCACCTTCTCTCGGACAAAATGAATGTCAATCTCAATATTGCTTCGTGTCTCCAAGAAAAACGCAGTAGCCTGATGTTGAACGCCGAGTGGGCATCCAGCCCAGTCAGCATCAGAGTATGCCGTGATGGAGGACATGCTGCCAATGCCGAGATGCAGACTAGCGTCGAGAATGTCCTTCACATTGCGCAGAATGCGCTTGATTAGAGCAAGATGCGGCTCCCGTGGGTGGTGCATGAAGAGACAGACTTGCTGAACAGCATACGCGATATCCGGTAGAGTCCATTGTTTTTGAGGCGTCGCCTAGTCGTCGTCTAAGCGTTATGGCGTACCCCAGGCGCCGCAGGACGCCACAGGGTGTTAGTTACGCCATATCGCCTAGGCGTCGCCTAAAGGGCGCCTAGGCGTCCAGGCGCACCCCCAGCGCCACAGGACGCCGCAACGCCTCAAAAACATTGGTCGAGTCAGCGTGAGATACTGCAAGGCTCCAGCAAGACTCCAGTATTATGAAGGACTAGCAACAGGAGCTCTATCAGTGGCAGACAACTTAGACTTGGAGTCAACTGGTGTTGCCGTGGGATGACATTCAGCCATGCCGACCCGTTGTAGAAGATCATCTTTGGGATAAGTGAAGGCCGTCGAAGGTCCGAGTAACAGAGATGCCGAGGAAATGATGTAGAGGCCCAAGGTCTGTCATGGCGAACTCGGAGCTAAGACGGTTGATGATACATTGTAGAAGATCCGAAGACGATGCTGTGAGGATGATGTCATCGGCGTAAAGAAGCAAATACGCCATGTCCACTCCATCTTTGAAAATGAAGAGAGAAGCAACAGATTTGGCTGCAGTGAAGTCGTGCTTGCAGACATAGGTGGCAAACCGCTGATGCCACGCACGCAGAGCTTGCTTGAGACCGTAAAGTGATTTCTGCAATAGGCAAACGTAGTCAGGTGTCGACGGGTCGATGAAGCTAGCCGGCTGATGTGCATAAACAGTCTCCTCAAGATCACCATGATGGAAAGCATTCTTCACATCAAGCTGATGAATCGGCCAAGAATAGGAAGCGGCAATGCTAAGAACAGTCCGGATTGTAGCAGGCTTGACGACCGGACTGAAAGTTTCTTCATAGTCGACACCATGTTGCTGGGAGAAGCCACGGACAACCCAACGAGCTTTGTGTCTTGCAAGTGAACCATCAGCATGATATTTGTGTTTGAAAAGCCACTTGCCCGTCACAATGTTGGCACCCGGTGGTCGAGGAACGAGGCGCCATGTGCTGTTGTCGAGGAGAGCCCGGTACTCATCCGCCATCGCAGCACGCCAATTGGGATCAGCCAGCGCACTACAATAATTGGCAGGCAGCGGAGACTCTGATGTCGCAGAAAGACCCTTGTAGTTGACAGGAGGAACAGCACCAGACTGTGTGTGTGTCACAATGCGATGAAGCAGAGGGTGGGCCGTTGCCAGCCCCTGCATAGGTCAACGAGGAGGTGCAGGGGGCTGCAGCAGCCCTGAAGTGGCCCGAGCAGCAACTGATGGACGCTGCGGCCCGTGCACAGCGCGAGGCAGCGGAGGCCTGCTGGCTGGTAGTGCAGACTGCTGAGGCACAGCCGACGCACTGCCCAGACCACCAGCAGACGAAGATGTGGTGATGGCTGGCGGAGCTGGCGTAGAAGACCGGCGTTGAAACACCTTGCCGCTGAAACGACGATCAGCCGGCACTGGTGCTGGTGTTGGAGGCCGACGCTGGTAGGTGAGACCAAACCGACTGGTCCCGCCCGGAGGCGCAGCAGAAGCAGGACCAGGCAGCTGCTCAGTAGTGTGGACTGGGAGACCAGCCAGCTGCTGATCATGTTGGAAGTCAGCCGTCTGTTGAACTGAAGGCCGGGCAGGGCCAGCCATGATGATGGCTGGATCGTCATCGAGGTCCGAAGGCAACGGCTGCTCAACCTCTGTAATAGAGGAAGCGACCGAAGGAGTATCCCGCAGAAGAAAATCAAGCGAAGACACCGAAGACGGGGCAGCAGCAAAGGGAAACACCGACTCATCAAACACAACATGTCGGGATATAATCACACGCCGAGTGGAGATGTCAAGACACTGATAACCCTTGTGGGAAGATGGGTAGCCCAGAAAGACGCACGGCGCAGAACGAGGTGCTAGCTTGTGGGTAGTCGTGGCACTAAGGTTAGGGTAACATAGACAGCCGAACACGCGGAGGTGTGAATAATCCGGGATGGAGTGATGAAGGAGTTGGTATGGAAGCTGATTATTAACAGAGGAAGAAGGACGCCTGTTCAGCAAGTAGACAGCTGTAGCAAGCGCCTCTGCCCAGTAAGAAGGTGGCATGAATCAGCAATGTGCGAACAGTGTTGTTGGTGGTACGAATCATGCGCTCTGCTTTGCTGTTCTGTGGGGAGGTGTAAGGGCATGAAAGGCGAAGCAGAATACCGCGACTGGATAAGAAAGCATCCATGGCATGATTGACAAACTCTGTGCCATTATCAGCCTGAAAGCACTTGGGCACAAAACCAAATTGAGTTTGGGCGTAGGAAACAAAGTTGACAAAATGACCATAGACTTCAGATTTTTGGCGCAGCGGAAAAGACCAGCTATAATGACTAAAATCATGAATCATGATCAAATAATATTTATAACCCGAAGTACTAAGGAGAGGGGAGGTCCATACATCACAGTGAATTAAAGCAAAAGGTTCAGATGTGGTGGAAACAGAACTACTAAACGGCAAGCGAGTGTGTTTGCCAAGATGGCAGGCATGACACAAGGATCTCGCTGCTTTATTACACTTGATGACCGACTGATTCTGAAGGAAGGTGATGGCAGAGGCTCCCGGATGACCAAGACGGTGATGCCATAAGGTGGACGAGACAGCAAGGCTGCTGCTGGCAGCGGTGGATGGTGAAGCAAATGGTAAGGTGTAGAGATCACTGCTGCTATTGCAACGAAGAATCACGCGTCCCGTCCATGGATCCTTAACAGAAAAGCCAAAAGCGTCAAATTTGACAGAACAATGATTATCACGAGTAAATTGACGAACAAAAAGAAGGTTGCGCACAATGTCAGGCACAATCAGAACATTATTGAGGTAGAAGTACGTGTCGGTGGTAGGAAGAATAGAGGTGCCACGACTAACAACAAGTATAGAATGACCATTGCCCACAGTGATAGAAGAAGAGGAAGTCGGGTGAGCAGTATACCATCCGACAAAGCCATATGAGATGTAGCACCGGTGTCCAGAACCCAGGGATTAGCACCCTGTAGTGCCATCTGATTCAGGGCAGCGATGAGGCCTGCTTGATTCCAGCCACCAGCTTGAGGACCCGGCGAAGGGGAAAATTGCGGCTGCTGGATGGCGGTCGGAGCGGAGAACGCAGCAGGGGCGAAGGCTGAGTGCGCCTGTGGAGAGGCCCCAAGCAGCCCCTGTCCACGCCACTGCTGCTGCTGCTGAGGTGGGCGAGACCAGGGCTGCTGCTGTAGCTGCTGACCGGGCAGAGGACCAACACAGAGCCATTGGCCGCCTTGGGGAGGAGCATGTGATCCGCCTTGCTGTTGTTGTTGCTGCCGACCCCAGCCACCACCTTTTTTCTTGTTGCGGTTGGAGTTGGTACTGCCGCCCCCGCCACCGCTAGAGGCAGTGCGAGTACCCTGTACTTGTGCTGCGCCATAGCAGGCAAAGGCCCCGCGACATGCTGTGCCACAGGAAGGCGAGCTGGCAGTAAGGAGTGCGGTCTCAGAGACCTTGCCTTCATTGGCGAGGCGAAGTTCCTTGAGAACAAGCTTCTGGCGGGTTGTGTTGAAGTCGGGCAGCGGTGAGGTGTCGGCGATGTTGTCTGCCGTGCTGGAAAAACGCGGATTGAGGCCACGAAGGAGGTTGAGGACGAGCTGAGATGGCGAGACAGCATGGCCGACATCTTTGAGAGCATCGGCGACGGTCTTCATACGCTGACAGTAATCATTGATGGAGAGGTCCCCTGCCGCATAGATAAAAATTCCTTGTGGAGGAAGACAGCGCGGGGCTCCTTGTTGGAGAGAAACAAGCCCTCAATAGCGACCCAGAGTTGGCGTGTCGTCTGATCATCCTCCCTGGCGAGATCCTGGACATCAGGGGCAGCGGAGCCAACCATGGACACAGGCATCATCGATGGACCATTGGGGATCAGTGGGATTGGCCGGAACAGTCCCATCGATGTGACCACGAAGGCCGAACTTCCCGAGCAAGGATTTGATGAAGGGCACCTACTTGTGGAAGTTGGGTTGTTGTAGCTCGAGGACGACGGGAACGTGAGATCGGACAACGATCGTAGCATAGGAGGGAACGATCGGGCCGGAACCCATAGCGCCGCTGGTGGCCGAGGCGGTGGACTCGGTCGACATTGGGGCGCGGGCGCGTGGGAGCCGTCGAGCAGGAGCAGGGGAGGCGGCGCAAGCAAGGGAGGTCGGTCGACATTGGGGCGCGGGCGCGTGGGAGCCGTCGAGCAGGAGCAGGGGAGGCAGCGCAAGCAAGGGAGGCCGCGCGAGCAGGAGGTGGCGCGAGCAGAGGAGGCGGCGCGAGCGGGAGGCGGCGCGTGTAGAGGATGCGGCGTGAGCAAGGGAGGCGGCGCGAGCGCGAGCAGGGGGAGCGGCGCCGCGCGAGGCAGGGAAGGCCGCGCGGCAGAGTAGGGGAGGTCGCGCGAAGCAGGGGATCAGGGCTAGGGCAAAGACCGGAGGGGAACCTGGGCTGCTGCTTTTGGGTTGAACTGGTCAGTGCATGCAACTTAATATGGTATCAAAGCCAGAGGTCTCGAGTTCGAATCCTGGTAGGCACAATTAAATAAAATAATTGTTGTCCGCTCCTATTCCACGCCTGAGGCCTGAGGGAGCCTCCACGCGAGGGGGAGTGTTGGAGTATAAGTGAATTGCCCACCTCTTCCGATCAGCTTAAGCTTTTGGGCTCGGTGCATGCAACTTAATAACAACATACTAATAGGCTCAAGTGTACTTCATCAGCAACAAAGCCTCGCTTAAAGTGAAGAAGACAAAAATTAAACTCAGATGATTCTTTATTTAGCACATAAGAACCATTAAAAAGAAAGTGGTAAACTGGCAATGCCTTTCCCACTGAAGTGTAAATACAACTGAAGGAACATGTTATCGTTTAAAGTTACCTATTAGCTTCTGAAACAGATAATCCCCATAATGCACCAGCAGCTCTCTCCTGAAGGCCTTCTGAAGCATTCAAACATTGTTGCACTAGGGCAACCTGAGAAACAAAAATCATCTGAAAAGGAGAACTATATATCTTGTATTCTATTCAAGTGAGATTGAGAATATATGGAAGGGCTGGGATAGAAGAGTTCCTAGAAATATTTTGGCATCCTAGCAGTATTATCTACTTTCTCTAGTTTGTGTAGGCTGTGTCTTTTGACAACGTAACTCACCATAAAATTCAAGACAATTCTTCTACAAAGATTGCAACCAAATAACTTAGCCTACTTTAAGTGGTACACTAAGACAACATCATTCTGCATCACTACAAAGTATATAAGTACAAGCCACTTCAGAGATATCTACTATCTACTATCTACTATAACTAAATCTACTATCTACTATAACTAAATAGGAGAACCCCACTAGCAGATTTCTCTCTGATTCTAGAGCCACGTCATCCTGGGTCCCACACCACAAGTCACGACACATGTGTATCCGAAACGTATCTCCCCTGAGTGTTGGTCGACTTTTAAAAGGTCAAGAGGCTGGCCAACCTCCATTATTTGGGCCATGCGAAGAGGCATCGTATCAGTAGAAGAATGCATGTATGACGGTGATTATTGCTTATCAAGTGGATGAGCAACTCAGAGTACAATGTTTCAGTGCCAATAAATTGAACGATCAATTCAACCCCTACTACTTCCGATCCAGCATATTATTATTTTTTTGACAACAACCGATCCAGCATATTATTGTGCGGCGTTCATTAATGTGCTATGGCCAACATGGGATCTAATGATGACATGCATGATCAGTGGTGAAGCCTGAGCTGAAGTCGAGGTGGCGGTCTCATTAATTTTGACTAAAAATGCATAAACAGTAGCCATATTACTGTTCATTTAATAGAGAATTAGTGATGGCAGGGGTGGTCAGGGCCTCCTTTGGCCCCAACTAAGCTCCGCCCCTGTGCATGATCTTATATAAGTGCCTCAAGCCTTCTAATGATTCTTCTCAAGGTGCTGCCTTCTTCAACTGCAGGAGTCCTCCCCTAGGGAAGCAGTAGGTGCTGCCGCTGGTTAATGATGGTCGCTTTATATTGGGATGCCATCGAATGGCTAGGGCACCGCCAACCTTCCCTTTACAGGTGGCAAATGTTGCGGTGTTACCACCAATAGTATTAAAAAGAGAGACACTTTTCAGTTACTATATGGACATATACGAAATTCCTAATATTAACAAGTTGGATTCCTACGAGATACCATATCTCAAAACATGCTGTGGTAAAACCTTTATGAATCGATTTAAAAAATGTTTATTCTCCAAATACAATGAGAATAATCCTATTAAATACTATGGGTATGATACTGATCAGAAATATGAGAATATGAAACTGAATGTTATTAATAAGGAAGCTGATAAGGTATGGAAAAGGTTAATAGAACTTAGAGACCCTCCAATAAGACATCCGTTAGTGGAAACTATATGTTTTCTGAGAAAGAGTTTACCCCTTATGAATATCTAACTCGAAAACAAGAGTGGGAAGAGGAAAGTATGGGTGTACTCAGCAAAGCACCAAGAACCTATATCGATATAGTTGTTTTAACACCTGTGTTGGAGTATGAGTGTATTAGGCCCATGAGGCCCATGTATGCCTACTATTAAATATGCAAATGGCGCGGCTGCGGACAGCCCGTCCCGCATCTGCACGTGCCGCTTCCTCGAACACGGGAATGCGCGGCGGCCCGTTTTCCGCCGTATTTCGTTTGCGGCGTCTGCGGCGGCCCGTCCGCTCCACACACAAGCACAGCCCTGTATTTCTTCTCGTATCCGTGTGCTAGGCCACGTGCTCGTGCTCCTCGACGTCTCGACCTCACCGGCCGCAGGACGCGGACTCCGCCTGACCGTCGTTGCCACGTCTGCCACCGCTCCTGTCCCCGGCGCTCGTCGTCAACTTCGCCAGCCTCTGTGGCCGTCTCTGCTCCAGGGCGTGTGTCCGGGCAGACGCCAGACCGCGTGGTCGCCGTGCTCTCCGACTTCTGTGACTGGACACGGTCGCCACAGGCTGAGCGCAAAGGGCACAAGAGCATGACCGCGAAGAGGTCGAGTTGAGACGGGTTTGCGGCGCCGCGGGACGATGCGTATTAGCCGTATAAACCCGCATCAGGTATGTGGGCTTGCGGAGCGGGTTAACGCAGGCCTGCGGTGCAGGCAGCCCGGCGGGCTCGTGGCGTGCCCGTCGCCGTTTGCATATTTACCTACTATATTGCTACCCTCTCCTAGGGCTAGCCCAATTAATCCAATTACTCTTTCCAACATGGTATCAAGCTAGGGTTTCTCTCCCTCTCCCTCCCTCCCCAACCCCCAGCCGTCGCTGCCGCCTTCGCCAGCCATGGCCGGCGGCCATCCTCCCTCCTCCTTCCCCCCTCTCCCATCTTCCTGGGCGCAGGTGGCGCGCTCCCAGCCTGCCGGAGCTGCTGCTGCTCTTGCAGCCGCTGCTGGCGCGGGGCGAGCGAGCGCAGGCACCGCCGCGGGCGCGGGGCCACACTGCCGCCGGTGCTGCGGGCGCCGCCACCGCAGGCACCGCGGGGGGAGCGAGCGTCGCTGCCGGGGGCGCGGGCGCAACCGCAGGGGGCACGGGCGCCGCCGCCGTCCGCCCGCCCGGACCTCCAGGCGCCCCCAGCGCCTCCTCCCTGCAGGGGGGCCTCCTCCCCGGCACTCCTCTGCCGACCGGCTGCACAGCCGCCGATGGGACGCCTCCCCTGCTCGGCCCTTTCCCAGCCGCAGCAGGGGGCCTCTCGGCTGGCTGGCCCCTGCTCGGACCCTCCCAAGCCGCGGCAGGGGGCCTACCGGCCGGCTGGTGGACCACTTCGCCACCTCCCCTCGACTCCGCGCCGCTTCCCCTGCCCGCTGTCTCGGCTGGCTGGCCCCTGCTCGGCCCCTCCCTAGCCACGGCAGGGGGCCTACTGACCGGCTGGTGGACCACATCGCCACCTCCCCTCAAGTCCGCGCTGCTCCCCCCGCCCGCTGCTGCAGCAGATTCCGCCCTCGTCGCTGCCCGGGCTGCTGCCGCGGAGGGCAAGGCGCGTGTGCGCGCGGCTGCCCTCACCTGGGAGCGGGAGTGCGATGCGGCTGACGCACTGGCTCGTCGCATCGCCGAGGCGGAGCGGCTCCTCGCTTTCCCGCGGCCGGTGCCATCTTTTCCGGTTCGTCGCTTCCCCGACCGTCGCCTCCGCCTCCATCGTCTCTTCTTGGCCCTCCTCCTCCCGGGCCGAGCGGGTGCGGGCGAGGGGGGGCGTGGAAGTACACCGGTGGCCATGTTCGCTGGGACTATCCCGGGCGCTCCCCCGTTCCCGTCACCGTGGACTCCACCCCCTAGGACCCTGTCGGTTGGGATCCGACGGCCTTGGCCCGCTCTTTCAGCACCCTGGCCCTAACACCACCAGTCAGTTCCGACTGGATCGCTGACTCGGGAGCCATCTACCACACCACTCCCGACCCTGGTCTCCTCTCTTCCGTTCACCCTCCCTCTTCGACTCACCCTTCGTCCATCATGGTCGTGAATGGCTCTTGCCTTCCAGTCACGTCTGTAGGTGCCGCTAACACTCATGGCTCCTTTCATCTTCCCGATGTCCTTGTTGCTCCCAATATGGTTCACAACCTTCTTTCTATTCGCCGTTTCACAGCTGACAATTCTTGTTCTGTTGAATTCGACCCTTCTGGTCTTACTGTAAAGGATTTGGCTTCTCGGCGTCCTCTTCTCCGATGTGACAGCACGGAGCCCCTTTACACTCTTCGGTTTCCTGCTTTTGCTCCATCCTCTTCGCCTTCCACTCTGTCAGCTGCTTTCGCCACCACCACCTCTACTACTTGGCACCGTCGCCTTGGTCATCCTGGTCGTGATACTTTGACACAGCTTCGTCGTAGTTCTAACATACCTTGTCCTCGAGATTCTGATGCGCACTTGTGTCACGCGTGCCAACGGGGCCGTCATGTTCGTCTTCCTTTTCCGACCTCTTCTTCCCATGCGGCTCATATTTTTGGCCTTGTCCATTGCGACCTGTGGACATCCCCTGTCCTTAGCATTTCTAGCTACAAATACTATCTTGTGGTGGTTGATGATTTCTCTCATTATTCCTGGACTTTCCCTTGCGAGCCAAGTCTGATGCTTTCCTCACGCTCCTTCACTTTTTTGCTTGGGTTTCACTCAGTTCGACCTCACCATCAAGGCCGTCCAGTGTGACAATGGGCGTGAGTTCGACAACACCACCTCTCGTGCTTTCTTCCTCTCTCATGGTGTCCAGTTACACATGTCTTGCCCCTACACCTCCTCCAAAACGGCAAGGCTGGGCGCATGATTCGTACCACGAATGACACCATGCGCACCCTTCTGCTCCAGGCCTCACTTCCTGCTCATTTTTGGGCCGAGAGCCTTAACACCTCCACCTATCTCCTTAACCGCTTGCCTTCCACTGCCTGCCCCACACCACGCCCTCTTTGGTACCCCCCCCCCCCTTACAATCACCTTCGTGTCTTCGGGTGTGCGTGTTACCCTAACACCACTGCCACAACACCTCACAAGTTGGCTCCCGGTCGACTCGGTGTGTTTTCCTCGGGTACTCCCCAGATCACAAGGGGTACCGTTGCTTTGACCTTTCTTCCCGTCGCATCCTCATCTCTCGTCACGTTGTGTTCGACGAGTTTGTCTTCCCTTTCTCCACCACCACCTCCCCTCCCACCTCCACCCAACCACCCACCTCCGACCTTGACCTCTTTTCCCTTTTCCCCACTTACGCGGTGGTCCAGCCACCTTTGTCGTTTTGCCCTGCAGGTCCTGCTCTACCGCGCCCTCCGCTCGGCACATGCCCAGCTCTCCTCCTCCGTCAGGCCCGTGCCCCGGCTCGCCGTCCTCCGAGGCTGCGCCTGCAACTGCACCCTGCGCCGGTCCGGCGGCCGCGTCCCCCGGTGCTGTGCCTGAGCCCTGCGCCCGACGCGGGTTCGGCGACGTCGTCTTCGGCACCTCCCGCGCGTTTCGCCCAGCCGGTGCGCGTCTACTAGCGTCGTGCGCGGCCTGCCCCGCTGGACCCGGTGCCGGCCCCGACCTCGTCGTTGCCGCCTCGGTCACCTCCGGTGGCTTCTTCTCCATCGTCGACGCCTCCACCTCCGCCGCCCCTAGCTGCTCGTGTCACCGCCGGTGTACCACCCGCCTCTCCTTCACCGACACCCGCGTCATGTTCACCCCATGGTGACGCAGCAGGCGGCTGGTGTCCTGCGGCCCCAGGCTCTCGCCGTGATGCCCGGCAAGCAGCAGGTCTCTCTTGTACCCTCTTCCGTGCGCGACGCCCTGGCGGATCCTCACTGGCGTCACGCGATGGAAGGAGTACGGGCGCTTCTTGCCAACCGGACCTAGGATCTGGTGCCCCGTCCACCTGGCTCCAACGTCGTCACGGGCAAGTGGATATGGACACACAAGCGGCGGCCTGATGGCACCCTTGATCAGTACAAGGCTCGATGGGTTCTCCGGGGGTTCACTCAGCAGCTTGGTGTCAATTACGATGAGACGTTCAGCCCCGTGGTGAAGCCGGCTACAGTTCGCACAGTTCTCTCACTGGCCCTCTCTCGCTCATGGCCCGTGCATCAGCTGGATGTCAAGAATGTTTTTCTCCACTGGACACTTGCTGAGACAGTCTACTGCAGCCAGCCGGCGGGCTTTGTTGACTCTTCTCGCCCTGATATGGTCCACCGGCTCAACAAGTCCCTCTACGGCCTCGAGCAGGCCCCTCGGGCTTGGTACTCTCGGTTTGCTGCTTTCCTGCTGACACTAGGTTTTGTGGAGGCAAAGTCAGATACTTCTCTGTTCATCTATCACCACGGTGTTGAGACTGCCTATCTGCTGCTCTATGTTGATGATATTGTGCTCACAGCCTCCAGTCTGTCACTGCTCCGGCGGATCATTACCTCTCTTCAGCAGGAGTTTGCTATGAAGGATCTCGGTGTGCTGCATCACTTCCTCGGGGTCACAGTTGAGCCTCGGTCTGGCGGTCTTTTTCTTCACCAGCGGCAGTACACTCTTCATATCCTTGAGCCAGCTGGGATGACTGACTGCAAGCCCTGCTCCACCCTAGTTGACACTCATGCCAAGCTGTCAGAGGCCGAGGGCACCACAGTGACTGACCCCACTGCGTACAGGAGTCTTGCAGGGGCGCTTCAGTACCTCACCTTCACCAGCCCGGACATCACATATGCAGTCCAGCAAGTTTGCCTTCACATGCATGATCCGCGCGAGCCTCACCTCACTGCTCTCAAGCGTCTCCTCCGCTACTCCGCGGCACTGTCGACTACGGCCTGCTCCTACACCGTGCCTCCTCCTCCGAGCTCGTTGTCTACACCGACGCCGACTGGGCCGGGTGTCCGGACACTCGTCGGTCCACCTCCGGCTACGATGTCTTCCTGGGCGGCAACCTAGTGTCTTGGTCGTCCAAGCGAAGCTGGTGGTCTCCCGCTCCAGTGCCGAGGCAGAGTACCGCGTTGTTGCTAACGGCGTCGCTAAGGCCTCCTGGCTCTGACTGCTCCTTGGCGAGCTCCACAGTCCCCCCACCCGGAGCACGTTCGTCTACTGTGACAACGTCAATGTCGTGTACCTCTCCACCAACCCCGTTCAGCACCAGCGGACCAAGCATGTGGAGATCGACCTCCACTTTGTTCGCGATCGGGTGGCCATCGGCGATGTTCGGGTTCTACACGTCCCGACCACCTCCCAGTTTGCCGACATCTTCACCAAGGGCCTCCCGTCCTCTATCTTCTCCGAGTTTCGCTCCAGCCTCAACATCACCAGTGGCTAGTTGCGTCTGTGGGGGGGTTCGTGTGTTATGTTTCTTTTCATGCTCAGTCTTGAAACTCCGCTGCGCCGGTAGTTCAGACTGCAGGGGGGTGTTGGAGTATGAGTGCATTAGGCCCATGAGGCCCATGTATGCCTACTATATTGCTACCCTCTCCTAGGGTTAGCCCAATTAATCCAATTACTCTTTCCAACAACCTGCTCAAAACAAACGAATTCTAATCAAAATAATTGATGGATTTAAGGCGATATATTCTGGCATTACCTATACCTACTTATTGACACTAGGAAACAATTTCATAGAACTACTACATCTGGTTTTGATAGTTAGAGCTATAAAAAGCTTTTCGAGTACTACGATGTGGATAATCCTCCAGAATTTATCTCTAGGCTGCACAAAGAGGGACTCATCGACACAGATGATTGTACTTATCGGAAATATGATTATTTATATAAATTCAGCGGGTACCATAAAAGCATAGTGAAAAGTGTCAATTCAGAAGTAGTTTGCACTAATTATCAGTTGGATGTTATGATCAAATTCCTACATTTCATCTAAGAATGCATTCACAGCTAGATGAGTTAAGTAGAACTGGCAAAATAAAAAACGAGATCGATAGGATCATAGGTAAAGATCAAATGCATTCCATTATATACCAACTATTTGACTTCTCGAACAGGATAGCATATATGTGAGACATAAAGTATAGTATAGTATAGTATAGAATTTCTACGCTGATTCTGGATAAAATCATTGTGTGAGATATCTTTTCCCGGTATAGTATAACTTGCCTGATAAGCAATTCCTACGCTCATTCAGAATTAAGTTGGGTCTAAGCTAAGTGTGTTCGATAGATTTCCCCCAATATAACATCCAGGTAAAGAATAAGAGGGGATGGCTCATAGATGCCAGAATGGTTGATAGGGCACGCAAAATGGAAAGGGAAAGAAAGTGAAGGTAAAGGTGGGAATGGTATCCTGGAGGAGACAATAATTTACGAGTTATTTGACACAATGAATTTACAAGCAGATGAGGATGATAATGTCCCTTTAACGGGTGCCCTTAACGGATAACGGCTCCTACCAACAAAGACTACCAGAAAATAACCTATTCTATTGATCGAAGGAATGGTGCACTTCGGGGATGTGTCTTCCTCTACGGAAACAACGGTACTGTAGAATCCTAAAACTACACATAAATCAAATCTCTGTTCTAACTTGATTATTTAACTAAAAGAATGGATAGGTGTTGTGTGATTGATACCAATGGGTAGGTGTTGTGATTGATCGTTTCCTTTTCTCGTCTCATAGATAGCAGTACTAGAGTAGAGGCTGTTCGGTACTCCCTTCATAGATAGCAGTACTAGAGGCAGTTCGGTAGTGCCTACTCTACTCTAATATAGGAAAGCAAGGAGAGCTTCACTCACTCCTTGCTCTGGATGGAAAAGGACATGGATTGCCTAGTTAAGCAAGGTGGAGATCAATCTCTTTTGTGAAATACATTCACATCTCATCCCATGAGGATTCCCTGCGGATTAACTATCCTTTTCATGTAGTGCAAAAGGACATCTTGTTAACAAACAGATAATGTGGCTTGAACTAACAATCACCGATTAACTAGCCTTTTCATGCTCTACAGAGGTAGTCTGCCGAAGGACAACAAGCCCATACTAAGTGTGCTATGCCTATTACTTTGAGGGATAATCAGTCTAAAATGAGGCCTCTTACCCTGCCAACTCCTTACTCTTTGGCAAGGAAGCTATTCTCAGTTCGTGATACCCATTAAGGGCATCACTCACTCTATCGCCATGACCGTGTTGATTACCAGTCAACCCAGTCAACTGTCAACTGTCATTGTGGAATCTGTAGAGGCTTGCCAGGATCGCCACCATGGAGCTCCTCCCAGCGCAGCACCACGGCAGCACCAGCATCTCTTTGTCCAAAACGGCAAAGCCAGATGTTTTGTAATGCTCTGGCCCTGCGGTCAAGTATTCGCCAGCCATGTAGTATGGAAAGTATCGTCATATGGGAAGTATACATCATATGGTAATTGGTAAGTATCGTGCCATCTCTCCTGCTTTTTTTTAATAATGCTGTTTTCTTTGCCACCACATGCAGGACATCGTCAACAATGTGTGGAACCTTCTCAGTTGCCACAACAATGTACTATCTAAAATTAGGAATATAGTTTGTTATAATATAATAAGGAATTTCAGTAATACCCCTCCCTATATGTGGATCCAATGATGTATCTTCATGAATATGACTTACTCTTTTTGGATGGATTCTATTTATCTTCATACCATACACAAGCATTATTATATTTTTCTTATGTTCTTATATATATGCTGGATTCGAATTAGTAAAAATGTAAGACTATAATTACTAATACTTCTACATGAATCCAAAAGAACTATCCATAGATTCCTCTACAAAATTCCCACAGCAACGCGTGGGGTATCATCTAGTGTCTTCTATTTAAATGTACCAGTTTGAAACTCTTCAGCAAATTGTGTCGAAAAAGGAATAGAATAGGGATTTGAGTCTCTTTTCTTTGTTCCATGTTTTTTTACTCTGATTGGTGAAGCGTAGTCTAAGTATTATTGGTCTGTTTTAATTGGCTATACTCATTCACATGTGAATGTTCGAGGATGGAATATTATATTCCTTTTTACTAAAAAACAGCTAATAGCCACTAAAGGGCACGAGGTGCAGAGGATGTGGGGGCAAAAAGGGCTTACCAAAGCTTCAACACCACCCACTGCAGCAATGGCTTCACGGTTTCTGTCATCGAATGACAGGTTCCACAAAGCACCAGCAGCTTCTTGCCTAATTTGATACATAGAAGTTGTGAATTATTAATGTAGATTCGTGCGAACGATTCCGGTAGAATGCAGGCATTAAGACTTGAAGGTTATGCAAGTTGCAGCATATCAAAACAGTTATATGTATACCTTACACCCTCGTTTTGAGAACCTGTTAGTTGCACTAGTGCCTCCAGAGCCCCTGCTTCCTGACCTACGGCAGCATTGTTGTCATTGTTGTCCCCATGTGCAGCTAAGTTAGCCAGACCTCTTGCAGCCTGCAAATATAAGAAAAGTAGCCTTAGAAACTAACAAGACAGCAAAAATATTACTGTTCAACTAAACAGACATTTAGCCTGTTTAAATGCTACAAAGTAGCCAGCCATATCCTTTTAATAGGAAATAGGTGACCGGCAATTTAGCATTTAGGTGAACACTGAAAAATAGAGATAGTGAACATTAAAAAGAGTTAGGTTCTACATTAAAGCATCATTGGAGTGGCTTGAAAGCAAATTAAAAAGGTCTAAACCAAACATTGAGGCTAGAAACATTAGACTACACGTCTACACCCAAATCCTAGTCAGCAAACCTATGTAGCAGTAATACACGATAAGGGTACGACCATATGGCAATATACAACTTTGAAGAATAACACTATGGTAATATAGACAAAGCACCGGTGTATCAAAGTGTCTGATACAGTATGGTTGGGTTAGTGAAGTATCGATGAGACAGCAGCAAACTACAACTTAAGTACTGTAGGTTACAAGAGTTTCATTCTCCTGATGAGAACATGAGTCATAACTTTGGATATGCAATGAAGGGAAACACACAAGCTTGTAGACAGTATATCAAGTAAGAAAATTTACGCTAAACCTTAACAAATCCTGATAAATACATTATATCGCCCAATTTGAGACCTATTGCATGCCAAAATTTCTAGAGGCAAGCAATAAGCCGTTGATACGTGTCAAGGCATACACTTATGAAACGTTGGAAATGATAACTCACAAGCTTTTGTTACTTCTTTGCGTTTAATGAGGCATCTATCGCATGGGCAGCTTAGTTCTTATATGGTACAGCAAAGTTGGTACCTAAGCAATATAATGCAGGTGGTACATGTGACATGTCCAGATGCATAGGTACGTAGCTACTAGCTATGAAGGATGAACTCCAGATGAGAGCTTGCATGCTCCTTGTCGTGCTTGGCATTTATCCCATCATGTTGGTTTCATGGAGCTCATATTACTAGCAGTACCAGAACAGCTATAATAAATGAATACTGGTTGCTTACAGAAAAAAAAAAGCATGAAGGTGCCATGTGTTGTTTACCTGTTCTAGGACACCATCAAGTTTACAAGATCGAGCAAGTGTAACCAAAGCATGGACGCCACCAGCCTTTGCCACTTCCAAGCTACACTTGTCATCAGCAGCCAGGTTTGCAAGCGCGCCAGCAGCACGTTCCTAAAGAAAAATAAATAGCAACATATAGACTAGTTGGTCCAGATACTTAGTTAAACTGGAAATATGAGAAATTGAAAAGTAAAGGCTTCATACAAGAACTCCATCAGTTCCAGCAGGCCAACGAAATATTAGATCGACCAGGGCCTTGATACCACCAGATACTGCAATAGCCGCCTGAAGAAGTGCAACCAATGAATTACTATAAAAATTACCCCAATAATAATTAGTTATACAATGAAGCAGCATCCAAAGAATAACAACCTTGTGGTCCTCGCCTACAGAGAGATTCCAAAGGCCACCAGCAGCCTCTTCAGCAACAAGCCTATTCATGGACTTGGCTAAATTAGTGAGTATTGTAATGCCGCCTTCATCTGCAACTGCCTTGGCAACCTTGGTATTCACTGACAAGTTGGCAATAGCCTGCATGGTGACATTAACTAATGTGAGAAGATGGTAAATGCAAGCAAGAACACTAAAAACAAAGGACAGAGAAACAATTTATTACTTTTGCTGCTTCAGATTGTGCGCTCTCCCTTGAGCACCTTGCAAGGTCCAGCAACATTCGGATGCCCCCATTCTGCATCACCGCCTCTGACCTTGCAGGATCCACATTTGCACTCTCGTCATCCATAACTACAAACGTAGCAAGCGCAGTAGCTGCCCTCTCCTGCACATCCTCCTGTGAACTCTTCAATAGTCTTAGCAGCAGTGCGGTGCCCTTCTGCAGCCAGAAACCATCCATGCCTTGTGGGTTGGACTCTGCAATTCGGAGGAGTGACTGTGACAGGATCCACTCGAACCATGTCATTGTATCACCAGCTTTCTTGTCTTTGTGACTCCAGTTACATTGATTGAAAACCTCGTGCTCTTTCACATCGACAACTGGAGACATGGTCTCAAAAGATTTAAAGATGTCGCTGTTAATCGTTAGCACGATCTTGCCCTTAGAGTTACTAAATACAGCAGGACTGTGAAGCTGTTCCTCCTCGACAGAAATGCAATTCAGTGTGCATATAAGCTTCAGGGTTTTGGCATGGGAAATGAGGCGTGAAACAGCACTTGGCGGAACATCAGTGCGGGAGGCGTCAAGGGCAACAAGGGAGGGAAGCTGGGTCCAGGAGGTGGATGCAGTACCCCATTTCAGGTTCCGGCATCCTGCTACAGAGAGGAACCGGAGAGAGTGGATACCAGCAAGGGCGGCCTCATCCACGGTGCCACAATCGAGGAAAGCCACGTCCTCGAGGAAGGGGCAGCAGCGGGCGAGCGCTCCGACGGCATCCGCGTCAGCTTCACGAAGACCCGAGAGGCGCAGACGGCGGAGTTGCGAGCAACAAAGTGCGACGTGGCGGAGGGCGTCGCTGGAGATGCGCTCGAGAGGATCGGGCCCAATCTGGAGGCTCTGGAGGTCCTCGTGCCGCGCGGCGAGGACAGCGAGCGTGGCATCTGTGAGGCCGCGGCAGCCATCGGCCACCACCTCGCGGAGACCGCGCGCGCGGAGGCCCGGGACGGCCTCTGCCGCCTCGTGGCCGCGCAGGCGTAGCCGACGCAGGCTCCCGCACCGCGAGGCAAGCGACGACGCCACCTCCCGGTCGTAGCGGTGCGCGCGGAGGTCGAGCGTGCTCCACAAGCAGGGTGACGAGCCCAGCGCTCGCCAAGCCCGGCACGCTGACGCCATGCTGGCGCGGTCGCGGTAGTTCAGCAGCGTGAAGAGCTGCAGCACCGTGTCATCCGGCAGCGCCCTCCAGTCCACCTCCGCCTCCGCCGCATCCTCCTCGCCTTCCGGCGCCGCCGAAACAACACGCGACGCGCCCCGCACCACCCTACCCTCCCGTTCCCTGCACGTCCGCCGCCGCACCCGGCGCGTCATCCCGAACGCCCAAACCCTAGCTCCACCACCCCACGCCGGCGATTCCACGCCACCACACACGCACCAAAATCAAGCACGCACACAAAACCCCAAATCGGCAGGTAGTTAGCCAGCTCCCGCCGCGAGATCGACAGGCCACCACCCTCCCGCCGCGTTATCGGGCGGGGGCGGGGCCAGGGGGCAGCTGCACCGATCCAGGAGGTTTCGAGCTCGGCGCCGCGACGCGACGCGAGCCGAGGAGGCCGGTGGCCTCGATCCGTTCCGCGGGCCGGTGGATCCAACCGGGCCACCGACCGGGTCTGGGTGCTTCCGTCCCCTTTCCTCACCTCCTCCTAAGAGAAAGGATGGGAGGTCAGGCGGAGGTGGAAGCAGGGAGGGACATTATATATGGCGTATGCGTATACGCAGCTCTAGTACAAATACGCCGACCGGCAATGGCAAAGCCACAAGCGTCACGAGGACTGTACGCAGGCACCGACGCAACTCCTCGCGCACTTGCTGTCAAGACACTCCTACCAACGCAACTCCTCGCGCACTTGCTGTGAAGAGAGACTCCTATCTTCCCTAGCTACGAAGAGAGACTCCTAACGGAGTCGTCAACGCAACGCAACGCCCCCGCTCGCTAGCTGCGAAGAGAGACTCCTATCTTCCTAGCTACGGAGGCACCAACGCAACGCAACGCAACACAACTCCCTCGCTCCTATCTTCCCTAGCTACGAAGAGATACTCGTATGTTCCCTAGCTGCGAAGAGAGACTCCTAACACAAATAGGAGTTTTTTTTTGGTATCTATGCGGAGTGGAAATTGCTTAGCCATCAATCACCAGACGTTGGATCCTAATCTTACGGTTTCAAAGTCATCTTCAACCTTAAGCATTCCTATTCTGACCAAAGAGGCTACAACTTGTCGTACAGCAGTGCTCACATCCTAGGCTCCCATGCCAACCTCCTCGTGTCCTCGGTGGCATCTCCGTCGCTAGATCCGTATTCGCCGCTCTCATCGCGCTAACTTCAGAGCAAGCGCTGAAGGTCACCACGATCTTGCCCCGCCTACCGCTAGCCTCCTCCCGTCCTCGACGGCATCCCCGCCACCGGGTCTACCTCTGCCGCCCTCGCCAAACTAACCTTAGAGGTAGCGTTGAAGCTCACCACGCTGTTACCCCTGTCCGTCTCTCACAGAGACTTCAAAACTAGAGCAGCTAGAGAATGAGCAACTATATTACATAAAACAAGATTATTTGCTACTTCTTAAAAACAAAGTTACACATAGGTAAAGTCTTTAGCTCCCAAACAAGTGTCCGCTTGCCGAACTTCGGTTGGAGTCTATTGTAATTGTTGTCTGAATCACCATGGTGGCGTCTTGATTGATGATCTTCTGAACCCAAAGCTCCACTACTCGCAATTATCTTCACATGTAGGGCTCGAGCACCTTTCCTAACCTACCATATCTAGAGCTGATCACTATCCATTCCTAGTCGTGAATCACAAATCCCCATCCACTCGATCGATCCCCTTCATTGAAAGCTCCATCACAATTGATTTTGACGTAACCCTTTGGTGTTTGCTCCAGACCATATTTGGTCGAGAGTGAGTGGATTCCTCTCCTGTCTTTTTTAATGTTGCGCATTTCATCTACATATGTTCTGACAAGCTATTTAGATGTGATATGCCCCTTGGCCGCTCCCCTTTCACGCACTCTGCATCTCTCTGTTCACCATGTGTCGGTGTTTTGAATTAGCACCAACTAGTAAATTTGTACCACGCGTTTGGCTCGGATGATAATGCAAGAGGACACGAGGATCTAGACTGGTTCAGACCGAACGTCTCTACGTCCAGTGTCGAGCGTCAGCTCGTGTTACTTGCTTGTAGGAGGGGTGTACAAACAAGCGAGAGAGGGAAAGCTCTCAAGTCTTTGTGAGAGGGTGAGTTTCAGGTGTTCGATTGCTCGATCGCTCCATCCTCTAGTAGGGAGTCCTACCTCCCCTTTTATAGGAGAAGGGGAGAGCATGGGTCACAACTAAAGAGGATGTAATGAGAAAAAGAAGAAAGTGTAAGTGCAATCAAGCCCTAAGTGGGTTTTGGTGTTGATGACCACCGAATTAGGGCACTAATGAGATTTGTTGAGTTGACAAGCAGGGAATAGCAAATGAAAGGATGACATACATGGCTGATGGGTACCCAATTATTTACATGATGGTTTCCGACTAAAAGGAGGTTTAATTCATTTTTCATTTCGAATTTGAGTTTAGGAATGTCGTACTATTAAGAGGGATTCTAGCACCCACAGTCAAATTGTGATACCAATGCTCAATCTTTGCCAGAAAGACATACCTCCAGCCACCTTACTAACCCCACATATTTCATCTCGATTTGACTCAATTGAGGTGGTCGGCAGTGCTGATCATAATCGGACCGTTGGGCTCAGACTATATATACCTTTCCAGAAAACCCACAATGGCCCAGTTACGTCAGTGCTTCTTCCAGCTCGGGTTCTGACCGTTTGGATAGCTCCCCTCTCTCTCACTCCTCCATTGTTGCCTCTAAAGCTTTCAAGTGCATCTCCCATTCCAACCAGCAAAACTTGAAAGAAAAGACATCAAAACACAAATGGAGAGCAGATCCATTGATTCCCAAAGTCTTAAGAGCATTGGTTCACGTTTGGCCGATGGTTCTAGGGTTTATTACTCTTGGAGCTTGCTCCTAGCCGACTTCTTGCAGCTAAGAAATCACCCCTCACCTCAAGAGTTCACTCTCTTGACTTGAGAACAAGGAAAGGGCAAACCTAAGTGGTGAGCTTGAGCCTTGGTGGCGTACCTCAATAATGTGGAGTAGGTTAACCTTTATGGTGAACCGAACCAAGGGATAAATCCTTGTGTCACCTTGTGCTTTGGTTTACTTTCCATTCTTGAAGTGGTTTCTGGGGTTTGAGTTTGATCTATCGCTTTACACTTGTGCTTTCAGTTTTTGGCATACCTGTGAACTATCTAACCCTGTAGGAAGCTTATCCTCTGTCTGTGTTACATTTCGTCTCATGCTCACGAGACTCAGTTTTACTTCTGCCGTGTCGGCAGTGCCGACCATTTGATCGGTAGTGCCAACCAACATTCTGATCGAATTGAGTTTTGACACCCCTATTCAACCCCCTCCCCCCCTCTAGGCCTCTAGAGATCCTACAAGTGGTATCAGAGCAGGTTGCCTTGTGTACATTTCACCGTGTGAGGCATGGAGACCGGAGACGGGTCGGGAGGTGTGAAAGTGGCTGATGTACACCTTGAGGATAAGGGCAGCGAACTCAGCACTTCCACAGTGCATGACCATCCTCTTCCTCATGCTCCATCCGACGTCGACAAACCTATCGACCCGGCTGAGAAAGAGAGGAAGAAGGAAGAGAAGAGAAGCTCGGGAAAAGCAAAGAGAGATTGATAGGTTGCTCAAAGAAAAGAGAGAAAGAACAGAGATGAGAAGAGCAATCCAAGCAGTAAGAGAAGAAGAAAAGAAGGAGAAGGCTAAAGCAAAATCCAAAAAGAAAGTTGATCCTCCACCAAGTGAGTCATCAAGTAGCTCCAACGATGGAGATGATGATGAGTCCTACCACAAGAAGAGAAATAAGAAGAAGGAGAAGGATGAGGACAGCAGCAGCAACAAGAAGAAATACTCTGCCATATCCTTCAACTATTCTTATTTGACTAACCATGACCGCAAGTCTTTCATCAATGTGCCCGCGAGAAAGTTGCCTCATTTCGATGAGACCAATTTTGCCAAGTGGAAGCACTTGATGAGGGCTTATCTTATTGGTCTTCACCCTGGTCTTTGGGAGATTGTGTGCAGGGGATTTGAACCACCGGTTGATCTCGAAGACCCCACAAATGAACAAATGTTGGTTGTCCATCTCAACGGACAAGCCACAAGTGTGCTTCTAAGTGCACTAGATGGTGAAGAGTACAATAGAGTGATGGGTGTTGATGTTGGCAAGAAGATTTGGGACACCTTGCACATTGCACATGAAGGGGTGGACAAGGTGAGGAAGGATAGAGTTGACTTGTTGATGGCCAAGCTCAACCGATTTGTGATATTGGAGAATGAAGGGCCACAAGAGATGTTTGATAGGTTGATGACCATAGTTGGGAAGATTAGAGGATATGGTTGTGATGAGTTGGATGACCACAAGGTAGTGAAAGTCATGTTAGAGGCATATCTACCAAGAAATGAGACTGTGGTCACATTGATTAGAGACAAGAAAAAGTTTGAGAAATTCACTCCAAATGATGTGCTTGGAAGAATATTGACTCATGACATGCAAAAAGAAGAAGCAAATGAGAGAAGAAAACTTGGTGAGTTGCAAGCCAAGTTGGATGGCATCAAGATCAAGGATGTGGCACTAAAAGCAAAGAAGACAAGTAAGCCAAGCACCTCAAGCAAGAGCAAGGGCAGCAACCAAGCAACTACAAGCAAGCCAAAGGCACCCAAGCAAGTTCAAGTTCAAGAAGCTACAACTTCATCATCATGTGAAGACGTAAGTGATGGTGAAGATTGTGAAGAAATTGGTGACATGACACTTTTCATAAAGAGGTACAACAAGAGCTTGAGAAAGCAAGGTTACAAGTTCACTAGAAGGAAGTTTCCAAACAAGAAGAAGAGGCTTTGCTACAACTGTGGTAGCACCGAGCACTTCATTGCAAAGTGCCCACATGAGCTCAAAGATGGCAAGTACAAGAAGGACAAGAAAGAAAGCAAGCATGAGTACAAGAGAAGTCATAGGGACATGGGAGAAGCTCACATTGGCCATGAATGAGATTCAACAAATGAAGCATCAAGTGAGGAGGATGAGAAGATTGCAACCGTGGTCATTCAACATTCATCCTCCACACCAAGGCTATTTGATAACTTGACCGATGATGAGCACCACAACTCTCACATTTGTCTTATGGGCAAAAGTGAGAAGGTAAAATCAACTCCCACTTCTTCTCCAACTCTAAATGATATCTCTAGTAGTGATATAGTGATAGCTCTAGTGATGATGAATCTAGTGATGAAGAAATGGACAATCTAACTAAAAATTTGGATAAAAAGACCAAACTCTATATCACTAAGCTATTGGAGGAATTAGAGAGCGTTCAAGTTGAGCTAGCTACTAGAGATGATGATCTCATTGCACAAGAGAACATCTAGATAGCTAGCAAGGAAGCTCTTGCATTAGAGAGAAGTGAGGTGGCTGCCTTGCGCAAGGCTTTGGCAAAAGAGCAAGAAATCCATGCTATTACAAAGAATGAAAATGTTGCACTCAAGCAAAAGTATTGTAACTTGGACGAAAAGTACAAGAAGTTTGAGCTGCAATATAACATTCTTTGGGATAGCAACTCACATCCTTCTAAGGCAATGAATGAATCTACTCCCTCCACTAGCCAAGGATGTGAAAAATGTTACAACCTTGATATAAATGTTTATTCCACTAACCTTGCAATATATGGAGATAATGAAAAAGGAAATTGCTAGGCTCAATGAGATGATTGGTCAAGGGTGCAGCAACAAAGGTATACACATAGGCACCAAGAAGGTGGATGACCAAAACAAGCCCAAGTACAAGGATGGAAGCCATCCTTTCATCAACGATGGTTTGGGTCACACAAAAGGAGGCAAAACCAATGGAAGAAAGAAAGTAAATGGCTATGAGTGTGTTCAGTTCTTGAGCAAGGGCAAGGTTGGTACAGATCAGCCTGCACGAATGTCGACACAACAACCAACCAAATCAGCACGACCAAGCTTGGTCGACAGTGCTAATCGGTTGGTCGGCAGTGCCGACCCCCGCAAGAAAGGGAAGGCCACCAACCATGCCCCTGGTCAGAACAAGCCCAAGAAGATGGTGTATCTGCCCAAGAAGGATGCCCAGAAACCAAAGAAATCAATGTGGGGAAATCCAAATGCTTACGCATACCAACCGAAGGCACACTCTCCTCGTCAAAGCTTGCCATCCTGCTTTGTCTTGAAGAACAACAGCAAAGGGGATGTGTATGCCAAGTATATTGGCAAAGGAACTAACATTTACTTGCATACTTCCATTTGGGTTCCAAAAATTCTTGTGACTAACATGCAAGGCCCCAAAAGCATTTGGGGACCTAAACCAAAGAAATAATTTGTCTTGCAGGCATACTCCTCTGGTGGATCAAGTTGGGTGCTTGGTAGTGGATGTACAAATCACATGACCGGAGATAGGAGTATGTTCGTCTCATATTCCCCCATGATCAACTCACATGATAACATTGTCTTTGGAGACAATTCCAAAGGGGGAGTAAGAGGTCTTGGTAAAGTTGCTATCACTCTTGATCATACACTTACAAATGTTTTACATGTTGATTCGTTGGGATACAACTTGTTGTCCGTCTCACAGCTTTGTGAGATGGGCTACAATTGTCTCTTTACGAATGTGGGTGTGGAAGTCTTTAGAAGGGAGGATTCCTCTATTGTCTTTACGGGTCATAACAAGAACAAGCTTTACCTAGTGGACTTCACTAAGGGTAAACTCAATCTTGAGACTTGTTTAGTGGCAAAATCTAGCATGGGCTGGCTTTGGCACCGCCGACTAGCTCATGTTGAGATGAGGAACTTGGCCAAACTTCTAAAAGATGAACACATCCTTGGACTAACAAATGTTCATTTTGAGAAAGATAGGATATGTAAAGCATGCCAAGCAGGAAAGCAAGTAGGTGTACCTCACCCACCAAAGAGCATCATGACTACCACACAACCATTGGAGTTGATTCACATGGATCTCTTTGGACCGGTCGCCTACCTTAGCATCGGGGTAACAAATATGGTCTTGCTATTGTTGATGATTATTCCCGTTTCACTTGGGTATTCTTTGTGTATGACAAGAGTCAAGTGCAAGAAAAGGTGAAGATCTTTGTGAGAAGAGCACAAAAGGAATTTGGTCAACCCATCAAGAATATAAGAAGTGACAATGGGACCGAGTTCAAGAACACCCATATTGAAACATTTCTTGATGAAGAGGGCATCAAGCATGAGTTTTCAACTCCATACACCCCTCAACAAAATGGTGTAGTGGAGAGGAAGAACCGCACACTCATTGACATGGCAAGGACAATGCTAGATGAGTACAAGACACTGAACATCTTTTGGTGTGAGGCCGTCAACACTGCTTGTCATGCCATCAATCGCCTCTACCTACACAAGAAGTTGAAGAAAACCTCATATGAGCTTCTAACCGGTAACAAACCAAAGGTGTCTTACTTTAGAGTGTTTGGGTGCAAGTGTTTCATACTTAACAAGAAACCCAAAGTCTCTAAGTTTGCACCTAAAGTTGATGAAGGTTTCCTACTTGGTTATGGATCAAATGAGCATGCCTATCGTGTCTTCAACAAGACTTTTGGTCGAGTTGAAGTAGCAATAGATGTGACATTTGATGAATCTAATGGCTCTCAAGAAGAGCAAATTGATCCAAGTATTGTAGGAAAGGATGATCCACCTTGTGAGGCAATCAAGGAATTGGCTATTGGAGATATTAGGCCGCAAGAAAATGAAGTTGTCAATCTGGAAACTCCACCAACATCTGCTACAACTACTTCCACTAACACACCTAATGCAGGTTTGCAGCAGACTCCTGGGTGGTCGGCAGTGCCGACCCTCCCTCTGCAGCAGCAGCTGATCCAACTCCACTTCCAAGACTGAACCTAGAGCCATATTTGAACAAGAAGAAGATGGAGGTTCAAAAGATGTACATGAAGGTGTTGAGCATCCCAAGCTAAGGCAAACGATACAACGGGATCATCCCGTTAACAACATTCTTGGGAGTCTTCGAAAAGGGGTAACAACACGATCTCAATTAACAAACTTTTGCCAATATTACTCGTCTCCTCTTTGGAACCTCTTAAGGTAGAACAAGCACTAGATGATCCGGATTGAATCATGGCCATGCAAGAGAAGCTCAACAACTTTAAGAGAAACAAGGTGTGGAAGCTTGTGGAAAGGCCAAGTACAAATGTCATTGGTACCAAGTGGGTCTTCCACAACAAGTAAGATGAAAATGGCGTGGTGACAAGGAACAAGGCAAGATTGGTTGCTCAAGGCTTCACTCAAGTAGAGGGCTTGGACTTTGAAGAGACATATGCACCAGTAGCTAGACTTGAAGCAATTCAAATGCTTCTAGCCTATGCTGTCCATCACAACTTCAAGCTATTCCAAATGGATGTGAAGAGTGCATTCCTCAACGGCCCCATTCAAGAGCTTGTGTATGTTGAGTAACCACCGGGTTTTGAAGATCCAAAGTTCCCCAGCCATGTCTTTCAACTCCAAAAGGTGCTTTATGGGCTTAATCAAGCACTAAGAGCATGGTATGAATGCCTTAAGGAATTCTTGCTCAAACAAGGCTTTGAGATAGGCAAAGCCGATCCTACACTCTTTACTCACAAAGTTGGAAATGATATATTTGTGTGCCAAATATATGTCGATGACATAATATTTGGTAGTACTAACCTTTCATTGTGTGAAGAGTTTAGTAGGGTCATGACCAAAAGATTTGAGATGCCTATGATGGGTGAATTGAAGTTCTTCCTTATATTTCAAATCAAGCAAATAAAGGAAGGAACTTTCATTAGTCAAACCAAGTACACCCATGATATGCTAAGAAAGTTTGACATGGTGAATGCCAAGCCCATCAAGACTCCAATGCCAACCAATGGACATCTTGACCTTAATGAAGAAGGGAAATTCGTGGACATCAAGGTATATCGCTCCATGATCGGCTCTCTACTTTATTTATGTGCATCTAGGTCGGACATAATGCTTAGTGTGTGCATGTGTGCTAGATTCCAAGCTAACCTGAAAGAGTGTCATTTAATGGCTGTTAAGAGAATCTTGAGATATTTAGTACACAGTCCTAACCTTGGCTTGTGGTATCCCAAGGGATCCAAGTTTGATTTGCTTGGGTATTCGGATTCCGATTACGTCGGTTGCAAAGTAGACCGAAAAAGCACTTCGGGGACGTGTCAATTCCTTGGACGATCCCTAGTGTCTTGGAGCTCTAAGAAGCAAAATTGTGTAGCCCTATCCACTGCCGAGGCTGAGTATGTTGCAGCCGGTGCATGTTGTGCTCAATTACTTTGGATGAGGCAAACTCTTTGGGATTTTGGATGTCATTTTACCAAAATCCCATTACTTTGTGACAATGAGAGCGCTATCAAACTAGCAAATAACCTCATAAGTCACTCAAGAACAAAGCACATAGACATCCGACATCATTTCTTGAGAGACCATGAAACCAAAGGAGATATCGAAATTCACCATGTGAGCACCGACAAACAACTAGCCGATATCTTCACTAAGCCCCTCGATGAGACAAAGTTTTGTGCTTTGCGTAGTGAGCTAAATATACTTGATTCTCGTAACGTGGTTTGAAATATAGCATGCCTCTGTTTGCTCAACTAGCGACCTAGGAAAATGTATTGCAAAACTTTCATATCATGCTTCAAAATCTTTGAAAATCACTTCTAAGAACCATGACCATAGCCATGTACTATTTTTCTGTTTCTGGTCATGATCTTTGGAGGACACATACACATATTCGATATGAAATGAGTTTCTCAGGTTTCAGTCAGTTCTAGGCTGTATGGGCTGGTTGGCAGTGCCGACCGTCGAACTTTCTGATAGGTTCGGGCCCACTCGGTCAGGCCATGGGGTTCCCCTTTTCTTTCCTATCTACACCCCGTGACTCCCTCCTCTCTATCGAGTTCGTCCAGCACCATCTCCTCTCCCTTCTATCTCTTGGGAGGAGACTTTTAGGGTTTTTGGCTCTCCCTGAAATCCCTGCAGTGCCGAGCCAACCCTGTCGTCCTGCTAGTCTCCATGTCGGTGCTGATCCTCTCCCTCAAGCCATTGCTCCTTCCCTCAACTCCTCTCAAGGTATTGAAGGTTTCCTTTCCTAAATCTCACCCGATCTATGCAATGGATGGTTTCTAGTTGTGGATTTGCGTTTCTGGAATGTCACAAAGGTGTTGGGAACCTGTTTAGGGGGAGGAATCGAGTGGATTTGGAAATCCATTGTCAGAGTGAACAGGAGCCATCGACACTGCTGATGCCCTGGTCGGCAGTGCCGACCAGTGCAACTTCACCAGTTGCAGTTTCTGCTGTTTCCTCAGTCAGTGGGCATCCAAATCTGCTGGATTCTTTAATCAAAACTTGTTTCTAATAACTTTTGTTTTGTGACCTAATCCATGGCTTGAAACCCTAAGTTAATGTTTTGGATCAGTTATGTAATTTCTCATATGATAAAAAGAATGGTGTGATGCAGGGAAAATTAGTGAAAAGAAGTAGAATCGGAACAGGGGCTGTTGTGCTGGTCGGCAGTGCCAACCATGCAGAGAAAATTTACTCTCTGTAGCAACTTGTGTTCTGAGTTTAACTCTTTTCCCTAGTTATTCTTGTTTCATAGAAATTCTTTTTACATGCAGTTGCTTATATGATTATATTTGTGCATAGATGGAGGGTGGTGATGACCGTGGCAAAAGGAAGTTGACCACTAAGGAATGTACTCGCTGCAGAAGGAGAAGGACAGCGTATATAGTGAGAACTCAAGAGGAGGAGGAGCAATTTAATTTGGAGCAAGCTAGGCTACAATAGGCAGGTCACACTGCAAGATTTGTGCTTTCCACTCCAGTCCATCTTACCGAGTTTGATGATAGCTACATGTTGGTATAAATTAATGCACACTCTACTTTATCCGCAAGCGCACAAATAAAATCTACCGATGTAGCACTTCACCGGAGTAACCCAGTTTTAATATCGAACCCAAAAGAACAGATAGCGATGAGTCTCAAGTGTATAACCCCTGAGTAACTAACAAGGACGGAGAAACTAAAAGTATAGAGGGGATCACTAAGGTTATCTAAATCCAACTTAAGAGTGATATGTTTATTATTCTTAATGGGGAAGTTGCCATAAAAGGTCACAACAGAGTATGATTCTTTTATGCAAATGTATAATCCTACCGAGCCTACACATGGGTAAGTGGACTATAGAAGAATCCACAAGGCTATAAGAGTCACCCTTGCGAACTACCACTACTACCGGCGTTATAGGAGGTAAATATGAGCTATCAAGTCTAAGCACTACGCTTATACTATCCAACTACTCTAACTCTAGAGCGACTAGAATTAAAGTACTCAAAAGAGAGTCATAAACCTTAAGAACAATGGCTCAAACTTAAATATAGATGTTGATTACCGAAACAATCGTTGAAGCAAGTCGATGAAGAACTTGAATCCGCAGGTACAAGATGAAGAAGTTGATCTGACAGGCCGGAGCTTCCTCTTGATCTCTTCCCCTCTCTCTCTCTCTTCTAGTTCTAGAATAAGACTAGGTTCTAATCCTACTAGAGGGGTATCTAGTCTTCTACTTGAAAGCTAACTCTTGATTACAACTAGATGAACTAGATCTAATTCTAGATGAACTAGAAGAGATTCATCTAGAGGGACCTCTACTTCTACATTGGAACCCTAATTTCTGATGTGGAGATGAATAATGAAGAGGGAGATTGAAAGTCCTTGTTTGGTTTTGGATAATTGATGTCACCTAGAGTACTAACCTTGTCATGAAGTGTTTATGAGCTAGGTTGGTACATTCCAAGTACGGGAGCCAAATGATGATCATGGTATTGGTGGTGATGACCAAAAGATAGATCAAGTGCTCCACATTTGGAAGAAGAAGAAGAGAAAAACAAAATCCTATGGAGATCAAGGCAAAGGTATAAATAGGAATTTTGTTTTGGCACTCAAGACACCATAGAGGGTGTGAGTGCATTTAGGATAGATAGCTGTACTATTAAGAGGGGAATATCTCAGTGATCACGGTTATCAAGTGCCACTAGGTGAATTCATACATGCATATGCATTAGGACCTAGTGTGCTAACTCGAATCCTTTGAATATGTTTGTGAAAATGCTAACACACATGCACATGATGTTGTACACTTGTTGGTGTTAGCACATTTGCAAAGGAGAAGTTGTTGGAGTTGGTTTGGATCAACACAGAGAAGAAAATGGAGTTTTCTGTGTATGGTCGGTGGTACCGACCAGGTGGTCGGTGGTACCGCCCATAGGTGCTGCGTGCAGCCCTCTCTGTGTTGGGGCGTTTTTGGCCTGGCGGTGGTACCGCTATTACCTCGGTACTACCGCCGGCGGTGGTACCGACCGGATGGTCGGTGGTACCGTGGCCCTGAGGAGTTTCGGGAGGCTCTCTGTAGTTTTGAAAATGGCTTGCCGGTAGTACCGCCATTACCTCGGTACTACCGCCCACGGTGGTACTGACGCAAGGTCGGTAGTGGCTGGTTTTTCGCGAGGCTCTCTGTAGTTTTGAAAATGGCTTGCCGGTAGTACCGCCATTACCTCGGTACTACCGCCCGCGGTGGTACCGACGCAAGGTCGGTAGTGGCTGGTTTTTCGCAGAGCTCTCTGTTCGCGGCGATTTTTGGCCTGGCGGTAGTACCGCCATTACCTCGGTACTACCGACCTCGGAGGTACCGACCAGAGTCGGTGCCTCGCCTAAATCAGCGGGACGTGTGTTAAACGGCTAGTTTGACTCTGTCGGTACTATCGCCCAGGAGGGGTCGGTACTACCGACCAAGCGCAGAAAGGTAGGGTTCGGGCCGTCGCCCTCCCTTCCCTATAAATTGACCGTGGCCGCCTTTGGGGATAGCTTCTTGACTCTCTGACTTCTTGAACATCCTCTTGAGCAAGATCTAATCCCTCCCTCCGATCTCTTTGCTTGTTAGTGCGAATCCAAGTGAGATCGAGAGATCCAAGTGCATTTGCTTGTGAGTTTGCATCTAGTGGCACTTGGCGATTGTGGTTGCTGCAGATATTCCTATTACTCTTGGTGGTTGCCGCCACCTAGACGGTTTGGAGCAGCGGAGGAGATAAGGCACGAGTGGTGATTGTTCGTGGCCATCTCCCGGTGATTTGTAAGGGGTTTCTTGTACCTTCCCCGGCGGAGTGCCAAAGGTAACTCTAGTGGATTGCTCGTAGCTTGTGGATCCCCATCTTGTGTTGGTTGTGCGGCACCCTATTGAGGGTTAGGCGTGTGATGCCTATTAGCGCGTGAACCTCCAAGTGGGTGTATCGCTACAACGGGGACGTAGCTTGCCGGCAAGCAAGTGAACCTCGGAGGAAAAATTATTGTGTCAACCTGTCTCCGTGGTATTCTTTGATATTCATTTATTAATCTCTTGCCGGCTCGGTATACACACCTCTATCTTTTGCACTTACATTTGTTACTTTCTTGCAAGTTAATATTATACCTTGTTGTTAGTTACATTCTCTTATCTTGTGTAGTGATATACATTATTGCTTATTTAGTTGTTGAATAGTTCCTTTGATATTGTGTGACTTAGAGTTTGTGGTTATCTAGAATTGTGAATTGGTGGCTTGCATCTGTGTAGAGCTAGCGCAAACTTCGCTTCACCATTTAGTTGTCTAACTAGTTTGTTTCAGTGTTGTTGTAGAAATTTTTTTATAGGCTATTCACCCCCCCTCTAGCCATTTAGGACCTTTCAGAGATGCCTGGAGAGGGGGGTCTGGGGCTGCTTATATAGCCCTGAGGGATCAATCGCGGTCGTTGGATCAAACCGACTTAAGGTACGGCTGAGATGCATCCTAGAGGTCGGTGGAGGAAGCTTGCAGAAGACGGAAGCCAGTGGGCCCAGGGGGAGACCGACCGGTCTAAGGGTGGGACCGGTCGGTCCCACCTGGCGGCCTCTCGAGGTGTCCCACCTCGTGGTGTCCTCTAGAACCTTCTGGAATATTCCTGACGTGCCGATTGCGTTATCTCGCGTCGGTTTCCTTCTAGGGGAAGCTATCAGTGCTGATTTCCTGGTTTAGTCCCTGCAGAATCATAGTTCACCAAAACTCGTGGAATATTGTCAGTTGAAACCCTATACCTTTGTTGGTGATTGAATTCATGCCCTTTTCATATTTATTTATCCTTTAATTATGATAGTTAACTAGTGTCAACAAGTTCCCCCAAGCTAAACCTTTGCTAGTCCCAAGCAAAGCCAATCTCAACAATGGATCAGGAGTTGTTGCAATATCTTCACTTCCAACAAGTACACATGTATTCAAACAAAAGTTCTCATATGGAATAGAAAAAAGTATCATATTATTCATCACAGGGCTTAGTACTTTACCTTGAATCTCGAGTAATTGAAAGATAGAACGATCAAATCAAGCACCATGTCTCTAGCTCTTTCACTTCACCATTATTCCGGAGTTTTTATGAATTTTCAAAAGTTTAAGAACATATGTTGCCAAATTAAACAAAGGATCCAAAGAGAAAGTCAACCACATTATTGAGTCGAGAAGTGCATGTGTATGGAAAATGGAGGCGGATGCTCTTTTGAATTTATCACTCTCTTCTGCTTATTAGAGACATATGGCTATCAGGCTAATTCTACTGGCGGGCACATGCCCATTTTTTTTCTGATATTCATTATTATTATTATTATTATTTTTTGAGGTTCCGGACACTTGTCCCTTTTTATTTCCTCGGGATCTTTCTTTTTGAGGTTTCAGACACTTGTCCCTTTTTATTTCCTCAGATTTTTTTTCTATTTTTTTCTTTTTTTTCAATAGCCACATGCTTCCAACAAACTTTTGAGAGGATAACAATAGATAATCATGAGCATTTATGCGGAAGATGGATGAAATGTGTAAGTGATCTCAATTCAATAGCATGATGACTTCTCATAGGGTCAACAAAGCTTAATTTAACTCAATGACATTATTAGTCATATTTATAATGAGAAATCTCCGGAACACTAGTGTTGTTTAGAACAAGATAATAGCAGCTCAGATCATCAAGTGCTATATCTATCAATTACCTAGACTCTGTATCAAGCATTTGCTACCCATATATTTAATTTCATTTTTAAGCATCATTATTAATTAGGAGAACTCATGCTTTAAAGGCTAGGTACTTGAAAGAAATTAGATAGAGCAACTATTCATCATTTTCATACAAAAGATTAGAGAGAGAGGGTTTTAGTCATCAACTTCTTAAAACAAACTAGACACACTATTTTATTAATCTAACACACTTTAAGATAGCTAATAATAGTAGTAGTAGTTATAATAAAGACATACCTGAATCGTGAAGATAACGGGGGTGCGTCTCCCCCAAGCTGGTTCCCTTAATAGCGTTGAGCCTTCATGTGCCCATATATTTTTGTCTCTTTTTTTTAATTAATGGTGAGCCTTCATGTGCCCACATACTTTTGTTCTTTTCTTTTTAAGGGTGAGCCTTCATGTGCTCACATATTTTTGGTGTTTTCATTTTGTTTATAGAATGAAAAACTTAAGAGGATAAAGATACTTACGTGGATACATGGGGGTGCCTTCCCCCATGCTGAATGTTGACGTAGTCGTTCGATCTTGCAATGTAGCAGATTGGCAGTGAATATGTCCTTCCTCTATTAGAGCTTTGGTTGATGTTGATGTTTGTTGAGACAATGCTCCAACAGTGGATGGAACACTCACTTGCTCATCAGCTTTTCTTGGCCTTTCAAATCCTGTGAAACTCAAATAGACAACAAAACTTGTGGAACAGATTAAGCATTAGTGGTTGGCCACTCAAGCCTTAGTTGTCTAGAATTTTAGTGAGATCTCTCTCTTGATATTTTTGTATTTTATATTTTTATGATGCAAGAGAAAGTACAACAAGATGAATGCATGCATATTTATTTTTATTATTTTTATGCCACCGCGGTGAACATTCCTGTGGGTTTTTACACGCCATAGAATTATTCACATGGGCCTTATGATGCAGTGAAATATTTTTATTTTGTTTTCTAATGTAATGTAGAAATTAAAATGTGTTGTGAATTAAATATGATGATGCAAGAAATGGTTATGGATTAAATATGAGAAATATGCAGCAAAGTAAATATAAAGATAACAACTGATTCTTACCTTTTGGCGAAGGTTTGGATATTTAGGTCCGACGAACCGGACCTTCCCTTGGTTCAGACCTCCCAAGGTATGCCAGACGTTTGGAAAGTTGTTATTGATTGTACCTCTTAGGTGCAGATATTTTCTCCCATACTTTCTTGGTCTGAGTCTTCACTTCCTGTGGTTCACTGTCTTGAGGTTTTTCTCCTTTCTTTTCTCGGACAGTGTCGATAGCTTCTTCTTCATGATTGGCCTCTCTATTCTTGATAGTTTGTCTTCTTTCGCTTTGAGAGCGGCGTCTTTCACTTCTATTCTTCTTGGGTGCTTCATTGGGTATGTAGTTGATAAAGTTGTATCGTGCCTTTTCTCCAGGAAAGTGAAAATGGATTTTCTCTTGTAGGTGATTGCACTTGTAGTGTAGAGGAATGATCTTCCTAGGATGAGGTGGACATCATCATCTTCTCCCATGTCGAGGATCAAGAAGTCTGTGGGGACTTAATGACCTCTAATTCTGACTACGACGTCTTCCATCATTCCTTCTTGTTTTATGCCTCTTGATATGGTGTCACTCATGTTCTTCGTTCATCCAGTAATTTGAAGTGAAGCGTTAATTATGGAAGCTGGCAGTATCTTGCTCAGTGTGCATGTTCTTGTAGATCTAGGACCTTCACTCTGTAGAATTTAGGAGTGATAAACTTCTCCATGTTTTGCTCAAGAGTGTGTCCTGTTCATAAAGACAAGGTAGAGATCAAGTGCATAGGCTCTGTTGGTGGAAAAACACCAACAGAACCAAAAGTTTTGTTTATTCCCCTTAGGCACATTGCACAAGACAAACTTGTTGTTTATGTGTTCTATTCAATCTTAATATGAGTGATAGGATAAGAGGATGAGCATAAAAGTAGCATCTTAAAATATTTAACAGATCAGATTACTTAACCAAAGGAAGGATAATCTATGCATAAAGTGTCGATCTTTTCATAATTGAGATATATCATCTTCCAAAGGTTGGATGCACAACATTTTAGCTTATTTAGTTAAGACAGTGAGATACAAGAGAGTAAAGCTAGAAACAAAGATCAAAGGACTGAACATGTTGAGTTGATTAGGTTGGATCAAGTGAGGTGCAACTTAAACATGTTTAGTTCTTTATTTATGTTCATACTAGAATCAAGAAGAAGCTTTTAAAGTGATGGTTATTTGCCTTGAAATATTACTTTGTTATTGAAGAGTGATGTGTCGAACCACCTTGTGGAAGCTTCTCTTGTCTAGCTGGCTTGTCTTCTCTTGTTCGTCTCACAGTGTGATTGAGAGGAGGAAGATCGCGGTGGAATCATCTTTATAGGCATCGACCTTCCTTCTCTTGTGTCGACTTATCAGTGAAGGTACATTATTCCTCGAGTATGCTGACTAGGATCCTCTCTCTTTCTTGTATTAATTCTGTACTATGAGGATGTAGGGACAGTTCCACATTCTTCTCTTGTCAACCTTTCTTGTTTTCCTTTAATCATTGAGTTGGCAAAAGACTTGAATTTAGAACTGTTACTCGAGTGGCTCCATGAGAGTCTTTGTCTCTTAGTGCCACGACTGAGACTTGTCCTCTCAACAGTGTCTAGATGATGGAGATCTGATCGGCTGTTATTCTTGATTTGTTGGCTCAGGTACTATCTCTCCATCTTCTAACTCTTGTGGTGCAGTGGCTTCATCCTTCATGATGCCCTCCTCAATTTTTTGGCAGTTGGTTCTTCCTTCGACATCTTCTCTTGGTTCTCTTTGGCTGCTCATAAGTGATGTAGTTGTTGAGGAATCAGCAAGAGATCCAAGAGTTGACTTCTCCAGGTCCGATATAGATGATAACATTGATGGCGTTCAAGAACGATCTTCGAAGAATGAGTGGTGGATCATATTCTTCTTCTCGACTGGGATAGCATCTAGTGGTTTGTATTGATCAAAGTGGTGGGTAGGAGATCAATATGTTTGAAGTTGGGTTTTCTCCTTCCTCCCTTTGATTGTGAACACATCTAGACAACGGAATTGTCTCTCCCAGGCTGGCTTGTGATGTAGATGGACTTCCAACAACATGTTCATGTGTTTGAGTTGTAGATCTTGCTATTGTTGTAGTCGTACCATCTTGTCTCCCAAGCTAGCTCTTGATTAGAAGAGAAAATAACTTTCCACTTCTTGTCTTGATGTCTTGGGCATTGATGGTTGCAGGCATAGGTTGTTTCATACGAGGTAAGTTGCATCCTGTTTGTCATCAGTGCTCATGCAAGACTCAAAGCTAGGCTAGCACCATTTGTGATCTGAGAGATGGTTTGTATGTCTATGGTTTGGGTTTTGGATCTTCAATGTTCAGACCAAACCATGGATGAACAAAATCTCTCTCCTGCATAATGTTAGTGGATATATACCCGAAGGATTGAAGAATTTGAAGCATGGGCTGTTGTCCATAACATATGTATTTTGCATCTAGGATTACTTTAGCATAGACTAGTATGTGTTGGCTGCACTTTAACATGATTCAAGGCAAAGGATAACTTGCAGTAGAAGACAAAATAAATAAACTTTGATACTCACAGTTCTTTCATCCATGATGAATGAGCTGAATCTTCATTGTGCAAAGTTGTTGAAGTTCATGTGTCTCTTCATCTCCAGTGTGAGTTCATCTCCGGACTTTCCCAAATTGATATTGAAAGTTTCCCTGCAATGGTTAGTCCAACAAAATATCCAACATCCACTATAGCATATTATCGGCTCAAAAATCAACCTAGACACCACGTCTAATTTGATCTAGGAAGGTATTTTAACTTAATTGCTTAAATTAAAAACCTTTGAAAGCAAGATCACCACTCCTAAACTAGGCACCATGCTTAATTTAAGAGATGTATGAAAGTACTCCAAACCTAAACATATAATATAGCGAATGAGGGTAGCATGAAAGTATTATAGAGATTTATTCAGATGGTGATGAAAGAGCATAATGAGTGTATGAGCATATCTTAAAGGTAGGGACAACGAACATAGCAACATGGCAAGAGATATTCTTAGAAGGTCTATTTCCCAAGCTTGGATTTTGCATAAATCAAGATTGGATGAATGTAATTCAATGTTGCATGATGATTGGTGGGACATACCTTATGTTTGTTGTTCCTTCGTTCTTTTCTGCTCCAAACCTGGGAAGGTTAGTGACAAGAATACCCGAAGGAATATTTTTCATATTTATATTTCTATGCTCATTACAAGGACAGTACAGCAGAAAGGTAGGCATAGCTCATAACCAGGTATTATGATGGGGTATAAGGATTCTACTAGTTATAGCTTGCTCATGGGGTAGTGATAGATAAGAGTGGAATTCAAAAAAACAACATTCATAAGAATGAAAACAAAAATAATGAAAAGACTGGGACAAAAAGGAAAAGATAAAAGTATGATTACAAGGTTAAACTTAAGACGTAAAATGATCTACCGTTCCCCGGCAACGGCGCCAGAAATGCTTGTTGGTATAAATTAATGCACACTCTACTTTATCCGCAAGCGCACAGATAAAATCTACCGATGTAGCACTTCACCGGAGTAACCCAGTTTTAATATCGAACCCAAAGGAACGGATAGCAATGAGTCTCAAGTGTATAACCCCTGAGTAACTAACAAGGACGGAGAAACTAAAAGTATAGAGGGGATCACTAAGGTTATCTAAATCCAACTTAAGAGTGATATGTTTATTATTCTTAATGGGAAGTTGCCATAAAAGGTCACAACAGAGTATGATTCTTTTATGCAAATGTATAATCCTACCGAGCCTACACATGGGTAAGTGGACTATAGAAGAATCCACAAGGCTATAAGAGTCACCCTTGCGAACTACCACTACTACCGGCGTTATAGGAGGTAAATATGAGCTATCAAGTCTAAGCACTACGCTTATACTATCCAACTACTCTAACTCTAGAGCGACTAGAATTAAAGTACTCAAAAGAGAGTCATAAACCTTAAGAACAATGGCTCAAACTTAAATATAGATGTTGATTACCGAAACAATCGTTGAAGCAAGTCGATGAAGAACTTGAATCCACAGGTACAAGATGAAGAAGTTGATCCGACAGGCCGGAGCTTCCTCTTGATCTCTTCCTCTCTCTCTCTCTTCTAGTTCTAGAATAAGACTAGGTTCTAATCCTACTAGAGGGGTATCTAGTCTTCTACTTGAAAGCTAACTCTTGATTACAACTAGATGAACTAGATCTAATTCTAGATGAACTAGAAGAGATTCATCTAGAGGGACCTCTACTTCTACATTGGAACCCTAATTTCTGATGTGGAGATGAATAATGAAGAGGGAGATGCCTGGAGAGGGGGGTCTGGGGCTGCTTATATAGCCCTAAGGGATCAACCGCGGCTGTTGGATCAAACCGACTTAAGGTACGACTGAGATGCATCCTAGAGGTCGGTGGAGGAAGCTTGCAGAAGACGGAAGCCAGCGGGCCCAGGAGGAGACCGACCGGTCTAAGGGTGGGACCGGTCGGTCCCACCTGGCGGCCTCTCGAGGTGTCCCGTCTCGTGGTGTCCTTTGGTGTCCTCTAGAACCTTCTGGAATATTCCTGACGCGCCGGTTGCGTTATCTCGCGTCGGTTTCCTTCTAGGGGAAGCTATCAGTGCTGATTTCCTGGTTTAGTCCCTGCAGAATCATAGTTCACCAAAACTCGTGGAATATTGTCAGTTGAAACCCTAAACCTTTGTTGGTGATTGAATTCATGCCCTTTTCATATTTATTTATCCTTTAATTATGATAGTTAACTAGTGTCAACACTACATGAGGGACAACACAAGTGAGTTTGAGCTGATGGAGCCACAGAACAAGAGGAGGATTCATGTAACTGATTATTCTAGGAGTGTGACAGAAACCACAAGATCTAGGCAAGAAAATCCTTACTTGGTGCAGAAGGATCATGATTTGGATTACAGGTTTTGGAATGTTTTTCATTCCAACTTCTACACCACCTGCATCATTGGGAGAAACAAAAGCAAGGTGATAAAGATGCAATATATCGATTTCACTTATATGTAGGATAGGAATGATCATGATTTTGCCACAGCTGTTACTATTTGTGATAGATTTGAACTAACAGATATTATGAGCTTCAGATATGATTGGAACCAGGAGGTCCTTGCCCAGTTCCATGCCACTTTCTTCAGGGGCAGGGATGCAGATGAGATTCACTGGTTGACTGATGGTGTTCACTATCGGGTCAACTTTGTGACCTTTTGTCGTATTCTTGGTTTTGGGCAGCAGCACAAATCCTACAGCCGTATTCATGATGATCATCGCTTCATGCCACATGAGGTGAGCTTTCTGTGGGAGAACCCAGCTGCAGCTGATGGCAGGAGGACAGGGTTGAAGAGCATCTACTACATCATGAACAACCTTATCAGAAGCACAATCAATCCAAAGGATGGTGCAACCACTGATCTCAATGGGTACATTACAAATGTCTTATCTCGGTTTCCTAATGGTGCCAGATTCAATGTGTCTAGTTTCATTTGGGTTGAGTTGAGCTCTGCAGTGGAGGATGGTAGGAGGGGGCTGCCCTATGCTCCCTACATTATGTTCATGATTGAGAGAGTGACTGGTTTCAGATATCCCAAGGATGGGACTCACACTAGCTACAACATCAAGAAGACTAGAGGTGGGGCAGCTCCTTCTCAGATGCACAAGAGTGCTTCATATGCTCACAAAGAGGCACTAGGGACTTCCAGAGGTGGTGGTAGCAGTGGCAGGAAGAACAAGATGTTCTGGAAGCTTGGCTCATGGATCAAGGCAATCTTCACCTCTTGCACCTATCAAAATGATGCTATATACAGGACTCATAGGTCTATGCAGGAGATAATACAGGCACATGGACTTGCACCACTCTCTCCCTTGAGATCTCCACCGAGGTTCAGTCTTCCAAACCTTTCTGAGTCTGATGATGATGAGCAGTAGCAGTCGCAACAGTATCAGGATTAGCCTCAGTACAGTCACCATAGCGCTTGGGAGTATCAGACTCTCGCCGGTTATCAGCAGCAGTATCAGTATCAACAACAGCAGCAGCCTCCCAGGAGGTCCTCTAGATTGTCGTCTCGCTACACGGCGACTACTCACCGTGGCGGGTGGGCTCGTGTCGAGTCAGATTCTGACGATGAGGCCGGACAGCAGGCCGGTACCAGTGGCGCTGGTGGTGGTGTTGACTGGGATGACATCCAGGGATCCGCTAATGAGTGATCGTTCTTCTTTTCTCTTCTCTTTTTGGCATTTGATTTCAAAGGGGAGAATTGAAGGGGTCCAATCTTTTTTGACGTCATCACTGCTGAGTTTATGGTCTATCCGAGAGTGTGTGAGTTAGGTTGTAAGTTTGAGAGTCGCTCAAACTCTTTTTATGTAATAATTGGCTACCTTTTAGACTTATTTCATACTCGGATATGGACATGTGTGGTTTAATTAGTTTCAGCTTGTCATATTTGTGCTAGTAGTTTACTTTATGCATATTATCTGTTGTTTAGTTTTCGCTGTAATCTGGCTGTTGAAGCCTGGTCGGCAGTGCCGACCAGTGCAATAGCAGCCAGACCTTGTTGTGCATGAACTGTCATTTGCATCACTGAAAGTGCATTCACCCCCAATGTGGGTTTTGGCTAATTAATGACAATCAAACTTGGGACTAACCAGTTTATAAAAGCATGTATGCAGGTGTTAGTCCTTAGAAAGATTTGAAATGATGAAATCACGTGATCAAAGCACGATGGATACTTTTGGACCTATTGATGCCTAGCTCAAGTGGTAGTTTAAAATTTCTATTTTAAACTTGAGTTATAGGTAAGCCAGACTATGAAGAGGGTCACAAAGTAAGTTGGCTAGATGTGGAGAAAAGTGCTCAAATCGACTAACCTTAGTTCGCTTCAGAGACACCGCACAATCACGAACACGTAGAGGGTAAATTCATTTGGTCGGTGGTACCGACCATGGGTGGTCGGTGGTACCGACCACAGCTTCTCAGCGCAGCGCTCAATCATCCTCTCTGTGTTGGTCAAAAAATGACCTGGCGGTAGTACCGCCATAACCTCGGTACAACCGCCCTCGGTGGTACCGACGCAGGGTCGGTAGTAACCAAGTTTACAGAGCTCCCTGTGTAGAATTGAAAAAGGCCTGGAGGTGGTACCGCCATAACCTCGGTACCACCGGCCCCGGAGGTACCGAGCATGGCCGGTAGTTACCCTGGTTTCGCTGACCTCTCTGTTCGAGTTGAAAATGTCTTGGCGGTGGTACCGCCATAACCTCGGTACCACCGGGCTCGGAGGTACCGACAGAGGTTGGTGGTAACTTGGCTTTGCGAGGCTCTCTGTGTTGTGTTGAATATGACTTGGCGGTGGTACCGCCATAACCTCGGTACCACCGGCCTCGGAAGCACCGACCCAGGCTCGGTGGTTGAAAGTTTTTCAGGGCTCTCTGGACTGACTAGCCTTTGACTTGGCGGTGGTGCCGCCATTACCTCGGTACCACCGAACTCGGAGGTACCGACCCTCGGGCGGTAGTTTCCGAGGGACCGAGTCCCTAACTGAGTTGCTCTCTGTTCGAGCTTGTTTTGGCCTGGCGGTGGTACCGCCATAACCTCGGTACCACCGGCCTCGGTGGTTCCGACCTTGGCCCGGTGCTTGTCAGTTTGACCAGATCTGGGTGTATGCGACCGTTGTGACATGGTCGGTGGTACCGACCATGGGTGGTCGGTGGTACCGACCAGCCTCGGGACTGGGGGAGTATAAATACCTCCCCTCTTCACTTTTCACGGACACCCACTGATTCCACTTACTCATTGCACACCTAACTCTGGACAAACTCTCTCCAAGCATTGACTCACCACTCTCTCTCTCCCCCTTTGCTCCTAGATTCATTCCCTTGCGAGATTTGAGCTACGGAAGTGAGATTCGAGAGTGTGAAGCATCAATCTTCGACTTGAGCACTTGGTTTCCATCTTGCCGGCTTGCTTTGTGTCTTTTACTCTTGAGCTCTTTGAGCTCTAGCCGGTTAGGTGTTCTTCGTGGTAGCCCGTATTGATTTACTTGTGAGGGCTCCCCGAAGCGTTTGTATTACCCTGAGATTTCTAGTAGAGATACTCTCGTAGCCTTTGTGGTTGCTTGAGTGAGGCGAGGAGGTGAAATAGACTCCGACCTTTGTGGTCACCTCAACAACGAGGAAGTAGGCACTCCTTAGTGGATTGGCCGAACCTCGGGATAAATCGCGTGTCCCGTGTGCTTGTTGTTGTTGTCCCTATTTTCTCTACTTCACTTGTTATTGTGTTCTTCGTGTTCTTCCTATCCCTATCTCTTTCTTAGGTTGGGAAGGCTCGTTCTACATAAGGGGAGCAACCAAGGTTTGGTGAGAGTAGATTTATCATATATCATTCTTAGGAAAGTGGGCTAGAAACTTGTAATATTTTCATAGCTTACATTCATCGGATTTGTAGTTTCTTTTAGGATCCCGGTTGTGCCGTTTGTTTGTGTTGGTAGTACCGGTGTTTCACACCCGGTAATACCTACCCAAACAAACCGGCCTCTCCGATTACTATCTAACTACATCTTATAGTTTGTGAAGTTTCAGATAGTCAAAATCACCTATTCACCCCCCCTCTAGGTTGATTCGGTCCTTTCAATCACACTTTATACTGTGACACTATGTTTCTTGCACCCCACAACTGGCATGGATGTAGGGGGAGGTCCCAATCTCACTAGTATGTGAAAACTGACCTCTTATGTCAATTTGGAAATTCAAATTCCCTTTCACATATTTAGGGGGAGTCTTCTACATCCATGACGCATAAATCTCAACACTTTTATGTATCTTTATGTAAGCTCTAATTGGGTTGTCATCAACTACCAAAAAGGGGGAGATTGTAAGTGCAATCAAGCCCTAAGTGAGTTTTGGTGTTGATGACCACAAAATTAGGGGACTAATGAGATTTGTTGAGTTGACAAGCAGGGAATAACAAATGAAAGGATGCATACATGGCTGATGGGTACCCAATTATTTACATGATGGTTTCCGACTCAAAGGAGGTTTAATTTGTTTTTCATTTTGAATTTGAGTTTAGGAATGGAGTACTATTAAGAGGGATTCTAGCACCACACTCAAATTGTGATACCAGTGCTCAATCTTTGCCAGAAAGACATACTTCCAGCCACCTTACTAACCCCACAGGTTTCATCTCGATTTGACTCAATTGGGGTGGTCGGTAGTGCCGGCCATTATGATCGGTAGTGCTGATCATAATCAGACCGTTGGGCTCAGACTATATATACCTTTCTAGAAAGCCCACAACGACCCAGTTACGCTAGTGCTTCTTCCAGCTCGGGTTCTGTCACACCTGGTTTTAAGAACAAAACCAGGTATAAACCATATGTGAGCCCAGGAAGTCAAATCTCACATATAGTTACAAATAAAGGGTAATATCGAAAGACAATGCTCATATATAACGTATAAACATAAAGATCATAACCTTAAAGAGCAGACAGCGGAAAGACACTCCGATCTTCAGGTGGAGACACCAACTTCACAGGGACAACTGACTGGTTGATCACAAGCCTAACTTCTCCAACTCTTGCAGTCTGGTACCCATCCGGGATTTTTCCAAAGTGTTGAAAAGTAAAACACGCATAAGTACATCTCGTACTTAACAAATATAACATGGGGTTCGTGAGGCTCAAAAGGCTGACACTGGTTTAACTGCATTAGCTTTTAGTTGACATAATTTTAGCATTAAGTAGCATCAAAGTATAAGCATCCCAATTTAAACATATGATCAAGTAAACATGTATCCATTGAATAAATATCATCATCATTATTACCATTATTTATAGCAACAACTATACCATAAGAATTCCAGGCCGCTCGTAACCGTGAGCACGGCTGATATATCAGTTTTACACTCTGCAGAGGTTGTACACTTTACCCGATGAGTAGTTATACCCATATGCCAGGGTTTGCAAGGCCCACGTTACACTTCCAAGGTGCACGACAAGGTTCACTGCGCAGCCTTTCAAAGGTTCGTCTAACAAGTTAGGGCCGCTAGGTCTTAAGGCAAGGGGAAGAAGGGTCTCTCAACCTTACGACAACGCAGGCAAGGTGAAAGAAGCCGCCCTAAATCCAGCTCGGCAAGACCCAACACGCCTATACAGGTGTCCTCTAACAAGCTAGAAAAGGTCCTCATACTGAGCCAAGGTCAGAGCCATATAACTCCCATGGTTGCACTATTGTCCCGGGTGATCCCTTATAGTAGTTCCTAAACCATGTTGCTATAAAAGCCAAATTTTATCATGTCACATATATCATTAAAACAAATTTACATGATCATAGTTTAAGTTGAGCACTAGCATCAAGCTATCCAATGCATACTCGTGGTTATCAAGGCATAAGATAAAACATCTAGGATAAGTCTATATAGGCATCAAGGTAGACACATGCAATATGACAGTTATGGTGAATTAAGGTTATTAGGACATCAAGGAGGATCCCATGCTATACTTGCCTTAAACTCAAGATCCTTCTTCTGTTGACTCGTAGACTTCCAAAGGTTGACTCTTGATCACAATCTCTTGATCACGAAATCTTCCTCTTGATCACCAACGTATAACTCACCGACTAGACATACAATCACAGAACACCACACATGCATCCAATATCAATCATGCAAAGCAAACATAGCCTATGATTAGAACAGTACATCAATCATAATAAAACAAGATAAAGAGTTTTTGAAAACTGATCTATGGCTCACTACGGTCACACAGACGCGAAGATCACTCTAAGCGAAGATACAAACTAAACAAGATTAAAGACACTAATTACTAGATTAGATTTAACACAAATTTTAATTATGAAAAATAGGACTGAAAGTTATATAGTTTGAAAGAACTTTTCAAAATGAATCTAACGCAAGTTGAACGGACTAAAATGGAGTTAAAACAAAGAAGTTATAAGCTTTTGAATTCAGTGGCAAAACTGTAAATAAGTTGAATTTGAATTTGCAGATTTAAATAATTAAAAACAAAACCGAAATTCGGCTGGACTGCACTTCATTTAGGAGGAAACGCAGGGGCTTGGGAGGAAGAATTCCCAGACACATGGAACAGTGTCCTGAGGAGCGCGGGTTGAGACCCGATTAATTATAATGGTGTTTTTGCAAAACTGCAGGCCGAAGGGGTATGAGGCATTTGCGGCCATTGGATCAGGTATGGATGGCGTGGATTAGATTGGAGGGTTTGGGCGGCACTGAGTCACCGGAGCAGGGGAGGGATACGGCGGCGCCATGGTTGGTCGGCCCGGACTTCACCGGAAAAACGCCGGAGAGGTGATTCAGGGCTCCATAGAACGAACCGAAGACACCGGGAGATAGATGAGACTGAGGGGATCTCGTCTAGGGCTTTGGTTATGGCAGAGATGGATCGGGGACGATGGGGCGCGGAGCTTAGCGGCTCGGCATGACTGGAGCTACTCCGGTGAGTTCGTCCGAGCAATTTAACGAGAGAGAGAGAGCACGGGAACGGCATCGGCGGCTTCCTTACCTTCAGCCAAAACTTGAAGACCAAGTCTAATCGATGGAGAAGGAGCAGGGAGGGGAAATCGACGCGGCGGCGGTGAGTTAGGGTTTCAGGTGGCGCTTGGGGCTCGGGTTATGGTGGCGGCTTGCGATTTAGGGTTCAAAAGGGGTGGCGGCGGCTCAAGAGCTCTCTATTTAAAGGACAAAGGCCGTAGGGGTGCTTAGCTGGGCGAGTTGAAGACGGGGCGGAGGCGGTCACCGTGTCGAAGCAGAGTCCTGCTCGGGCATGGCTTGAGGAGGGGGATGACAGGTGGACCCCACCTGTAAGCGACTGAAGGAGGGAGCGTGTGTGTGTGGGGGGGTTCGGACGGCACTGGGCCGAGGCCGAGACGGCCCATGCAGGGGGAGGATGAGCGCTGGGAAGGAGGGAGCGGGCCGGATGAACGGGCCGCGTAGGAGATGGCAAGGCCGGGAGAGGAGGGCGGGATGCTGGGCCAGCAGCAGGCCGAAAAGGAGAGAGGAGCGGGCTGCTCGGGCCAAAACGAGGGAGGAGAGGGGAGAGAGGAAAATTTCCTTTTTCTTTTATCTCAAAACCTTTTCAAAACATTTCCAAAACAAAATTTGAATTCTTTTGAACTTTGTTTTGAATCCTTGAGAGAAACAAAAAGTTTTTGAAACTTTAAATTTTTTCAAACTTTTTGAAAAAGAAAGAAAAAAAATAAAATAATAAATTCCTTATTTTCAAATCCCTTTATATAAAATTCATTTTCAAATTGTTTCCAAACTATTTTGAACTCAATTTGAATTTTAACCAAAACCACACATCACAAAAACTCAATTGTTCCAACATGAATGCACAAACATGTTTCTAAACCCTAGGATAAATTTTTAATATAGAGAAAATTTTTATTTCCCTATATTTTATGAGCACAAAAATTCATAAATAAAATCATTTTAATTCTAATTTAAGAAATGCAAATTTCAGGGTGTGACAGGTTCTAACTGTTTGGATAGCTCCCCTCTCTCTCTCACTCCTCCATTGTTGCCCCTAAAGCTTTCAAGTGGATCTCCCATTCCAACCAGCAAAACTTCAAAGAAAAGGCAGCAAAACACCATTGGAGAGCAGATCCATTGATTCCCAAAGTCTTAAGAGCATTGGTTCACGTTTGGCCGACGGTTCTAGGGTTTGTTACTCTTGGAGCTTTCTCCTAGCCGGCTAGGCTTCGCCCTTGAGCTTGCCAACTTGTGTGACAGCCTAGGGAGGTTTGTAACCATCTTCTTGCAGCTAAGAAATCACCCCTCACCTCAAGAGTTAACTCTCTTGACTTGAGAACAAGGAAAGGGCAAACCTAAGTGGTTAGCTTGAGCCTTGGTGGCGTACCTCAACAACGTGGAGTAGGTTAAACTTTGTGGTGAACCAAACCAAGGGATAAATACTTGTGTCACCTTGTGGTTTGGTTTACTTTCCATTCTTGAAGTGGTTTCTAGGGTTTGAGTTTGATCTATTGCTTTACACTTGTGCTTTCAGTTTCTGGCATACCTGTGAACTATCTAACCCTGTAGGAAGCTTATCCTCTGTCTGTGTTACATTTCATCTCATACTCACGAGACTCAGTTTTACTTCTGCCTTGGTCGGCAGTGCCGACCATCTGATCGGTAGTCCGACCAACGTTCTAATTGAATTGAGTTTTGAGAGGCCTATTCAACCCCCCTTCTAGGCCTCCAAAGATCCTACAGAAAGACAAAGACAAAAAAGGGAGGGATGGTCCATAGTGTCGCTTCGCCTTATCCTTCTCTAGGCCCTGGTCATGCGAGGAGTGCCGCCGTACACCATGGTCGGTCCTGTTCTGGTTGTGACATATGTCCATCAACACGTCAGGTGCAAATGGTGTGCGTTTGTGCCACCACTGAATCACGTCGTCCTGCCTCGCCATCTAGTCACGTCATCGTTCTTGGCCAATCATTGCACTTGACTTGACAACTCGTCCAGGGACTTTCCACTTATGGATGCAACATGCTCCGGTCGTAAAGGGTGTTGTGTCCCTCATATCCCTGGGTGCGGGCGGCTTAATTTACTTTTGAGCATTGTTAAGAGCATTGGTTACGTTATGCTTTTCAGGGGCAGGCATGCTTTCACTTGACCCTCGGGGATGCCCCCTTAGACAGGGTGGTGTTGTAGTTTGAGGGGTGGGAAGGGATGTGTCTGGCCCATCCCATCAGCCAACAACATCGATGGTCAACCTTGCTTTGACACGTACAAGGGAGTTGGCACCAAAACACACGTTATGGGCTATCATGGGCATATGGGTCACTTCGGTTCGTTCGCCATACGCAAGGTGTAGTTGGGGACAGGTTGTGGTCCCTACCATCCCATCGTCCTTCCTCAGCCCAGCCCTTATCTTCTCAGATCGAGTGAGCATCGTGCTCGGGTTAGACGGGGCGACCCTCATGCCTCCGAGGTCGGCCGAGGTGACCTTCGCGCCCTCTGGGTCGAACAAGGTTGATGACTCGTTCATGGGGTCAGGCAAGGCGGAATCCCCTTCACGGGGTTGGATGAGCTTGCTCTCGTGGCGCTAATCCGCAGGGCCTACTTGTAGTGTTGTGTACTAACTGAGGATCTCCAGGGGCGGGGATATTTGCTCTGACACCATGTATACAACAATATAATCAATTGGGGTTGAGGGTTCTCTTTTAGCTTTAAGAGTTCCTTGACCACTCCATTAGCTGAAGTAATCAATGCTAAGAGTTTGCTGATATGATCCAACTTTAACTCACACCAAATTATGTGCACCTTCTTACATTTGAAAATGAGTGTCCACTATCCTCATCCACCCTACCACACTGAACACAAATTGTGTCCAGATTCATCCTTCATCATCTTAAATTCACATGCAAGACTAAATTATTATGTCCAAGTAGCTACAAGAAGTGCATCATCTTCTCCGGGCATTTTATTTGCCACAACTTCTTCTAGCCTTTGTCATGGCTCATGTCGCCTACTGATGCTAAAGACTGCCCTCTACTATCCCTACACCTCTTCTTCTCTGTAGCATCCACCTTGTAAGCCGACATCACTGAAAACCATGTTCTTGTTATAGTGCCAAACTAGCACATCGTCCATACCTTCATCTATGGGAAGACCCAGTATAAGGTCAGTATCCTGCTCCCAAAAGGTGCCTCAGACTCGTGCTTCATCCCACATGCCGATAAATGAGTCCATAATACACTTGAGACAACAAACATGCCCCCTTCGATGTGAATGGCCTACGCAAGTGCTCCTTGGAAAGCCAAGCATCATCTCATATCCTAATTTGAGAGCTATCACCAACTCTCCATATTATTCCTTTCATCAATAAAGCAATCCCCAGAAGTATACTTTGCCAATAATAGGACATATTTCTCCTAGCTTTAACTCTCAAAACATTTCCATCTGAGCAGTATCTTGTCTACAACAACTAAGCACACAAGGATTTAGGATTCATAAGTAAGCGCCACCCCTGCTTGCCCAACATGGTGAAAGCCCTAGTTTGGTTTTGGCTAATTGATGAAACCTATTGGACTAACCCTATGCTTAAGTGTGACTAGGAGAGAGGTTGGTGCATGACCAAATGATAGAGATAGATGGATGGTGATGTCCACATGGTGGTGATCAAGTGCTCCAAAAGCTTGGAAAACGAAAAGGAGAAAAGCAAAATGGGCTCAAGGCAAAGGTATAACCATAGGGCCATTTTTTTTTGGTGATCAAGACACTATAGAGAGTGTGTTCACATTTAGGATTGATAGTCGTACTATTAAGAGGAGTGGAACTCGATTGTGAAATATGGTTATCAAAGTGCCACTAGATGGTATACATTTTGCATATGCATGTAGATTCTAGTGAGTGCTAACTTCCCTTGCAGAAGTGCTCGACAATTGCTAACTCACGTACACAAGTGATGGAAACTTGGTGGAGTTAACACATTTGCATAAGGCTTGAAGTTGGAGAAGGCATGATTCTCTCAGCAGGGCATCAGATGTGCTTCACCTGTGCATCAGACACATATGTGGCACGTTTGATGCATGTGTGGTGGCAAAGGCTGCTCAACTGATGACCATCAAATGCCAATAGCATCCGACGCAGGTGAAATCCCTAGTTTGGTTTTGACTAATTAATGAAACCTATTTGGTATAATCCTGTGGCTAAGCATGTGTGTAGCTCATGAGGTGGATTAGGACCAAGCCAAGTGAAGGAGCTAGCAAGGTGGTGACCATGGATGAGATGGTGACGACCACAAGCAGTCAAGTGATCAAGTGCTCCACATTTGGTGAGATGGAGAAAAGAAGAGAAGAGGAGAAACAAAGAGACCCGAAGGCAAAGGTATAACCTATAGGGCTCTTTGGTTTGGTGATCCAGACACTTAGTAAGTGCGATCACATTTAGAGGATAGATAGTCGAACTATCAAGAGGAGATATGCATGGCTTATGCGGTGTTGAAGTGCCACTAGGTGATCAGTAACATTTTGATGCATTAGGCCTAGTGAGTGACTAACACAACCCTTGAAAAAGATTTGGAAAATGCTAACACACGTGCACAAGTGGTGAAACACTTTGGTGTTGGCACATGGACGCAAGGGCGGAAGTTGGAAAGCGAGAGGTGCTATACTAGGGGCATGAGACGCTCCCTCCGGGAGCATCAGACGTGTCTGATGGTATACCCTAGGTGCAGGTTGCAGTTCAACATGCATTAGATGTTGCACCAAATGCACAGTTGGCACTGTGCACACGTCCGATGCAGCTGATGTTGCATGGGCAGGCGAGTCAATGGATCATCGGGCACTCAGTGCATCCGATGCCTGTTCATCTGACGCATCCTGGCTTTTGTGAGGTTCTGGAACCTCTCTACATAGCCATCAAACATTGGACCAGGCGCGTCCGATGAGCGCGTCCGATGCTGATCCAGAAAGGTGCAAAATCAAGACTCAAAGCACTTGACGGTTTGATGCTAAGGCATCATCGCGTTCGATGCCTTTTTAACCAATGCGCGAAGAAATTAGCCATTGAGATCGAGCGGATCACGTTTGAAGGGCTCAGACACGTGGCGCTGATCCGAGCATCAGATGCTAGGGCATCATCTGATGGTCCCGACTAGGCATGTCCGATGCTTGACTGATTAGCTCAATAGCTAACCCCTTTGTGAGAGGGCTATTTATGGGGGTTGGCCGAGTAGTGGAGGCTCTCTCTTGCACATTTTGATACTCTAGCACCCTTGTGAGCCTTGGCAACTGTTGACACTCCTTAATGGAATCACCCTAAGAATGAACCGGATAAATAATAATCTAGTGAAGGCACTAAAGAGTGTACGAGACACTACTAACATCACTTAACGTCAAGTTGTCATCCCCAACATGAAGCTAGCAATGTAATTATATCAGGGCACTGGATTTAAAGATAAATATTTACCCGCAAGCACACAGATAAATACACCCATTGTAGAAGCATTTCACCCAAGCTAGTCTCAGGTATTGTTATTTATATTTAGCCTAGAGACTAATCAATTCAAAGTATGATGGTGTTATATTAATGAGGACTTAACAGTAATTAATGTGGCACACACTTATAATAAAGACTGATAACAAACTTATTACTCTAAATAGGGATCAAATAGTAGAATAATGATAATAATGAATGATAAATGATAACAAAGAGCAGATCAATCAAAGATAATCTTAGAACAGTGTTGACACTTCTTAATGCAACCACTAGAACTAGACTATGGAGCCTAATCCCCGGCAGCGGCACCAGAGATGCTTGTTGACACCAGAAGTGGCAAACGGATATACCGCAAGCGCACGGTAGTCAATTGTAGCCTTTCACCGGGAGTATTCCAGGTATCGTATTTCCACAGGGAACGTGAAGTGGATTAACTAAAAGTAGTGTCGTCAAAGGATGATCAAAGGGTATATGACAACTGGGATAGAGAGGTCTTCCTAAAGTCAATATCTGGTACTGGTTTTCTAAGAGTACTGAGGTTTACCACCTCATTCCTTACTGGGGGCGAAGGACGAAACAGTAGTTGATTAAAATGTTCTCCACCTAACAACTACTGAGGCAGCAATGCTGCTACCCAACTATTATTTTCAACTTGCCTACAACACTTGAGAGGAACTCCAAGCACTGGCTGTGTCTGTCACCCTACCACCAGGCGTCTACACAAGTGCGACAAGAAGTCCACACTGGCAAGATATAGCCTAGACACCACGTCTACACTAATCTTACTACTCTAAAGCTAAGCTTAATAGGCCTAGAGCACTTCAACAAAGTAAAGCAATGTGCCAAGTAAAAGAACTGTAAACTTAAATTACCAGACCAGAATATTAAATACTAGAAGGACTCAGATGTAACACTTACAAGAAGAATCGCATCCGCTGAGGCGCACCTTGGAGAAGATTCCCGATAGGCCGGGACTCCTCCGTGGAACTCCTCACTCCCTTCCCTCTCTTCTAACACTAAAGCTACTAAGTAGGCTTTCTCTCCTTGGATGCATACAAATGAAGAGCTCTAGGGGGGTATTTATAGCTTGGAGGTGGAGTAGCGGCTACTCCGGTGCCACGTCAGCGATCCGCGTGCTCTCCTTCCTTGGCCATTGGATCAAACCGCCATAACAACCGCCATGGATGAATGGCCTTGATTTCTTCACGTGTGAAACAAGTGCAAGCAACCGACATTGGATGGGATTCACCCTGGGGTCGGCCGACCCCAGCCAATGACAGGTGGGCCCACCACTTTACTTCTAGAAGGTGCTGATGTCACTAGGCTGAATAGTGTAGCCAAGGCCCACCAAGGGGGGGGTCGGCCGACCCCCCTATGACAGGGCTGGCCCACCTTCTTTTCTCCCTTGGTGACCCCACATGTCATGGAGCAAGTCTTGTGAAGTTGGTTGCATTTGGTTTCGGTGTGGACCCATGAATCCACGTGCTTCTCATCTTGCACCATTGAGTAAAAGCACATGTTTGATCCAAGGGTTGATATTGGCCTGAGCATGCTTCTCTTGGATTGTGCCATATCACCCTGGACGAGGTGGCCACCAAGGTGGGGTCGGCCGACCCCCTTGGTGGGTCCACCTGGCCTCATTTTGTTCATTTTGCCATCTCCTACAAGTTCACAAGCTAAGAGTACAAGTGAAACTTATTAGTGATAAATATCCTCATGATATGATATACTTCCTTGAAACCGAGGCCTGTTGACGGTATTTTGATAAGGTAAAACATGCTATAACTTCCGTCAACAAGATCCCCCACACTTGAATCTTTGCGCATCCTCGAGTAAAGGTTAGAGAAAGTGAACAAGTGATTATTACATACTTAAAATGATAATGATCATAAAGCATTATTCCTAACATAGTTTATACAAATGGGTTATGTGGTATTGTCTATCATATATCCTTTAGATGTTGAGAAAAGGAACAAATCTCAAAGCAAAGTCATCTCCCTGAATTCTTGTTCTTGGTACTTAGAGTTTTTTAGGACAGTTTGAAAGGAAAACTCATAGTTCATGCTTACTCCTCATATAGTACTCCCAATACACTCTTATAGGTGTTTGGTTCCTCACCAAGGCATAGCATGTGATTGCCTTATTTTTGTTTTATCCTAATCTATCAGGCTTATGTGGAGCTTGGTAGGGATAAACAAAGTAGCATACTTGTTTTGCATATATTGTAAAGTCAAAACAAGGATCCAAGGAGAAGAATGTCATAATCCTAGATCAAGATGTGCATGTGTGTGGAAAGTATGTGGACTAGAATGTTCCTTTAATGTAATCTCTCTCTCTACTTTATTTTACCTTGAGACATGGCTAGCATTTTTCAACAATGGACCTTCATGTGTCCATTTTTTTAGTGGACCTTCATGTGTCCACAAATGTTTTTTTATTATTTTTTTTATAGTGGACCTTCATGTGTCCACATATATTTTTTTTGCTTAGCCTTAATGTCTCTTTTTACTAACCAGAGTTAGAGAGAGATATATTGTAGAACTTTAATGTACGAAGCATCTATAGAGTGGAAATGAATGGCATGTGCAGGCATACTTCCAGTGTAGAAGTTGCATATGTAGATGGTGTGTACGTGATCTTGATCTTGAGATTATGACAAAATTCTCGACTAGGGTCAACAAGGTTTGACCAAACTCAAGACAAAAACAAGTAGCATGTGTGTAAAAGGTTTTGATCATATATGCATATGTATGGTTTTGGTAGGTATTTCTCACTATAGAGGAGTAAATGATACTATGGTTTTGAGATATTTTCAAAAACAAATCTCTAAGCACCTTAAACAAAAACAGGTTTGAGTCTTAAGCCAAGATTTATCTCACTTTTAACAACAACTTAGTCAATACGGTTTCCTAATTTAGTTTACCCATGAGTATAAACATATGTAAGAACATGGTTTTATGTCATTAACATTCATAGCATATCATAACTCAAGTCACTTTGTAGCTTTTTATTTTATTTATTCAGAATATAGAATGATTGTGAAATTGCTTGAACCGAGAGGAGAAAGGGGAAACGAACCAGACAACAGTGTTGAGCTTACTGTGCAGAGGTGAGCTGGTGGGCCTAAGTCACCATGGTGGGGTCGGCCGACCCCACCAAATGGTGGTTTTCGTTGCCATTTGCTTTTTCCTCCATTCAGTTTTACATCTGCAAAAACACTTTTCAAAAATTCAAGAGAACGGGGGTCACCCGACCCCTTGCTTACCTCTGTTTTGTGCATTGTAGCATGTCAGCCTGTGCTCAGCAGTTCAGTGTGGTTCAATGATGAATTTTGGGGGTCGTCCGACCCCCCACACTTGAATTTTTCCATAAATGAACTCTGAACATGACGCAAAGGTAAAATGCAAAGCGCTCTACTGGTGGCAAACACACCAGTAGAGACGAGATATATTTTATTTATTTCTAAGAAGGAAATACAATGGAAATTTAAAGGGAAATCAAAAATAAATAAAATCTAAGATGAAACTTGGAAATTCAAAATAATTCTAACATGGAGCTTTTAGGATTTGGTTCAAGCAATGAAGAGAAGAGACTTGTAGGTTTTAGGTTGTGTATAGTTTGAACTCTACCATGTCTACTTCATTTTCTACGGGATCATGTTCATGAAAAACTTTAAGACGGTAGCCATTTACCTTAAAGATGTTGCCGTCGGTGTCCTGAAGCGTGACAGCTCCATGCGTTGCGGCATCGATCACGAGGAATGGTCCTTCCCATTTGCTTTTTAGTTTTCCATGGCCAAAGAGCTTGACCCTTGAGTTGAACATAAGAACCTTGTCTCCCGGATGGAACTCCTTTTGCTTGATCCTCTTGTCATGCCATTTCTTGGTTCTCTCTTTATAGATCCTAGCGTTCTGATAGGCTTTCTCTCTCCATTCTTCCAGTTCAGAGATCTGCATTCTCCTATTTCTTCCAGCTGCGGGCAAATCCATATTCCATCTCTCTATGCCAGTTGCTCTAGTCCTGCTCTATGTCCATGCATGGGCAGATGGTGTCTTGCCGTATACAAGTTGGTATGGGGTCATACCAATTGGAGTCTTGTATGCGGTCCTGTATGCTCACAGTGCATCTGATAGCATGCTTCTCCATGTTGTCCCCATTTCATTGACAGTCTTTTGCAGAATATTCTTGATTTGCTTGTTTGATGTTTCTGCTTGTCCGCTTGTTTGTGGGTGATAAGGTGTTAAAATATTGTGCCTTATCCCTCTTTCTATTAAGTAGCGTCGGAACTTTCTGTCAATGAAGTGGCTTCCTCCATCGCTGATTACTAACCTTGGGGTGCCAAACCGTGGGAATATTATTCCTTGAACATCTTCGTTGCGTGCAACGAATCCGCTGACTTGCACGACATGGCTTCAACCCATTTGGATACGTAGTCTACTGCCACCAGAATATACTCACAACCTTGAGACGGGGGGAAAGGACCCATGTAGTCAATTCCCCAGGCGTCGAACAGCTCTACTTGTAGGTTGTTTGTGAGTGGCATTGCATCACGGGCATTGATGTTCCCATGTTTTTGACACCTTGCACACTTCTTCACGAAGTCCTTGGTGTCTTCATACATGGTAGGCCAATAGAATCCACTTTGCCAAATCTTGGCATGGGTTCGGAATGTTCTATAATGGCCTCCATACTCTGCTCCATGACACTTCTCCATGATCTTGACTGCTTCGTTCATGGGCACACACCTTCTTAGTATGCCGTCTTGGCATATTCTATAGAGATACGGGTCATCCCATAGATGCACCAAGCTATCCTTGATAAGCTTCCTTTTGTCTACTCCAGGTGGAACATAGCCTGAGACTATGTAGTTGACGATGTTTGCATACCACGGGTAGGTGTCTGAAACTTTGAGGAGTGTGTCATCCCGAAGATAGTCGTTGATGGGCAGGTCCTGTTTATCCTCAGTTTGCATTCTAGACAAGTGGTCGGCCACAGAGTTGTCTACTCCCCTTTTATCTTTAATTTCTAGATCGAATTCTTGGAGGAGTAGGATCCATCTTATTAGCCGAGGTTTAGCATCTTTCTTAGTAAGTAGGTATTTCAGAGCTGCGTGATTGGTGTAGACGATCACCTTGGCTCCTACCAAGTAAGATCTAAACTTGTCTATAGCAAACACCACAACTAAAAGTTCTTTTCTGTTGTTGCATAGTTTAGCTGTGGTCCTTAGTTTTCCTTAGCATAGGAAATGGCATAGTGTTTCTTATCCTAGGTCTGTCCTAGGACAACTCCTACAACATAGTCACTAGCATCGCACATTATCTCAAAAGGTAGCGACCAGTCAGGGGGTTGGATGACTGGTGCAGAGATAAGTGCTTTCTTTAGATGGTAAAAAGAGTCTAAGCATCTGTCGTCAAAGTCAAGGGTGCGTCTTTAGCTAGCAGGTTTGTTAAAGGTCTAGCAATTTGAGAAAAATCTTTTATAAACCTTCTATAAAAATCGGCATGGCCAAGGAAACTGCGAATGCCTTTAACATTCGTGGGAGGTGGGAGCTGTTCTATAACTTCTATTTTAGCTCTATCTACCTCTATTCCACGTTCAGATACTCTATGTCTGTTGACACTGGTTAACTATCATAATTAAGAGATAAATAAATATGAAAAGGGCAAGAATATGATCACCAACAAAGGTTTAGGGTTTCAACTGACAATATTCCATGAGTTTTGGTGAGTTATGGTTCTGCAGGGACTAAACCAGGAAATTAGCACCAATAGCTTCCCATAAAAGGAAACCATCGGGAGATAACGCAACCGCCACGTCAGGATACTTCCCATAGAAGGAAACCATCGGGAGATAACGCAACCGCCACGTCAGGATACTTCTAGAAGACTCCAGGGGACGTAAGAAGACACCACAAGGAAGGACACCACCAGAGGCCGACTGGTGGGACCGACCGGTCCCACTAGGTGACCGATCGGTCGCCCCCTGGGCCCGCTGGGTTCCGTCCTCTGCAAGCTACTTCCACCGACCTCCAGGATGCATCTCGACCGTACCTCAAGTCGGTTTGATCCAAGGGCCACAATTCATCGCCCAGGGCTATATAAACAGACCCCTGCCCCCTCTCAGGCAATAGGGTTTCAGGCAATTCATTCATCAGGGTTAGACCAACCAGAAGGAGATCAATCGGAAGCTTTAGGACTACATCCACCTAGATTAGTAGATAGAATAGGATTAGAGGAAGCAAGCTTCGCTTGGATTCCTGATCTAGTCACGAGAAGGCTCGGTAAACCAAGATCTTCTCTCTTGTATTAACATTATGGATCTATTTCATAATTTCTCTTCTAGTTCATCATTGTTCTTCATTATTTATGTTCTAGTTCATCATTTAGTTCATGTTCATCGTCTAGTTCATCTTCTAGTTCATAATCATGTTCTAGTTAATGTTCTAGTTCGTACTTTAGTTCTTCTCGATGATCTAGTTCACCTTATTGTTCATTATTGTGTTCTAGATAGCAATACAATTGATATGATTAAGACATCAATGATTATATTCTTAGTTATAATGCTTATAGTCTGCTTTGATTATATATTTGGCATAGATAGTTCATCTTATTGTTTATACTCATGTTCGTATAACGTTCATCTTAAAGTACAACGGGTGGGTGATGAATGCTGTGTAGGCATGGTGCCTATACATTATTTATCTGCGAATACGTCCTATGTTCCGGATAGAGTGGTAGATCGCGGGTGTGACAGACCTGTTGAGTCCTCTGTATTCCACCTCCCGAATATAGTGTTCAGTATGGCTCAGTTAACTCATGGTTTAAGGGTTACTTTGTTTAACACTTTAGCTATGGAGTTGCCTCTTGATTATAAATATGATGTGACCTAGCCAATGATTGCCATATATAATTGCACTAATCAATGTATGCTATGACTTATAATTAGAATAACTTAGGAATGTTCCTTATTAATACCTGTTCTAATCATCATCTTGCTAGGCAGTACTGTTCTAAGTTTATCCTTGATTGATCTGATCTCTGCTATCCTTTATCAATTATTTACTATATCATTTACTCTGTACCTGATTCTTGTTCATAGTAGTTAGTGTGTTATCAGTCTTACTACAAGTGTGTGCCATATTAAATACTGTTAAGTCCTTACCATACCATCATATCTTGAATTGATTAGTCTCTAGGCTAAAATATAAATAACGATACCTGAGACTAGCTTGGGTGAAATGCTCTATAACGGGTATGTTTATCTGTGCGCTTGCGGATAAAATCTATCTCTTAAATCCAGTGCCCTGATATAATTACATTGCTAGCTTCATGTTGGGGATGACAACTTGACGTTAAGTGGAGTTAGTAGTGTCCCGTACACTCTTTTGTGCTTTCACTAGTTTATTATTTTATGTGACTCATTCTTAGAGTGAATCCATTAAGGAGTGTCAACAAGCATTTCTGGCGCCGTTGCCGGGGAACACATCAATTCAACTAGGGATGGTACCTAGGGTTTTCATTAAAATCTTTATGAACATTGATAAGGACATTGCATTAGCAGCATTTAAAATGGTAGCTAGAACATATCATTTTACTTACACACATGTGATAATGCACTAATTATTTACTTTTACAGACTTACCTTGGCTTTGTTTATCTTTTATATCTTACGCAGGGTGATGTATGACTGGTTTCCAACTTCTGAACAACTACACTGAGGATCCCGAAGCTTTACTAAGGAAAACTAGACGCAAACTTAAGAGACCCTCAACACCACTACCAGAAGTTTGCCAGATAAGGAGAAGCTTAACACCAGTATTGGACACCATGGCCGACAGGACACTCCGCGAGTTCTCTGCACCAACCACTGCCAACATCAGGACTGGACCAACAGTCAATGTGGGGGACAACAGATTTGAACTCAAGCCAGCTTTGATCAACATGGTGCAAGCTAATCAATTTTGCGGAAAGGCACATGAAGACGCAAACGCTCATCTCCAACACTTTCTGGAGATTTGCAGCACTTTCACCATCAAAGGAGTCGAAAGGGACGCCATTCTACTTCGCTTGTTCCCATTCTCACTCTTGGGAAAAGCAAAACATGGTTTTACGCCAACAAAGATAAAAACACCTCGTGGGCGATCTGTTCAACTGCCTTCCTAGCAAAGTTCTTTCCAGTGGGCAAGACGAATGCCCTCCGTGCCAAGATTTCAACTTTCCAATAACAACATTAAGAATCAATCCCAGAAGCTTGAGAACGCTTTCAAGACTACATATCAGAATGCCCTCACCATGGGATGGAGAATTGGCTACTCATGCAGACCTTTTATCGTGGGCTCACTTCAAGTACCCGTGAAAATGTAGATGCCGCTGCTGGAGGATCATTCTTATCACTCACAATCAACAATGCAACTACACTCATAGAGAAGATGGCCTCGAACCAAGGATGGAATGAGGAACGCTCTGAACCACGCAAGAGGGGAGGAATACATCAACTAAAGGAAGTAGACATGTTGTCTGCTAAACTTGACCTACTTATGAAGAAGATTGATGAACACACTCCCAAGAGAGAAGACGTCAAGCAAATCTACGAATCTCGCATGACATGTGAAGAGTGTGGAGGCACTGGTCATTCAGGGAGCAACTGCCCTGAGACTCAAGAGGATGCAAAGTACATCAACAACAACACCAACTATCGTCCTCAACAAGCTCAAGGATGGAACCAGCAATCAAGGCCTAATTACTCAGGTAACTACTCAGGTAACTACCAAGGTAATACTTTTAATCAACCACCTTTGAGAGAGATGATATCTAATCAAAATAAAATTATTGATAATATGTCTAAGAAGATAACTTCCAATGATAAACTACTTGAAAATATTAATACTAGAATGGATAGCTTTACTTCTGCCATAAAGAATCAGCATAGCTTTAATAAAATGATAGAATCTTAGTTATCTTAGTTAGCAGCTTCAGTCCCTATGACTGAAAACGGTAAGATTCCAGGAAGTCCAAAAGAACTAGAAACTGCAAATCTTGTAGACATCTTTGATGCAGGACACCTCATACTAAACCTTCGAGGGAATGGATGGATGACTCCATTGCCCCAAAGAAAGGAGATCCAGGAAGACCTGTGATTCCAATTCATATTGGACCTCACAGTTTTGAAGAAGCAGTCTGTGACCTTGGAGCAAGCGTCAACATTATGCCAAGGGTAATATATGAACAAATACATGGTGCACCTCTATTATATACAACCATGTGTTTGCAGCTTGCAGATCAGATACTGTGCTACCCATTAGGAATTCTAGAAGACATCTGTATACGAGTAGGACGCTCGTATGTGTGTGCAGACTTTTTGATCATTGAAACAGGTGGAAACGAAAGAGCACCCATTATTCTTGGACGCCCGTTCCTAAGCTCAACCAAAGCCATCATCTACGCGGACAGCGCCAAGATCTGTTTCACAATCGCAGGCAACAAAGAGAGATTCAGCTTCAAGAGCCGTACACTCACTACCAAAGTCCACCCTCAGATGCCCTACAAAGATGCAAACATCATATCATCAAAGAAGAAGAGTAGAAACAGAAGAAGGAAGAACAAGGCTACACAACCAC